>HG995254.1:3125000-3750000 GCA_905332985.1 Mimas tiliae
CCATTTTACACTTAGCTTGGTACATCGTGTATTTATGATGATGTACCTATTATATTACTTTTAAATAGACTAATAATTGCGTTACATAAAACATGTCCAATTTTGAAACCTTCTACATTTTCTAAGTACCTACAAGAAATTCACGTCGGTTTAATATTATATTCCTTGTTAGAGATTTCATAAGATCCCTTACAGTCGCTTAATATATTCACTTTGGGTATTTCATTTACAGATACCCGAGGTCCTTCGTAGTCTTGAATACTGATGAAAAACATTGTAGAGTTTTATTTTTTAGCCCAAAGAAATAGACCGACGGGGTATGCCAGATACCGAGTCTATCTTCTAATGGCTGTGCCCTATATTCTATCTATCGACAGATTCGCTTACTATCAGTCGTGTTTTAACAGATCTTCCATACAAAATGTGTCAAAATATTACTGCCAGTAAGTAAATCTGTCGATAGACAGAGTATTGGGAACAGCCATAAGCTGAGTAGAGAGCCCAAGATATTATATAATAATATCCCCAATGTAAAAATTAAGTTAAATTTCGCCCTAGCTACCGATAATTTCTTCTCACTGCGAAAATAAAGAAACCTGTGTAATATTTAATCCAGTTACTATGCGAAGTTTCACGATTTTGAAGTATTTAATGAACAATGGTTTAGTTTATTATACAGTTTCAACTTTACCATATATTTGTTATACATCGAAAGCTGCAGTAGGTAGGTACTTAGGTAGGTATTGTTGATATAATACATGATCATGCTAAGCCATTTGAGGTTTTATGGACTCTAAGACTGATAATAGTAGTTGGCACCAGAGTTCCCTATATCGTGGATCACGTAGTTAATATGCATCAAGCATAATTTTGCTTCCAAAAGTGTTAGCTACAACCTTTCATACTTTTACACACGTGCAGAAAAATTGCTAATATATATTTATTCAGATAAATTTGGGTTTTTTACAATGTTTATATAGATATGCCGTCTGACGTAATATTTATATGTATAGATAAAGATAACTTATGTACTCAGTAGTTGTTATACTGCAGGACCGTTTGTGTGTTTTTCTTGTTGTGATAATCTTTTAACGTGGCGTGAGTATTATTTTAGTAGTTTTCCATTATAACTCTGTAGTAATAATTAATAGACTTAAGTCTGGAATATGTAGGCCTAATGATTAAAGCCCTATAAATGGAGAGTATCGCACGACTGATGAAAGAATGACATTCACAGGGTCGCGTCATGCAATTTGTAAATAAGAATCTTATGATGCGTCTTTGTTTCTGTGATATTCTCATCTGAATCGAAAGAGAAAATCTAGAGTTTAAAATAGGATGTGGCTCAAGTTCTTTCATGGCCAATACTTAACACTTGATCTACCAAAAGATACAATGCCCTATCATAAACCAACAGGATCCTAGGAAACAATATGTATCCTAATAACATTAAGTAAGTAGTAGGTACCTGAATTGCAAATCTAAGTTAATCTAAAATAACAGAACTTATTTAAAATCGGCAAACGCGTAGGTGGGTCAACTGTTGTTTGATATCCATCGGCAAATGAACACCTACGATGACGATATGTGAAGAATCAAGGATGCCAAGGATTCCAACCTCTAAAGAAAACAATGGAAAAAATTTGGAAAGTAGATTTGGGCCTCTGGTAATGTCGGTGAAACGCAACAGAAAGCTGCCCACTTCACCTCATCCGTCGATGAGGTAGTGGCACTTCACCGGGTTGCCCCATTCATTCTGTCTATCTACCAGGTGGCTTTATCATTTGAAAACATAAAAGACAAGTCATTATTACAAATACCGTTGCCAAAATGTTAAAGTATTGTACATATATATATTACATACATATATATTCAGGCGAATAATGGACGTGATTGTTATCGGCTGCGGTGCGTCAGGAGTTGCAGCGATAAGGAAACTGCATGATGCTGGTCTCAACGTCCTGGGCCTGGAGGCAGATGGCAGAATCGGCGGGAGAATACATACTGTCGAATACGGCAAAAGCACTGTAGACTTAGGTGCTGCTTGGTTAGTGTTCTACTTATCTGCTAATGCATATATGATTGATAACCTTAAATTTTGGTACAAGCCATTAAGTAAGCAGCGATAGTTCAGTGGAAACCAGTCCCAAGAAGTCGCAGGTTCGAAACCAGTCCCAAGAACATACACCTCTGACTTTTCTAAGTTATGTGTGTATTAATTGTTAATTATAATCGCTTGCTTTAACGGTGTAGGAAACATCGTGAGGAAACCTGCATATTATTCATAAGAATTTCGGACGTATGTGAAGTTTGCCAACCCGCATTAGGCCAGCGTGGTGGACTAAGGCCTAACCCCTCTCACTTAGTAGAGGGGGCCCGTGCCCAGCAGTGGGACATGTTTAATACAGGGCTAGTAAAAAAAAAACAATCCATTTAAAAAGCTTGTCAAAACTAGATGTAACTTTTGGCAGAAATCCTACTAGTATAAATGTTAAAGTTTGGATGTTTGTTAGTCAATCCCGCCTTAACAGGTTTGGATGAAATTTGGCACATAGGTACACCATGGCCTGGATTAGCGCATATGCTTCTTATAAGACCATTCATGAGAGCGGAGCGGCGGGCAAAAGCTAGTACCTATGTTATAAGGTATAGTCTTTTGGCAACCATTTTGGGTTTAACAAGTTACTTTAGAGTTTGGACTAATACTATGAGTGGTAGAGCCACGCTGTAGACAATTTTGTGTACAGCATGTATGGGCCGACTCGTCCGGGTCATTACCACTGTCTCACAGAAAACCGGCGTCAAGTAGCAGCTTGCTGCTGTGTTTCGTACGGTGAGTGAGACATCCGGAGGCCCAAACCTTCCCAATTCCTTAATTATCCCTTTCCTTTAAGGTTGACAACGCACCCATGGTCCTTTTGGTATTGTGGGCGTACATGAGCAGTGGAGATCACTTACCAGGTGACCAGGTCCTATACCATAAAAAAATATATCATATCCAAACATTTGAGAAAAGAGAGTTCAGTTTGTTATAGCGAAGTGTATTATGATTAAGATATAACTACTACGATCAAAGTTATGCTATAGATATACGCTTCGGCATTCATCGTTTTTTATCAATTAGCATAAATATGCAATCAATATCCTGCCATTCCAGAATGGTCAGTGAATAGTCAGTGCAAGTGGTAGAGCTAGAGTCACGCTGTAGACGGTTTTGTTTATATTATGAATAGTCCGGCACGACCGAATTGCTACCACTGTCTCACAGAAAACCGACATGAAGTAGCATCTTTCGGTTGCGTTTCTTACGGTGAGTGAGAATTCTGGAGGCTCAAACCCCTTTCCTTTCCAGTTCCTTTTCTATGGTTTTTCTGATATTGTGTGTGTTCATGGACGGTGGAGATCCCTTGCCATCAGGTAACCCACAAGGTTGCAAACCTACAAACCACCTCCACATAAAAAAATATTTTTAGGTGTCACGGTGAGAAACACAACAAAGTATTTGAATTAGCTGAACCTCATGGCTTACTTGGGAGACCAGATCCTTATGAGAACTTTTATCTTCAATCTGATGGAGAGCTGGCTCCGAGGGATGTTTGTGAAGAAATGATTTCGGTTTTAGAGAACGAAGTGTATGAAGCTGACAAAAATAATGCTAAGTCTATATCGGAATGTGTATGGGGCGCGTGAGTAAACTAGATGATGTAAAATGAATTAATACTTTTTGTTACTAACACTAAAATTTTAATGTAGGTACGTTGTCTTAGAAATAATTTTGCAGGCCGAATTCATTACATTTAATAGTTACAAGAATCAAATTACATCGGTAGGTTTCTGTTTTGAACCGCCTCAAAAACAAACATTCTCAATTCGTCTGTTATATATTTTTTATATATGTTCGCATAACTTCGCCAAATATGGACCGATTTGGATGATTATTTTTATATTAGATAGGGTTTACTGCGATAGTAGTTTCATTTAAATTTGAAGAAATAATTTCATCCCTAATGACGTGAGATCGAGGATAAAAATCTTAAACACCTCAATAGCCGGATTTATTTTTTGTTAAAAAGATTTTTTAAATATATTCTAATTTATAATTACAGGAATAAACGTCTAAACATTTCAGGATCACACTTATAAAACGAAACCTTTTATTTGAGCATGATGAAACACGTAACTTTAAATAATGATCCAAATTTCAGAATGAACAAAGAAGTTCTCAAAAAGCAACCAGATATAGCAAATTGGCTTACAAATATTTACGTGAAACTCAATCATTTAGGAGGAGAAGATGATCCGAAGACAGGCAAATCCCTTAAAGGTCTTGATGAAAGCCATAACTGTGACGGAGAATTCATGTTGAACTGGAAGGAAAGGGGATATAAAAGTATCCTGGATATATTACTGGTAGGAATTTCAGAAACCATATATGTAAATTATTCGGGCAACGTGGCACAATGCGCGAGTAGCGGACTGTGAAGGGAGAGACCGCGGGTTTGATTTCCGCACCGAGACAAATGTTTGTGTAATCCACATATATTTGTCTCAGATCTAGAAGTTGAAAGACCATAAGTCCCCCGTAGTTCCTGATATCAACGATACAATATGTTAATCCAGTGTGAGGTCTGGTGTCAGGACTATGTGTATTTCTGATGGGTGTACGTATTTAATTAATTATTTTACACAGTGCTGACTTTCGAAGCGAAGTATAAACCGCGTTGTAAAAATTAGGTAAACAATTTCTAATTAAAACCACTGTAAAAATATGACAAAATATTATATGTAATCTATTAAAAATGTAACTCGATGGTATAATTACCTAATTACTAAATTTAATACTTAAATAATACATGAATTTAACTGTAAATAACTTTCTTACGCGACGTAATATTTTTTAGGCCCCCTAATCTTTAGCTTCCATTAAAATGAGATCATTGAACTTTATTCTCACGTCAATAATATAGGAACCTATACCTACCTATCTATTTATCTATTGTAATAATATTAATATTATATATCCACAATTTACAAACCCTTAAAAATCCTGACCATCCCAAAATCACAGTAAAACGATTTTTTTCGAAACAATCCGGTCACTCGTCTGATGGTAAACGCGACGCCAGCCCATAAACAGACACACATGCTGCATCGCACGGGACTGCATTCGTCTCCCCAAGACAAAAGTTGCTAAGTCTCATAATGCCTCGTAATTTCACTGGCTTCAATGTCATTCAAACCGGAACACAACAGTCGTCTTCGGAATATGGTTATATAATTTATTCAGAAACGATTTACTGAAGACGAAATGACGGAACGACAGAAAAATATGTTCTTAAAAAGATGTTGTAGTGATACTTTCGATTTCAATAGTAATATTAATAAGGGCTTGAATCTAAATCTAGACTTCGGAAAGCGTTTTTTGTTTATCTTTCAATACGTATCTCTCGACGAACTCTTCACACACTTCTAGCTGCATGTCTTTGTAAGCATTGCACTTCTTAGCATGATCAATTACTGGTGCTGATCTATCCTCGTTTATATATTTGTCGAAAGTTTCAGGATCATCGAAGGTCTCCTTAGCAGTCTTTGGGTCCATCAGCACAAAAGGAAAGATGGCAATGGTTTCCAACATACCGAACATTCTACTTCTATCACACCAGTCTAAAAATTCTTGCTTATCATACCCTAAATGTTTAATTCTTTTTTTCGTATCGCTATCTAAGAAATCACAAAATATTTTATAGTATTGATGAAGAACTTCCCCTTCGTATTTCACTCGAAAACTTCTAGAAGTAGTCAGATACAAGAAGATCATCAGGTCGAAGGTCGGCGGGCCATATCTTAACAATTGAAAGTCAATTAATATCGCATTCACTGGGACACTATTTTCATATTTGAACATAACATTTTTCACCCATAAATCTTTATGAAGAAGTACATTTATAGTGTCCTCATAGTCTCTGAGGCTATTACAAGCTTCTATATATAACAGATATAATTCACTTTCTATGTCAATATTTTTGTATTTTGATGAAAACGTTGCCAAGAAATTCGCTGTTAGTTTAGCAGCTGCTCGCAACCATGGCGAGTCTTTGAACATCGGCTCTTCGATTATATCACCATAATCATTTAGTATATTGTATGGGATACCATTTGCGCTTTTCTTGGTCTCATAGTTGGCATATACAGCATGAAAACGTGCGAGAGACGCAGCTGTTAGCAGAACATGTGGCAAGTCTAGGGTGTCTTGGTGATGTCGAGAAGCGTATCCCTGGACACTGAGGTCAGGCAAGACTAGTAATACATCTGTGTATACATATCCTTTTGGTAACCACGGATTTGAATCTGGAAAAATCGTCCAAATAAACTTTAATTAAGTAGGTACATACTTGGTATGCAATACGATTTAAAAGATCTGAAATTGACTACAAACATTATTAAAAACTGATAAACGAACCTAATTTATCGAATTCTTCAACTAAAGAAAACATCAATCGCTCCCTCTTAAAATAACAATTATCTGTAATAAAATCAGCTTTAGGCTTGTTTTTCGTTGGCATTCGCTTTATAAAGATGTTCACTGCAGTTGTTTTTCCATCAGCTTCGACGTACAAAGCACCCTTTAAATGGTCTCCTAAGAATCCCGCGAGACCATTATCAGATACAGGCTTGAACTCACTCCTCACTAGTTTCCAGCGTCCAGTACCAAGGGACTTCTTTATTATAACATCGACTTGCTTTTGAGTTAATATCTCATCCACATTGTAGGTCTTCTGAGATTCGCCAACCATCTTTCCAAATGTTACCTGTAATGTTTATCGGTATCTGAAACATGTCGTTTTATATCTCCTATCTTTCTATAATTAGAATATTTCAATATTACTACGTGTAAAGGTTTCACACTAACGCCAGTTATAGGCGAGAGCGTTTAACGCTTGATACTGCATTTCTACGTATTGGATAGTTGTACAGTATTCTCCTGACAGCATAAGTGGTACAACCACGCTGTAGAATCTTGTTTACAGTATAAATGGGCCTGCTCGACCGAGTCATTACCACTACCTTACAGGAAACCAACGTGAAATGGCAGCTTGCTATTGCATTTCGTGAGTGAAATTCCGAAGGCCCAAATCCAAATTATTTTCTTTTAAGGTCAGCAACGCACCCATGATTATTCTCGTTTTGCGGGTCTTTAGGGACGGAGATCTGCATTTACCATTAAGTAACACTTACACTCTTCTTTCGCTATTCAATCTATACTTCTCTGGAACGCACTCCCATTGGATATCAGGTCGTGCACCACACGAGTGGCTTTCAAATTGAGAGTTCGTCAACTATTGTTGGACGGATTGGTAGAATCACATTATTTTCTCCTACATATCGTATATATTTATGTATTGTATTGTATTTTATTGTATTTATTATATATTTTTGTATGTTTATATTATTTTTTTATTCGGCATTGTACGTATTATGTCATATTTTTTATTTTGTATCTTCCTTTTTTTGCACCTACTTTGTTCATCTCTGCATCGCCCTAAGGTTGACTGGTAGAGAATGCCTTTGGCATTAAGTCCGCCTTTATACATTGTATATAAAGTGTAAAAATAAATAAATAAATAAAACTTGATCATTTGCCTACCTGTGCAGAGCTGTAAAAATCAATTAAGCGGTAATAAAAACGCTGAATAAAATAAACGCTAGAACTAAATTTCGCGTCATTCATTCTATTTAAATGATACTCGTATCTTGACTACACAATCCGATAGTGAAAATATATTATCAATGAAAACATAATGTTGTTTAATGTTTGCTCAGGACTTTCTGTGTCAAATCTTCGTAATTGTTCTGACAAATAACATTTAGCTCGTTTACACAACATTTTATTTATAAACTAACGTTACAAATATTTATTTAAACAAGCAACTTAGGTCACATTGCAGTATTCAAAATGGAATCTTTTTTAATTGTTTTTAAAGCACTTCTAAGAAGTGAGTTCTTTTGATTGGTAGAGCTACGCTGTAGACATTTTATTTGTCTACAGGACCAATGGGCCGACTCGCCCGGGTCGTTACCACTGTCACACAGAAAACTAACGTAAAGTAGCAGCTTGCTGCTGCGTTTCTCACGGTGAGTGAGATAGACCGGAGGCCCAAATCCCCCTCTCCTTCCCAATCCCTTCATTATCCCTTTCCTATAAGTTCGACAACGCGCTCATAATTCTTTCGCTATTGTGGGCGTACATGGGCGCTGGAGGCCCTTAGCACCCCAAGATCCGCTAATGGGCAGCGTACTTGGACAGATACCAGGGAGTTTTCGATTAGAAAGATCTCATGTAAGTCCTCCGGATTGAAATTGCACTCGATATGGCGATAGGCTGGTTGGGCTATCACGGAAACGTATCGGAAATAATAAGAATAATAATAAATACACCTAACAGTCATACATATACACAATTAACATAATTGCAACACATATTGCTGACAATACCAGGTTAACCTGTATCGTGAATATCAGGAACTACGAGGGACTTACCCGTGTATGTGCCCGGTATGGCGATAGAGCCTATCATGAGACGTGAATAAGCTCGGCGAAATATAGGTGTACTGGTTACACGTCTGCCTACGAGGATTAAAGGCGTGAGTGCGTATGTAGAAAAAAATATTTAAATAATTCAAATGTTATTTTTCAGAACAGATATCCAGATCCCAGTAAAGAAATACCTGTACAAATCCTTCTTAACAAGGAAGTTTCAAACATAAGATGGAGGACGAGGATGGGTGATACGAGCAACCCACTCGTCCAAGTAAAGTGTAAAGATGGTAGTCTGTACGCGGCGAAGAGTGTTATAGTTACCGTGTCACTTGGTGTGTTGAAGGAGAGGTAATCAGACATTTGTTACAAAGAAGAAAGAAACCATTTATTGTTAGACGTTAGGTGGTAAATTTACAATTTACCTGAAAATATGTTTTTATAGTCGAATGATGAGACAAGCAAGCCGCGCTCGCCTGATGGTAAGCGAAACGACTGCCCATAAACAGAAGCAACTCCACACGGAATCTTGAAATACAATACACTGCGACATTAAAGGACTTAATAGGTATGTCTCGAAGTGACGAACGCAGTCCAATGCCATGCAGTGCGTTGTAATTCGTTTCTTGGTTTTGTGGCAAGGTACTTAAGCTGTGAAACCGATGAGGTCCTGGGTTCAAGTCCCAGTATGTGCAATTAAAATTAGTGCTATTTTGATCCGAAACTGCACGCATTGTTATTACTTATTCATAACTTTTGTCCGCGACTGCGGACTGCGCGACGCGCGCGGTCGCGTGAATGTTTTTTTCAGGGATAATAAATAGGTACCTAGACTATGTGGAAATACAAAAATGAGAAACATGTCACATTATATTTAAAGTAGAGCATACTATCCATCTACCTAAAGACAACAAACACTCACTCAAAATTTAATTAATTTAGTAAACGGCACTAACACCATCTATCAGTTACCAGTGTTACCATATGACTTGGTGTTCCAATGTGGCAGCATGCATTTAAACAAAATTTCGTACCAATTCGACCTATGGTTCAAAAGATAAAAATCACTCACATCAGCGTCACCTATCCGGCACTAACGTAACTATGTTCGTCGGAGTGGTCATGTCACCCTTTAAATGTGTGCAACGTTTCGTATTAATTGGGCTAACGGATCTCGAGGTTTAGGTGAACATACATATAGATAAGACATGAGAGTTCATGAAACAGATGTAGGCTCGGCTTGTTCACTGAATGCACCTCTGACCAGCCTTTGGCGTACAGAAGTATATTATTTTTATTTCAGACATGTAGAACTATTCAATCCACCATTAGCAGAAGAAAAAATAAACTGCATAAATAATCTAGAATTGTGTATTGTGGACAAAATCTACATCGAATTCACGAAGCCTTGGTGGTCGATGCCATCTAAATATCAAATTCTTTGGCGAGGCGAAGACAAAGCCAAATTCTCTGATCAAGACAAATGGATCACTGAAATATTCAGTCTCGAGACTGTGGAATACCAACCGAATTTAATCCGAGCGTGGATTTATGGTAAAGCAGCTGTTTTCATGGAGAAACTGAGCGATGAAGAAGTTAAGGATGGAGTATATAAATTGTTGGATAGAGTGGTGAAGAAACGATTTGATGTGACACCGATTAAATCTATTCTAAGGTAACATTATTTTTAACCCCCGACAAATAAGAGTTATAAGTTTGACCCCTTTGTTTGTTTGGGTGTGTATGTGTGTCTGTAGCATCGTAGCACCTTGTCTCCGATTTTATGCCTAAAGTGACAAATTCACCGATTTGATTACGGTTTTTTTTTTGCAGGGATCCTTAGACATGTTGATCTGTTGTAATTTAAAATTTAGTTATTTATTTTCTAGGTTTTTATTGGTTAGATTATTAATAACGCGTTCAATTATTATTACAAGGTTAAATAAAAATGCAATTATACTGTAAGCCCTAAATTACATTTGTAAGTTTTACTTACGAGCTTACATAATATGACTTCCGTAAATAGCTCATATTTACGTTTACATCTGGAGGTACTTCTAAATCTGACAAGGTTTCCAACTTACAGCTTAAGTTGCTTAATGGAATTTACCTACATTAAGAAAACAACTTACCTATAATACCGTTTACAATAGTAATTTCTTCGTAAGTCCAATTTTGTAACTCTCTTACGTAAGTGAAATTTCCAAATGTAATTCAGGCTCAGTTGGTTTGTGGCTACTTAGCTAATGTACCTATGTACAAGATAAAAAAATATGAGGTCTATATGGTAACTACCCTAACGGTATAGGATAGAAAAGTGTTTTGGAAATGAGTTAAGATTTAACTTAAACAGTATTAAGGAATTTTAGAAAACAAACAAGTTGCAGATAAATCCTTCTCAGATTTTATAACAAATCTCAGGGATTGAATCCTGGGCAAATTATCTTATCATAATTTCAGATCAAAATGGGCCTCAAATCCTCTGATTCGAGGCGCGTACGCCTACCGCAGTGTTGTCACAGAAGAAAATGGCGGCGGGGCGGCCATTTTGAGTGAACCACTGTATCACAAAGATGGTTTTCCGGTGGTATGTTTCGCGGGAGAAGCAACGTCCCATCGCCACCATACTGCGGTCCATGGCGCAGTGGATGCTGGCTTTAGAGAGGCCGAAAGACTGGCGGATAGTTTCAAGAAATTAGAAAAATAAAACTTTGTATCGAGAATAAAATTGACTTTATTTTTAAAATTACTAAGGCTTCGATTGTCTGATTACACCAAAGACTTTAATGTGTACTAGACAAGCTGCGCGGCGCATACCAATTGTACCACTAAGTTGCGGTCAATTGACCGTAACTCAATATTACCATCTCGCTTACTCTCGACTAGAACCCATATCGCGCTCCTTGTTTGTCAGCTGTCAAACTCCTGCGTTTTGTGATGCAATTTTACTTCTAAACAGCTCGTCTAGTAGTATACATTAGTCTTTGGATTACACACTAGTAGCAGAATAGCATTTTACTATCGGCTTATAAAAGGGCGTGGTTAGACTGAAAAATAATAACAAGGAATGATTCACACTATTGCAATATTGTATTATTTTGTTTTCACAATCCTTAAACAAGATGGATTAGAAATCGTTAACGCTAATAGAAAACCAATATATGTATGGAAATTACATATCACAACGTTAATTAACCACGTGAATTAACCCACCTCTAGAACGGTCGATTCTATCCAGAGGGGCAGGGCAGGCAGGCGACCGGTCGGAAAAACTACAAGCCCAATCTTACTGTAACATGTGATAAAAGCATATTGCGCCAACCCCACTGCGAGTGGGATAAGTGCAGATGGAAGAAGATTAGCGTTAACGATTGTAGAAAACCATCTAGTCTCAAGGGTGCAGTACTATCTAGATATCAAAATTTGTAAATTTCAATCATTGCTTGTTACAATAACTTACTTTAACCGACGAATTATGAAACTTACACTTGGTATAATTGCAAACAAGCGTCCTTTATACTAGCATATGTTAGGATGAACACTGTTCAATAACTTGATGATTTATAATAAATAAAACCTATTTATTTGGTATGAATTGATTCCACTTTAATTATTAACATTAAAAAAGTTAAAATATCGACATATTGAAATCATAAAACAGTTTGGTCCTTGTAACTCATAAAAATACATAATACATTATACACATAAGAAAGGCTACATTGTGAATTAAGCGCTTAATCTGATGATTTATAAAATATAATGACTTAATTACAAAGATTTAATACTATAGACGAGCTGTTCAGAAGTAAAATTGTGTTGCATACGCCGCCGGCGAGGCGGGAATGACGTCTAAGGCGTGGGAGTGAGAGGAGTTGAGAGTAAGCGAGATGGCAATATTGAGACGGCTGTTTTGTTTTGTATTAGTTTTCATTCACAATAAATAAATTTAAGATCAAAACCAAGAAATAATATGGTTACTTCCGTAAAATAACTTCAAATTGAATGAATAATATATGCACGTAAATAATGACAATGTTTTATGGGTCACAATAAACAATTTCGTGTTAGTTTATCGAATTTAACGTTCGCAGCTATTCAAAAAACAACAACTGCTCTCGCGGGCGACTAAATGAGTTGTGGTCAATTGACCGTAACTAAGTGCGCAATTTATTTGTACCGCACAGCTTGTCTAGTAGTATACATGAAAGTCTTTGCTTAATTACTATTTATCTAAATAAATGTACATTACACGATCCAATCATTGACTATGAGTATGTCTATGTCTATAATTCCTATGAATTGTGACATAGTCCAAGTTCCAAGAAAGCTCTTTAGCTATAGCTTGCTTGGAATTCGGAAGATTACGTTTGGTTCGAGAATGTTCTGAAGAAACTCTATAGCTGCTTGGAACTCAGTAAGGCTAGGTTGGGTTCAGGATTCTGTAATATTATGCACGAATCACACTTCATTAATTCTAGATATTCGAAAAACATAGTCATTTCACATTACACAGCCCCGTGAAGAAAGGGAGTATCAGGAGTGAAATGGGAGCATTCAACATACAAAAATCACCATAGAAATCAGGTAAAATATACAGAAAAATACAAAATTATACAGCTGTCAAAATTTAAAAGCGTATGATAAAACTTCCTTATCTGACTACCTGATGCGTTACTTGAAAATTATTTAATCGGATACTGTGAAACACAACCTTAATCTTTATTATAAAAGTACTAGTTTTTGCTCGCGGCTCCAGCTCCGCCAGCGTGAACAGCAATTTCCGGGATAAAATATAGCCCATCTCCAAAAACTTTAATGTATACTACTAGACGAGATGTTTAGAAGTAAAATTGCTTCACATAACGCGGGAGTTTGACAGCTCACAGACTGAGGGCGCGAGAGGGGTTAAGAGTAAGCGTGATGGTAATATTGACTTACGGTCAATTGACCATAACTTAGTGGCGCAATTTCTATGAACCACGCAGTTTGTCTAGTAGTATACATTAAAGTCATTGCTGACGTCCTTATCCAGGTCATGGTCTACCTGTGTGCCAAATTTCATCCCAAACGGTTCAGTAGGCCTAGTACAAGTTTTAATAGTTTTCCTAAACGATAAAAGTTTTTATTTTCTCTCCATACGTCGAGTATTAGTAGCCACTAGTGGGAACTATGATGAATTAAAATTAATAACATAGTTAATTTTATTTCATATTAGTCGAATATGAATTTAGTTTTCAAGCGATTCTTTCCTTTATTACCGTATGAATTACTAGTTTTACACTTCGACGGTAGTAATTTTATACGAATTCGAAAACTGTGAATGTATTTGTAACTCGTACTAAGCCTACAGTAGGCTTAGTAAAGCGTGATTGACTAACCAACATCCAAGTTTACAAACTCACAAACATCCAAACTTTCACATTTATAATAGTAGTATGAAGTAGGATAGTCATGTAATCTTCAACCTTAACTCATAACTTCAGATTTAATAATATTCCCTTCATCATCCACATCACACATGACAATTTCGACTTTTTCTTTCTGATCCACTTCATCGTCTTTAAATGTCATTTCCTCCTCATTATCATTTTTCAACGTTATTTGAAACTGTCTCGGAGTCGTTTCAGTAGGTTCCGCTGTTTGTTGAAGTTTAAATTCGAATTTATTTGTGAGTGATTCCTCTGGGCCGCTGTCACGATCCACAATCTTTTTAAATACTTCTAAAACTTCGTACCTGGTTGTTGTCAGTCGGTACATTCCGTCTTCGCTTATTTGATATCTGGGGTTGTGAAAAAAATATAATTTTATTTATAATAATCTCGAGAACCAAAAAGCATGTTATCGAGAATTCCAATATCGTGAAAACATTATAAATCTTTCTAAAATGATTAATCAACATGTTATTAAAAGATATAACCCACATTCATGGTTATTTAAGTAATACGGGGAAAAACCATCGAAATAAGATGAGGTAACAAAAATATTGAAATTTTAGTCTTTCATTCTCTTTGATGTGATTTTTTTTCTTCAAATTTAAATGAGAACACCATCGGAGTATTCCCTATCGAATAAAAAAAAAAAACATCCAAATCGGTCCCCATTTGTCGGAATTAAGTATGACCACACCTAAAAATAATATACTTACCTACTGGCAAATTTCCCCCCGTTATTTTATACCGTTTGATATTCAATTTGGAACACCATACCTGAACCTGCTATGTCCATGCGGCCACTGAGCTCCGTGCACTTTCACCAAATGTGTGGTCAGCCTGTACCCTCTCGAGAAGATCTTCATCTGTTTCTCTGGACATAAATGACACGCGTACTTTTTGGTTGATTTCTTTTTTTTAGGTTTAACATCTAATTTTGACTCCGAGTCTTCGTCACTAAAGTCGTCCGGGTCACTGCCTTCAGCTTTCTTTGTCACTTTGCATTTATTGTGCGTCCGACGTAAATGTTTGTGAAGATCAGACTGTGTCACTGCCCTGTTTGATTGAAATGATTACTGTAAGATATGTGGAGAAATGAAAGTAGTATAGGTACACGAAATTGTCTATTAGGCATGAAGTTATTAGATATCAATCGATAAAAAGAGATGGAGCTAACGCAGCAGTGGGCGAGTAGCCGGATGCGAAGCGAGAGAAACCGTGACCGTGGGTTCGATTCCCGCACCGAGACAAATGTTTGTGTGATCCACAAATATTTGTTTCGGGTCTGCGTTTTTTTTTATACTAGCTCGGCAAAGTGACTACGCTACATCTGATGTTAAGTGCAGCGCAATCCAAGAATACTGCCGACCAACGACAGACGATGTGTCTATCGTAGGTCGGCAAAATTATGCCGGCCTGCC
The DNA here is from genome assembly GCA_905332985.1 of Mimas tiliae. Taxonomy (NCBI): domain Eukaryota; kingdom Metazoa; phylum Arthropoda; class Insecta; order Lepidoptera; family Sphingidae; genus Mimas; species Mimas tiliae. Next base: position 3,140,386 of record HG995254.1, read on the forward strand.
TAATTGCTTCTTCACACTCCGTTTAAAGGACCCCCTATTATAGGAAGGAGGAAACACGTGTGCCGGCAAACTATTCCACAGCTTGATGGTCCGGCAGAAGTAAGATTTTGCGAACTTTTTAGTTCTAGCCGAGATGGAAGAGACCACGAAGCTGTGGTTCCGTAAGCCATCACGCGTGGTTCTGTTCGTGTTGTGGGACCGCAAGTTTTTATTTATTTATTATAATGTTTATAGTTATAAACGAACACAGGCGGTAGTGGTGGTGATTACAGACATGATACCAAAAAAAACGCGACATAAGTGTAAATAATTTTTTTTACGCAGTCTTGTTTGGACCAATAAATACAATGACGTTTTATTCAAATAATACAGCCATAACGTAATGTACAGTCAATAAAAAAATCAGCTGACGCGGACGCTCGGAATCAACTATGCGGCGCGGCGAGGTGTACCTACTGGTGTGAGGGTCATTGACCCCGTGTTTAGCATTAGTACGTTTTACAATACGGGTTTACATTTCCAAAATGGCTAGTAAGGCAAAATAATAGTGTTTTCCGTTAGTGTTAAGGTAGTGTTTTATTATCGTTTCGGCTTCCACCCGGTATGTAAGATATCTCTCCCATGTATTCTGCAATAGACCACTAGAGTACGCACGTGACATGTGACACGCGTGCTGCAGCGTGCGCGTCACGTACCTGTAGCTGCAGCGCGCGCAGGCGTGCACGCGCGCGGCGGCGGGCGGCAGGTGTCGGTAGCGCACGTGACATGCGAGCGCGGCGGGTGACGGCGCCGACATGTCACACGCGTGCTGCACCGTGCTGCAGCGTGCGCGTCACGTACCTGTAGCTGCAGCGCGCGCAGGCGTGCACGCGCGCGGCGGCGGGTGACGGCGCCGACATGTCACACGCGTGCTGCAGCGTGCGCGTCACGTACCTGTAGCTGCAGCGCGCGCAGGCGTGCACGCGCGCGGCGGCGGGCGGCAGGTGTCGGTAGCGCACGTGACATGCGAGCGCGGCGGGTGACGGCGCCGACATGTCACACAGCGCGCACACGTACGCGGACACATGTTGTCGCGCGTGTTCGTTCAGAAGGTACTCGGTGGCGCACAGTGTGCCGCACAACGAACACGCGAACGCTGAGTTCGGATTCACGTTCTGCAATAATAAAAAAAACATCAAGCATATCAAGTAATACATTCAAAATTTTTACGGACATTTCACTGCAATTTATTTACTTTTCCGAAGGCTAGTACAGACTAATTACACAGGAATATACCTTATTCCTCTCTTGTGTGCTACAATATCAATAAATCTAGCAAATAAACCGGTGTTGTTAAACCAATGTTTACTGAGTTACTAGTTACATGCGCCCTCACGGCTGTAATCCCTGAAGGAGTAGGCAGAGGGGCACCCACGTTTCGCCGAGCTTATATCCGTCCAATGTTGTGATAGGGAGCAAGCCTATCGTTATACCGGGCACAATTTCAAACTCCTAGCTGATACCTACTAAGCATTTCTTGATAGCAAAACCCAATATAACTTTTATCCGACCCGGAGATCGAACCCGAAACCTCAGCATAGCATTCATAACGCGTACGCATTACAACTGCCCATCGAGGTAGTTACAAATCGCCATAAACTTTTTCCTTTATGGATTCGTACTTTTCATAAAAACTTTATCAGAATGATAAGCAGTTGACAATCAGGCATGGATTCAGGATTTTGATGAGGGGGTCATTTTTTTTAGATTTCACTGGGCAATTTTCCTTATAATATATGTAATATGTATGTACTCCTATTTTACTTGACCTGGGACAGAAGCGATATAATTTCGCCAAACTACTGCCCTATGTACACACTCACCTGTCTTCTAAGATGGTCACACAGCTTTCTGTTACATATAAAATGAACACCACAATGATAGCACGCAATAAGGCGCTCTCTTGTATGACCTCTCATATGTATTGTAAGGAATGTCCTTCTGGTAAATGTAGCCCCGCAACCGGCCCACGAGCACAGCAAGTTCTCTGAATGTGTGATATGGTGTTTTATGTGGTCGAAGAATGCCTGAAAGAGTATTAATATTATTGTAATAACACTAAAATAATTCGTTTTAGAGTCAAATAAAATGGTATGATTGATTTTGGTTGTAAATATAGTTTAAATTTGTATGACAGAGGCCTCACCGTCACACAAATATAAGGCGTCAGTCATAATTTTACACATTTAACGGCCAGTTTCAATAAACAATCTTAGTTTGAGGTTCTGGATATATCGCACACATGAGCCAATCAGAACACAATTTTGAAAGTCACGCAAATTACTTACTTTGATTGGTTGATTTCTGAGATCTCTGGATAATCAAACTAAGATTGTTTCAATATAATATCAGACAATAACAGTACTTATTTCTATACAATTTACAAACACATCACACAAACACAACAAGACATTCAAGAAGAAGACTGTCTCCGTGGCGTAGCTGTAATGCGTACGCGTTACGATTGCTCAGGTCTCGCGTTCAATCCCCAGGTTGGAAAAAGTGATGTTGGATTTTTGTATCACGAAGTGCATGCATTTGTATAAGCATTCAGCATCAGCCCGGAGTCTGGAATTGTGCCCGGTATGGCAATAGGCTCGCTCCATATCACATCTTGATACGGAAATGGTCTCGGCGAAGTGTGGGTGTACTGGTTACATCTCTACCTACCCTTTCGGGCAATACAGGCGTGAGTGCGTATATATACATTCAAGAATGAGTTATTTATTATATCTTCCTTCTTTAAATGAAAATATCGACTCAAATTCGAATATTACAGCATACAAAGTAGTGGTACGATTGATGTACCATGTCATTTTAGACTAAGAGCCATACCTGTATAGAATTATATTTTTGATCACACCCAGTCCACATGCAAGTATGATCGCTAGGTAATTTCGGTAACTGGTTCCTTTTGCTGGAGTCTTTTCGACAGCGCGCCAGCTTTAGGGTCGCTCGACCGTTGAATCCTATCGCAAGTAACTTCGCATGGTAAGCGTGGTAGTTGATGTGACGGACCATCTCGTTGAAATCTGGCGTTTTGTGGCCACATACATCCCACACACATGCATATTCCACTGAAAATATGAAATCATTTTAATACACGCTTGTATTTGTTTTTAGGCAGGTGCGCAAGTGTCTGGTTTTCCAAACATACTTCTATTACAGATTGTCTGAAACATAAGTTTTCTCAGTGCAAGTGTTTATTGGATGAAAAACTCACCACTTTCTTTTTTATCAACAACAGGCACTACTTCGGAGATATGGCTTTGAACATGCAGTTGAAACCCTTCATAATTACTGTAGCTCTGTTTGCACGATTGCCACTCGCATGTCATGTGCAGCTTGTCATGTCTCAAACGATTCAATGGCTGAAATAAATTTATGGAAAGAGCTTTAGCAAGTCATGCATAAATATTATATAAATACACTCAACAGTCACATGCATAGTGCTGCCTCATGGTAAGATACCAAGTCTTGTGTCATGGGTATCAGGAACAACGAGAGACTTTCAGTCTCACAACATTGAGACCAGAAGCAAATATATGTATATATTACTCAAACATTTGTTTTGGTGGGGATTGAACCTCCCACCAGCTGCTCACTTGCTGTACCATGGAGACTGTCAAAAAGAATAAAAGACATAAAACAGGGTGAGGATGAGTTACCATACAGTAATCATTATCAAGTAAATAAATCAAATTATCAAGTATTTAAGTAAAAATAAAGTAAAAAATAAAATGCTTATTTTATTAGAAAGCAGTTTAATGTTATACATATGTGTGTACATACACATGTATATGTGTACATTTTCATGATTCGTGATTAACAACTTATACAAATAAACATTTAACAAAGTACCTAAGCCTATTTCACAATGTTTAGTTAAGGTCTAATAAAAAAATATTAATTATTATAACAGTTGAATTTGAATGTACTTAATAGGTATATTTATGCATGTATATCAAAGTTGCCAGCCGCTGTGGAGCAGTAGGCGAGTATCCAGCTGCGAAGCGAGAGGCAGTGGATTCAATCCCCACACCGAGACAAATGGTTGTGTGATCCAGAAAGTCCCTTGTAGTTCCTGATACTCACAATACAGATTAACCTAATGTGGGATGAGGACTATGTTTGTGACTGTTGGGTGTATATATTACTATTTATTATGTTTTATTTGATGATTAACATTAAGTCTGATATGGTGAAACAGGGCTTTGTGCATAATATTTAAATAAATTAATGGAACACCAGCCTAATCCTCCTCATATGCAATAATTAATAGTGAACATATATATGATTCTGAATAAATAAAAAATATATTATATTAATTACCAACCCATATTTTTCAATAAAATTGTTAATACTAGCTATGTATTATTCTGGCCCACTGCTAGGTCACTGATAAGCCTTCTCTTATAATGTGACGTGTTATGCGTTAGTCCATCACTCTGGCCTAATGGGGGATTGGTGTGGTTAAAATTGTGAAGTTTTCCTTCACCATTAAAAATAATAATAATGAGTGCACAGATAAATAACTACAAACTGCATGCCCTGAGGCCCTGAGAGCTGGTTTATACCCATTACATCTGTCTTATGGCCGTTCCCTATATTCTATCTATCGACAGATTTGCTTACTGTCAATTGTATTTTGACAGATCTTCCATACAAAATGTGTAAAAATTTTACTACCGGTAAGCATATCTGTCAATAGACAGAATAATAGGAATGGCCATTAGTAGTCTGTACCACTCCACTTAGGCTATTGATGCTTAGTAAGTGTAGTAACTTTGCCCACCTATATGTTTTTCCTTTGGCAGTTATAACTACAATTAGAATGTTATTTTGAATTTAAAAATGGCTCTAAACTGTGATTACAATGATATCAAAGAAACAAATAATATTCATTCGTTCATAATAAGATCAACTTCAAATACTAAATACGGCCCTGACAGAATGTATTTCATAGCTCCATTTTTTAATTGTTTTTTTTTACCACAGCCTTTGGTTCGGTTGAGGACTCGTTCACACCCGCCGGTACACTTGCTTCATCTTCCGCAGCATTTAACAAAAACTTCTTTCTATCAGCATTTGTTTGGATTATAAATTGTATATCATTTTTATTCTGCTGTGATTTTTTTGTTTCACTATTCTGATTTTGTAACCAGTCCATGCAACGAAGGAGTCTGATGCGTTTTTGATTAGGTTCTACTGCATCTGCCATGGCTATTATCTTATGAAACAGCACATCCAATATAACATCAAAATCCACAGTTTTTTTCAATTAAATACGATGCGAAAAACACCACACAAACACAATCCAAATACCACGACAACGTCAGTTCCACGCCAGGTAATGTAGGAACCACAGACTACTTAGAGATACTACGTATCAGACTGCCAACTGTAGAACAAAAAATTCATTAGTGAGTTTTAGTGTCATTTGACGTTTCTTTTTTTTTCTGTCGAATACATAATCCACAGACTACATAAAATATGCTTACTCTATGGCTTATTAAATGCAAATGGCAAAGGAACTAGTAACGTACAGCTCAAAACGCTAGGCTTATACACCAGTATAATTTACTGTTTTATCTCATTTATTTAAGTAGAGGAAAATTAAATAAAAGTACACATTATTTATTAAAAGATTTATTATTTAATTTATTTTTATAATTTTCAAAAGCCTTTTTTTGCATCGCATTTTCCTTGCTGAACTTTAGAGCTTTTTTGGCTCTACGTTAAAAGTCAGTTTTGTTGTTTTGCCTTTGTATATTCATTGTAGATTAATGGGCATGTTGGTGTCAAATCTGCCACTTTCTTAATTAACCGCTTCCTGGAAGCTTTCACACTTCGGGGTTTATCCAAACCTAGAAAATAATAAAGTAGTTAGTCCCAACTCAAAGCTGATTAGTTAATTCCATCATAAATGATGTGAAAGTCTAGTATATATTGCTTAAATAAAGTTATATATAATTTAATGTTGATTGTATTCCTGAGTAACTAATAAAGGTAACTGAGAAATTGCCCAGCACATCATACCTATAGTGCACCAAATTCACATCATAGCATCTACTGCTTTTCCACATATTAAATCCTATGTATAATATTATAAATTTTGTGAGTATGTATGGATGTTTATTATTCAAACACACATACACTGATAGCCCATGTACTGTAATATACATACAAAACAATACCCTTTCTTTGGGTACATTAAGTAGTTGCCTAGGATTTGAGTAAAGCCACATGGGCAAGAGATAATCTAAGATAATACAGATTCACTAACCTGTAAAATGTGACCGGCGCTTGACATCTAATTGTCCAGACGTTATTATCTCTGGGTTAACAAAGTTTGCTAGAATAGTAAAAATTATTGTAAAGTTCTTGTTCGGAAAGATATTAAATATACAAATAATATGTCACAAGATAAATAAGAAATAAAAAGGTAACACTTTATTACCTAAATCGAGACTGGTTAATGGATTTCCTGGTAAATTCTGGAAGTCACTTGAGCCAGAAGCAATAATTTCTGAAAAATACACCAATAACTTATTTATATATTTTTTTAATTAGGGATGTGTTTTACGAACATTTAGAAGCACAATGTTTGATCGCCTCATCAATTATCAACTATTGGTCTAGTAGAAGCATTCTTAGGCCGGGAAAATTACAATTTGTATTTGAGTTTTCAATTTGAAAAAAACATACATGAGTTGTCCAGGGTTAAAATAGAAGTAGGAATAGGATCATGAGACAGAGAAGTAAGGTCAGCAAACCGTGGGTGTACTAGTTGCATCTCTGCATACTCTTTCAGAGATACAGGCGTGATCTTATATTAAATTATTATTGCAATTTGTGTATATACAAAAGGTAGACATTAAAAATATTATATTTACCAACCTGTCAATGGTTCACAATATGTGTGGTCAATGTGTCTTTTACGTGAGTAGCTATGATCAGTATTAGAATCCATATTTTCTGAAATTGATAAAATATACTTTAGTATCTAAGAAATCTATTGTAATCTCAAGTGTCATTATGTTACAATTGAGAGTTTTGCATCACTTGATGGGTTAAAAAATACTTTGGCAAGGCAAAGCTATAATAAGAAAGTAAAAATAACTGCATTAGGATATCACTATTCCAAAAACAGTGAATTTTTTTATTCAAAGTAATAACATGTATGTTAGTGTAAGTGGGCCATCAACATCTTACACTCAAAACCAACCTCATCTTTTTGTGGTACACTCTGCTGATTAACAGCCGAGGCAATGGTGAAATGTGGTTCCCGTTGCGGATTGTGGGACACCAAATCGCCCCAGAGAATACCAAATCCACCGTCAAATCATAATGGGAAGGCGGAACCTACCATAACTCATATTAGTATACGGCATAGTGCAGCAATATACTACTGGCCAAACTATACACAGAAAATAGACTTACCAGCGTAATCCTGAGATAGTATTCCACTAGAAATCTCTTCTTCAGTAAACAAAGAAGGATATGCTTTGCCTATGAGACGTGATTTGCAGGTAATGAACTTCTTTTCGAAATGTTTTTCACAAACAAAAAGCTTCGCAAGTATAATAGTGTTCTTTAATGTCCAATAACACCGTTCAATGTCACTTGTCAATCAACTGTCAAATAAATCCGTCCGGCATTCGCTTACACGTCAGCCAATCACGGCCAAGAATGAAAACCCTAAATGTCATACAACATTAAAACAATATGGCGCTATGTCGAGCGTTTCGTTGTACGTAGATTAACAGCCGTGGTAGGAACAAAAAAAACAGCCCGTATAAAATGACACTATTGATATTGACAGTCCGCCCCTCTCTTTCGCCTTCTTCACCCCCGCAAACACCGGCGTCATTTTGAGTGTCAAGTCCAGTGACAAGAGTCCCGCAGATGACATCTCTTATTTCGTGTTAATAATGAGAGAAGTGTTTGCGTTGATTCAATTCCGCCTCTTTAAATCCACAAATATAGTAATATCGGGTGTAATTTCGGCATTTATAATAATGTTTCGAAAGTGTTGTGTACCCAAGTGCAATAGTTTACGACAGGACGCTAGATTGCATCAATTACCCGTAAGTAAGGAAACAAAACAGAGACCGGTGGTTACAGTGCTTATGTTTACGGGAATATTTGTGAAGTCCCCACGAATATGTATGTTTGCCATAAACATTTTGAGCAAAGATTTGTCAACCCGGCGACGAATCGTCTGAAATGTGACGCTTAACCAATTATATTCACCAACTTGGAGATTTCTTCAGGAAACCCGGCAGTTGACATTGAAGAAACAGGTAGCATATCTTTCTAAACCGAAAATATATTGTTTGTTTCTTCACAAAGGCAACCAAATTAATTGATTTATGTTTCTAGTTTCCAAGAGGACGTACAGTGATCACACTTATGGAAGGAAGCACCACATTGAATATGCATATTCACAACCTGTCGAAAACACACCTCATAAAGTGGCACGTTCCAGAGGTAGTGGTATGTAGTACTTTTTTATTGTAGAAGTATAAGTTATCCTCTAAAATTTGAGTGTTTTCTAACCATAATCATATAAATTGTTTATTACAACTATTTGTGAGAATTTTAACTATTTTCAGTAAGTTCAGTTGGTGACATTGGAATAGCTACCATAGTTAGTGGCCTGTTCAATTATTTCCAATCTTTAGTATGTCCTAAACGTTTATTTTACATAACTAAAACACTACTTTTTATTTTAGCTTTGTATCCTGATGGAAGACCCGTTAGTGGAACAATGAAGAACACAGCAGAAGCAGTATCGTTTATTGACGACTTGTTTGATAGTGTCAATGGAGCGAACACAAATAAAAAACAATTAAAAGGAAAACATTTACACAAAGCAGTAGCATCGAAATCAGTCCATCACGAATTTTGGTACAAATTCATCAAAATATTGGAGAGTACAAAGTTTATATCCAGAGATGGGAAATTAAAAAGTGTACCTTCCATTAAAAATTGGATTATTACTATAAAAGTTTTAAAAGGGTGTGGGTGGCTATTTTTGGTTTCTAAGAACATCAACATTATGAGACCCAGATATATTAATTCTGATATAATTGAAAACTTTTTTGGACAAGTTCGAGCTTACAATTACCGGAGTAATAATCCAACTGTATGCATTTATGAATACTTTTAAATCATTATTATTAACAAGGTTTATAAATTTCCATTCAGAACATTACAATTGTGAGGAAGGCAAGGCATATTAAATATAGAATCGCTTTTTGACAATGTAAACATTGCACCAGTATTTGACTCTGTATCGGAAATAACGCCTGTGTGTAAAAATGTTGAGTTTGATGACGAAAATATTCAAAAACAAACAAGACGACAACAATTAAACATACACTCTAGGGCATATACGGCTGGATGGGTAACCCGAAAAATCAGTGCTAAAATTAATTGTAAACAATGCAAAAATAATTTACTAAGTAAAGATAGTAAAGATATGAATAAAAAAAAAGAATATAAAAGATCCAAGAAAATTAACTTATCCAGCCGAAAATGTAGTAACAAGTTTTGGGAACATAATAAAAACGGCAAATGAATATTTGGAACAACAAGGACATAAAAATAACATTAGTGAAAAAATTCAACAGGAAATAAGTTCCAAATATTTATTTGCATTTCTCGATTGTAAAATACACAAAGAATATCTTGAATATTTTTTGGATTTTTTTTTTTTTTTTGGTGCAATGTAATTAATAAAATATTAAGAGGGATTGATATACTCAAGGCCAAGAAATATAATTTACAACCAATCCAAAAAAGGCACTAAGTACTTAAATTTAAGAAATAAAAATTAATTTCCTAAAAGGTTGTTTTTTTACACATGTACATGCTTCCCTAATAGTATTTAAAAATATTGAAAATTATGAGAAGTTAGCATTATTTGTGGCAATATAACCATAAATCATACAGCCATGCATACAGCCAATTAATAATAAATACTGATAGGCTGTATGATTTTCGTTCCATTGCGCGTATTAAAGGTGGAGGAAGTAAAAAAAAAAAAATGTCATATTCAATTCTTGCATACGGTTCACAGACAATGTACCCCAGATGGCGGTCTGAACGTCAGTTCCTTCGAAGTAGTCTGTGGTCAGTTCTCTAAGTAGTCTGTGACAACAACACAGAGTACAACACCACCACAGACTACTTAGAAAGAACTGACGTAACACCACAGAATAATAAAATTTTACTCTAGGGAGGTACAGCCCAGCCCGTACAACACAGTAACGTCAGTTCTTTGATCTTTGTAAGTAGTCAGTGAACACAGACTAATAAAGAGCTACTAATAATTAATCTGTAATAGAGATGCTAGACTCTAGCTGAAGAGCTACAGACTATTAAAAGGAGATGCTAACGAACGGAAGTACATAAGAATACGTACATTTATCGATTTTTAATGAACTATGACAGCTGGCAATTTGCAAAGTTCAATGCTCTTTGAGTTTTGGGCGCAATTTTACTCTAGAATTGGCTGAATTTGTTGACATTATGGTTGACATTATTAGTGTTCAAAACAAATATATTGTAATAGCATGCAACGGACTACACGCTGTATTTTTCTAGCTCGCTATTTTATATGCTTTAAAAATATATCGCGCGGGCGCGATCGTTGTAGCCGGTGATACGTCGGCGCATACGTCATTCAGCGTGTGATAGCGCAACGCGACTGAGTGCAACTGACCAGTGACCACCGCGCGCTACGGCGCTATATTATTGCCTGGCGTGCTTTCTATATCTACGCCAGTCAAATAGCACGGCGCTATTTCTAGCACCGATTGGAAATTTATACAGCTCGCTAGATTCGTTGAGAATAGATAGCGAGCTGTAATATGGCACTATGCGCTATATTTACCACCATTCAATAACTATATTATATTCTGTATTTTTGTATCTAAAAGTAAAAAGTACTGTAACAGTCGAAAAAATCTTAGCAACCCTACCTAAGACGGGGGTGACGGCCTCTGATTGATGGACGCTGAACATATCGCGTAAGAATAGATCGCAGATCGCGGCCAGAGATCGCGATCATAGATCGCTGCTATTTGTGGGAGACTTTAAGTATTAAATTAACCAAAAAATTAACATCGACATAGCATGTCTCAGGGATTATAAAGTTATTGGTGTGTGCTAAATTTACAAATCTAATAAAAAACAATAGGTAGTTTAAGGGGCAATGTAATGCAAGGAAATTTTATTTTACTGGTTCGGCAGTTCGTTTTTATTTAGTCCAGTTTAGTCCGAACATTTGTTTCTCTTTTTTGATACGTGGCGCGCTGCGATCGTTTCGGAGTTTTTTCATGACATTCTTGACAGGTCAAATCAATTTTGGAAATAAAAAACGTGCGCGAGGCGGCCATACGAGACAAGTGGCGACGGGTGATCACGGAGCGTGTGTGAACTGTGAAGTGTGGACGAGTTGCGAAGCGTGCGTATTTACGGCGCGGCGCGGCGGCCCCACGTTGCCCTAAGTATCTTATCGTTAATTAGACCCACATAAATAGTTCATCTCATTATTACGGCTGGCATAACGCGAGTGTCGGGACATTGTCTCGGATAGTGTCGATGAAATCAACAGTAACCGTGGAAGAAGTAGTGAATAAATTAAATCAAGCTCTTCCTCTAACTACAAGAATGCCCAACATCAAGGTTTTCAGCGGCAGCTCGCACCCGGATTTGGCCCAAAAGATCGTCGACCGGCTCGGCATCGATCTGGGCAAAGTGGTAACCAAGAAATTCAGTAACATGGAAACGTGCGTCGAAATCGGCGAGTCCGTCCGAGGCGAGGATGTTTACATCGTGCAAAGTGGCAGCGGGGAAATCAACGACAACCTAATGGAGCTGCTTATTATGATCAACGCTTGTAAAATAGCGTCGGCGTCGCGCGTCACGGCGGTCATCCCGTGCTTCCCGTACGCGCGGCAGGACAAGAAAGACAAGAGCCGGGCGCCTATCACTGCTAAACTTGTCGCCAACATTCTGTCGGTATCTGGGGCGGATCACATTATCACAATGGATCTCCACGCGTCGCAAATCCAAGGATTCTTCGACATACCCGTAGATAACCTCTTTGCTGAGCCCGCAGTGTTGAAATGGATCAAAGAGAATATTCCAGACTGGAAAACCAGTATTGTTGTGTCGCCAGATGCCGGTGGTGCCAAGAGAGTCACTTCCATTGCTGACAGACTGAACGTAGAATTTGCTCTTATTCACAAAGAACGGAAAAAGGCCAATGAAGTTGCATCTATGGTACTAGTAGGTGATGTTAAAGACCGAACTGCTATTCTGGTGGATGATATGGCAGACACCTGTGGTACAATATGCCATGCTGCTGAGAAATTAATTGAAGCTGGAGCGACAAAGGTTTACGCAATACTAACGCATGGTATATTCTCTGGGCCTGCAATTTCAAGGATCAACAATGCATGTTTAGAAGCTGTAGTGGTCACAAACACTATCCCTCAGGAGCGGCACATGCAAGACTGTCCTAAAATACAATGCATTGATGTATCCATGATGCTTGCGGAGGCTGTAAGACGTACACACAATGGAGAATCTGTTTCATACCTGTTCTCTAATGTTCCATACTAGTTTACTTTATGATTTTTATGTTTAATTTAGGTAGGATTATTCAAACTTTCATGTGTCTGAATAAGGTATAATATTGCTGTGTTACAGCAACATGATTGTTGATTAAGTATAAATTTATATTGTCATATAATTAATTTGATGCAATTTCATATATTTTTTTGGAATTGATGCTATATTAGCTGTAATCTGTTAATGAATTAAATCCAGTTGTTTAAGTGATGAACTTGATAAATATAGGCTGATAATTATCTTGAAATATATTGGCTGAATCATCTAGATAACTGAAGGGTGATAATTATCTTGATAAATATAGACCAATAATTATCTTGAAAAATATAAGCTGATCAATTATTTTGATAAATATAGGCCAATAAAGGCTGATCAATTATTTTGATAAATATAGACCAATAATTATCTTCAAAAATATAGGCTGAATTATCTTAATAAATAAACAGTGACAATTATCTTTGTATATATAGGTTGATATCTTGGGAAATTAATATAAGTATTGGATTTTGAATGTGGAATCAATCTGATGCATAATATCTATCCAATTAATGCCATTGAGAAGGTTGATGTTGCAGTTCATTAGTTTGTTAAATTGGTAATAAAGTACTTACTTTATTTTATGACTTTTAACTTGTAAAAGTATGAGGTCGTGTTTACAAACTTTGTTTTATAAATTTTCCATCACGAATATGTAGTTCAATTAAATTACAGATGACCTTAATTTTTATATATATAAGTATATTTATCTCTAAACAACTTGCTTGTAATAAATTAAGGATCTGTTAATATATATTTGCATGATCATTATTTGGATATTTTTGAGATAATTATCACAAGGCATAATTATCTTGATACTTGCTAACACTGGAATTTACATAATAGTTAAAATATAATCTCAGTTGAAGAAATAAGCTTTAAAAGAACAAAAATTTGCTTTATATCAGGCAGTTACACATGATGTACTCAATCTGTATAGTGTCCATTCCAATTGTTATGGAATTTGTCATAGTTTGCATTTATTTGTATTCACTGTAGATGAAATTTACTTTTTACTACCACAATAATAAAAAGACATTCATTGTGAGTGATTAAAATTAGGATCATTTTGTATTAGTTCTTAGGTTGTTTATAATTTTTTTTTCTCATTGATTAGTTGATGGAGTTTTGGCTGAATAGCATTTTATATTAGTATATGAACTTCAATTGTTATATTTTGATATTATACGCTATTTTATAAATTGGCTAGAACTGTGCTTAATTAGCACTTGCCTTGATTGTAAATTGAGAATTAAGTGAATAAATACTGTATATTTGGTATCTACGCACTGAATATAATAAATAACAACTGAATTAACTAACATTGTTTTTAATTCTATATTTATGAGATAAACTTGTTTTATAATCGAAGCTCGTGTTTGAAGAACGCGTCATGGTTTTTTTTGTTAGAAAAGTGTTTGGAACTAAGGATTTCCGCGTTTTGTCACGTGTTTACATTTGCGACGTGACGCCTATAAATTAATTCATATTATGGCAATACATTATGTGTCTGACAAAATAAACAGTTATCTCAGGTTGTTGTTTAAACTAAAACAGCTGCTAAAAATAACCTAACCTAAATTCAAATATTTTGCGTATATCGCAACAAGCCCATACACTATCGGTTTAAATGGTTAAGATATTCTAGATCGCAACTAATTTTGTTGCGATCTCCGACGTCGTCGTCTTCAATCAAGTACTTAAATGGTTAACGATATTAACTTAAACTATCAATTCATCATTTCGGTTCAGTCTGGACTCTGAAAACGACGGATCGTGGAAACAAATCGTACCGTAAATTGGGGGTTCTATGCGCACATTTTTTTATTACCTTGAATGACCAGACGAGCCTGTCGCTCGCCTGATGGTAAGCGCCACGCCTACCCAAAATCAGGAGCAACACTATACAGAACCTATTCGTCACCCTGAGACATAAGTTGTTAAGTCTCATAACACCCAGTAATTTCAGTTCAATGACCTTCAAACTGAAACATAACTGTGCTCACATAGTGTTACTTAGCGAAGGAAATAGACAAAGCGGTGGTACCAACTCAGACGGCCTCTCGCATACGAGGGACCTACCACCTAGTAAATATTTCTATTATATAGCATCATAGAAGACATTAATCCCTTATGATATATTTGACATAAATAAAATACCGGGAAACTTGTAGGTGTATGTTTTCGTAATCAAAAAACTTTTAGAAAGGATTGCGTGGTCCGGGAATTGTCCCTGGAACCTTATACTTCATAGCAAAATACGCTGCCAACCTATGTGGCAAGCGAGAGAAATCGGCAATGACATTAAACTCGGACAAATAGCGCGAGGCTAGTTCAAATATTTATTGAATAGAGAGAACAAAGCTCAATAATATAAAACAATTTTAAAGTTACGTTTTACAACAAAATAAACTAAATTGCAAAACCCATTGCAACGCCCAAGTAAATGGAATCCTTAGTGGTTTAGTAACAGCTGATTCAGAAATAATCAATCTATTGGTAAAGGACAACTTTGCACGTCTTTACGAGTAATCCTGGGGTCCTGGGTTCAAAACCCAGGTCACTCACAATTTGTATTGGAGTTTTCGATTCGAAATATCACATAACTTGCCCGGGATTGGAATTTGTGCCCGGCATATGCGATAGGCTCGTCTTTATCACATCATGGGCATTCATGGGTCAAAAATAAGCACGGCGAAGCCCAACTTTAACAAATGACTCGCTCTAATAATTATTTAATCGCGTTGTATTTCAAGTATCTATAGCTACCTGTTAATTTATTAATACCTTTTAAGTCTAGACTAAGACCCATTTAAATAATTATTATAGATTGTACTGGCTCAAAGTTTAAGTTTGCCCGTCCGTGTATTTTTCCGAAGTAGCCATTGTTACATAATGCCCTATCATATCTGTATGAAAACTTGACCCTAAAGGTCGCCGCGCCAATGATGTAAATTGTTTATGGGCGCGTCGGTGTGTCAATATCATCGAAAATATGACGTGTGGCTTATATTACAAAGCTTGTAAATATTTATATAACCAACAACGTAGTTCTAGTTTTAATGGCTACTTCTGTAGTTATAGTTTCAGAATAAAGCCCATTTTTTGTACTGAATTAGGTACACACTACATATATAGGTACCTCCTCCTTGCGTCGATTCCCCAATGCTGGGGGTCGTGACCCATCACGGAACCAACTTCTTGCGTACGATGTTGTGCCACCTGCTCCTGCTTTCAGCTATATGAACCGCTTTGGCGACATCCATGTTGAGTGTGGTGCGGATCTGATCAGTCCAGCGCATTGGATTCCTTCCTCTCGACCTCTTGCCCTCCATTTTCCCAGTGACGATCAGCTTTTGGAGATTACCATCGGGCCTGCGGGCGATGTGTCCGAAGAACTCAAAAATCCTTCGCAGGCATATGTTGGAGAGCCGCGGCATCTTGTCACGTTTGAGTTCCTCGAGGACCTGTTGGTTCTAAGCGCCGTCCAGGGAATCCGAAGCATCTTTCTCCAGCACCACATTTCGAAAGCATCTATGCGTTGGCGGTCTCTAGCTTTCAGTGTCCACGTTTCCGCTCCGTATAGGAAGATGGAGAAGACTAGTGTGCTGACGAGTGTCATATAGGTTAGTGATATATAGGTACATATGTACTCAATATCATATTGAATGGTACATACATGAATCTTAGAAATATTTGTGAGTGGTAGAGCCACGCTGTAGACAGTTTTGTCTACAGCACGAATGGGCCGGCTCGACCGGATCGTTACCACTTTCTCGCAGAAAACCGATGTAAAGTAGCGGCTTGCTGCTGCGTTTTCTACGGTGAGTGAGATATCCGGAGGCCCAAATCCCTTTCCCAATCCCTTATTTATCCCTTTCCTTTGAGGTCGGCAAAGCGGCCATGATTGTTCTGGTATTGTGGGCGTACATGGGCGGTGGAGATCACCTACCCACTTGCTCGTTTGCCGGACTATACTATAAAAAAACATGCTGTCATTGAAATAACATTAATCAAGGATGTACAAAACAACAGTAATCTTTAGTTATTTGGGTCAGGGGTTCGTCTTGTTTAATATAAGTAGCAAAAAAAGATCGAGCCTAAATTAAAAGTGTACATTTTATTAAGATGCAAGACGATACCAATAAGTTTGGTAGCTTCCGGAAGGTAATTCCAACAAATAAGACTAATCTAAAATTTCTATCAGTAGGTAGAGTCATCCAGAACTGTATTTAGGAGTTCTATGCCCATTTGCTATCTGACGATACAATAAGAAAGGTTTGCAACGTAATTCTCTAAAAAAGATTGTTTTCCTTGAATGACGAAACGAGCAGCTCACTCGCCTGATGGAAAGCGTCACGCTTACCTATAAACAGGAACAACACCACACAGAACTTTGAATTACAAAGCACTGCATGGCACTGGACTGCGTTCGTCACCCCGAGACATAAGTTGTCAATTCTCATAATAATTCACTGGCTTTAATGTCCTTCAAACTGAAACACAACAGTGCTTACACACTGTTGTTAGGCGGTAGAAATAGACAAAGCGGTGGTACCAGCCCTCAAGGCCTCTCGCAAACCAGGGACCTATCACCTTGTAGACTTTTAATATCAGGCCTGCTATATCATCAGGCATTGTATTAGTGGTCTGTTATGTATAACTCGAACGAATATAAGAAATTTTCCATAAATACTAAAACAAACACATAAATGTTCACATTTGCACTCAATTATTATTGGATAGATTATTTCAAAACACGTTACAGCAAGGGTGCTGTTTTCACAGCTATTTTTAATTTAGCTTTATTTTTGACTTGCTAATTAGTATATTACAGACAACTTCAGACAAGGACGTGATGATAAACGCATATGACTAGAATTAAAACGGCATGTTGTTTTTCTTAAAAACTACATTCTAAAACTAAACATAACTTTTTAACAAAGGGGTTTTTAGGGGAGGAATTTATTCTTGAAATTAAAATGGGACTAACTATTAATTATACTCTTTCTAATGAATTCATACAAATCGGTCCACATTTGGCGGAGTAATGCGTGGTTATACATACAAAAAAAAACGCGTCGAAATGAGAACTTCCTCCGTATTTTTGGTCGGTTAAAAATAGCATTGGATTTTCACTAAGTACTACAGCTAATTTATAAAGATAAATTGGTATAAGAAGCGTCGCTATGACATAGTCTTAGTATTTCATAAAGATACAAATAAATAAGTATAGTTCCTATTTCAACATGAAATGAAATGAAATAGTTTTATTCATCATGTAGGCAATTAAAATAGCGCTTATGACAAGTCAGTACAAAATAAAGAAACTTATGTAATTACAGAAATCATATCAGCTAATATATACATAACATACATAGCATCGTCAAAATACACTGGGCACTGGGCAACTATAAAGTTTACAATATTTTTATATTAGTCCAGAATTGTTAAGTATTATTATTAATGAATAACATGAATATAGTGTTTTCCCAGATATATATTCATATTATTTTATTTAGTAGTAGGGCAGGTAGATGAGGGTACCTATTAGGTACTCTTGCCCTTTTTACCTGACTTTGATACTCATACAAAGCTGTTTAGAAGTAAAATTTCGTTACATAATGCGGGATTTTGACAGCTGACAGACAGTGAGCGCGATAGGGGTTCTAGTTGAGAGTAAGCGAGATGGTAATATTGAGTTATGGTCAATTGACCACAACTTAGTGGTACAATTTCTATTCAATTCAATTCATTTATTTTCAGATAATTACAATCCATAAAATTTTGTTAGTTAAATACCTAGCCTATATTAGTTATATATTATTAATTATAATAAAAAATTGGCAACTGGTCGGTGCAAGGATGCCCAGTGCCTCACAAACGGACCGTCCACTCGTTCCGCCACAACAACCATGAGGCTCTGCCACTGTCTCGCGTTCGCCGCGTCATCGAGGTCGCTCTTTTACGCATGGTTGTGTAAAAGCAGTCCACTCGGGCTTCTGCGAACATTCCCGATGCACTGCAAAAGCGAGGCAACCGCAACAGCGTCCGGAATGCGTTATTATATTGAACGCGAAGCTATTGATTGTTTGTCGCGTGTGTCTAGTCCACAGGCTGCACGTGTAAAATGAAGTGCAATATGCTCTAAACAACGTTATAGCCATCTATGTACCGCGCAGTTTGTCTAGTAGTATACATTTAAGTCTTTGGACGCATATTCAAGGTATAAAAAAATATTTTATGCGTTGAAAAAGTGTTGAAACAGAGTTTTACTCATATGAAACTGCCAAATCGTTTCCGTCCGTATCTAAATACGAGATTTGGCAGATGCCAAATAATTAAAAGACATTATAAACACGAATCGAAATGATTCCGTGTTTTTTGTAAGATAATGATATAATTAGAAAGTTCAAAACATCGATGCAATTATTTGGACAGTACCTACTACCACGGCACTAGGATGGAAGAAAGGCGCTTCGGGAATCCATGTTTTTTTAAGATTTAGTAGTAAGTGAGCCACACCATCTTAGACCCAAAGCTTCATCTGCACGAGGTAAACTCTGCTGATTAACTATGATATGATTAATTGAATATGAAAGCAAGTTGTGGGGGTCAGGCGGCGGGCCGCCTCATATTGTACCAAATCCTCCGTCAAATCATGATGGGAAGAGGATGCCTGGCCTTAAGCCGGGATAACGCGAGACAGAAAGAAAGAACTGCCTCGGTGGCGCAGTTGTAATGCGTATGCGTTCGAAAAACAGTGAGTTTCCAATTGGTGTTTCGAGCTATCGTTTCGAAAAATCACACGTGTTGCACGAAATAAGCTCGGCGAACCGTTGGTGCAGCTAGTTATACCTCTGCCTACCCCTCCATGAAACAGGCGATAGCTTGTTTTTTATAACAGGCCGGCAAACGAGCAAGTGGGTCACCGTATGGTAAATGATTTCCACCGTGCAAGTACGCCCACAATACCAGAAGAATCATGGGCGCGTTGCAAACCTTAAAGAAAAAGCATAATTGAGGGATAGGGAAGTGGAGGATCATTTGGGCCTCCGGATATCTCACTCACCTTACAAAACGCAGCAGTAAGCCGCTACCTTACGTCGGTTTTTTATGAGACAGTGGTCCGATCGAGCCGGGTAATTCGTACTGTAGACAAAACGGTCTACGGCGTGGCTCTACCATTTAAAAAAAAACATGTATGAAAAAAATCATGGTTATTTACAATGTAATTTTAGAAGCCAGTGATGATTGACATTCAGTATGTGCGTAGGTGTTTTAACTTCTAAAGATAATAGCGATGGTAAAATTAAAATTAATAGCGCCAGAATAGTCACAGCTGTTCCGTAATAACGTGTCTATTATTATAAAATACTAGTTTATGTGACTGCCTCGGTGGCGCGGTTGTAATGCGTACGCGTTACGATTGAGGCTAACGCTGATTTTCGGGTTCGATTCCCGGGTCGGGTAAAGTAGTATTGGGTTTTTCTATTACGAAATGCTCAGTATCAGCCCGGAGTCTGGAATTTGTGCCCGATATGGCGATAAGCTCGCCCCCTATCACCTTAAATCCTTAAATCCAGAGTACCTATGCGAAAGGCCTTCTGGGTCGGTACCACCGCTTTGTCTATTTCTGCCGCCATACAGCAGTGTATAAGCAGTTTCAGTTTAAGTACATTAGAGCCAGTGAAATTGGGTATTATGAAACTTAATTAACTGTCTCGGGGTGACGAACGCAGTCCAATGCCATTCAGCAGTAGCTACTTTGTAATTCAAAGATTTGTGTGATGTTGTGTCTGTGTGTGGGCAGGCGAGCGACCTAATCGGTTCCTCATTCAAACTAATAAAAAAAATATGCTGATATTATTGTTGGTACAAGTTGTTTTTATTATGGCGAAAGTAAGTACTAATGACTAGACCTTAAGCTTGTAGATCCTTATCCTTTAAAAAAATCTTATGCACTATGTTCAGATTGAAATAGAATAGAATAAACGTTGTGGTCCGTAATTTTTGGTCGGTGGTCGGTCAGAATTAACATTTGACAACAGAATCCTTGCAAAGCCTTACGTACCATAATCTACTTGATCTTAAACATTAAAAAATAGATACTATTTACCCAAAGACTTTAATGTATAGGTACTATAAGACGGGCTATTTAGAAGTAAAATATCGGTCACATAACGCGTGAGTTTGACAGCTCACAGACAGGGAGCGCGATAGGGGTTCTGGTTGAGAGTAAATGAGATGGTAATATTGAGTTACGATCAATTGACCGCAACTTAGTGGTACAATTTCTATGTACCGGGCAGCTTGTCTAGTAGTATACATTAAAGTCTTTGTTATTTGCCCAATAATATTGCAAATGCTGGAACCGAGCCGACGCCCGACCATTACATTATGGCGGCCGACCGTTCCAGGTGCACAATCTCTGAGCTCAAGTCTTCATATTGTCAAAACAATGAGCAAGGGGTGACAGTAATCTCGCTCCATCCCAAAATAAGTGGCGGGCCCGCACGGCAACTGCGTGGAACAAAAGAGCCATGATTCCTGGAATCCCTAACTCAGCCCCGGATCTACAATTTTTCCGAACCGAGACAGAAACTCTATACTGGCGCTCTCTTTCCAGCGTTTGAGATAAATTACTTAAAATAACTAAAAGAAAATACAAGAAAGGCCTGTGTGGCGCCTTTTTCTTACATGTCGACGGTGAACCAACCCGGCTTTCCGATGCTAGCTCATTTGTGGAGCAAGTTTTTTATTTTTAATCATATTAAATTATGATTTTGGCGCCCCATGAAACTGTCGCCCAGGACGTGTGCCCCGGTTTACTCAAGATCCGGGCCTGCCCTAACTGGACCTTGTGTAATTTTGGAAATTTGGGCATCGAAATCACGGCCTACCATTTATAAAAAAAAACATTCATCGGCGTGACACGTGTTTTATTTATTACGGTTTTAATTGGTAATTCATATTTTAGAATTATTTTATGCTGATAAGCGAACAATAGGTAAGTTTTAGAAAAGTGGAAAATTATAGCAGTGCGAAGATTAAATGTTTCGTTGTATTTATGGGATATTATTATAAATATTAACTGCCTCGGTGGCGCAGTTGTAATGCGTACGCGTTACGATTGAGGTTAACGCTGAGGTCTCGGGTTCGATCCCCGGCTCGGGTAAAGTGGTATTGGGTTTTTCTATTACGAAATGCTCCGTATCAGCCCGGAGTCTGGAATTTGTGCCCGGTATGGCGATAGGCTCGCCCCCTATCACATAGTGGGACACAGATACGCTCGGCGAAATGTGGGTGTACTGGTTACATCTCTGCCTACCCCTTCAGGGATTACAGGCGTGACTGCGTATATTTTAATCATAATATTTCTCAGATTGCCGTGTTAGAATTTCTAAAAGTTCTTTCTCTGTATGCACGCTAATTTATTATTATTTTGACTTTAAAGACTTACCTACGTTCTACTAGACAGGGTGTTTAGAAGTAAAATTGTGTCACATAACAAGGGAGTTTGACAGCTCACAAACAGGGAGAGTAAGCGATGGTAATATTGAGTTACGGTCAATTGACCGCAACTTAGTAGTAAAATTTGTATGTACCGCGCAGCTTGTTTAGTAGTATACATTAAAGTCTTTGACGTTAACCTACGTTTTAACAATTATACATTTTCAAAGTTTACCTACATAAGGAACTTAAAAGACGTATTTCTGCCGCCAAGCAACAGTGTGTAAGCACTGTTGTGTTCCGGTGTGAAGGACATTGAAGTCAGTGTAATTACTGGGCATTATGAGACTTAACACCTTATGTCTCGGGGTGACGAGCGCAGTCCAGTGTCATGCAGTGCTTTATTTAAAGTTCTGTGTGGCGTTGCTTCTGTTTATGAGCAGGCGTGGCGCTTACCATCAGGCGAGCGACCTGCTCGTCTCGTCATTCAATATAAAAAAAAAACATCCGACAACCTCCATGGCGTAGTGGGCTGGCTGCGAAACGAGATGCCGTGGGATCGATTCCCGCACCTAGACAAATGTTTGTGTGATCCACATTTAAAATATGTTCACACCTATAACCCCACTGGGTGTATCCACGAGACTATCCCGCCCACACACCCACCATCCACGTTCGAAGAGTTTTTTTTATTAGTTTGAGTGACTAAACCAACAAGTCACTCGCCTGATGCGGAAGCCTGCCCATACACAGAAGCAACAACACAGAACTTTAAATTACAAAGCACTGAA
This sequence comes from Mimas tiliae, assembly GCA_905332985.1. NCBI lineage: Eukaryota > Metazoa > Arthropoda > Insecta > Lepidoptera > Sphingidae > Mimas > Mimas tiliae. The sequence goes on from HG995254.1 coordinate 3,163,353, forward strand.
TGGCACTGAACTGCGCTCGTCACCCTGAGACATAAGGTGTTAAGTCACATAATTCCCAGTAATTTCACTAGCTTCAATATCCTTCAAACCGGAGCACAACATCGTTCACACACTGGTGCTTGACGGCAGAAATAGACAAAGCGTGGTACCTACCCAGACGGCCTCCCGCATACGAGGGACCTACCACCCAGTAAACGTAAGTAAAGTGTAGTGTTCCATAAAGTTCCAAAGCATTGGCTTTTTTGCACATAATTCTTATTTCTTACTTTTCCTATATTATTCGTGCTTGTTTTGCAGATAACATTAACTAGGTATGGGCGAGACAGAGAGACTAGATTCTCGAATTACTTGACGCAATATGATAGCCGATGCGGCCTCTGCAAGCCCCTTAGAACAACAACACGTCCGCGTCATCACGACTGATCGAAAATAAACAGTAGGTACCTATAGCAAATATGCACACGCGAAGTGATATAATAATTTGTCATTGATCACACTTTAAACGATATGGGCGTATTAATTGTGATATCAGAATCGATATTCAAACGTAATGAAATAACTCTCATACGAAAATGAGACTATAAAAATAATCATATTTATTTTTTATAGGTAGTTTTATTTTTTTTAAGTACGTACCTACTTACTTTAATTATTTCTTGTTTGTAAACCGTATTTCGATTGATTACCTCTGCAAGAGCGGTGACTCGGAGCTAGAGCGAGATAGCAAGTTGCGGAGTCTACGTACAACAAACGCGCCCGTCGCGTGCGTGGCCGGCTTCGACAATACGTCACATCAGTCAGCTGTTCATCACATTTCAGACGAAAATAGCATTTTTTAAATATGTTCATTTTTCTAAGCTAACTGTGTAAGGATAATATCTCGCTTCTCTTTGTTTGGTTGGCAAGGTTGGCTTTGGGCCTAAAATGTTGGTTTATCTTCAATAGCCGATTTCAATAAACGATCTTAGTTTGATTATACAGATAAATCTCTGATCTCGACCAATCAAACTAAGTAAGTAATTTGTCTGCTTGGCTCACTTGTGGGACCTGGAGAATCAAAGTTCAAACTAAGATCGTTTATTAAACATGACTTTAAGTGGGATTAGAACACAATATTGTATCCCCAAGAGTAGATTGACGTTTACTATTAGGCGTGCGATGATTTAATACCGTTTAATACCTTATCCTTTGAAAACCCCTAACGTCAATCAAAAAAACCTCACGACTGATCAAAACTTTATAGCTTGTGATGCGATCGATCTTATCGATCGTGATAGGATGATGCAATTTTTGATAAGATCACACTATCAGGAGTATGTAACGACCTTCAAATAAGACCACGCCTTTCTGTAACACGTATATTTTGTACACACCAGGCACCCCACATAGATACGGCAGTGAAATAGCACATCAATCTCGAGAGTTGAAGAGTTCGGCCCGACAAAAATTACCCATTTTTCTGCGTTTCGGGGTCAACCCCGAAGCGGTAGGCAAATGTGTAATCAGTACACCCACATTTCGCCGATGTGATAATGGGGCGAGCCTATCCCCTTACCGGGCACAATTCCAGGCCAAGACTCCAGGATGATACCAAGCATTTCTTGAAAAACCCAAAATCACTTACCCGACCCGGGGATCCAATACGAGACCTCAGCACAGCAGTCGTAACGCGTACGCATTACAACTACACCACCGAGGCAGTCAAGTCGAGAGATGTTTTTCTGATTATTATCATTATTTTTTGAATAGAGATTTCTAGTAATTTGTCATTGATCACACTTTAAACGATGTGTAACAAAAACCCTGTTGGGCGTATTAATTGTGATATCAGAATCGATATTCAAACGTAATGAAATAACTCGCATACGAAAATTAGACTATAAAAATAATCATATTTATTTTTTATAGGTAGTTTTTTTTTTCTTAAGTACGTACCTACTTTCTTTAATTATTTTATTGTTTGTAAACCGTATTTCGATTGATTACCTCTGCAAGAGCAATGACTCGGAGTCAGAGCGAGATAGCAAGTTGTACGGCGTCTACGTAAATCAAACGCGTCGCGCCGCATGCGTAGCCGGCTTCGACAATACGACACATCAATCAGCTGTTCATCACTTTTCAGATGAAAATAGCATTTTTTAAATATGTTCATTTTTCTAACCTACCTGTGTATAAGGATAATATCGCGCTTCTCTTAATAATCGGTCTATATTCACGACCTAGAAAGAGCCGACAGGGTCTTTTTTACATACTGTATTTACGATTTCTACCTTTACACTTACCTTTGAAACATTCATTTCGAAAATAAGTCCTGAATTGTGACAGAGCCGTACTCAATGAGCCCATTTACTATGTAGGTCACGCATATGCTTGAGGCCGTCTGGGTTGGTACCACCGCTTTGTCTATATCTGGTGCCCAGCAGCAGTGTGTAAGCATTGATGTGTTTCAACAACTTGCAGATGATGCCCTTTTGTTATTGGTACATACAACATTGGTTAAAGATATACAAAATTATCGCTTTGCTCTGCATTGACCTCATGTAAAAACATTATGTATTATCTACATAAAAAATAAGATAGATATTTATTTTAGACACAAAAAACAGTCAACAGTAAACAGCTACTAAATATACTTACGTTTGTTTTGAGAGACGATTATTTACCTTTTTTTATAGCATAGGCCGACAAACGAGCAAGTGGGTCATCTGATGGTCAGTGATCTCCACCGTGATGTACGCCCACAATACCAGAAAGATCATGGGCGCGTTACCGACTTAAAGTAAAAGGATTAAGGGATTGGGAAGGGGTGGTGATTTCAGCCTTCGGATATCTCCTCGCCATACGAAATGCAGCAGCAAGGCGCTACTTTACGTCGGTTTTCTGTGAGACAGTGTTAACAACCCGGTCGATATGGCCCATTCCACCACATTAAAAAAACATAAATAATCTTAAACTTGTAACCCCGAATGGGTAGGCAGGGGTGCAACTAATGCATTCACGGTTCGCGGAGTTTATTTTCATCCCATGACGTTATGGGGGTCGAGCCTATCGCCATATTGAGCATAAATTCCATTGTCAGGCCACTTATTTGAGATTACTAAGTGCTGCAGCTTTTGCTGTCCAGAAAATAAGATGCTTAACTGATGTTTCAACGGCTAGGTTAGTATATTTCGCATATTTCCACAGTATTGTGTCCTATGGCATTCTATTGTGGGGATCAGCTGCTGATATAGACACTATGTTTATATTACAAAAAAGAGCAGTTCGTGCTATATATGACCTGAGGAGCCGCGATTCCCTACGATCTGTATTCAGGGATAGTAATATACTGACTGTGCCGTCCGAATACATCTATCAAAATATTATGTATGTTCGTAAAAATATAAGTAAATTTCACAAAAATAGTGACATTCATAATATAAATACTAGAAACAAAAATAAACTCTCAGTACCCTCTTTTAGAATTGTTAAGACTAAAAAGTCATTTATGGGTAATAGCGTTAAATTTTATAACAAGCTCCCCAACAATGTTATTGATATGCCCGAAAATTTGTTCAAGACACACATTAAACGTGAGCTTATGACCAGGGGCTACTATAATGTTAAACAATATCTAGAGGATAGAGACGTTTGGCGTTCGGTTCCTCCTTGCATACTGTGACCTCCTGGGGCCCTGTAGCTTAGGTTAATTATGAGATAATTAAACAATTATAAATAGAATGTATGTTTTAGTAACCAAGATCTAAATAAATTGACCAATGAGTTGTATTATTCTACGAGCAAGCTAAAATGGAATGCTCCCTAACATAAAATACCTACCTAAACCAAAAAAAAATAAAACGATATCAAATAAACAAAAAACGACCGATCGCGAATAAATAATACCTAACGGAAAATTGGCAATTTTTTAAAAGACAAGTCATGCTTTTCAAGAATATAGTAAGCGGACAAAAAACAAGCCCACTGAGTTTGTTTCGCCGGGTCTTCTCAAGCTGGGTCGCGTTTGGATCCGGTGGTAGTTTTAAAACAACACTTCGGAGATACACATGGTCCGCATTCAATCTCCCTAAAGTTAACTATAGGACTTTGTATTTCCTAATATAAATTATTGAAAATCCGGACCTAAAACAAGCCCCCTGAGTTCAAGTAGCTGGATCTTCTCAGAGTTTGGGTCGCGCCGCGTTGAATCCAGTGGTAAATTAAGCCCACTGAGTTTGTTTCGCCGGGTCTTCTCAAGCTGGGTCGTTTTGGATCCGGTGGTAGTTTTAAAACTCGTGCCGTTTCGGTAAATGCAGTGGTCCATACCGACTCAAAATATTTAATAATTAATAATGGACGTTTCCATATTACAAATACTGTTAATAATGTAAAATAAAAAGACAACAAATAAACAATTTAGTGTAATTGCCTAGTGTATTTGACGATGCTATGTATGTTATGTATACATTAGTTGATATGATTTTTATACATAAGTTTCTTTATTTTGTACTGACTTGTCATAAGCGCTATTTTAATTGCCTACATGATTAATAAAACTATTTCATTTCATTTCATTTCATTACGCTAATCCACAACTCAAACATAAATTGTGTTTGTCAGATCTAGAATTTTAACTGCCTCGGTGGCGCAGTTGTAATGCGTATGCGTTATGACTGAGCCTACAGCGTTAGGGTACCCGGGTTCGATTCCCGGGTCGGGTAAAGTGATATTGGAATTTTCTGTCATTAAATGCTTAGTATCAACCCGGAGTCTGGAATAGTGCCCGATATGGCGATAGGCTCGCCCCCTATCACATCATGGGACGGAGATGCGCTCAGCGAAGTGTGGGTGTACTGGTTACACCTCTGCCTACCCCTTTGGGGATTACAGGTGTGAGTGCGTATGTAGAATTTTAACCTAGGACCGCACCGGTTTCTCAGTCTAAACACGCTGTCACTAGACCAATGAGGCGATACGATTCTTTATCCCCAAGGTTTATACAATTGAAAATGAACATATTATCTTACAAACGTATTATCGAGTATAAGGTCATGGTATTGCCCCGTGAAACGAATAAGTTATTTCATTGATAACGTCGGATTAACTAATATTATTATGTACTTGCTTGGGGTCAGTTAGTTTCATCATCTATATAAAAGTTGTCCCACATTGTGACGTGGTTAAAAAGAAGTACATATTCTGTTATTTATTTATCGAATATCTACAGACGCAGTGGCGGACGGAGTCCATTTGTTGAAAAATGAGACAACAATTATTCCCATATTGATTACTACGCGTTTGAATTAAAATGAAGGAGTAAAGGGATCATCTCGCTATCTCCCTCGCTCCCGTGCGCCGTGTTATGACCATCGTATAGGTTGTCACCATCGTTTATGCCCTCCACCAGATTTAAATATCCTGAAATATTTTTGAGGGAATTAATAAAATTCTTTGTAGTATGAATGAATTATGGTAATGGTAGCTATTTATTAAAATCATACTGGACTAACAATTGAGCATCGTTTTAAAGATGTCTACGTTTAGATCTTTATGTTTAGATTTTGCTATTTTAATACTTGACATTGGCGAAATCATCGAAAATCGATGGGGCCATAATCTAAAACTAGAATAGAGAAACAGTTTTTTTTTTGACGTTTGCGGGTAATTCGAGTCTGCTATTCTCGAGACCTGCAGGGGCCCGAGGCAGACCCCCACCTCTTAGTCCGCTACTGTCTACGGGCTAATTAAGTATAGATTGTATGAATAGAACAGACTAATCTTTTCTTTTTTCTTTCTTTCCACCTGCCTTTATTCCACTCGCAGTGGAGTCGGCGTAAATGCTTTTTAACACATGTTACAGAAATATTTGGCTTGTAGTTATTACGACCGGCCGCCTGCCAGACCCGAAACAAATATTTGTGGATCACACAAACATTTTATCTCGGTTCGGGAATCGAACGCGCGGCCTCTCGCTTCACAGCCGGCAACTCGGCCACTACGCCACTGTCAAAACAGAATAATCTTTTCTTATTCTGCATAATATTTCTTGTTCTTCCGCGTTGTGTTATAACATCCCGGCTTATTGCCAGGGTCGGTCTTTCTACTTGCGACACTTTCACTTCTCCCGGTCTCTAGAATCCTCCATAGACCATTGGCTCGTCATGGTTTATTTATTAGCCTTCGAAGGCCGACATGAGGACGGCCCAACTGATGGTAAGTGGTTACCGTCACCCATAGACATAAGCAACGCCAGGGACGCGAACAAGCCGCTCATATGAAAATACCTAGGTTTTTAAGTCTCGTTTGAAGGTGTTTGGTACGGCAACTACAACAGACGTACTTACTCCTGCGGTTTCCTCAAAATGTGACCAAACCATAGCAACATTTCTAAAATTGACTACGGACACCGAGGCTGCAATGGATTGACAGCTCTGTGGCGCAGCGGGCGACTAGACGGCTGCAAAGCGAGAGGCCGTGGGTTCGATTCACACACCGAGACAAATGTTTGTGTGATCCATAAATATTGGTCTCGGGTCTTGGTGTTGTGGGACCGCAAGTCCCCTCGTAGTTCCTGATACCCACGACACAGGTTTACCTAGTGTGGGGTCAAGACTATGTGTGCGACTGTTGGGTGTATTTATTAGGTATTATATACTTGTCACGTATTCGTTGCAACCCTGTAACGTTGGACATCCCAGCATCATTGCGACGTGGATTTCCTGGACACGACGCTAATGGGCAAACCACGTTTCACTCTGCTCAAGCTGAACGATAGTCTAGTGCATTAGTTCCCAAAGTGGTCCAGCTGGACCCCCAGGGGTCCTCGGGAGACTCGACGGGGATCCATAGTTAGATTTAATCTTCACATTTTTTGGGAATATGGTAGAAATGTAGCTGCAGGGGGGTCCACCGGAACCAGCTAAATATTGATAGTGGTCTAGGAGAAAAAAGTTTGGGAACCTCTGGTCTATTGTGGAGAAATTTTACTAGGTGGCAGGTGGCTGCGAGAGGCAGTCTGTATTGGCCCCACCGCTTTCTATTTTTGTCGTCAAGCAGCAATGTGTAAGCACTCGTTTCGTTTGAAGAACATTGAAGCCAGCTCTATTTCATGCAATTCGTTGTAATTAAAGGTTTTGTGAGGTGTTGTTTATATGGGTAGGCGTGGTGCTTACCACCAAGAAAGACCTACTCGTTTCATCATCTATGCTATCTTTTTTGGCTGGTGTTATCCCGGCTTAATTCCAGTCTGCCTTCATGATTTGACGGTAGATTTGGTATTATGTAGGACGACCCACCAATTGTACACCACTGGAATTAAGGGTGAAATGGTTCAACTTAAATGAGCTGACCACCAGTCTGTGCATCTCGCAGACGTCCCCACCATAAATACAAATACAATAATACAATACAAACTGCACACTGTACCCAACGGGAACCAAGTTTCGTAATTGCCTCGTCCATTAATCAGCAGAGTACGACGTGCAGGTGAGGTTGGCTTTAGACCTAAGACGTTGGTGACCCACATACACTTTACTATTTTATTTTCCTTTACAAAGAAAAGTGTTTACATTAGACCAGATATTAAATGCATTGCAGTCCAAATCGCTCACCATCAGGCCTGATAGTGGTCAAACGCGAGCCTATTAAGTATTTAAAAAAAAACATGTCCATAGTGGACCGGGATAACACCAGGCAGAAATAACAAAACAGTGCATGTGGTTATTTATTTAATTGTTCACTTAGTGTGTGTGGTGGCGTGATGCGCCTGCGCGGCCGCCTTCCTCATCTGCGCGAGCACGTTGCTGAGCTCCTCACGCTTCCTCTTGGCACGGATGTGTGTGCCCAGACGACGCTTCAGGAATTTAAGGGCACGCTTGTCTTTTGACACCTTGAATAAAAATATAATAATAATAAATACACCCAACAGTCACACACATAGTCCTGACCCCACACTAGGTTAACCTGTATCGTGGGTATCGGGAACTACGAGGGACTTTCGGTCCTACCCAGACCCGAAACAAATATTTGTGGATCGCACAAACATTTGTCTCGGTGCGGGAATCGAACCCACGGCCTCTCGCTTCGCAGCCGGCTACTCGCCCGCAGCGCCACGGAGGCTGTCGCATCGTTTTTATAGCATAGGCCGTCAAATGAGCAAGTGGGTCTCTTGATGATAAGTGATCTCCACTGCTCACATACTCTTACAATACCAGGGTGAAATGGTTCAACTTAAGTGAGCTGATCACCTGTCTGTGCAACACACAGAAGTCCCTGCCATAAATATAATACCAGAAGGATAATGGGCACGTTGACAACCTTGAAGGAAATGGAAAAATCATGGGATTCAGAAGAGGGGGATTTGTGTGTTCCGGATGCCATTGCCATCTGCCCATTCGCTACCACTCATGGTACTTAAAATAAAAAAAAACTATAAAGCACAGCTGGGTGGGTGCTATTGCAGACAACCTCTGTAGTGCAGTGGGCGAGTAGCCGGTTGTGTAGAGAAAAGTAGCGGAAATTCACACACAGAGACAATTGTTTGTGTGGCCCTCATATAATTGTTTCGAGTTTGGGTGGTGTGGGACTGTAAGTTCCTCGTGGTTCCTGATACCCACAATACAGGTATATTGTACACTACAATATATAAAAATCACACACATGTACTGATATGTATGTGATTTTTGGGTGTATTTATTATACAATTTACTGCCTCGGTGGCGCAGTTGTAATGCGTACGCGTAAAAGTTATATTGGGTTTTTCTATTATGACAAGCTCAGTATCAGCCCGGAGTCTGGAATTTGTGCCCGGTATGGCGATAGGCTTGCCATCATGGGACGGAGATACGCTCGGCGAAATGTGGGTGTACTGGTTACACCTCTGCCTACCCCTTCAGGGATTATAGGCGTGAGTGCGTATGTATTTTACTATTATAACTTCTATTTAATACTTGTAATTCAAGTTTATTTTATATGCAAAATGTACAACATTTATGCATACTTTATGCAATAAGTTATCAGTTTTCAACATGTTACAGAACAATTTGGTTTTTAGGTTTTATGACTGGTATCTGCCTGGAGTCAACCCCTCTGGGGAATAGTATGGATAGTACTTATAGTATAAATGTGAAATACCGCTTACTCAATCACTGATTATAAAATTTCAGATAATATTTAAACCATTTGATAATTGGCAGCAGGTTTCATATAGTATGTCCAATGCTCGTTAAGAAAAAACAAATATTCCCTAAGCAAGTTATAAAATAAGTTTGAACAAAACTTAGAAACAGAGTTCAAAATATGACAAAAGTAAAAAATAACTATTTCTAAGGTCTCATTTAGTGTCGGTGCCTGTGTCGCTGCCGGTCAAATTAAATTTCACCGACTCCAAAGAGACCTATAGAAATAGTTATTTTTGACTTATGTTATTTTGAAGTCAGTCAGTGTTGTTAAAACTAGTTTTATTTTTCCATTTTTAGTGGTAGTTACAGCAATAGTATGTAAATTCCAATACAATAACACAATTGTGACTATTGTAAGGAGGGAGTGTCCGTTGAGTTTTATTTTTTTAGTCCATACTCTGTCACCACATACATACAGTGTTTGTACAGCAATCTGTCACCATAATGGGACATTAAGCAGTAGGCATGTTGGATGTTAAAGTTAACATGTTCAGGTATGTGACCTGTGTCACATCCTGTATATTTTTTCTGTACTTTTACTATAGCACATCCTGGGGAATTTTGCACTTAAGTCGACATCTAGGCTAACGGTAGTTCATTAATTTTTGAGCCAATTTATTAAGATGGTTAGTGATTCTGTCTTTGTAGGATCTGGTATGTTTAGCTATTTCCTCTCGAATCGTGGGCATATTTAGGTCTTGATGAAGTTAGTGACAAACTTCAAACATCTTTCTTAACCAAATTTATATGAGACCACATTGCAGCTAAACTCTATGAAATGAAATTTTCCCCAACTAAATTAGTCCACAATTGGCAGAGAAATCGATGTACATACATTAAAAAAAAACATAAATTGAGAACCTCCTCCTTTTAGAAGTCGGTTATGAAGGGGGTAGGGTTAATGAACCTTAGGCAATATCCACAAATAATAATAGTATAATCACCTTGAGTAACTCCATAGCTCTCTTCTCATACTGTGCATGTCCAACTACCTCACGGACAAGGTCACGGACGAATTTTGAGTGCTTTGTTTGAAGCTGAAAGAGAAAAGTCATCACATTACATACATACATACAGTTCCCTTATGCTGACTTTAAATCTATGGATAAGTTTATGATACTTTATTAGAATTAGGTATTCCATTAAATTTTTATAATCAAAGCATCATCATATTTAATAATTGCCATTGAAGACTGATGGCAGATGGAAAGTAGGTAAATGAGAAAAAAGGTATTAAATTCAGGGCCATCTTAGGCCACAATTTAGGCCCCATAAAAGTTTAAAAAAAACTTAAAAACTTTCAATATTGCCATCACAGAAATTAGTGTTGATTTTTTCATGTAAAAAATATATTTGTAGGTAGTGGATTTCGGCATTTTGTTATCCCATAAGGCAGTGCCTGGGGTGCTTAAAGGGTAGATTGAAGATAGAACTGATTAGTTCTGTCGTGAAATGAGCGTCGTAGGGAACAGGTATGTGAAGCATGTGAATTTTCCGTTCAAAAGATAGAAAAACTAAAAAGTTTATTGACTGATTGCGAGTGCCGTTAAACTATATCAAAAGGGTATTCTATACAACTTTTAATTGAAAAGTAGTAGTAAGCATATAGGTGATATTGTATTAGGATTGAAATAAGTATATATTTCAAGACCTACCAAGCATTACAAGGATAGTGATAAAGTAACAAAACATAACCTATTAGTAATAAATAATGAATACTTACACCCTTTAGCCTGGCTGGCCTGATTTTAATGGCCTTGTCTGTAATGCCTTTCCTGCCGGCGGATATTTTAGTGGTTTTGTGGCCTTTTCGCAGACCGACTGCTATCTCAAATCGAGGAGCCATGCTGAAATACCAAGTACACAAACTATAAACAACGAAATAAACATGCAGTTGATTCACTTAGATTATAAAGACACTATTTGATCGATTTAAATTCTTCTTTTTAAACAGATTGAACTGATAAAAACTAATATATTTTTCAAAAAATATTTACGTACATTTCGGATTGTCAGATCCGACCAAAGAGAATATTTTTTCTTTTGTTTAGCAAATGTCAGTTGTCTATGATAATATAGGCTAAAAATTTAGAACCTAAAGGCTAAAAAGTAAAAACACAAAGTATAATATTATTGTTTATCAAAGTAATAACTTTGAGTGTGATTATTACTCAAAGTGAAAAAGATTGTGTGGTTTTATGAAACCACGGTAAAAGTGAAACTTTTTTTCACATTATAGACATTTAACAAAAAAAAATTGGAATAATATTACACTAAACACTAACAAAAACAAACAAAATAGCGTGCGAACTATAGACGCCGCCATATTGGCCTTGGCTGCTCTGGCGAGCGCCTTTCACTTTATCCCTACTCCGCGGCCGACCGTCACGCGACATGCAACACACAGGCCAAAAATTTTGAGACGATCTAATAAAAGTTTCACTTTAATACATATAATACACACTCACGCCTGTAATCCCCGAAGGGGTAGGCAGAGGTGTAACCACGAGATTATCCTGCCCACACACGGTCCGCCACTGTAACTCCTGTGTACCAGTATCGACAGTGGCACGCATTTTTGTTGACACCGAGCAGTGAAGCTCGGCGAGTCTCTGGGAATGAAAAAGGTGGTGGTGAAAGAGGTGTAACCAGTACACCCACATTTCGCCGAGCGTATCTTCGACCCGTGATGTGATAGGGGGCGAGCTTATCGCCGTACCGGATGCAATTCCAGACTCCGGGCTGATACTGAGCAATTCGTAATAGAAAAACCCAATATTACTTTTACCCAACCCGGGAGTCGAACCCGAGACCTCAGCGTTAGCCTTAATCGTTATGCGTACGCATTTATAACTGCGCACTGAGGCAGTCATATTGTCGAGATGCTATTATTTTTTGAAAAAAATGAAATAAATATTTAAATTAGAAAGTTCTGAGACTCAGAATAAATATCTTACTTAGTTTTTTTACTGGGACACCTCATCTTGCATAATTAGATCAAATTCTTAGAGGTTGTAAGGCTAGAACCCTTTGCCTTCCCAATAAAAAGAATTTAAAGTAAAAAAACTCTTTGGTAAAAAAATATGTAATATTACGACCAGGGTTGGATTTCGTAGTATAATTGTACTATTTGTTCTTTAATTTAATTATATGTAATTTAAAGTATTCTAAAGTCATAATTGTTCGCGAAAGAAGTACAATTTTATTTCTATATTATTTTGGATTATTATTTATTTATTTAATTTTGTTACCTACCATTGTTTTATTTACCTTCAGTTTAAGGAATTAATTTGCTAATGGCAATAAAAAGTTAAATCTAAACAGATGGTGTGACGAGTGGAATAATTATCAAATATGACATCTAATGAAATATGTTACTTTGTACTCGACTGCCTTACCACACGCAATTGTTTCCTGCAAAAGAGTCTTCAGCAAAGTGAATTTAGATAAGACGATATCGACGCGTCGTCGCATCATTGCTAAAGTCGATGAAGGTTCCAATCAAAGAGCATTATACTTTATAGGAATAGTTCCGATTGAAGAATTAGCAGACATAGAAGTTGTTATACATTAAAATACGAGTACCCCACATGAATAATTAAATTAACCACATTAATTACTGGTTTTTATTTAAATCAGCCAAATAACAGAGAAAAAGACGTAAGTAGTATAATTTTTGCCACAGCAGTATCTTTTATACAAAGACAATAATTTTCTGAGAGCTTGAATTCAACCCTGATTGCGACTGACATTTGACAGTTTGACATCTGTAAACATGTTGCTGCTTTCGTGACAAGAATTATAACCTACAATTAGTCACAAAATACAGAATTTTCTAAATTAAAATGGAAGTTGGAGCTGTAAAACAAGCGTTTAATAACGAAGTAAGTGTGATCACTACCGAATACCGTACTGAATGTTTTACTTATTACTCAATGGCACGAACCACTTTTAATGATTTTACCACTGATTCTTTATAATTCAACTATTCATGTAGTATTTAACGTTTCTTTTGTACTGTATTATACTTACAAGCATACTCACCTTAGTAAAATATTGGTTGATTCGTAAGTTATGTTACGAATCCACTAGTGTGAAGCGCACATATTTTTGTTTTATTTAATGTACCTATGAGCCCAGAAGGCCACTAAGGTTCTGTAGCCAAGTCTTAAACGTCATTTTCTTAAATTTCTACTTTTTGCACTTTGCAGCAACCTATGACATATAATGTTTTATACCACAGATATTGAAACTCAATAGAAATATTTAATATTATGTTTAACATATTAGATCTTATTATCTGTCAATATTGTATGGTTGGTTACGAAATAAGTAGCTGTTGGGATCAAACTGTTGTAGTATTTTAGTTTGGGTCATAAGAGATATTAATACCAGCCCTGTAATATATGTCTCATTATTGGTAAGACATGCCTCCTTCAATAATGAAAGGAATTAGGCCTTAGATCACCAAGCTGACTTAATGGAAGTTAGTAGACATCACATACCCTCGAAATCCTTATAAAGAATTCTTAGGTATGCAGGTTTCCCCAACATTTTCCTTCATCAGTAAAGCAGGCATTAATTGCCCATTGGCAATTAACACAAGTTATGTGTGTATTAATGAATACACACATAACTTCAAAGTCTGAGGTGTGACTTTCAGCTGAACAGTCCGTTTCCCTACCTGCTAGGCTATTGCTGTATGAATTATAAGTATATTAAATTAATTATATGATTTATTTTGCTTATTTCAGCTAATTCTATTAAAGAAAAACTTGAACCAAGCCAGGACACAAGTAATTCATAAACTGACACGAAAAGCTAAAACCCTGACTGGAAAGAAGGCACCGGAAACTTTGAAGGACAAACTAAAAAGGAAAGCAGAATCAGCTGTAAATGAAGTTCTTATTATAAAGGTAAATGTATTAAGATTTATTTTTAATACTCTAATTGCTGGACTTAGAAATGTCTAAATATTCATTAGTCATATCTTAGAATTTAATAATTGCTCAGAGATGTCAATTAAAAATATTTTTGTATGCTGTTATGGAGTATAAATCATTTTCTGTACTCAGTAACAACTGTTAACGACTGTTGACTAACAGAGCATTGTATTAACTGGCTCTGAGTGTGGGTTTAATCAAAATCTAAGTAACGAAAATTAAAGTTAATTGATGTCTTTGAGTGTGGTAGTAAACAACACTTATAAATGTAATATAGTATTTTTAAACAACAGTTTCTAATTAAATTAGTGTCATAGCTATATCTGGCATGAATATGTTGACAAGTCTAATTGTAGTAAATTGTATAAATTTTATCAAAAGTGCTATTGACAAATTACTTTTTTATATGATTTGAATTACCTAAATGACTGCCTCAGTGGACCGATTAACTTATCAAGCTAGTCATTTAATTCACTATAATATAAATTGGGCAAATATAGAACCTTATTTTGATATAATAATATACTTGTTGCAAATTAAGCTGTCAATATGTCACTAGGTATGCCTATTAATGCTATGTTTTATTTGATATTAGGAATAGTCAATAAATAAACAAGAGGAGAAAAAAAACTATACATTACCATTTTATCTATTTCAGAAAATAAAAGTCAAAGATTTAGCCCAGTTCATGATAACACATCAAGGAGAGCTAAAGGACTATTTAAATAGGCCCAATGTGGATCAAAATAAAGCATGTGCTAGATTACTACTCCACAAAGCATTACAAGAGAAATACAAACATATTAGAGGGAGATTTGCAAAAGTACCAATTAGAGATCTCTTCATGTCAAGACAAGAAAGATTGAAACTCAAGAAGGAGGCAAAAGAAAAACAGAAAAACAAAAAGAAAGGAAAAAATAGTAAAGTTGTTAATGCTGAGGGTGATTGGGAGGTGGAAGACATCAAAAAGGGCGGTGAAGATTTATTGTGTAGTAATGATGATAATGAAAATGATGATGAAGCTGAAATGATGTCATCCGACAGGGGAAATGTAGATGATGATGTAGATGGGAATTCAGACGAAGATCAAAGGGATAGCAAACCTGTAGCAGATGATGCAGATTCTGCCCATGAACAAAGTAATGATGATGGTGGTAGTGAAGGAAATGATGGTACTGAGGAAGATGATGGTAGTAATGTTCATGATACAAATGGTCATGATAGTGATGATCAAAATAAAAAGTCTAAATTTGTTAATCTTGTAAAATTGATACCAGATTTACCTAAACACACTCAAGTTATAAACAAAGCAAAACTAAATAATGACATTGATAATAAAAACACAACAAAACCAAGACAAGTCTCGCCATTAGTAAAGAAAGTAGAAAAGAAGAAAGATGTTAACAAAAACAGGAACTTAAACGAAAAGTTACTTCAACGAAAATTTAAGAAAATTGAAGATGAAGTTTCAGCCACACAGAATAAAGTTGTAGATCCATTCTTCATTACAGCTAGTGGTGGAAATTACATGTCAGTAGCAGAGCCTAGACAGCCTGATGAGGTTAAAGAAATTCATAAACAGGGTAACAGAAAACTAAGAAGAGCAGTTATGTTTGGCCATGTACCGAAAATTAAACCTAAAGAAAATGTTGACAACTCGAGATTTAGACAAAATGGTGATAGGGGTAATTTTAATGATAGAGATAGACAATCTAATAATAAGGCTAGTTTTAATGACAGGAAACAATTTGATAAGAATATGAATTTTAATAGTACAAATGATGCGAAACCCGAAAAATTGCATCCATCATGGGAAGCGAAGAAAAAGCAGTCTGGAATTTTACCTTTCCAAGGAAAGAAAATTGTATTTGACGAAAGTTAATGTAATTAATTTTTTTTTTTTAAATTTGTGTTTCAATCATAGTATCACACCCTGGGAAAAGATTTTTTCACCCAAAGAATTTATATAAAGCTTTATGCTTTTAGCCAATTAGTTCATAATATGTTGCAAACGGTATTTCTGTCACAATAAAAAGAGTAGTGAGTGACGCAATATTAGGCACAAATGCACCTCGGTGGTAAGACAAATTTTCGAGGCAAAAAGTGAATCAAAACTTTGTATTAAGTATTGTAGTACTAAATAAATATACAATATTTTGAAATCAGTCTTGAAAAGAAGAATTAGTCTGATCATTACTCAGACTTCATTTATAATTATTTCTGTACTCAGTAACTGAGCATAAAGCATTTTCTATATTATGTAAGGGAGAATAGAACACTAACTGGTTCTAAGTGTAGAAATTGTAGTGTTTTTTGAGTTGTAGAGCCAAACTGTAGACAAGTGTTTACAGAAAACCGACGTAAAGTAGCAAGCTTGCTGCTGCGTTTCGTACGGTGAGTGAGATATCCGGAGGCCCAAATCTCCTTCCCCTTCTCAATCCCTATTTTCCCTTTCCTTTAAGGTCGGCAATGCGCCCATAATTATTTTGGTATTGTGGGCGTACATGGGCGGTGGTGTTCACTTACCACTTGGTGACCAACTTACTCGTTTGTCGGCCTATACAATAAAAAAAAACTACACTTGTTGACTACACTTTTGCCGTGAAAGGATAAAAAAACATCAAATGACCCGGCTAGTTTAGGCCTTTGCTATAAAATAAATTCGCTAGATAAAGAACATAAATAGGTACATACGCACTCGCGCCTATAATGCCCGAAGGGGTAGGCAGAGGTTCAACCAATACACCCACATTTCGCCGGGATTATTTCATTCCCAAAATGTGATAGGGGGAGAGCCTATCGCTATACCGGGCACAATTTCAGACTCCGGGCTGATACAGAGCATTTCGTAATAGAAA
Organism: Mimas tiliae; assembly: GCA_905332985.1. Lineage (NCBI taxonomy): Eukaryota > Metazoa > Arthropoda > Insecta > Lepidoptera > Sphingidae > Mimas > Mimas tiliae. The sequence continues at coordinate 3,180,312 of HG995254.1, forward strand.
AACCCAATATCACTTTTACCAGACCCGGGATCGAACCCTAAACCTCAGCACAGCAGTCGTACCGCATACACATTACAACTGCGCCACCGAGGCGTTCTAAGGCCCGTATTACAGAACGATACTCAAGTGAGCTCTTTGCTAAGGGTCGATTTCTGTACACGTGATTGGTCTATTTTTGGCGCCAAACAAAATCGGACCAATCACGTGTATAGAAATCGACAGTACGGTCAGTAGGTAAATAAATTACACATTATTTACTATTAAGTATCATCATCCTCCTGCCCTGGTCCCAATTCTATTTGGGGTCGGCGAAGCATGTTTTCCTCTTCCATACATGTCTATCAGCCGTCGTCTCGTCATTCACCCCTCTTTCTTTCATGTCCTTCCTCACACACTCCATCCACCTTTTCTTTGGCCTTCTTCTACCTTTCCATACATCAACATTCATATTCATCACTTTCTTACCCACATATGTTTATTATTATATTTATTACTAACCTTTGTTCGCGGCTCCGGCCGCGTAAACGTCCTTTTCCGGGATAAAAGTAGCCTATGTTACTCAGTGATAATGTAGCTTACTAACGGCAAAAGACCTTTTGAAATCGGTCTAAGTAGTAGTTTTTAAGTTTATTACTTACATACAAAAAAAAAAATACAAATCTTTCCTCTTTATAATATTAGTGTAGATTTATTATTACTAGCCTTTGCTCGGGGCTCCGGCCGTGTGAACGGCCTTTTCCTGGATAAAAAGTAGCCTAAGTGATAATGTAGCTTCCCAACAGTGAAATATTTTTTCAAATCGGTTCAGTAGTTTCGGAGCCTATTCAATGCAAACAAACAATCAAATATTTCCTCTTTATAATATTAAGTATACATTTACTATTAAGTATGTTAGGTACAATGTAAAGTTTAAGATTTGGTGCAATATATCCACTGGATTGTGGTGCACAAGGGGCTAATAGCGCGAGGTGTAGTGCCTGCACCGCCTGTAGCCAGGTATTGCGATCAGTCGTTACGACCCACATGGATTAATGTCACGATTCAGTATTGTGTTCCGTATTGTTATCGCCTTTGCAGTCGTATTGCAGCCCCCACAACTTGTAGGATGACTTACCTGTACTAAAATATGGGATAGATTTGTTTTGGAATATTATTAACAATATTTCCGTTGTATAGAAACTTTTGATCAATATTATAGTACTGTTTATTTTAAAGTAATATTGGCTCACCAACATCTTAATTACTGTTTCGGTGTGACTGCTGTGCTGAGGTGTCGGGTCCGATACCCGGGTCGGGTAAAGTGATATAGGGTTTATCATGAAATGCTTAGTAACAACCCGGAGTTTGGAATTGTGTCTAAGGGAACTATACTTATAAGAGCTTAAAAGAATATCGAAGGTATGTGAACTCTACAAACATGGTAAAAGAAATGCCTAACGGTTAGGCCCTAACCCTACTTATTAGTAAGAGAAGTGCATACCAAGCAGTAGGACAGTATTTATGAGGTCCTGTCCCATTGTAGGGTTCATATTCTATACTATAATTTAAATATAGGTAGACTATATAATAATGGGCACCCGGTAATGGCACTGGCTTCCATGTTGTTGAAACCAGGACACAACTGTGTTTACACCAGTGTGTAAGCACTGTTGTGTTCAAGCAGCAGTTTGCTTGGGGACAGATATAGACAAACCAGTGGTATCTACGCAGACGATCTCTCGCAGAAAGAAGCAACTAACTAGTGAAACTTAGTTAAAAGTTTGTACATTTACTAGACTTCTTTTCAGCATCATTGGCTAGCTAATCCTGCTATTATCTTCTTTTAAACCAACCCATGGTCACCAAGCCAATGTGGCGAGTTGTAATGAAGCATTCCTCAAGTGTGACGCGATTTATCGCCGTGCAGAGGAAGCACGCGGCTAAATTGCGAATGCCACCTGACTGCACCACGGGCGCCGCCGCTGGAGACATTTGCAAATATTCGTATAATACGCCGCTTGGATTTGGTCAATTTGTTATGAAATATTACTCGAATAAGACGTTGTTCTAACAAATGAGAACGGTAAAGTTGGGCGAACATTTTCGTGATGGAGTAACGTTTTGTCTGTAAAGAACTTTACAGACTAACTAATCAAATGGTTTTCAAATGATACCAGTGAATAAATTCTATGTTTTATTTTTGTTTGCAATAAAAAATATAGTTAAGATCTTAGTTTATTTTTGTCGCCCATAATCTGTTGTTTATCGATGTGCAAACTAATTTATGTGAGATTTCAATCAATTTTACTGAACTAAATAAAGTAACAAAATAGGTATTACGTAATATTCACAAGGTGGTAAGCGCCTCGTATCCGAAAGGCCGGCTGGATTGGTACCACCGAGTTGTCTATTTCTGCCACCTAGCAGCAGTGTGTAAGTCATTATTAGACAGAAGACTTAACAACTCGTATCTCGGGGTGTCGAACGAATTCCTGTGCAATACAGTCTATTGCGATTCAAAGTTCTGTGTCCATTCAATATGCAGGCGTGGCGCGTATCAGAAGGCGACCTGCTCGTTTCATTATTTAGGCTAGTAAAATTCAATCACAATTTAGCTCCAATTACATCAACAAATCACCGAACACTAATTCTCCAGTGTTGAATAGGCCCGAGGAATTAGCAATACAACTGCGGTGGCCGCTATTAATTGTGTGCTGCGATTCAAAGCTATGCTTAATTACATCAACGTATGACTGCGGTGGATTTATGACCTGTATATTGGACGGGCTGAGTGATGGCATGATTATACTGCGGCGATAGGCCATCGTCCATCACCGTTGATTCCGACCTGCTTATTGCTTGAACCCAGTGTTAATTGCTTGACAGCTAAGATTATGGTGATCTGTAGTCTAATGGTATGTTAATTTGTTACATATCTGTGTTTTTATTTGCTTTAATGGCGAAAAGAGCAGGTCGCTCGCCTGATGGTAAACGCCCAGAAACAACACCAAACAAAAACTTTGATTACAAAGCATTGCATAGCATTGGACTGCGCTCGTCAACCTGATACGTATATAAAAATACCGAAGAATTAATAATCTCCTCCTTTTTGGACTTGATTGAAAGAGTAGTACGGTAAATACATTTTACTTTTTTAATACATTACCAGCAATAGACTGCTGAGACGAAAATGGCATGTTCGAAAAGCCTCAAGAGCATTCATTCACCCCTAAATTTTCTAAGTTACGTGTGTATTCATTGTTAATTATGGCTTGCTTTAACGGTAAAGGAAACACCGTAAGGAAACTTGTATATCTGATTAGTTCTTCATAAGAACTTTGAAGGTATGTGAAGTCTGCCATCCCGCATTAGGTCAACGTGGTGGACTAAAGTCTAACCCCTCTTATACAGTAGAGAAGGCCTGTGCCCAGCAGTGGGACGTGTACAGGGCTGGTATTTATCTTCTATATATTAATACATGAAGAGAAAACTTTGGACCCCATTTTTAGGCAATATTCGTACACGGTGAAGTGTGAGATTTGTCATATTTACAGTTTATATGGAGGAGAAGTACAGCTATCTGTACTTTATATATAATATTTATTTTATATATGTATTATTTATATATAATATCGGTAACAATTATACATAAAATGAAATAAACCATTCATTATTTACGTTTATACTAACAATGTCTGAATGTCAAACGACGCAGCTGAAATAGAACAAAAAGTATAAGAATATACAGGTCGAATTTCGACCACTACGGGACCATTAGTTATTATTACAATGAATCTTTTCTTTTCTGCGCCAAAACCCGAGAATTTATCAAGTTTACTTCCAAACCATAGGCATGGGGTAAAAGGCTGTTGGCAATTTAACATATTCATGTATGCGCCAGGAGGGCCCCCGAATCTTAACAAAAACTTACAAATTGTTTTTGCTCCAAACCGCTTGCCCTTTGGTCGCTTAACTGTTGTTTTTTGTCGCCATAAGGCAACAGCGGGAAAATAAAGGCTTTATATGGCTGTTTGGATATTTTTTGTGTGCGGTTCGTTGATAAAGAAAATAGTATGATGTTGAGGTTGTTAGGATGTGATTTATCTAGAGGAAGATAAGATGTCAACCAATGGGCTTAGTGGCAGCACACTAAGACTGAAAACCGTGAGGTTCTGTGTTCAATTCCCAGCTCGGGCAATCAAAATTTGTGATTTCGATTTGAAAAATCATGTATGAATTGCTCGGGATTAGAATTTGTGCCCGGTATGGCAATAGGCTCGCCCCTTAGCACACCATGGGACGGAAATAAACTCGGCGAAACGTGGGTGCAGTATTAGATGCAACTCTGCCTACCCCTTCCGCAGTAAGGGCGAGTGTTTATGATTTATGCGTTGATTAGTGACCATTTTTTTGGAGGTATTACGAATTTCCAAGTAGGAAGTTTTAATTTAGTTAATCACCAATTTAACTTCTAAATTATTGCAATTTGGTTTTATTGCAATAAAAAACCTAGTGTGGGGTCAGGACTATGTGTGTGACTGTTGGGTGTATTTATTTATTAATATGAAGCTATTAAAAAAAATCGTAACTAGGAAATAGTGTGTACATAAACATATACTTTAGAAATATAAAGATAATCTGCGTTAAAATGGCCAGTTACCTCCCACATCTATGAAATGAATATGGTTTTTTTTATTTATACATGAACGAGGTCCACCCGGTCACGTCCACAGAAATGGGATCACGTTCTAAATGCATAATTACAATTGTGAACGCGCCAGTTAGATGCAAAGAACGGAACGTTTTAAAAAATAATAATACGTCAGGCTTTAATCCCTTTTTCAAAATAAAACTTGGACGTGATCGGATTCTAACTGGCCAGTTGGATTAAAATAAAAAATGTGTGTTGAAATATTCTTAAAATAAAGGAAAATACTGTTATCAATCGTTTCCTTGCTAGCAATAACAGTATTTTAACACTACTCCGCTACAATACGAAAGGTGGTGGTAGGTCCCTCGTATGCGAGAGGCCGGCTGGGTTGGTACCACCGCTTTGTCTATTTCTGCCGCCAAGTAACAGTGTAAGCACTATTGTGTTCCGGTTTGAAGGACATTGAAGCCAGTGAAATTACTGGGCATTATGAGACTTAACACCTTGTGTCTCGGGGTGACGAGCGCAGTGCAGTGTCATGCTGTGCTTTGTCGTTAGGGTTCTGTGTGACGTTGCTTCTGTTTATGAGCAGGCGTGGCGCTTACCATCAGGCGAGCGACATGCTCGTCTCGTCATTCAAGTCAATAAAAAAAGAAACCATTTAATATCGATATTTTGAAAAACATTTCATTATTATTATTTTAATTTATTTAAAACATAAATTTCTTCATATTGTACTTTTTATGAAAATTTTAAATCAAATTACAAAACAAGGTAATAAAAATCAAAGGGTTGTACCCTTTCATGAGAATAACGAAATATAGATAATCAAATCTTATGTCTCCTTAGCTTAATTTTTCCTTTACGTTTAAAGTACATTAAAAATAAATAATACGTTTCAATACATTACACACAATGCCGCGTAAAAGAAAAATCAAAAGCCTAATATCACAAAATAAAGAATAAGTCTGATATGAGAACAAAATATCTAAAATCTAATATTATTTGTAAAATTATTTATTTTTACATACTTACACCTACTTTGTCACTTTATTCTATTTACTAGGTACTAGTTCATTCACATTATATAAAATTAAAATTCTTCCGCTTATTTACTTATGGTCGTTCCTAATATTCTATCTATCGACAGATTTGCTTACTGGCATTAATATTTTGACACTTTTTGTATGGAAGATCTGTCAAAAAAATGCTGATAGTAAGCAAATGTGTCGATAGACAGAATATAGGGAACGGCCATTAGTCTTCTTCCACCTGCTCTTATCCCATTTGCAGTGGGGTCGGCACAACATACTTTCTAAGTACTATATACTACTACTAGCTATAGTATAGTATACTTTCGTGCTTGTAGTTATTACGACCGGCCATCTGCCTGACCCGAAACATTTATTTGTGGATCCCACAAACATTTTATCTCGGTGCGGGAATCGAACCCGCGGCCTCTCACGTCCTCTGCGCTACGGAGGCTGTCACATACTTAGTACTTTACTATATTTACTTTAGTATATTCATCATCACAGCCTTTAGATCCAAGATTTAATTATTTTAAAACTGAAACTCGTGAATAACTTCAATATTTTTAGTATACCTACCTAAAAATACAACTACAATTGAACTTTTTACAATTAATGTTTTTCTCGACAAAATAAATCGATTTTTTGCACACTTTTTGCTTATTCATTGTATATAGTGTATATTTTCTAAAAGTATTTTTAATTTGGATTCGTGTTGGCTTTTTAATAATAGAATACAAAATTTAAAAGTTTTATAAAAAATAATATTTTGTATTTATAAATACACTTCAAATATTTGACCGCTATTACGTTTAAAGGTCTAAAAAGTACTTCAAGTCCGGCTCTCTTTTAAGCAATTTTTACAATTACAACATTATATTATGGGACTATCTCATAAAAACACATCAATCTTATAGTCTAAACTATCTAACTCAATAAAATCAGCTAACTTTATTCTATCTCCGTATAACTGGCACAATAAGTAATCACATATTATCAAATATAACACTTTATATGTCAGCTTATAACTTTAGAGTTGAGACGATTTTTCTTAAACAATTTTATTAATTTACTGTAAACCGGCGACTTATAGACGTGTTTTAATATCTGTAGTCTTTTCTGCAGTCTGCTCCTGTGGCTGATCTCTTTTATCTTGCTCCTGGGCTTCTTTTAAAGAGTCTGGCAGTTTGAGATTGTTTGTCTCTGGTAAGGTCAGGACTAGGAAGCCAGAAATTGTCGCCATGCAACCGAAAAGCATCGTTGGTAGATACTCGTAGTATCTTGTCTGTGGGCAGAGAAGAAACCATGGCAGAAAGTGGGCGTTTATTTAAGTTTAAGACACGTTAATGAAGATTTAAAGCGATCTTTGTGGAAACTAAGAACGAAGAACCAGCAAATCAATTTCTTAAAAATTTTGAATACTACAAATTACTAAATGTAATGATAGTTACAGAAATGCAACAGCTTAAATTGCTTACCAATAATGGAGTTTGAGGCGCAACTGTAGATCCAATCCTGCCGATAGTAGAACACATCGCCAGCAATGTAGTCCTGTAGTTAGTCGGGAACACTTCCGCAGCGAATACGTATAGCGAATTGTACGCTAAAGTGATAAAGAACTTGCCCCCAAGGTACAGAAGTATCGACCAATTGCCAGCTGGAAGAAGAACATTATAAAATGTTTATTTGATGCTGTATTCATATTTTGGATTTACATTTGTGCTTGATATGGCAATAGGCCCTCTGTTATGTCTTTATAGCTTATTTATTGCGCATTAAAAATAAAATGAATGTTAAAAATCTCAACATTTGAACGTCATTACTTACTCTAGAAAAAGATAAAGGAAATATATAATTGTATGACAATACATTTATATATACCTATAATGCTTATTTTTGGCTTTTTATCCTAATGCAAAAAATTAAAAACCTGTATATAGGTAACTTACCAGGCACAAATCCGTAGTTGATTAAAATCAATCCAGTCATAAAGAAAGCGACAGCTATGACCCTCTTCCTTCCAAATCTGTCTAAGCAAATCAATTTGCAGATGTTAGCCGGCGCTTCGATGACCAAAACAACAATGTAATTTACGTAACTGTTCCCAGATAATTCTATAGCGTTTATAGACAACCCATAATAGACAAGAGTGGATGACATCCACAGAAAAGAGCAAGTAAACAATCTTTTCCATATCATAGGTGACGTTAGGAGTTGGTTGAAAGTAGACTGGTTCCGTTCCTTCGATTCACATTTCCTCTCATCTCTTTGTCTCGTCGCTTGCTTTTCTACTTCATCATAGTGATCTTTGGGAACACTAACGTTATTCATTCTCTCCGATTTGCTGAGGACGTTCAGACCTTCCTCGTATCTTCCTTTACTAAACAGCCATCTAAAACTTTCTGTCAGCATCCATATGTATACTATGACTGAGATTGAAGGAGCGTAGCTTATGAAGAGAAGGTGCCTCCAGTTTTGAAGCCACCATGAGAGCAATGTTACAGTGACTCCACCGAGAATAAACATGGTATTGAAAAGCAAGCTGATGAACACTCTGCCTTTTGGACCGACCAGTTCCAGAGCTGTAAAAGAAAGTATTATTAAGTTAATCGAATTTACATAAACTTGTAATATATGTATAAGAAAGAAGTTGTATAATAATATGAAGACATCCATGAACATTATCTAGAAGGTTTTTGAAGTTAGGTGACGAGTTTTTTGGAGAAGAACGTTCAAGTCACAGTAGCCAGCGGTAAGTACAATGTCCCCAAGGAAATATCTGAGAATACTAGGGAGTCGTTGGTTAGAATCTATTACCACCATTATTAAGCAAGTCAGTACAATCGCTTTATTACGAATTAAAATGATAAATATTACAAGTGGCCACGCGTAAGTTATTCCACAGCTGAATAACATTAAAACCGATGATTTAATGTAATGTTATTTCCAAAAAAGTATTAACGGGAAATCTAGACAAACGTATTTCCCCCATAAATAAACTCGGTCTTAATTTGCCAATTCATGCGTCTCCATGGACACTATAATAAGAAAGTGACTAAAACAGACTCACGGCGGAAATTAATTAGAAACAAAAACTATAATTAGTTACAAGCGACTGATGAGGCGCGAAGCACGAAGGTGACGATCATCAACCTTACTGGGAAATGTTTGTGTGTATAAAACTTGGAATGCGGAGTTTGGTTTTCCTTGTAAATGGTCCTCTTGGATAATGATTAGATTAAAGGATTTTTTTATAGCATAGGCGGGCAAATGAGCAAGACCTGATGACAAGTGATCTTAATCGGTCATGTAGATCCACATAATATTAGAAGAATCATGGACAAGTTCCTGACCTTAAATGGAATGGATAAATAAGGGTTTTTTTTTCTAAAATGTGACTACCACTTAAAAAATCTGAATTTTCTGAAATGTATCTTGATTAAGGTCTTTTGTAACTCATAAATTCTTCGCCAGGAACCTAAGTAGTTTGATTACCTAGCTGATTTGATTATTTAACTACTTAATACTGTATTTTACACACAAAACTTCGTCAAAAAGGATTCTCTTCATTCGGATTTTTCTTTCCAACTCCACGACAATTAATAACAGATATATCTTGTTTGGGTTATTTAAATAGTTTGCGATGAGTAGTTAGCTTACAGCTGATGATTAGAGTCTTAACTGGAGTAGGAATGTAGTTACGGGTACACAGTTGTAGTATATTCGTGACGTCGTGTACGTATTTTTTTGTTATTAAATTGGAAATATTGAAATATACTATGAGCTTGTTATATTATGTATAATATAGGTACTCGTATATTATGTTGAAGACAAATAATGTTAGATACTTTACAAATACCGTTAAAGCATGATTTAACTTAAAAAAAAGTCAATAAATAGAATTTCTACTATAAATAAAAAAAACTTATTCCGTTATGTTTTGTGCTGTTGCGTTTATTGCGATTTTTTTTATTAACCCAAGAATACAAGAGTCAATTTATTATTTAAGAGTATATCATTAAAATAAAAATGTATTTAAAGCGACTAAATTAATGCGAGTGAATGTAAACGATTTTTTTGTGCGTTTTGGTTGTTACTGACGAATTGTTGCAAAAACTATTACAAAAACCTACGTCCGCTCGCAAAAACTTCGATTGTGCGGTGAGCGTGTTAAATGTTATGTTATCGGTCAAAAATTTAAAAGGTAAATATATACAGATTGTATTTTTATTAGCACTGTATTATAAACCGTTCCACTGCTGGACACCGGCTTTCTCTACTAACTAGAAGGGTTACTCAATCGGGAGTGCGGTTGGTAAAGTTCAGGTATCTTCAAAATTATTATGGGGATTTTTTCTGGTATGCAGGTTTTCTCATGATGTTTACTTTTACCGCAAAACTAGCGATCATTGACAATGAATACACACGTAACTTCGGATCGGTCTTGGTATGTTATGAGAAGAGATGAAAAATATGTGTGTAAGAAAGTGATGAATATGAATGTTGATGGGTGGAAAGGTAGAGGAAGGTCAAAGAAAAGGTGGATGGAGTGTGTGAGGAAGGACATGAAAGAAAGAGGGGTGAATGATGAGACGACGGCTGATAGACATGTATGGAAGAGGAAAACATGCTGCGCCGACCCCAAATAGAATTGGGACCATACGAGACTATCCCGCCCACACACCCGCCACTGTAACTCCTGTGCACCAGGATCGACAGTGGCACGCATTTTTGTTGACACCGAGCAGTGAAGCTCGGCGAGTCTCTGGAAATGCTAAATTGTCTTTGTCCCGCAACGAACTTAATCAAATAGAAAATTAAGGAGGAGTTGGAAATAATAATTGTCCACTTCCCTCCATAGCAAAGCGGTAGACAAAATAATGAACTAAGGAGGCATTAACCTCAGGCACAAGGACATTTACAACTGGAGAAGCCAGATGTAAAGCACCACGGATGTCATTAAGTGGGTCCTATCACGCGAGCTGTTAAACTTGATTCCAATAATAGGTATGACAAAAACGCCGAAAAGCACGGAAGTTTCTCCTAGTTTCCACAAGATCCATATAGTATACAACTCCAGATGTTATTTGCATACTGTCTAACATAATGTTGCGCTCTTGCTGCCAGAGACCACACTCCCAAAGAATATGATGTGCGGATTGTTCGTACCGGCAATTAGGTGTAGAACATGGGCACGTAGGCGAATCAACCAACCTAAATGAGAACAGTTTAAACTTAAAGTTGCCGTATTGCCGTAGAATTGGGACCAGGGCAGGAGGATGATGATGACACACGTATCTTCGGATAGTCAAAAGTGTGTGCCATGGAATCTAAAATCAAACCCGCGACACTTGTCTCTGTAATCTGTTCTATTCACCGCTAAGCTATTGCCAGTAATGAACTAGTATTAATATCAACTCTACGAGTAATGGAATGTCTTTATGAGATTAGCAATGTTTCTTAAAGTATTGAAAGAAGCAATAATATTATTGAACTAAATGCTAACAATAAAAAGCCTCGTAGGAAATAGCTATAAAAACATAAGAAGCGATATTAATCTTGTTTATATTGCTTATTATAAGTTGACACAATAATCGCTTGTGTAATTTTCATTATAATTGATGAATCACTTCTCATTGGCGGATAGTCTATGCGGCTAAGACTCGATCCGCACATTGGCCGAAATCTCAAGCCGAGACATTCGAAAACAGTGCGCGTCAATTCAAACATAACTACAAAATGAGACAAGACTGCACGCTCTCGTATTTTGGTAATCTCGGCATGCTTCGCCCAATATGTAGAGCGTAATTAAGAAATTAGGATGAATTTGTGTACTAAGATCTAGTCACACGGTCGTGTGTCCGCCAAGTTTTAGGGAGACATGGGCGGCACACTAGTAGTGTGACATTACATGAACCATTGCGAGCTACTTTGATCCCTCAAAACTCAAATTTATCAATATAAAAAAGACCTAAGACTGAGTTTCTTGGTGCTTCTTCACAGACTTGTGGGCATTTGCATACTGGAGCAACCTTTGTCTAGTGCACGAATGATTTGTGTCGACAGGGATGGAGTCGCTCTTCGCTGTCTCTCAGAAATTCGATTTGAAGTGACTGCTTCGGTTATGCGCTTCGTACCGTTAGTTAGAAAACCAGAGGTTCAAATATTCCCCTAGTCTGTATTCTGGTTCTATAAGATGTCCGTTTGTAAGCATTCCAATTACAAGAAACGACAATTAGATTTTGTTAAAATTTTGAGATATAATAGATTTTTAAGGCAAAATTTTAAGAAATTGAATGATTTTTAATTTATTAAAAAATCATTTGTTTTACTCAAAAAATACTAAATCATACATGCGTATGCACTCATGCCCGAAGGAGTAGTCAGAGGTGTAACCATTACACCCACATTTTGCTGACCTTATTACCGACCCATATTTCATGATAGAAACATCCAATATCGCTTTTACCCGACCTGGGGATCGAACCCGAGACCTCAGCACGGCAGTTGTAATGTATAAAACTAAAAAAGATTTTTTTTTTTTTTTTTTTTTTATCCTGGCTCGGCAAAGTGACTACGCTACACCTGATGGTAAGTATAGCGCAATCCATGAATACTGTCGACCAACGAACGTGCTACTATACCACCGACTCAAAATTGTTTTTTAGTTATACTTTTAGCTTTTGAATTTATAAAGTCTATTTTATTTTATGTTAAAAAGATTTTATTTTACATTTTTTTATGATTCTATCAAAGTACATAAAAGAAAAACATAGAACCTCCACCTCTTTTGAAGTCGGTTAAATATAATCATTGTCACTCATGTTGCAGAGTGATTGGTGTAAAATTATTAAAATTGCAATGATGGCGCGAGATTCATGAATTATTGTGATTAATCGCTTGTAATAACAGTAAATTATTTTGCCAACTTTAATGACCATGATTATCTTAGTAATTCTACATTGTTTTTGGGGTAATGCCTGGAATAGGTACACATATTCTATAGCATAACAAAAACATACTAATTTAGTCTTATAATCGGTCCTTGTTAAAAATACTGATGCATCTTAAAGCTTTTTTTATACCATCGGCCGGCAAACGAGCAAGTGGGTTAACGATGGTAAATGATCTCCACCGCCCATGAACGCCCAAAATACCAGAAGAATCATGGGTGCGTTGCGGACCTTAAAAGAAAGGGATAATTAAGGGATTGGAAAGGGAATGGGATTTGGGCCTCCAGATATCTCACTCATCGTACGAAACGCAGCAGCAAGCTGTTACATTACGTCGGTTTTCTGTGAGACAATGGTAGCGACTTGGACGAGCTGGCCATTCATGCTGTAAACAAAACTATCTACAGTGTGACTCTACCACTCAAAAAGCTCATCTAATTCTTCCAATACTAATACTTTATTCCTAAATACAGATTTATACACTTATAAATCTGTATTTAGCAATAAAGTGTAGTATTGGAGTGAGTGTTTACAGTGTGGCCCTACCACTGTCAAGCCACACTGTAGACAATTATTTACAGCGTAAATGAGTCCGCTCGACTGGGTTATTACCAATGTCTGAAAACGTGAAATGGCAGCTCGTTTTTGCGTTTCATGCGATGAGTGAGATTTCCAGAGGATCAAAGCCCCCTCCCTTTCCCATTTCCTCACTTTAAGTTTTTTTTTGATTATCATACCTACCTCATGCATTCGAAATTCTTTTGGAGATCTTTTTAGGTATACAGGTTTCCTCACGATTTTCCTTCACCGTTAAAGTAAGCTATAATTAACTATGAATAGTCACAGAGTAACATGTATCTTAGAAAAGTCGGAGGTGCTCTAGGGCTGGCTTCGAACCTGCGCCTTTCGTCGCGACAGTGCATACCGTTCACCACTGAGCTATTGCTGTTTTTTTAAGATACATAGCAATAGAAACTATAATTAACTATAGTCGAAGTTGTCTTGTACCTTATCGAATCATCCTAAACCGGAATGCGTGAATATTTAAACGAATTGCTCCCACAAATTGCGTACGAACTAAGTTACCAAGCCTCTGCGTCATATGTTATTGAATTAGTAAATACTACAACCATAGATACATAATAATGTGTCTATGCTACAACTTAATAAATAACAAGGACTTGCCATAGAGTTTGTTTCCGCATATACCTACCACTAATTGATTATTTATTACGCTACCATGGCGACCATTATTTCCGTTAAAATAATCAGCCTTCATATGTAAGGAAATCGTTGGAACTCTAAGAAATAATGTGTAGGTATTCTGTTTTTCATTCTTTTACACATCAGTATTATTAAGCTAAAGTTATGGTATTTTTTAAATTAAATATATCATTATGGTCGAGCAAGACTGACTTATAGGTATTATTATCTGTATCTGTGTAATATAATAATAAACACTTCCTTAAAACTAACTTCCTAGAGACATTTTTCACGCTTATTTCAATGAAATTATATTCCTTAAAAGGTTGATTGATTTCACAGTTTTTATGCGAATTCTTTCTTCATTCATTCAAGCAAAGTCATTTGTAGCTGTTTTTTGTGTCCAATATTGACTAGCAATAAATCTTATAATAATTTAATGCGTCAATGATATTTTATTATGATATTATATTAAATTTTTGAGTAAACAACGTTGCCAGATGCAGGACACTGTCAAAATCACGCTGTATAAAGTACAAAGTATATTTATGCATATTTAAATTTTGTTAGTGATAGTGGTCGTGCCTCCGAGGCGCAGTTTGCAAGTAGCTTGGCTGTGAAGCGAGGACCAGCGAGTTCGATTCCCACACTGAGTCAAATGTTTGTGTGATCCACAAATACTTGTTTTCTCCCCAGAAGGGTTGACGTCAAGCAGGAAGCAGGCGGCCGGTCTAAAAACTACAAGCCAAATTCTTCTGTAACATGTGTTAAAAGCATTTTCCGCGGTTTTCTGCGAGTGGGTTAAGGGCAGGTGGAAGAAAAAGAAGAAGACGCCGTAGTTATTCTATTCCTGTACAGAAAACTAACTAATTGATTTACTTACATAATTAAAATATTACTGATTACTCTTTTTTTAATTATCTTGCTTTTATGAAACGAGTCTCGTTTTGTGGAATATTACGTATAATTTAATTTTATATTGCATAATAAATGTTCACTCTGAAATAATCCGGAAGGAGATTTACTCTGGCCAGTAAGAATTTTCAATGAATGGAATAATTACATCGTACTCACAAATTGCCACTGATGAAATTATGTAATCTCGTATTATGTTACAGCCAAAAGAAAAAATGGATTTATTCTGTAAATAAGTACATCACACATATAGGCGTATAAAAATATAAGAAAAGATTAAAACAAACAAAATAATATGCAAATTTGTTTGATATTTCTAACCCAAACTTTACTATTTGCCATCATTCAAATGTTCCTTGTGAAACGGACAATATTAACGAGCAAAACCTATATCCTCTAGCCATCCATTTGCTTAGGCCTACCTTGGTTTAGTAACCGAGGTAGGAATTATGTTAAAGTTATGCCAGTGTAGTTATGTTAACTGGGGGCGTAGCATATGCAGCACGAGATGTTTTTTTTGACTCATTTTGTCATGAAAAACCAGTTTTATCTGGTTATCTCTATATGTCTATCGAAGCTAACATGGTCGCATAGAATACTCGACTCGTTATGTCAAAAGTAGTTTTATCTACAGCATGAATGGCTCGTCCGGGTCGTTACCATTGTCTCACAGGAAACCGGCGTATAATAGCAGCTTGCTGTTGCATTTCGCACGGTGAGATATTCGGAGGCCCAAATCCCCCTCCCCTTCTCAATTCCTTAATTATCCCTTTCCTTTAAGGTCGACAACTCGCCTATAATCCTTTTGGTATTGTGGGCCATTTGCTCGTTTAGAGGTCAATGATATAAAAAAGTAGGGATAAAGTAGATAACATAATGCTTACAAGCTCGCTGTGCTATTTTGTTTAGGATATACCGAATGTAGACATTTTTACTCGAGATATTTGTCGCCGGTAGTTATCCCTCTCGCGAACGAGATATGTCGCTAAGCCCGCTGGTCGATATACAAACAACAAAGTGATCCTATAAGAGTTCCGTTCCCCATTTTGTGGCACGGAACCCTAAAAACAAAATGGCCCTCCCCGAACAATATTTTGAGACATATTACATTTGAAATAAAACTAGTTTATACGGATTTTATCGCGGTTTAATTTTGACCACGAAGGCTGAAAAGCTTTCGAAACGTCGCGTCGGGACTAAAATAAAAATTAAACCGCGACAAAATCCGTATAAACTAGTTTTATTTCAATGTGTAATATTCGCGTAAACTTAATAAATCACTACATATTACATTTTTAAATGTTTTAATCTTTATTCTATTTTATTCCGATTTTAATGCTAAAAGTATCGTAATGTAAGGCTATTTATTATTCGCGAACGCAGTTGAACATAAACTTGCCTCATACATTTTGGTTACATAATTGCACCACTAAATATCCACTTTAGACCCCCACTAATCCATCTATATAACAAATTAAAAACATAACTCACCAAGAACGAAACACGCTGTATAAACGCCGCCGCCGAAAGCTGGCTCCAAAAACTCGAATACGACGAACATGTCGTAGTTGACCGAAAGTGCCCGAATGACGCCGAACACCCCATTAGCGACGGACGCGAACACCACCGCTGGTTTTCGGCCATATCTATCTGATATTAGTCCAGTCAGTGGGATTGATATGAAGAATCCCGCATTGTGTACTGTCCCGACCAGAGATCGCTTCCAGTCTTGACAGGCGAGGTCAAACTGTAAATAGAAAGGGATTCATTAAATTTTCATGATTAAAATTATTTGGGTAAGTACATGAGTTTTTTTTAAAGATTTTAATTAATTTTATGAAATATAATTTTAGAATTAAGTAACTACATTTATAATAATAAATATACCCAACAGTCACACACATAGTCCTGACCCCACACTAGTTTAACCTGTATCATGAGTATCGGGAACTACAAGGGACTTGCGATCCCACAACACCCAGACCCGAAACAAATATTTGTGGATTAGACAAACATTTGTCCCAGTGTGGGTATCGAACCCACGGCCTTTCGCTTCGCCTTCGGCTACTCGCCCTCTGCGCTACGGAGAGGGCGAGTAGCCGAAGGCATACGCTACGCTACGCTACGCTATGTTACTGTATAGCGTTATGCCAAATTATTCAAAACATGATCCTTAAATAAGAGACATGTCCCAATTTGCCGAAAATTCAAATCAGTACAAAGATGCCCCAGTTAACCGAAAGCCGAAGCCGAAATACAGTCCGCAATGCAGTAGCATGCACTGAAACGTGACTTGCCACCATCAGATACGGTGTACGGGAATGTTTTGTCATCACGTATAAATCTATTGAATCAGCCGCGGTCCTCGATTGCGACCGATTCGCCGTGAAATCGCCATTATTCTCGCTAACATTCGGTAGTTGCAGTATATTGTAATAGCATGTTAACATGGAATTTATGTTTATTGGTTTGACACAATATTTCCAGAACATTTTCCGACAGCCACAGTGGCGCAGTGTGTGAATAGCCAGCTGTGAAGCGAGAGGCCGTGGGTTTGATTTCCACACCGAGACAAATGTTTGTGTAAATTACAAATGTTTGTTTTGGATTGTAAGTCCCTCGTAGTTCCTGATACCCATGATACAGGACTATGTGTGTGATTGTTCGGTGTGTGAAAAATATTTTCATTTTATGCGACATCCTGAACGAGACTCCGGGGAGAGTTGGCCAAAGTTATATTGGGCTTTTCTATTACGTAACGCTTATTATCAGCCCGGAGTCTGGAATTACGCCCGATATGGCAAGTCTCGCCCCCTACCACATCATGGGACTATATAAAAAAATGTAAGAAGATAGTTCATAGCTATATATGAAAAAATAAAAATGAAAAAATCTTTATTTAAATACAGAATGATACACAAACATTTGCCAGGGGTTCTCAAATTAGGCGGAGCCTGTGTCTTGAGAAACCAATTCGGAAGTCGGGACTTTACGAGTAACATGTGGGTGAAACATCAGCAAAAGATAAGCACAGCCAGTTTAATTACAAAAAAAACCACTGAAAGTCAAAAATAACAATTTCTATAGGTATCTTTAGAGTCGGTGCATGTGTTGTTGCCGGTCAAATAAAATTGCACCGACTCCAGAGACCTATAGAAATTGTTATTTTTGACTTTTCAGTGTTTTTATTTTGAAGTCGGTTTCTAAGTTTTGTTAAACGTTATTTTATTTTTTAATTTATAGTGGTAGTTACAGCAATAGCATGTAAATTCCAATACAATAACACAATCGCGACGAGTGTACTGTTGTCCTTTGAGGAGATTTATTTTTTATTTCGTAATCCATTATCGGATCATAAATCAGAAATTCATAAAATCAGAAATTTATATGGTTCTACATCGCAGCTAAACTCTATCGAGTGAATTTTTTTCCAACAAAATCGGTCAATAAAACAAAATATTTGCGGTTCTCACAAACGTTTTGTCTCGGTGCGTAAATCGTACCCGCGGCCTCTCGCTTCACAGCCGGATACTCGCCTACTACGCCACGGAGGCTCTTAAAATCATGCCGTATCACAAAATAAATAAGTTATTAATGAATGAACGGCAAGCTACATAGTAAAGTAACACATTAGAAGGTTAGTCAAGAGCATGCCTCTACTAACCTTTAGCCCTTTAATTAATTATTGACCTTAAAGATCGCAGAGTACTTGTCAGGACGTAATCTCTTCCTGTTTAGGGTCATTTATTATTTAATATACGTTTAATGTTATTGTACAAAGTCTCGATTTGTGATTTATTTTATTTATTACGATACGATATTTATACGAACATTTCATTAACCGACTTCAAAAAAGGAGGAGGTTCTAATTCGGCGCGTTTTTTTTATGTATGTACATGGATTTCTCCGCCAATTGTGGACCGATTTTATTGGAAATAATTTCACTACATAGAGTTTAGCTGCGATGTGGTCCCATATAAATTTGGTTAAGTCATCTGCACGACGGAGTTCGGAGTAAAAAAATAAAACTCCTCAACGGACAACAGTACATTCGTCGCGATTGTGTTTTACGTGCTATTGATGTAACTAACATTAAAATTTTTAAAATAATAGGTATAACGTTAAACAAAACTTAGAAACTGACATCAAAAGAAAGACATTGAAAGTCAAAAATTACAAATTCTATCTATTTTATTCTCTTTGGAGTCGGTGCAATTTTATTAGACCGGTAGCGACACAGGCACCGATCCTAAAGAGAATAGGATAGATAGAATTTGTTATGTTTGACTTTTCTGTGTTTTTATTTTGAAGTCGGTTTGTAAGTTTTGTTAAACGTTATTTTGTCACCAAACGAGCAACCCCGCTTTGTGTTTCTAATGTAAAATATTAAATCCAAATAATTACAGTTTATTTGCACTTGACGTTGCCATTTATAAAATAAACATTGTTGATGTTGTGAATCAAGCTATTAGTAAGCTCAGAAGACCGTTACAAGTGTTTTGTTGTAAAAATAATATTTATATGTAATTTGCCCACATCTGGTAGTAATTTTTACATTTAATACTTAAGGCCTTTATATACCAGCGAGCTTATATGCGGTATTTGGTTTCGCTGGTAAATATATCTGAATAATTTTAAAGCCTTAAATACTGACGAGTTTGGATTCCCTAACCCTTATCACCAGTCAGGCAGTCATCGCGATTAATACTGATGTGTACCGTCACTCGTATAAACTGGTAGAGCCATGCTGTGGTCAATTTTGTCTATAGCACGGGTGACCGGAGTAGTATCACCATCTCGTCTCAGAGATAAGAGCTCTGTTGCGTTTCATATGATGCGATTTCCGACGGTCCCAAGCAGTCCCCTCCGCAATCTCAACCCCTGTTTCCCTTCAACGAGTCTATGATTCCTGTGGAATGGATATTCATGGATTGTGGGGATCACTTCCTATCAGGTGACCCATTCGCTCGTTTTTTGGCTTCTGCAATAAAAAGAGTTCTGTTCGTTACTACATGAGAGCAATCTTTAAAGCGCGTCTAAAATTGATGATTGATAATTTGGATGTTATACTAACATATAAATGATTTAGTGGATTACGGCTTAAATAGAGATCTGGATGAACTCCAGCTGTATGCCATGTCTGGCATGTCATAACTTAAACACAGAGCTCACTGCCAATATGGATATTATCGTATTCAATTGTACTAAGACCGTGCTTAGACTAATATCGTTCATTACCAATGTACGTGCTTATCTAAGTATGTTCTAATGCACAGGAATTACTAATTAATCCCATTTGATCTAGGTTGGAGCCAAAATTATTTCGGGAATAACCGATATTGTAAATGGATTTGATAGTGGTGGTGGAAAAGGAAGCATGTTTGTTTTGATTCCCACAATAGAGGTTCTAGCAAATACTAAAGGTGAGTGTACACCTTTTCGCGCATGGTTTCCATCATCCGGCTCCGATGTGTGTGCTCTCATGCGGATTGTGTGGCGCTGATGGATGTACATTTACCTTTAGAATCACCTGAAGATACTTTGATGATTAGTATAGTTTTGGGCAAAAAATAATTTCAAGTATTGTAAGGAGGTTGATTGAACCTGCTAGTAACGTTAACTTAATATCTTAAGGGACACCAGCTGATCTGCTTTTGTAATAAATAGAAATTATGTGGAAATACTGTAAAAATACATAGCAACGCGTGTAACTAATTCAATAAAAAAACTTAAATGACCTATAAAGGTTATTGTTGAATCAAATCGAGAGAAATTCCACTTTCACCAAATTACTTTCCATCTGACTATAATTTCATTGCAAAAACTACGAATACCTAAGTGTGAAATGGAAAAAAATGCAAAGTATAAAGAAAATGGAAGATTGCGATTTCGCAGCAGATTAGATAACTAATACTCATTTACGCAAATAGTTTGTGCTGCCACGAATCATAATTATTTTGGAAACGTTAGTAATTTCAGTGGTAGATCC
Organism: Mimas tiliae; assembly: GCA_905332985.1. Taxonomy (NCBI): domain Eukaryota; kingdom Metazoa; phylum Arthropoda; class Insecta; order Lepidoptera; family Sphingidae; genus Mimas; species Mimas tiliae. Next base: position 3,201,033 of record HG995254.1, read on the forward strand.
ACTGTCGATAATTTTGTATACAGCATGAACAGGCTGGCTTGACCGGATTGTTACCACTGTCTCGCAAAAAAATAACTAGCTAACTAGCAATCAGCTATTGCGTTTCGTACGGTAAGTATCCCGATTCCCAATTCCTTATTTAACCCGATCCTTTAAGGCAACGCATCCATGACTTGTTGGTATTGTAGGTGTGCATGGGCTTTGGAGATCACTTACCAACAGGTGACCCACTTGCTCGTTTGCCGGCTATTGCTATATACTAGGTGGTAAGTGACTCGTATGCGAGACGCCGTCTGGGTAGGTACCACCATTTGGCTATATTTGGCATCTAGCAGTAGTGTGTAAGCACTGTTGTGTTTCGGTTTGAAGGACATTGAAGCCAGTTAAAATACTGGGCATTATTATGATTATCTTATGTCTCGGGGTGACGAGCGCAGTCTAATGACATACAGTGCCTTGTAATTCAAGGTTTTGTATGGTGTTGCTTCTGTTTATGGGCAGCCGTGGCGCTTACCATCAAGCGAGCGACCTTTTTTTCGACATACATGCTAATAAAAAAACAATAAATGTCTATATTTATTTCAATGTAATCAACGATCTTCTAGGTCTAGTTTAACATCATAATATTGCAGATAAACGATACGTGGTAGCGCGAGCCGAGCCTCGGTCGAGTCCGAGCCCGGCCAACTTTTATACACGACGCGGCCAGTACCGAAAATTTTCAATTTTTTATTTGACTGCCACATTAATTATGGCTTTGTGGTCAACAATGGGCCCAGGCTGATATTTACATTACATATTTGTTACTAACTTATGGAAGTCGTAAGAATCAAGAACATCGCCTTGATGCTATGTACCCGTAACATTTTATACATAATAGCTTAAGTAAACAAAACGAATGTCTAGTATAGGTCCTCTACTGAGTTAAAGATATTTTTATAGCATAGGTTGGCAAACGAACAAGTGGGTCACCTGATGGTTAGTGATCTCCACCGCCCAGAACATTCACAGTATCAGGAGATAACCGCGTCGCCGATCTTTAAAGGAAAGGAATAATGAAGGGATGGTGAAGAACGGAGTGTGAAGAAGCAACTAAGCAGGCCGGCATAATTCTGCTGATCTGCGATAGATTCAGTGTCTATCGTTGGTCGACAGTATTCATGGATTGCGCTATGCTTACCATCAGGTGTAGCGTAGTCACTTTGCCGAGCCAGAATAAAAAAAGGGATTGGAAAGGGGAGAGGGAATTTAGACCTCAAGATATCTCACTATACGAAACTCAACTCATAATAATTCATATGTGCACATAGTGCTATGTGTGCGTGATATATTTGTAAAGACAGTGATTTTGAGTATAGGAAGACGTTTGAGGTGTCACTGCTACACAAATCAAACTACATTACAAGTACACTCAGTAAGACTTGCGCAAATCAGCTGAACTACTTATCTATACCAGTAGGTAATTAGTAATTTAACGGCGCCTTCTAAATTCCTGGCTGCCAACTCATATTTGACAAGGTACACTAAACTTGTATTTAGCACATCGGTTCAACGACAAATTAAACGTAAACACAAACGTTTTAAACTTCACTAATTTCTAGCTATTTACTGAGCCGTAATTAAACTTATCTGTTTGTAAATGTTTATAGATTAAACATGAATTAAGTGTCAATTTTGTTTACGTTTATCGATTAAATGGTTTGGTTGTAAGTATTGTAATTGTATTCTAGAAATTGCTGAGGTGTCCTCGATTCATGAAATCTTGCTAATGACTTATGTAAAGAAGAGATTATTTTGGTCATGGCTTTGGGCCTAAGGTCAATATTATTTAACACTAGGTGTATCTGTAGATCAGAAGAAACCCACGTAATAAACAAAATATATTCTATTCTATAATGAATGGGTCAATCTAGTACCGCCCGCAGGCCTTTGACTTGACTTAACGACTGTTGTCAGTTGATGACTAACCTCACCAAGGATTAACCGATCATGATCATCATCACGATCATTTTTAAAACTCGTGCCGGTCCGGTAATGCCTATGGTCCATATCGACCCATAAAAAAGAAGATAAAATAACACTTAACAATTCTGGACTATTCTTTAATTAAAATATTGTAAAATTTGTAGATGCCCAGTGTATTTAGATGATGCTATGTATGTTATGTATACATTAGTTGATATGATTACTATATATAAGTTTCTTTATTTTGTACTGACTTGTCACAAGCGCTATTTTAATTGCCTACATGATTAATAAAACTATTTCATTTCATTTCATGGCCAACTGGCCAGGAGGTTCTGTAGTTCAGTTCAGAGACCATTCTTACAGGGGTCATCAGGCATCTTTTATTCAGCATCATAATGCCCCCCATGTCATCTTAACAAATCGCATGCTTAATGGAATACTGACCTAACTAAAAAAACTCATTTTTTGGGAAATGGCAAAAGAAGATCTTGCTATGAGGACTCATATTACTTATTGACACATAAAATTACTTCTGATTATTGATTAATCATGAATGCTTTTATTTTGAAAGAATGATGAAGTATTGATCAGATCTGTGTAAAAAAATGCTAGAAAGAATTTATATCTTTCTTTCTTTTTTTATTTTAAAAAGGAGATTCTAAGTTAAGTCGGTTTTATATTAAAAGTAAAGCAAATATTTTTTAATGCAAGTGTTCTATTAAGTTATAAGCTCGTTTTATTTTAAATTATTTATTATTTTAATGACTCATTTAGTATTTAGTCTGTACATGATTCATTTACTAAAACACATTCAGAGATTGGGTCACTTTATTCCAATTAGAAGATCGTGAATAAACTAAATATTGGCCTTTTTCAATTAATAGATGTTACATAAAAAGCAAGCAACATAAAAATAGGAAGTTTAACTTCTCAGTGTTATTTACCTATACCTAGGTTTTATAAATCAACATTAAAATTAAGCTGGTGAATTACTTAATTTATACATCAAAAATGCTATAAAAAATATCCAAATGTTCTAACAAACTTACTTTAAACCAACTTAATTTAAAAAATGTAACCACATTAGTATGTAACTTATGAAATAAAACAATGTCATGATCAAGTTTAATTGAATCACTATAAAATATAAAATAAAAACTTCTAAAGCAAATATAGGTAAATTTAAAGGAACTTTCTTTTTTAATTAACTTTGGTATGTAATCAGTATTCAATCAATGTTAATATTATTAAAGAATAGAGTTATAAAAGTCAGAATAGAAATTTAGGATCAATTTTTTTGACAATAACTCTCTTAGATCTTTCTTTTTATTCTCACTTAGCTCTTGCTTTTGTGTGTAGACATTAGTTGGTGTAATTTCACACAGAGGAAGCATTTTCTTCCTTTTATTTCTGACGCTCACTTCCTGGTATTCGCTATCTTTGTACGAGGTCTTAATGAAAAATTAAAAAGGTGTATCTCTGTTCACTCTTATCACCTTTAGGTCATTCCATAAAATAGTTCTCCCGTCTTTAGTTTTATTAAAGTTAAAACCCCACTTTTCTTGAAGTTTTTTCAGGTCTAAAAATGACTCAAATGTTAATTCATGTACTGAAAATTTCCGCGTCGACTTCTTTGCGTTTTTAATTATTGCTACAATTATTGGTGAGGGGAATAGATTGGCCCCGATTTTAGATTTTTTGCTATCTCCTTTTCAATGAGACTATGAATATTATCACCCTCGTTTTGGGTATGACCTTTTACTAAAAATTTATGAGTGATAGATTGAATATTTAGATGAGTTACTGCAAACAGGTAAAGTGCTACTATGAATTTATTTTTATTTTGACCAGAACAATTGTCAGAATATAGAATTAAGTTACAGCCGTTGTCACTAATTGGAGACTCCACTGAGAGTTTCTCAAAAACTTTTAGTAAACAAGATCCAATTTCGTTTGCCCCGCGTTTAGCATCAGTTTCATTCCAGAAGAAACAGTGTACATCATCATATGAATCTTTCATCTGGCCCTCAACCTTTTTGTTTAAACACGTGACTGTAAAGTTGTAACTATTCAACTTTGATTTGTTTCCAGCTTTCTTCGTTCCGTTTACGTTTCCTCCCCTTTTTTTTCTTCTTGTGATGTAGTATTTTCTCTAAATTCTTGATTTGTCGAAACTTCTGTTGTTGTAGGTTCATCAATGTTTATTTTTCCGGATTGCTGTTCTGTGGTTACCTGAATCATATTCTCTTGTGTTTTGTTGTGTTTATTACAAGATTCTGTATCGGAACTATCACTGGAAGATCCTGAAGATGATGAGGACGAGGAAGACAAAGAAGACGAGGAACTCCTTGAAGATTTGGATTGACTTGGATATACTAGTATTTGCTTTTTCTTCGGATTCGGAACTTTGTATGTTGGATCTTGATCACTTAAATCGACATCGCTATTTTCAGAATATCTCGCATCGGTGCAATCGTAGACTACAGTGGTGTTATGAAGGTGATTTTTATTGCCGACTGAAGCTGATTGCAGATTCTTAAAATATTCTTCTACGTTTAAGTAACGCTGATTTTCGGGATTGTTTGTTATATCACTTAACAACTACAAAAAAAAATCATATTTTAGTAGTAAAAATAAAAATTATACACACCAAATTTTAAGTCACTTTTAATTCTTACCGTCACTTCAGTTGTTGGCACTGATTCACGTTCTTGTGTTGCAGTTTCTGGCGCCGGATTTTGAGCCTGAACAAGCTCCATCATCTTTTTCGACCTGTTGAATGGCATTTTCACCCTAAAACATAAATAGTAACATTATAAGCCTCTCGCACAAATTATTTTTGTAATTAATATTTAGACTAACGCAGACTTAACATAAAATATTTACTGAGAATGAAAAAAATACGCATTATATTCCAATCTTTTTTTTCAAACAAAGACTCAACTAATATTTCGGCTCCTAAGTAACAATAACCTTTAGTAGTAAACAGACTTATACTTGAATGTCACAAAGCGTTACCTTAAATGATGTATAGATTTAATAGTAAACTGACTCAACTCGTAATGGGTCACAAAAAATATAACATGGTTCAATGATAAATTGTCTTAAAACGAAATGTTTCATGTAACGTATTAGCAAAATTTGTTGTAAACTGACCTAAGATTTAATCAGTCAATACAAGATTACAAAATTTGATAAAACTTACCTGTAAATTTATTCGTAAACACACTCAACAACGATTGGGTCTTCGTTCAATAAAAAAACTATAAGCTTGTTCCGCAAGTGCCGGACACAAACTGGCATGAGTCGCTGTTCCGTGAAAACACAATGAGAGATCTCATAAAAGTGAAAGAGACGGATATATCACTGGGGCGGAAATAATTCGTAATTTCAACGTTATTCGACAGGGGATGGTAGATGGCGTTAACAGAAGCCTGTCTCTGTACATAACTCATTTCTGACCTATCTAGTAATGGGTCAGTTTTCCATTAAGCATGCGAAATGTGCCGTGTCGTCGAGAGTATTCTTAGCTAGGTGGTTACCTTATGCTGCAACTAAGCCATCTTCAGCTTCCAACTCTTCGGTAATTGATAGCATATATATTGTATTTGGGCTCAGGATGAAGTAGGAAGATGAACACAGGAACGCATCTTCGTGTTTGTGCTCATTAAATAGATTTCGGTGAGTAGTTGGCTTTAGGATGGTGATTAGGGTCTGATGAAGGAGTAGATGGGTGACGAAAGGAGCTCTTTTTTATTAGGTCAGGGCGCAATAAAGCAGAGGTAAGCCTGTTTTGACTCGTTGGCTTGATCGCAACGAACATATGATATATAAAAAAAAATACTAACCTAAATTAGAAATTTAATAAAACCTTGACAAAAAACAGATTCTTATTCTTAACTAGTAATATAACTCAAAAAGTAAAAAATAATACAAAGTATAATAAAAATATGTCTTTTTTTATATTAAGGTGTCACTGCATAATTAAAAAATTGTTAAATAAAAAATTGCGGAAACAAACAGGAGGGCGAGCACGAACAACTTTCGAATAAGTATTCAAATCGAGAACGCTTAGCATTTGTATGAATTTTCAGTAATTTTTCTGACATTTCGATACGAATACGTTTTCGAAAGTTGTTCGTGCTAGCCCCTCTGGTCCCTCAACACATAAGAACCCACGTATTAATGTAATATTTTGTATTATTTTTCACTTTTTATAAACTACTAGTTAAGAGTTCGTTTTAAAAATTTGAATCATCCGTTTTTATCGTGGTTTTTTTTTACAGCAAGAAATTACAATCAGGTATAATCTCACCTCTTTAACAATAGAATGCTCTTCCAAATACACGTAAGAATCGCACTCGATCTTCGTGGAGGTGTCGAAGAAGTGGGGTGCGCAGAATGTGCCGTTCCCTAAGGTGGTGTTCACGAAGGGTGCATATCGAACGCACTTGGCAGGGATGCCATCAGCGTCATGGGGTATTGTGTAGTTGATCTTCGAGGGGTCTTCCTCGCATTCTGGTATTGAACATCTGAAACCGATAAAAATATATGGTTAAAGGGTTTGTTTTTTATAGCATAGGCCGGCAAATGAGCAATTGGGTCACCTGATGATAAGTGATCTCCAACGCCCATGAAAGCCATCAAATACCAGAAGAATTATGGACGCGGTGCTGACCTTAAAAGAAATGGATAATCAAGAGACTGGAAAGGGGTGGGAGATTCGGGCCTCCGAATATCTGACATTGTGACATTTTCATGTTTGAAGGACATTGAAGCCAGTGTAATTACTGTGTATTATGCGACTTAACATCTTATGTCTCAGGGCGATGAGCACAGTACAGTGCCATGTAGTGCTTTGTAATTCAATTTTCAGTTTAATGTTACTTCTGTATATGGGCAGGCGTACTTACTATCAGGCGACCGACGACCTGCTCCTTACGTCAAAATAATAACAATTAATATCAGTTTAAATATTAACTTTCCTTTAACAATTCATTCAATTTGTACAGATCGTTATAGTAGTGCACGATCATTCGTTACACATGTACGTGACTTCCACTGAGATCTGATTAGGTGCTGCGAAACCAGCGTGATTTCTTTATCAATTACTTACGCCATGTATATACCGACTATGTACTTGTGAATCTTTTTTTTGTGATCCATACATATGCACTCACGTCTGCACTTCCCGAAGGGGTAGGCAGAGGTGTAACCAGTACACCCACATTTCGCTGAGCTTATTTACGCCCCATGATTTAATAAGGGGCGAGCCTATTGCCATATCTCTGATGCCATGCATGCCATATCTGCTGAGGTCTCGGGATCGATCTCCGGGTCGGGTAAAGTGAAATTGTGCCCGATATGGCGATAAGCTCGTCCCCCAACCACATCATGGGACCCACATCAACCAGTGTACTGGTTACACCTTTGCCAACCTCTTCGGGAATTCCAGGCGTAAGTGCGAATGTTATTTTTTTGTATTTTTTATCTTCGTGTATTAACGATGAAAAGAAACATTTTGAGGACATCTGCCTACCTAAGATTTTGAAGTATGTATGTATTATATTAAATCAATACCTATTTTTTATAAAATAGCTCTACAAATAACAAAGGCTTGCAAAGACAAACATCATAGGAAAATGAGAGACGAACTCCAAGAAAGTTTGCGGTAGCCAATAAGACCGAACTTTGCAGTATTCGCAGTGTATTTCAAGAGAAATACTAACATTTGTTCAATATTTCTGACGTAACACCAAGTTCCAGACAAGAACTTTTTCTTCGCCGCAACAAACTTTGTTTATTGGGCTTCGATGAAACAATTATAAATTTTTGAGTTTTCTTCATATTTTTTTTGCTTAAAATTTCATTTGATTGCCGGTTTCTTGTAATAATTTCTATTTGTACCCTTCTGTTGGTTTCGCAACATTGAGAATGTATGGTTTTAGGTTTTGTTTATTAAGTTTATTTTTATAATACTTATATTTTTAACTTTGAAATTAATTGACATATTTTTATGCCTTTTTTATTTCCTTGAATGCAGGACGAGCAGGACGCTCACTTGATGGTAAGCGCCATGCCTGCCCATAAACAGAATCAATACCACACAGATTTTTTATTAATAAAGCAATGTATGGTCCTGGACTACGCTCGTAACCCCGAAACATAAGATGTAATGTGAGTAAGTTCACTGGCTTCAATTTCCTTCAAACTGACCCACAATGGTACACACTTTGGCTGGGCGACATAAATAGGCAAAGTGCTGAAACCAACCCAGACGGCTTCTCGCATATAAGAAACCTACCACCTAGTAATAATCTATAGTTGGTCTTAGATATAGGGAAATTGAGAAATGTCGGTTTCATTGTTATGACATTTGGAATACACATAAGAACTTACATATAATCATTCTTTCTACCTGGCTTTATCCCGGCTAGTGCCAGAGTCCGCCTTCCTACTGAAACGTCTCCAATTCGCCCGATCTTCAGACCATTGACGCTCATGTCTCCCTCTAATACGTCAAGAGAGCATTTTATCGGCCTTATTTTACGTTTTTTATGCACTTACATACAATATATTAAAATAATTACTAAACCAAAATAGACGTACATGGATATCCTATGAATTAACAAATGATTAAAACCACATAAACCTCATCATTAGATGGCGTTATCTCTTAATGACTCTTTACACATCAAAAAATTAGTTTCGTATTGATTATGTATTTTCCCTGATTGACAACATAGTTATTAAGTGTGCTGTTTTTAATGTAATTTTTATTGTTACTAGATTCGGCTGAGCACGTGGAATCCTACGTAACTGGTTTTAATTTAAATTACTTATTGATTACTGGTAAATTAATAATAAATCTTGGAAGTGTCGTCATTATTTCCCGTTTTTATCTGTGAATTACGTCTTTGTTATGTATATTAATTATTGTTAACTTTAGTATGCTTGACGTCATCACTTAAAATACTTGGAGCTGTTGACTGAATAGATAATTTATGCCTCCGTCCTCCCCCGTTTAGCCCCCGAGAAGCCGTGGGTTCGATTCTCACAACGAGACAAATGTGTGTGTCATCCAAAAATGTTTGTTTCGGGTCTAGGTGATGTGTGACCGCAAGTCCCTTGTAGTTCCTAATATCCACGATACGGGTTAACCTAGTGTGGGATCAGGACTATGTGTGTGACTGTTGGATGTATTTATTTATTTTATATTTTAAATATTGGTATTTGCTCCATTATTCTAGCAGTCCGTTAGTCGCATAAGTAAATAAATAAAAATTATAATATCATCAAAATCTTGCTTTGAAACTTTTTTAGTAACAGTTATCTAAGTTATGACAGCGTTGATATAAATCATAGAAATAGATAATTTTACAATAGTATCAACGAATGTATTCGTTTTAAAATTAATGTTAAAGTCACGTATGTTGGTTTCATAAAGTGTTAGGAAAGAGTCCATGGTTTTTTCGTAATGCCTGTCGCCGGTAAGGTCTAGTTTCTAGGTAATTTGAATGTCGATACATAATCACTCTCCAGTTGAAGGTAGGTCTCTTGTATGCGAGTGACCGTCTAGGTTGGAACCAACGCTTTGTCTATTTCTGCCGCCAAGCAATAGTGTGTATGCACTACTGTGTTCCGGTTTGAAGGGACGAGTGGTAGAGCCACGCTGTAGACAATTTTGTCTACAGTTATTGTATTAGAGGGCGTCTTAATAATACTAGCCCTGTATTATACACGTCCCACTGCTGGGCACTGGCCTCCTCTACTGAATGAGGGAGTTAGACCTAAATTTAAGGGATCATATCGGGGTAAAACCTTATAGGGCACAATTTCTTTAAGCGAGACATACTTTTTAAACCTAAGCTCAAAAGCCTTTTCACCGCTAACAATAGATATAAATTGACGTACGCGTCCGATATTGCATTCTAATGCTTATCCACTTATGTTTTACTTTGCACCCTCAGTATGTAAATATAAGAGGAATGTGAAAAAACACCGCGTTGAAGTTTATAAAACAATCGCTTTTCCATAATGTTTCTGATGCGCTTCAGTGGGTGTAGTGCAAGTTATCATAGTTTTCGAACACGATCACAGATTCAGTTTTTTCTGCATACGTCGACTAGTATAAGTGGAATCTATGATGAACCGGATCGCTGGGAATAGGGTACCTATTTGACTCGATTATTTTTAGTATCTTAATTAATAACTTACGTTAAAGTCTATTAACGAACTATATAAATCAAATGTTATGTGTACGAGTGGTAGAGTCACGCTGTAGACACTTTTGTCTACAGCATGAATGGGCCGGCTCGTCCGGGTCGTTACCACTGTCTCACAGAAAACCGGCGTAAAATAGCACCTTGCTGCTGCGTTTCGTACGGTGAGTGAGATATCCGGAGGCCCAAATTCCCCTCCCCTTTCCCAATCCCTTATTTATCCCTTTTCTTTAAGGTCGGCAACGCCTCATAATTTTTTATATTGTAGGCGTACATGGGCGGTGGAGATCGCTTACCATCAGGTGACTCACTTGCTCGTTTGTCGGCCTATGCTATACAGAAAAAAAACAAAAATAAAAGGTTAGAAGCCATTCAAATCTGCTGGAAGGGATAGTTCTCGAATGACGGAAAGAGGATGCACGACATGGTAAGTTACGTCACAAGGCAGGCCACTCTATTACAGCGCACGCGTGCGAGGTAGACAGTGAGATTTTCCCACTACGCACCCATCTTTGCTTGTACTGATATTTAAAACAAGAACTGCGGCCTCATTAGCGGGTGCGGCTGTGGGTCGGGAGGCCGTGGGTTCGATTCCCGCACCGAGTCAAGTGTTTGTGTGATCCACGAATATCGGTTTCGGGTCTGGGTGTTGTTGTGGGACCGTAAGTGCCTCGTAGTTCCTGATAATCACGACACAGGTTAACTTAGTGTGGGGTCAGGACTATGTGTGTGACTGTTGAGTGTATTATTTATACCTAATTTTTATTCTGTTTTTTTTTTCGTACCATTGTTGGTTGCATATAAAATAATGTATAAAATTAGACATAGTCAAACACACTATTCAGTTGAAATAAAAATAGTTTATACGGATTTTATCGCGGTTTAATTTTTATTTTTATTCCCGACATTTCGAAAGCGTTTTTGGTTATCCGTAATTCTGATCAGTCTTTAAGCCATACTGTGTATCGGAAAATGACCCATACTGATAAATACCTGAACGGTGAATCTCACCACCATCCAAAACAGTTAGCTATCGTGGGTAAATCTTTGTTTCAGAGAGCACAAGGAATCTGTGACGAGGAATATCTGGCTACTGAGCTGCAGCATGTCAAGCGAGTACTGCGAGACAATAAGCTCCAAATTCCACGCCGCCGTCACAGAAACCGAGTGAAACCAGCCACAGTTGAACGTGCCCCTGTTGTATTACCATATGTTAGAGGTGTCACAGACAAGATTGGCTACATACTGAAGCGTGCTTCTATTAAAACTTATTTCAAGCCGCCCAAGAAGATTAGTCAATTTTTACCATCTGTCAAGTGTCACATACCTCTACAAGAACAGGGTGTATATAAAATAGATTGTGACTGTGGGCTCTCCTATATCGGACAAACTAAAAGAAGCATAGGGACCCGTGTAAAAGAACACATAGCTGATGTTAAACACCGACGCTCTACGAAGTCTGCAGTTGCTGAACATTCAGACGAAGGGTCCAAACATTACCTTAGATTTGACAAACCACAAATCCTTGCCAAAGAACACCGATTCCTACCTAGGATGATTCGCGAGGCTATTGAAATTAAGAAACACCCAAATTTCAATAGAGAAGATGGTTGGAAGCTTGCACAAGCCTGGGATCCAATTATACATTTAATTAAATCGGAACCCAAAAGACCAACTGCCAGGCCTCAAGACACCGTGAGCTCTTTCTGCGTAGATCGGACTAGTGTCAACTAACTTTTTTTAAATAATTAAAAAATAAATGTATAATTTTAAAATGAAGGTAGCCAATGTAACATTAACTTTTCGAGACGACCTACACCTCAGTCTCTCCCGTGACCACGAAGGCTGAAAAGCTTTCGAAACGTCGGGATTAAAAATAAAAATTTAAATTAAACCCCGATAAAATCCGTATAAACTAGTTTTATTTCAATGTGTAATATTCGCGTAAACCTAAGAAATCACACTATTCTATAATGTTCGTATTTATTAAAAAAAAAACAAACTATGCCGAAACGCATGATTTATGTAGTCGAACTGAAATTCTTTATTCTATACGAAGGTCAGGTCCGATGTAGTGTGGCTTCTGCAATGATGTTAACTTGTTTTTTTATTAAATCAATAAGTTACATTACCCAACACCTATTGCAGAAAGAATTGTATAATCCATCCAAAAATAAGTAACTTAGAAGCCATTCCAATCTTGAAAGGGTGATTGTCAAATGACAGACGACGCAAACTTTGACGTCATCGTGTAAAATTACCAATACGGTGCATGTGCACGTGCGTGCAAGCGAGATAGTGTGATATCCCCACTATGCACACAATTTTCCTCACATCAATATTTAAAGTCACAATTGCGGGCTTATTACTGAGCCAATTTGGATTATTTTTAAACAAAAATGTTTCTTTTGCGTATTATTTTCTGTTGCTTATAAAATAATATATAAAATTGAACATAGGAAACTACCCTATTGTAGTACCCATGGTAGAGATCCGCTGTAGACAGTTATATCTACAGTATGGATGGACCAGCTCGACCGGTTCAATACCACTGCCTCAAGACGTGAAAGTAGCTTGGTTTCGTTTGGTTAGTAAGATATCTGGAGCAATTTTTATATTCCCGACGTTTCGAAAGCTTTTCAGCGATAAAATCCGTATAAACTAGTTTTATTTCAATGTGTAATAATCGCGTAAACCTAAGAAATTTCCCTTCTTTTAAAGTTGGCAACACACCCTTGATCCTTTTGGTAGGTATCGCGAGTGTCTATGGGCGGTAAAGATCACTGACCATCAGGTGATCCAGTTGCTTGCTTGCCAGCCTCTGCAAAAAAATATGCCGCAAATATTTGCAGGTCATTAAACTATTATATGAATTACAGTAATTGCGTGTGAAATCTAAATGTATTGTGTTATTACATCACGATAACGTTAACAAATAAACCACTTATTTCATACTAATATGAATATAGTAAATAGTTTGAATGAATTTATTATTAATACGATTTTTTACACGATATAATTTTGTCAAATAAGGTACTTGACTTATCTTTTAATTAAAAAAGTTAAGTTACCCAAAGTCTATTATCAAAAGAATCATATAAATTCAATCAAACATAAACAAATTATAGATAATTACAGTGGCGAAAGGGGTCATTGTCAACAGAAAAAAATGCATAGCTATGCTATATAGTGACGTCAATATTCGCAATGGCTATTATGGTGTAGGCATGCGAGAGAGATAGTGCGATATTTTCCTTAGCCTCTACGGATATTTTCATTATGTTCCGACGATTAATCATACCGATATTTAGAATATTGCAGTGTCTTTTTGAACCAAATTCTGTTTTCAGTGTTTCCATTTCGTTTTATTTTTTGTTACTTACATACGCACTCCGCCTGTAATCCCCAAAGGGGTAGGCAGAGGTACACCTCTACTAGTTACAACCAGTACACCCACATTCCGCCGAGCGTATCTCCGTCCCATGAAGTGATATGGGGCGAGCCTATCGCCATACCGGGCACATTTCTAGCCTCCGGGCTGATACCGAGTATATCGTAACAGAAAAACCCAATATCACTTTTACCCGACCCGGGGATCGAACCCGAGAGCTCAGCGTCAGCCTCAGTCATACGTACGCATTACAACTGTGCCACCGAGGTAGTATTATTTATTGCATGTACAAATTCAAACAGTGTCATGAACCCTGTTGTTCCTAATTCATTAGGATTCTTCTTATGGGATGGATGGCTCAGGATGAGGTTTGTGAAGCTGGGTCTTAATACAAGAATGAGGTTCGGTACTGATACCGGCATAATTTTGCCGACCTACGATAGACAAATCGTCTATCGTTGGTCGACAGTAGTAGTCGTAAAGTAGCAGCTTGCTGCTGCGTCCCCTTCCCAATCCCTTACTTATCTCTTTCCTTTAAGGTCGGCAACGCGCCCATGATTATTTTAGTATTGTGGAATTTTATCGGTTAAATTATTTTAACAATCATATTAATAGGCGGCTGGTCGTAAAAAATACAATAATTTTATTCTAAATCATGTTGCGACGACCCGACTGCGAGTGAATTAAGGGCAGTTTTTAGGTCTTGTTAATCTTATAAGTTTTTTTTTAATTAGTTTGAGTGACGAAACGAGCTTATCGCTCGCTTGATCATAAACAAAATGCCTGCCCATACACAGAAGCAACACCAGATATTTCAATTACAAAGCACTGCATAGCACTGGACTACGCACGTCATCCCGAGACATAAGATGTTAAGTCTCATAATACCAAGTAATTTCACTGACTTCAATGTCCTTCAAACCAAAACACAACAGTCCTTACACAGTTGCTTGGCGGCAGAAATAGACAAAGCGGTGGTACCAACCCACCGCCTCTCGCATACGAGGAACCTACCATCTTGTATAATAATAGTCCTTAAATCGCTATTTCTTTAACAAACTTTTTAGTTAAAATACTCGATGGGTGGAGTCTTCTTATAAGCATGTTGTGCATATGACAAATTTATTTTGAAAACGGTAAGAAGATATATTCACATGTACATTTATTATTTTGACTGCCTCGGTGGCGCAGTTATAATACGTACGCGTTACAATTGAGGCTAACTCTGAGGTCTCGGGTTTGATCCCCAGGTCGGGTAAAGTGGTATTGGGTTTTTCTATTTCGAAATTCTCAGTATCAGCCCGGAGTCTGGAATTTGTGCCCGGTATGGCGATAGGCTCGCCCTCTATCACATCGTGGGACGGAGATACGCTCGGCGAAATGTGGGTGTACTAGTTACACCTCTGCCTACCCCTTCGGGGATTACAGGCGTGAGTGCGTATGTATGTATTTATTATTTATTTTAAAGTCAATATCGTCTAATTTCATTCTGTTATCTACCAATTTACCTACTAGCGAATTACACAATAGGATTGTTATTAGAACAATGCTCACAAGAATTATAGTAAAATGGCCTAAACGTAAATATAATATAGCTTAAAAAATAATTGACACGTAAAAGTGATATTTATGATCCAACTTAAGAATAAATAATTTGAATTTGGATCATAGCAAATTAATAATCAATGATGATCGTTTGATTCTGAAATAAATTTAATGTTGTTACATTTATAAAATCATCTTACCTATATTTAAGATCCATAGCTTCGAAATTGTACACCGACGAATACATTCCAGATAGAAAAACAGGGAACAAAATCAATATATAACTGTATACATTGAATTTGCCAAAAGGTCCTAATATTCTCAAAATATCGTCTACAGTCACTTCTTCACTTTGTTTCTTCTCGGGATCCATATTTGCACTTAACACTTTAACTGTTAATTTAATTGTTAAAAGTTAACAATGCGATTGTTAAATTTAAAACGGTAGGATTGCAGGGCGCGTGCGCGACTTCGGTCGCCGGACCGATAGTGCGAGCCATTCGAACGATTTATGGTTTTTATTGTTGGAGTTAAAATCATTGGCTCAATAGAATTAATGTCACACGATAACGTTCGAGTGAGAAAGTTACGATTTACTACCTTTATTAAATCACTTTTTTGTTATGCATAGTTTTATTAGGGCACACGGAAGCTGTATTTTAGGAATCATGCTACATATACCAATCTCCTTCTACTTCTTCCACCTGCCTTTATCCCACTCGCAGTGGGGTACGAACTATGCTTTTTAACACATGTTACAAGAAGATTTGGTTGTAGTTTTTACGAGCGGCCGCCTGCCTGATATCAACCCCTGAGGGGAGAAAACACCCAGACCCGAAACAAATATTTATGGATCACATATTTTTTATCCCGGTGCGGGAACGGAACCCGTGGCCTCTCGTTTCACAGCCGACTACTCGCTCACTGTGCTATGGAGGTTGTCCGGTCCAATCAATTGTACAAAATCTAATCAGCCTCCATGGCGTAATGGGCGTGTAGCCGGCTGTGAAACGAGAGGCCACGGGTTCGATTCCCATATTTGTATTTAAATATTTGTTACGGGTTTAGGTGTTGTGGTCTCAGTTTCGAAGACCAACAATACAGGTTAAACCTAGTATAGTGCCAGGACTATGTGTCAGTTGGGTGTATTTAATATTATTATTTTTAATTCAAAACTGAATCTGTTAGCTTCAGTCGTAACGCATACGCAGTTGTAATGCGTACCTATATACGTTACAACTGAGACTGATGCTCAGGTCGCGGATTCGATCCCCGGGTCGGGTAAAAGTGATATTGGGGTTTTCTATTACGAAATGCTAAGTATCAGCCCGAAGTCTGGAATTGTGAATGGCGATATGCTCGCCCCTATCACATAATGGTACGGAGATACGCTCGGCGAAATGTGGATGTACTGAATACACCTCTGCCTACCCTTTCGGGGATTACAAGCGTGAGTGCGTATATATTTACTTAATATTATTTTATTTTTAATTATTTAGGTATAGTTACGAAGTAAAATTACAATAATGCAATTCTCAATGTAAGTATTGAGACTGCGTGAAAAAATATCCAGTTCCTTGCTAAGATTTCATGTGCTCTCCACATACCCAGAATTGGGTCATAATATGTAACACTATTTAAACAAGACGGTGTGTATATTTTTTTTTGTGTGATGTTGCTTTCTGTTTTCAATAAGAATATTCATTTAGATTTTCATTAAGAATTTTCATTAATATTAATATCAGTAACAAAAACGTAAAATACCTATCCAATTTCAGTCAAACTTAAAATAAATAATAAATACACCCAACAGTCACACACGTAGTCCTGACCCCACACTAGGTTAACCTGTATCGTGGGTATCAGGAACTACGAGGGACTTGCGGTCCCACAAAACTCAGACCCGAGTCAAATATTAGTGGATCACACAAACATTTGTCTCGGTGCGGGAATCGAACCCACGGCCTCTCGCTTCGCAGCCGGCTACTCGCCCGCTGCGCCACGGAGGCTGAAAATTACATATACAATATAACAAAAACCCTGTTGGGCATTTTAACCGCGATATCAGAATCAATATTCAAACGTAATGAAATAACTCGCATACGAAAATAAGACTATAAAAACAATCATATTTATTTTCTATACTTTAATTATTTTATTGTTTGAAAACCGTATTTCGATTGAATACCTCCAAAAGCGATGTCTCAAGCCAGAGCGAGATAGCAAGTTCTAACGTCTATGTGCATCAGTAACATCAGTTAGCTGTTCATCAGTTTTCAGAAGAATTTTTTTTTTTATATGTTCGTTTTTCTAAGCTACCTGTGTAAGGATCATATCTCGCTTCTGTTTATTATATTTTTATTAAGCTGTCTATATGTCTGTCTGAGGGCCAACAGGGTTTTTGTTACATTTCTTTAGGGCATAGGCCGGCAAACGAGCAAGTGGGTCACCTGATGGTAAGTGATCCCCACCGCCCATGTACGCCCACAATACCAAAAGTATCATGGGTGCGTTGCTGACCTTAAAGGAAAGGGATAATTAAGGAATTGGGAAGGGGAGGGGGTTTGGGCCTCCCGATATCTCACTCACCATACGAAACGCAGCAGCAAGCTGCTACTTTACGCCGGTTTTACATACTCTATATCTAACGATACTTTCATAGAATGATTACAATAGTAATTTGCTGCGCTGCGCCGTGCGGGTAAGTGCGTGCCTCCACACTGTTGACACATCACGTACGAGTATCACCGCAATATGAACTGCGGTGTCGATTGCCCAGATGTTATAGCCTATTGATATGTTACAGAGAAAATTAGCGTTAATATACTATCGACGTACTTGCTTATGAGACGTACTTCTGTACTTTGAGTGGTAGAGACACTTTTGTCTACACTTTTGTCTTTTGTGCGCGTTTACGTGCAAAAAATCCCCGTTCTCCCCCCTCCCCAATCTTCAGGGTATCCCGCTCGCAATGCGGAATAGCCTAAGTATCCTAGGCATGGATATCAGCCACATCACGCAGGGTCGGAATCCTGAACAAGGTGCGTCGGTTTTTTGCAACGGAGTGTGAAGAAGCAACTAAGCAGGCCGGCATAATTCTGCCGATCTGCGATAGATTCAGTGTCTATCGTTGGTCGACAGTATTCATGGATTGCGCTATACTTACAATCAGGTGTAGCGTAGTCACTTTGCCGAGCCAGGATAAAAAAAAAAAAAAATAGAATAAATGGGTCAGTTCGTCCGGGTCGTTACAACTGTCTCACAGAAAACTGACATAAAGTAGCAGCTTGCTGCTGCGTTTCGTACGGTGAGTGAGATATCCGGAGGCCCAAATCCCCCTCCCCTTCCTAATCCCTTAATTTTCCGTTCTCCTCTTAATTATCCTATTTCCTTTAAGGTCAGCTACGCGCTCATGAATCTTTTGGTATCATGGGCGTACATGGGCGGTGGAGATCACTTATCATCAGGTGACCCACATGCTCGTTCGCCGGCCTATGCAATAAAAAAAGAACGTAACAGGAAACTAAAAAACTCGCACTAAGCCTATAGGTACAAAAATGTAGTACGCTTGGTTTCGTACAGATTCAAATACTTGCGTCGTATATTTAGATTTATGTCTGTGATAAACAATCCTATTTCATAAATTTTTAGCATTAAATTTTTTTAACCTCTTAAATGGGATTAGAAGTAAGTACACCTTGAAAACCATTCAATAAAAACCCCTTTTGAAGATTAACGGATACACCACAACGTTTCGTGTTTGTTCCTACTTAACTGCATCATTGTGAAAGATATTTAATACCTACGTCAATCGACTACTTTATAAAGGGGTCGTATCACAGTCCAGTTTCGATTGAGAAGTTTTATTTTTATTGAATAAGCCGGCAAACGAGCAAGTGGTTCACCTGATGGTAAGTGACCTCCACCGCAAATGTACACCCACAATTATGGGCAAGTTGCTGACTTCAAAGGAAAGGGATAATTAAGTCATTGGGAAGGAGAGGGGATTTGAGCCTCCGGATATCTCACTCACCGTACGAAACGCAGCAGCAAGTTGCTACTTTACGTCGGTTTCCTGTGAGACAGTGTTAACGACCCGGACGAGTCGGCCCATTCATGCTGTAGACAAAAGTGTCTACAGCGTGGCTCAACCCCCATAAAATTCTTGAATGTGTTCAGCTACAGACAAACGGCAAAGCAGAACGAATTTATAAGCGGTAAAGCCGCGCTGTAGACACTTCTGTCTACAGCATGAACAAGCCTGGATTATATTATTATTAAGGAAAACTACCGTATTCGTCGTACGGTGAGTGGGGTTTCCTGAGGCCCAAATCACCCCCCTTCCCAATCCCTTAATTATGCCTTTCCTTTAAAGTCGTAGAGTTATATGTTTCGGTTTGAAGGACATTGAAGCCAGTCAAATTACTGGGTATTATGAGACTCAACATCTTATATCTCCGGTGGACGAGCACAGTCCAGTACCATGCAGTGCTTGTCATTCAAAGTTCAGTGTTGATTTTCTCTGTTTATTGGCAGGTGCCGTACTTACCGTTACGCGAGGGACCAGCTCGGTTCGTCAGTCAAGCTAATAAAAAAAATACTGTCCCTGTAGTATACACGTCCCACTGCTGAGCACGGGCCTCCTCTACTAAATGAGAGGGGTTAGGCCGTAGTCCATCACGCTGGCCTACTGCGGGTTGGCAGACTTCACACACCGAAACAATCGAAATTCTTATGGAGAACTTCTCAGGTATGCAGGTTTCCTCACGATGTTTCCTTCACCGTTAAAGCAAGTGATAATTAACAATTAATATACAGGTTACTGAGAAAAGTCAGAGGTGTATGCTCATGTGGCTGGTTTCGAACTTGAAAATTTCGTCTCGACAGTCCATACCTCTCCCCGCTGAGCTATCACTGCTAATATAAACAAATATTACAAATAATTAAACATTATTAATTATAACATTATAATCTGGTATCTAAGAAACTATGCATATTATATCTTTAATTTAACAACAAACTAAGATTTCATAAGCAAATATCGTATGAATAAAGTTGAAATGAATAAAGTCACCAACACTTTGGTGTCAAGATTAATTATTTGATCAATGTGTTAAAGCTTATGGATTTGGTGTTTTTTACAACATTCTTGTTTGTGATCCAACAGAAGTCTAGACATGGTAATGCCCACAGACCAATGATATAAATACATATTACCCTCCTTCTGGGGCCGTCGGGTAAGTAGAAATCGGAGGTACTCAATTAATATATCAAGTGAATCAAGTTTGGGGGAGATGCCGAGAGTTTTTTTAAAAACTAATTACTTAAATAAAAATACGTGTTCACAGAGAGATATGTGAATTTATTCTGTCTTTTAATTTACAGTACTTAACTCTATGCTTATTCACTATTCTAACAACTACATATTATACAGCGTCTGGGCATTTATGCTTACAGAACGCTTTATCTTTATCGTGGACGGCGCTGGGGTGACCATAACTAGCGTGTCACATTTTTGTACTTGCTGTAACGTCACAAGAGCAATTTAGTTAAGAGACACCTTGGAAATACTTTAGAAGTGTTTTTACAGTATTTTATGTCATGAAAAGGGATTATTCTGCCGTTTGGCTAATGACTTACTGCGGTAACGTTGAATGCAGACTCATTTCACACGCTTTATATGAGCTCATTTTACACGTGCCTCATATTTCGTCACGGCACGCGAAGTACATGGTACCCTTACGAAGTCTATTATCTGATATTATCTTTGATCTATGGTCATGTCCATATTTACACGTCTTTCCAAAAAAAGATTGTTATGATTTCAAGATTTAGGTATGTGTGTATGGATTCAATAAATATTATGATATTTCTTTATTATGCGATTTTAAATCGCAGATGAAAAGCGTTCTCTATCTACGTGATTCCCTTTGTCATCCACCACAATTCTGTAGCGTCACGTAGCGGTGGCGTGGAGGTATAACTTATGAGGCCCGCTTAAAGTTATTGACATGTTAAGGATATGATAAGAAAAGCTTTTTTTTATAGCATCGCCCGGTAAACGAGCAAGTGGGTCACCTGATGGTAAGTGATCTCCACCGCCCATGTACGACCACAATACCAAAAGAATTATGGGTGCGTTGCCGACCTTAAAGGAAAGGGATTAAGGGGAGGGGGTTTGGGCCTCCGGATATCTCACTCACCGTACGAAACGCAGCAGCAAGCTGCTACTTTACGCCGGTTTTCTGTGAGACAATGGTTACGACCCGGACGAGCCGGCCCATTCGTGCTGTTGGCACAAGTGTCTACAGCGTTGCTCTACCACTCAGCTTAGTGAAAACCAACATAAATTGACATTATTTTCGTCTTAAAGGACAAGATATCACATTTTCGTTACAGACGGATTAATTAACATTTAAATTGTAAATCTGTTTCGTGAGTAGAGTGTCTAATGTCGAGTTCGGTTAACCACAATAATATTTCAAATTTTATTAGCTATGTCTAGACCACAATGCTTTATTAAAGTTCTTTACGTTGCAAACTGTTCGCTTTGTGTAATGAAAGACAGCTCTGCATTAGATATTGCAGTGACGACTTAACGATATTTTTATGAATATTAAATAATAAAATAATAAATAAATAAATACACCCAACAGTCACAAACATAGTACTGACCCCACACTAGCTTAACCTGCGTCGTGGGTATCAGGAACTACGAGGGACTTGCGGGTCACACAAAAATTTGTCTCGGTGCGGGAATCGAACCGACGGCCTCACGCTACTCGCCCGCTGCGCCACGGAGGCTGTCATTAATTAATTATTAATTTCTTTGACTGCCTAGATGGCGTAGTTGCAATGCGTACGTGGTACGACTGCTCTGCTGATGTCTCTGATTCGATCCCCAGGTCAGGTAAAGTGATATTGGGTTTTTCTATCATGAAATGCTTAGTATTAACCCGGAGTCTGGAATTGTGCTCGAAATGGCGGTGGGCTCGCCCCCTATCGCACCATGGGACTGAGATAAGTTCTGAGGTATTATATGAGGCGACACGCCATCTAACACCCCACAACCCGCAACGGCAACAAAGTTTCGCCATTGCCTCGTCTGTTAATCAGCAGTGTGTCACGTGATAGTGAGGGGTTGGCTTTGGGCCTAAGATTTTGGTGGCTCATTTACACTCTAATGCAATACAAGAGATATTCAGCTATAATACTATAATAGTTTAAACATTTTACGTTTGTGTGCACGTGACCGCGATGACAATGGAATCCCGTGTTTTATTCCGTTGACGTGTACCTAGTATCCGATATTGCACTTCCTGCAGTGTTAGTGATGTCATAACGGTTTATCGATAGTTATTTCGATATATTTTAGGTATCCCATAATCGTACTGCCACTATGAATGTGAAGGTATTGATTTATGCTAGTTTGGATGTTTGCTAATAAATCTTTCTTTAACGCGTTTAGATAAAATTACATAGATAGAACATAATCTGTATTAGAACATAAGCTTTTTATATCTCTGATAAAACCATTTACGTCGGCGGAACCACGAACAAAAGCTATACAGTATGTAACAAAAACCCTGTCGGCCCTTTCTAGGTCGTGAAGATAGACATATAGACAACTTAATAAAAATAGTTAAATAAAAAAAAAAAACAGAAGCCAGATATTATGCTTACACAGGTAGCTTTGATGCACGTAGACGCCGTAACTTGCTATCTCGCTCTGGCTCAGAGTCATCGCTTTCGCAGAAGTAATCAATCGAAATACGGTTTCCAAACAATAAAATCATTAAAGTATAAAAAGTAAATATAATTATTTTTATAAGTAGTCTTATTTTCGTATGCGAGTTATTTTATTACGTTTGAATATCGACTCTGATATCGCGGTTAAAACACCCAACAGGGTTTTTGTTACATATTGTATAAGTATGAAATTATTAAATGACTGCCTCGGTGGCGCAGTTATAATGCGTATAGGGTACGACTGCTCTGCTGAGTTCTCAGGTTCGATATCCGGGTCGGGTAAAGTGCTATTAGGTTTTTCTATCATGAAATCAACCGGTAGTTTGAAATTGTGCCCGATATGGCGATATCACATCATGGGATAGAAATAGGTTCGGTGAAATATACTTGATACACCTCTGCCTACCCCTTCAGGGAGTACAGACGTGAGCACATACATACTGTATGTATGTATTATAAAATCAACCCTGTTACCTGGATTATAAATTGTCCCATTGATAAGCTCTAGCTTTCTTTACCTAATGAGACTGATTACACTTTAGTCCACCTGTCTAGTGCGGATTGGTAATTACTGGCATTATGCGTCGAAATAAGATAACTAGATCGATAACTCTCACATGAATCTGCCAAAAATACGTCTCCACTAACTTACAAACGCAAACGAAACACTCATACACGCAAAAAAAAATTATAACGTTCAAAATCAACTTTATTTCATAAAAGTCGGTGTGGTAATTTTTTTCTCGAGTTACGTTTCTTGTCATCTCATTTCGATGGCAATATGAGTATAACAATTTGTAACTCAGGATAAAGATCGCAGTGCAGTGCCACACAGTAATTTGTAATTCAATAATTGCATACACATTACAACTGCGCCACCGAGGCAGTATAAGTAGAAATTGTCAATACAAATTTGTTTGGGCTTAATGTTTTCTTTTATGGACAGTTGTTCGTCGTGGTTATTATAAGATATATTTTAGGTTCTTAACTTTTTCTAGATGGAATCACATAAGCCGATTAAATCGTCTGCTTTTCATTTCAATTTTTATATTATTTGCAATTTATTTTCTAAGAGGATTAAGCTCCAGAGAGAAAATTAAAAATACAACGCCACCGTCTTATATTATAATTGGAAATGTAAAGCTGTATGATTTTTAATAACATGAATTTAATTAATAATTATATTAATTTAATTAGTAAAAGAAAATGTATTACATAGATGTATGTTATATATAGCAAAATATTTATTTATTAAATATTATAAGTCACCCAAAATACAAAGAATGACCTACAAACGTTGCTTAATAAATACTCGTAAATCGATAAATTAAATATCAATCGAAAGTTATCGATAAAATAACAAAACCTACACTCTACTAAAATCTACTACCAATAAACGACTTATAAAACGTTATATAAACACCTATGATTTCTTAAGGTATTTTTCGAACAAATAGGTTGTGGTATTAGTACTTAATATTCTGCATTGGAAATTATCGATAACTTAGCGTCGCATCTCTATTTTTCTCCATTCTTGAAAGGAGAGCTCTTTGTGGGATTGAAACTTTTTGACTCTGAGGGATTGTTATCCACAAAGTAGCTTCAAATGTATGCGCTTCCGCCCCACCTCCTGTTGTGGGAGATAAAGTGGTAAAACGGCAGATTGTTTGAGCTCCGTACGAACTAACTCTATTATATTTCACATTGTATTCATTTTAATCTAATAAAATGCTCACAGCATTAAGCCGGGCATAGTTAAAAGGTTTATTGAGACATCCTATAATTAAATTATGAATAATCATACATTTACAATCCATTAATATGCACTATTACTATTTTCTAATGCCAATAATGAATTGTCAATGGACTAGGCTAGTGGCTATAGGCTTGTGTAAATATTCTATTGCTGACTAATGGATAGAGGATCAAATCTGTCAAACTTCAGAGTTCTGATGTTTTTTACAGCATAGGCCACCCGGCAAACGAGCATGTGGGTCACCTAATGGTAACTTCTCCCACTGCCCATGTACACCAGAATCATGGGCACATTGCCGACATTATAATTAAGGGATTGGGACTTCGGATATCTCACTCACCGTGCGAAACCCAACAGCAAGCCGCTACTTTACGTTGGTTTTCTGTGAGACAGTGGTCGAGCCGGCCCATTCGTGCTGTAAACAAAACTATCTACAACGTGACTCTCCCAATCGCTAGACGCTAGTATAATTTAAACCTAAAAAAACCTTTTTTTCTCATAAACCTTTTTAATTATGCCCTACAGAAAACCGAGGTGAAGTGACAGCGTTGTTGTGGCGTCTCGTACAAGTGAGATTTCCAAAGGCCTATATTATTTTTTATCCCAGCACTAACTATCTATTTGGTGCTAAGTACAGTAAAGCAAAGATAATGTCAACTGACGAGTGACATTGCGTGGTGCGTCCTTCGATACTCAATAGAATTATACTGGCTTGAAGAAACTGGTATGGTATAGCGATAGGCTCGCCCCCTATCACATCGTGGGACGGAAATACGCTCGGCGAAATGTGGGTGCACTGGTTACACCTCTGCCTACCTTCGGGGATGAACGTGCTTCTGTTTCTTTTTTAACCATCGCGATCGCTATCCAGTCGGGTACATTATGTAGCTCACCAGTATTTCCCAAATATTTATTCTTATTTATATTCAGCAACGATTGCCTAATTCTTCCGGCTGTATTCAAGAGCATGTTGATCACATACCTTCAGGTGACCTTCTTATCAAATAAATCAATCCTATCTATGAAATGGGCTACAAAACTTCTGCTATGTAAAATAAATTTTGAAGGGATCTACGAACTAAGATCCTTCTTTAGGAAAGTCCATAATGAACGAAAAGGGCAGATGACTAGTAATATTCTGAAGCCTCTAAATTATGAATCGTTGTCCAAATTTTAGTTGTGAAAATTTCAAAGTTAGAAAGTTATTATATAGGGTGTAATGGAAAAGTTTTTTTCAAAGAAAAAAAAATATTAATGTTCTGGTAAAATGGAATATGTTCAGATTATAATGAGACTTTGAAAGCCTGTTATACTTATTAGCAACCTAGTAATCTAGACTCTAGATTGCTTATTCGGACATAAGCTTTTGCTCGCAGCTCTTCCTTGAAAATCTTTATTTTTACTGAATTCCCTCATTATTTCTTTCTTTCTTTCCACCTGCCCTTATCTCACTCGCAGTGGGGTCGGCGCAACATGCTTTTTAACACATGTTACAGAAAGATTTGGCTTCTAGTTATTACGACCGGCCGTCTGCCTGACATCAACCTCTCTCGGGAGAAAACACCCAGACCCAAAACAAATATTTGTAGATCACACAAACATTTTATCTCGGTGCGGGAATCGAATCCTCGCTTCACAGCCAGCTACTCGCCCACTGCACCACGGAGGCTGTGAGATATTATTTTTAAGTATATAACCAATGATACTTCATATAGTATACTCAGTCAACGACTTCATACCACACATGCAGTAGAGAAAAAGCCATCCCTGAGTGACATGTATGGAGAGGAACCGCCAAAAAAAACTTAATTTCACTGCTTCTTTGTGTGCACCAATTACCATCCAAATTTAATTCATAAAGTAAATACTAATGGTCTCCGTAAAATGGCTGTGAAATACGGACAGACGCATGTGACAAAATTATAAGGGTTCCATTTTTGCCATTTGGCTATGAAACCCTAATAAACATAAGTGAATCAAACCCACAACCTCACGTTATCAGTTGTCAATCTGTTGATCCACGAAGGTCATCGTTGAGCACGCAATGTTATCACGTTTTCTACCAGTTCCTGGTGGCGTATTGTAGTGGAAGCACTACAATGAAAAATAATGAAATGTAGTTTTTGTTTGATCTATGGACATCTTAAAGTTGGCAACTCTTTTTTTATTTATTTGGAGTTTATTTCATAATAATCCTACTACTATTAAACTTGGCAGAGAGTACGAACAGTCCTTTGGTAGAGTAGTCTCTGGCTTGATGAGGGCAACATTATGTTAGACAGAATGCAAATAACATCTAGAGTTGTATACTACGAGTATATGGATCTTGTGGAGACTAGGAGGAATTTCTGTGCATTCTGGCGTTTTTGCCATACCTATTATTGGAATCAAATTTAACAAGCGATAGGACCCACTTATGGCCGTTCCCAATATTAATCTTCAATTTCACGATAGATAGCTATCGTCAAACATCCGCATTGTTCTATCTACTGCTTGGAATCGTCCCTATTTTTTAGATATGCACGTCGGATACTATGATAGCAATAGATAGGCAGTCTATCTGGGCCCTCTTGTGCGTTATGTTCATACAAGCTGAGAAAGAGGAACTATTGTTTAATTTATGTTAGAAAATATGAAGATATGATTTAGATTAGAAATATAAGTTTTAATTTAACATTTATCTATAATTCTTATTATTTACAACTGTAAATGAAATAATAATAACGAGAAATACTTATTATGTTGCAGAACACAATGTAATAACGAAACGTTTTACTGTCAATACATTACGGCTCTGAATACAAGTCCTTTAAACAAAAATCCCAAGCGAATTTGGGGGATTTTACTGAAGTTAATTTTAATTTGTTCGCATTAGCAAATATTTATATGTCTCTTGCACTTAATTTTAATTATCAAAACGGTGCATTATTTTTATTTATGGGAATTTTAGTTTTTTTTTATATTTTCTTTTAGATTTTTACATAATTTATTTAGTTTTTTGTATTGCAGTGCAAGTGCCATGTAAGCCTTGTATACTCATGGCTATTTCTTCAAAATGCGTTATTTATTTCGTTTTTTTTACAACCGAGGATATCTGTTTATCGGTCAAAATCTACCGATAAAGAAAAAACTAAATAACTTTATCGACAGATAGCACATAAAAAATATTGGGACGATTGAACTGTCATTTTCATAGTGTTGTATATCTGTAGTCAGCTATCAGTCCTCTCATCAGTAGACAGCAATGAAGAATAGGATTACCTATCATTAGTAAGTTTATTGGGACGGTAAAACGGAAAATATATAAAATTTTCTATCGCCGGTATAGCAAAACTAGAGACAGACAGTATATAGGGAACGGCCATTAATGACATCCGTGGTGTTTTACATCTAGTTTCTTCAGTTTTTATTCTTTAGCCTTTTTTAATGTATCTTTACAACTATCACATAAACCAACGTAAAGGAGTGGCTTGCTGCTGCATTTCGTACGGTGAGTGAGATATCCAGAGACCCAAATCTCCCTCCCCTTCCCAATCCCTTAATTATCCATTTACTTTAAGGTAGGCCATGCACCCATGATTCTTCTGGTATTGTGAGCGTTAATGTGTGGTGGAGACCACTTACCATCAAGTAATTTACTTGCTCGTTTGTTGGCATATACTAGCTTTTGCTCGCGGCTCTGCCCGCGTGTTTGTCTTTTTCCGGGACGGAAGTACCCTATCTCCTTCCCCAGGATATAACCTATCTCCTTACCAAATTTCAATAAAATCCGTGCAGCCATTTAGCCGCGAAAACGTAACAGCCAGATAGAGTTAGTTTCGCCTTTATAATATATTTTTTTACACCTTGGGTTGGTTTTAGTAGGTATTTCTAAGGATTTCTAAGTTTTTCTAGTAATAAATATAACTTATGTTACTCAGTGATAATGTAGCTTTATAACTTTAAAATAATTTTTGAAATCGGTCCAGTAGTTTTTAAGTTTATTCGTTACATACAAAAATACAAATCTTACCTATTTATCATATTAGTGTAGATAAATAAAGTTTAAATTTTGCATGAAATTAAATATCATCCCTTTGAGAGTGCAGTTATTAGCCCAGAAATCCCATCAGTGGTATAAATCAGGATGGCCTAAGTGCGGCATCATGTCGGGTAACGCGAGCGTCTAATTTCAGCTCACTGTGTCGTGAAACAACTCTCAAATGAGCAACAAATACACGTTTCTAACGCGTTTTTGTTATTTAATATGCACAGCAAACGTTGAAGAGAAGGCCCTTTAGAATTTGTCAGCATTAAGCAGTAATCCTACTTCTATTATTATTGTAAAATGTGAAAGTTTGGATGTTTCTAAATTTGTGAATTTCGATGTTTGTTAGTCAATCACGCCGTAACAGCTGAACGGTTATGGATGAAATTTTGCAGGTAGACTATGACCTTAGTATAGATCATAGTCTACCTGAATGCAAAATTATTATTTTTTAAAACTCGATTAGTAGGTACTATCTTTAAACACTTTTTTTGTAACCCGCGAGGTTACCGCACCACTCTCGAATTGCGTTAGGACATTCCGTGCTCGGTTTTTTAGTTGTAAACCATTTTACTCAAAGGTAATTTTGTTTCCAAGGTGTTATTAAGTTTAGATTAGGAAAACGACTCTAAAATCATCTCATATTTAGATAGGGAAGTAAACTCTTCTTATATTTTACTTTACTTAGCTTAAGTAAATAAGGTTTTAAGTATACCTATACTTAGATAAAATTGACGAGCGTCCTCTTGATTTGGAGTTAATATTAACCGACTTAAAAAATGGAGGACGTTCTTAGTTCTTATTTGCTCTTTTATGTAGATCAATCAAATTTCTCCGTCAATTGTGGACCGACTTTGTTGGGAAAAAGATCATTCGATAAAGTTTACCCGCGATGTGGTCCCATATAAATGTCAAAGTAAAAAATAACAATTTCTATATAATAGGTCTCTTTGGAGTCGGTGCAATTTCATTTGAATTTTCATAAACAATTACAAAACACCCTCGCCTCTGCCACTGTAACCACCGCTTTTTTATTCGATTTTATCCCACGGCACTCTAAAAATGAGGTAACATGTCAACACAATATTTTAACTCGTTAAAATCCAAATATATTCTTGTGGATCAATAAACGATTTTTTGTATGTTATGAAAGTGGCAAAGAGCTTGAAATGCCTCATCAAATGTCTAATAGAAAATAGGCACGATTAGGGAAGACTGCCACATATATATACACGCACTCACGCCTGTAATCCCCGAAGGGGTAGGCAGAGGTGTAATCAGTACAGTGTATCTCCGTCCCATGATGTAGAAAATCCCAATATCACTTTTACCCGACCTGGCGATCGAACTCGACACCTCAGCGTTGACCTCAGTCGTAACGCGTACGCATTACAACTGCGCCACCGAAGCAGGCACAGCCACATAATTACACAGACACACTAGGATAACCAGTATGGTAGGTATCAGGAACAATCAGGGACTTTTAGTCCCACAACACCCAGACCCGAAACAAATATTCGTGGTTCACATAAACATTTGTCTCGGTGTGGGAATCGAACCCACAGTCTCTCGCTTCGCAACCGGCTACTCGCCCGCTGCGCCACGGTGGCTGTCACATACGGTAATAATTAAGGAGGTAGGGAATTAGATACATTCCTTTCGTCCATGATTCTTCTGATATTGTGGGTCATAGGCAATGGAGATAACCTATCATAATTTGCCTCTAATATAAAGAAATCCTCTCGATCTATAATCCAAAAGGTCACGTTCAGTTTTAAGAAAATTAAATTCCTAAACACGTTTCAGCTTTGATAAAAATATCCCCTGTGTGTATAAAATCCGTATCAAGTAAATATGTTTGTAATATCATCGTATCGTAGTTTAGACTCTACTCACGACAAGATGGCGGCCTCGTGTGCATCAAACTTCTATATTGCAGTTTTGCTAGCTTTTGTTTAATAGATCGCCTTTCCTAACTTACTGTACTCATCGACTGTACTATGGGTTTCTTGAAGTTTTTATTATTTATTTATTTATGGTTTGTTGTCATGTTCAATTTTCATTAATTTATTTTTAGTAAGCGCCACGCCTGTACAATAACAGAAGCAACATCACACAGTATTTTTAATTACAAAGCACTGCATGACATTGGACTGCGTTTGTCGCTACGAGACATCAGGTATGACCATCAGGCGACCGATTTGCTCGTTTCGCGTTCGCGTTTGCGCGTCCTATGAGACCAGATAGTAATGTTCATGGGAGTACAAAACGCAGCAGCAAACCGCTACTTTACGTCGGTTTTCTGTAACCCTATCGAGCAGGGTCATTACTCCATTCTTACTGTAGACAAAACTGTCTACATCATGGCTCTACCATTCGAACAATTTTTTTAGGTTATTGGCCAGTTAGACAGACGAGCAGACGACCTACCTGATGGTAAGCGGTTACCGCTGTATGTATGCTACCGTCTTACTTACCGTATGACTGGCGGTCGAGATTATAAAAGCTGGTGAGTGAAATAGTGGTTATAATATACTTAGAGCTAGGAATTTCTAGTTTGTTTAACAAGTATTTAGCTTCGTTCCACATCATACAAGTTATTAATTAACACAGAATAACTTTGGAACAAACATACAATATATTACAAGGGTTATGTGCTCGATGGTGTATTTAAATCGATAAATTAAATATCAATCGAAAGTTATCGATAAAATAACAAAACCTACACTCTACTAAAATCTACTACCAATAAACGACTTATAAAACGTTATATAAACACCTATGATTTCTTAAGGTATTTTTCGAACAAATAGGTTGTGGTATTAGTACTTAATATTCTGCATTGGAAATTATCGATAACTTAGCGTCGCATCTCTATTTTTCTCCATTCTTGAAAGGAGAGCTCTTTGTGGGATTGAAACTTTTTGACTCTGAGGGATTGTTATCCACAAAGTAGCTTCAAATGTATGCGCTTCCGCCCCACCTCCTGTTGTGGGAGATAAAGTGGTAAAACGGCAGATTGTTTGAGCTCCGTACGAACTAACTCTATTATATTTCACATTGTATTCATTTTAATCTAATAAAATGCTCACAGCATTAAGCCGGGCATAGTTAAAAGGTTTATTGAGACATCCTATAATTAAATTATGAATAATCATACATTTACAATCCATTAATATGCACTATTACTATTTTCTAATGCCAATAATGAATTGTCAATGGACTAGGCTAGTGGCTATAGGCTTGTGTAAATATTCTATTGCTGACTAATGGATAGAGGATCAAATCTGTCAAACTTCAGAGTTCTGATGTTTTTTACAGCATAGGCCACCCGGCAAACGAGCATGTGGGTCACCTAATGGTAACTTCTCCCACTGCCCATGTACACCAGAATCATGGGCACATTGCCGACATTATAATTAAGGGATTGGGACTTCGGATATCTCACTCACCGTGCGAAACCCAACAGCAAGCCGCTACTTTACGTTGGTTTTCTGTGAGACAGTGGTCGAGCCGGCCCATTCGTGCTGTAAACAAAACTATCTACAACGTGACTCTCCCAATCGCTAGACGCTAGTATAATTTAAACCTAAAAAAACCTTTTTTTCTCATAAACCTTTTTAATTATGCCCTACAGAAAACCGAGGTGAAGTGACAGCGTTGTTGTGGCGTCTCGTACAAGTGAGATTTCCAAAGGCCTATATTATTTTTTATCCCAGCACTAACTATCTATTTGGTGCTAAGTACAGTAAAGCAAAGATAATGTCAACTGACGAGTGACATTGCGTGGTGCGTCCTTCGATACTCAATAGAATTATACTGGCTTGAAGAAACTGGTATGGTATAGCGATAGGCTCGCCCCCTATCACATCGTGGGACGGAAATACGCTCGGCGAAATGTGGGTGCACTGGTTACACCTCTGCCTACCTTCGGGGATGAACGTGCTTCTGTTTCTTTTTTAACCATCGCGATCGCTATCCAGTCGGGTACATTATGTAGCTCACCAGTATTTCCCAAATATTTATTCTTATTTATATTCAGCAACGATTGCCTAATTCTTCCGGCTGTATTCAAGAGCATGTTGATCACATACCTTCAGGTGACCTTCTTATCAAATAAATCAATCCTATCTATGAAATGGGCTACAAAACTTCTGCTATGTAAAATAAATTTTGAAGGGATCTACGAACTAAGATCCTTCTTTAGGAAAGTCCATAATGAACGAAAAGGGCAGATGACTAGTAATATTCTGAAGCCTCTAAATTATGAATCGTTGTCCAAATTTTAGTTGTGAAAATTTCAAAGTTAGAAAGTTATTATATAGGGTGTAATGGAAAAGTTTTTTTCAAAGAAAAAAAAATATTAATGTTCTGGTAAAATGGAATATGTTCAGATTATAATGAGACTTTGAAAGCCTGTTATACTTATTAGCAACCTAGTAATCTAGACTCTAGATTGCTTATTCGGACATAAGCTTTTGCTCGCAGCTCTTCCTTGAAAATCTTTATTTTTACTGAATTCCCTCATTATTTCTTTCTTTCTTTCCACCTGCCCTTATCTCACTCGCAGTGGGGTCGGCGCAACATGCTTTTTAACACATGTTACAGAAAGATTTGGCTTCTAGTTATTACGACCGGCCGTCTGCCTGACATCAACCTCTCTCGGGAGAAAACACCCAGACCCAAAACAAATATTTGTAGATCACACAAACATTTTATCTCGGTGCGGGAATCGAATCCTCGCTTCACAGCCAGCTACTCGCCCACTGCACCACGGAGGCTGTGAGATATTATTTTTAAGTATATAACCAATGATACTTCATATAGTATACTCAGTCAACGACTTCATACCACACATGCAGTAGAGAAAAAGCCATCCCTGAGTGACATGTATGGAGAGGAACCGCCAAAAAAAACTTAATTTCACTGCTTCTTTGTGTGCACCAATTACCATCCAAATTTAATTCATAAAGTAAATACTAATGGTCTCCGTAAAATGGCTGTGAAATACGGACAGACGCATGTGACAAAATTATAAGGGTTCCATTTTTGCCATTTGGCTATGAAACCCTAATAAACATAAGTGAATCAAACCCACAACCTCACGTTATCAGTTGTCAATCTGTTGATCCACGAAGGTCATCGTTGAGCACGCAATGTTATCACGTTTTCTACCAGTTCCTGGTGGCGTATTGTAGTGGAAGCACTACAATGAAAAATAATGAAATGTAGTTTTTGTTTGATCTATGGACATCTTAAAGTTGGCAACTCTTTTTTTATTTATTTGGAGTTTATTTCATAATAATCCTACTACTATTAAACTTGGCAGAGAGTACGAACAGTCCTTTGGTAGAGTAGTCTCTGGCTTGATGAGGGCAACATTATGTTAGACAGAATGCAAATAACATCTAGAGTTGTATACTACGAGTATATGGATCTTGTGGAGACTAGGAGGAATTTCTGTGCATTCTGGCGTTTTTGCCATACCTATTATTGGAATCAAATTTAACAAGCGATAGGACCCACTTATGGCCGTTCCCAATATTAATCTTCAATTTCACGATAGATAGCTATCGTCAAACATCCGCATTGTTCTATCTACTGCTTGGAATCGTCCCTATTTTTTAGATATGCACGTCGGATACTATGATAGCAATAGATAGGCAGTCTATCTGGGCCCTCTTGTGCGTTATGTTCATACAAGCTGAGAAAGAGGAACTATTGTTTAATTTATGTTAGAAAATATGAAGATATGATTTAGATTAGAAATATAAGTTTTAATTTAACATTTATCTATAATTCTTATTATTTACAACTGTAAATGAAATAATAATAACGAGAAATACTTATTATGTTGCAGAACACAATGTAATAACGAAACGTTTTACTGTCAATACATTACGGCTCTGAATACAAGTCCTTTAAACAAAAATCCCAAGCGAATTTGGGGGATTTTACTGAAGTTAATTTTAATTTGTTCGCATTAGCAAATATTTATATGTCTCTTGCACTTAATTTTAATTATCAAAACGGTGCATTATTTTTATTTATGGGAATTTTAGTTTTTTTTTATATTTTCTTTTAGATTTTTACATAATTTATTTAGTTTTTTGTATTGCAGTGCAAGTGCCATGTAAGCCTTGTATACTCATGGCTATTTCTTCAAAATGCGTTATTTATTTCGTTTTTTTTACAACCGAGGATATCTGTTTATCGGTCAAAATCTACCGATAAAGAAAAAACTAAATAACTTTATCGACAGATAGCACATAAAAAATATTGGGACGATTGAACTGTCATTTTCATAGTGTTGTATATCTGTAGTCAGCTATCAGTCCTCTCATCAGTAGACAGCAATGAAGAATAGGATTACCTATCATTAGTAAGTTTATTGGGACGGTAAAACGGAAAATATATAAAATTTTCTATCGCCGGTATAGCAAAACTAGAGACAGACAGTATATAGGGAACGGCCATTAATGACATCCGTGGTGTTTTACATCTAGTTTCTTCAGTTTTTATTCTTTAGCCTTTTTTAATGTATCTTTACAACTATCACATAAACCAACGTAAAGGAGTGGCTTGCTGCTGCATTTCGTACGGTGAGTGAGATATCCAGAGACCCAAATCTCCCTCCCCTTCCCAATCCCTTAATTATCCATTTACTTTAAGGTAGGCCATGCACCCATGATTCTTCTGGTATTGTGAGCGTTAATGTGTGGTGGAGACCACTTACCATCAAGTAATTTACTTGCTCGTTTGTTGGCATA
The DNA here is from genome assembly GCA_905332985.1 of Mimas tiliae. NCBI lineage: Eukaryota > Metazoa > Arthropoda > Insecta > Lepidoptera > Sphingidae > Mimas > Mimas tiliae. Next base: position 3,236,461 of record HG995254.1, read on the forward strand.
TACTAGCTTTTGCTCGCGGCTCTGCCCGCGTGTTTGTCTTTTTCCGGGACGGAAGTACCCTATCTCCTTCCCCAGGATATAACCTATCTCCTTACCAAATTTCAATAAAATCCGTGCAGCCATTTAGCCGCGAAAACGTAACAGCCAGATAGAGTTAGTTTCGCCTTTATAATATATTTTTTTACACCTTGGGTTGGTTTTAGTAGGTATTTCTAAGGATTTCTAAGTTTTTCTAGTAATAAATATAACTTATGTTACTCAGTGATAATGTAGCTTTATAACTTTAAAATAATTTTTGAAATCGGTCCAGTAGTTTTTAAGTTTATTCGTTACATACAAAAATACAAATCTTACCTATTTATCATATTAGTGTAGATAAATAAAGTTTAAATTTTGCATGAAATTAAATATCATCCCTTTGAGAGTGCAGTTATTAGCCCAGAAATCCCATCAGTGGTATAAATCAGGATGGCCTAAGTGCGGCATCATGTCGGGTAACGCGAGCGTCTAATTTCAGCTCACTGTGTCGTGAAACAACTCTCAAATGAGCAACAAATACACGTTTCTAACGCGTTTTTGTTATTTAATATGCACAGCAAACGTTGAAGAGAAGGCCCTTTAGAATTTGTCAGCATTAAGCAGTAATCCTACTTCTATTATTATTGTAAAATGTGAAAGTTTGGATGTTTCTAAATTTGTGAATTTCGATGTTTGTTAGTCAATCACGCCGTAACAGCTGAACGGTTATGGATGAAATTTTGCAGGTAGACTATGACCTTAGTATAGATCATAGTCTACCTGAATGCAAAATTATTATTTTTTAAAACTCGATTAGTAGGTACTATCTTTAAACACTTTTTTTGTAACCCGCGAGGTTACCGCACCACTCTCGAATTGCGTTAGGACATTCCGTGCTCGGTTTTTTAGTTGTAAACCATTTTACTCAAAGGTAATTTTGTTTCCAAGGTGTTATTAAGTTTAGATTAGGAAAACGACTCTAAAATCATCTCATATTTAGATAGGGAAGTAAACTCTTCTTATATTTTACTTTACTTAGCTTAAGTAAATAAGGTTTTAAGTATACCTATACTTAGATAAAATTGACGAGCGTCCTCTTGATTTGGAGTTAATATTAACCGACTTAAAAAATGGAGGACGTTCTTAGTTCTTATTTGCTCTTTTATGTAGATCAATCAAATTTCTCCGTCAATTGTGGACCGACTTTGTTGGGAAAAAGATCATTCGATAAAGTTTACCCGCGATGTGGTCCCATATAAATGTCAAAGTAAAAAATAACAATTTCTATATAATAGGTCTCTTTGGAGTCGGTGCAATTTCATTTGAATTTTCATAAACAATTACAAAACACCCTCGCCTCTGCCACTGTAACCACCGCTTTTTTATTCGATTTTATCCCACGGCACTCTAAAAATGAGGTAACATGTCAACACAATATTTTAACTCGTTAAAATCCAAATATATTCTTGTGGATCAATAAACGATTTTTTGTATGTTATGAAAGTGGCAAAGAGCTTGAAATGCCTCATCAAATGTCTAATAGAAAATAGGCACGATTAGGGAAGACTGCCACATATATATACACGCACTCACGCCTGTAATCCCCGAAGGGGTAGGCAGAGGTGTAATCAGTACAGTGTATCTCCGTCCCATGATGTAGAAAATCCCAATATCACTTTTACCCGACCTGGCGATCGAACTCGACACCTCAGCGTTGACCTCAGTCGTAACGCGTACGCATTACAACTGCGCCACCGAAGCAGGCACAGCCACATAATTACACAGACACACTAGGATAACCAGTATGGTAGGTATCAGGAACAATCAGGGACTTTTAGTCCCACAACACCCAGACCCGAAACAAATATTCGTGGTTCACATAAACATTTGTCTCGGTGTGGGAATCGAACCCACAGTCTCTCGCTTCGCAACCGGCTACTCGCCCGCTGCGCCACGGTGGCTGTCACATACGGTAATAATTAAGGAGGTAGGGAATTAGATACATTCCTTTCGTCCATGATTCTTCTGATATTGTGGGTCATAGGCAATGGAGATAACCTATCATAATTTGCCTCTAATATAAAGAAATCCTCTCGATCTATAATCCAAAAGGTCACGTTCAGTTTTAAGAAAATTAAATTCCTAAACACGTTTCAGCTTTGATAAAAATATCCCCTGTGTGTATAAAATCCGTATCAAGTAAATATGTTTGTAATATCATCGTATCGTAGTTTAGACTCTACTCACGACAAGATGGCGGCCTCGTGTGCATCAAACTTCTATATTGCAGTTTTGCTAGCTTTTGTTTAATAGATCGCCTTTCCTAACTTACTGTACTCATCGACTGTACTATGGGTTTCTTGAAGTTTTTATTATTTATTTATTTATGGTTTGTTGTCATGTTCAATTTTCATTAATTTATTTTTAGTAAGCGCCACGCCTGTACAATAACAGAAGCAACATCACACAGTATTTTTAATTACAAAGCACTGCATGACATTGGACTGCGTTTGTCGCTACGAGACATCAGGTATGACCATCAGGCGACCGATTTGCTCGTTTCGCGTTCGCGTTTGCGCGTCCTATGAGACCAGATAGTAATGTTCATGGGAGTACAAAACGCAGCAGCAAACCGCTACTTTACGTCGGTTTTCTGTAACCCTATCGAGCAGGGTCATTACTCCATTCTTACTGTAGACAAAACTGTCTACATCATGGCTCTACCATTCGAACAATTTTTTTAGGTTATTGGCCAGTTAGACAGACGAGCAGACGACCTACCTGATGGTAAGCGGTTACCGCTGTATGTATGCTACCGTCTTACTTACCGTATGACTGGCGGTCGAGATTATAAAAGCTGGTGAGTGAAATAGTGGTTATAATATACTTAGAGCTAGGAATTTCTAGTTTGTTTAACAAGTATTTAGCTTCGTTCCACATCATACAAGTTATTAATTAACACAGAATAACTTTGGAACAAACATACAATATATTACAAGGGTTATGTGCTCGATGGTGTATTTAATAGTACTTACTACATATGTAAAAATAGTAATTGAGGTTATGTAAGGATCAGCAGGGATACACAGCGTCAATGTCATAAACCTGCGGGGAAGTTAATGCTAAGCAATGACCTTTTACAAGGTTTAAGTACTGTTGTGTTCCAGTTTGAAGGACATTAAAGCCAGTGGAATTACTGGGCATTATGAAACTTAACAACTTATGTCTCGGGGTGACGAGCGCACTCCAGTGCCGTGCAGTGCTTTGTAATTCAAAGTTCTGTGTAGTGTTGCTTCAGTTTATGGGCAGGCGTGGCACTTACTATCAGGCGAGCGACCTTCTCGTTTCGTCACTCAAGCCATATATACATTTTAAGTGTCTATGCTCAAGCTAATAAAAAGAAACTACGCATGTGCGCATCTATTTATGGGTTCATGATCATGAGGCGATGTCATGCAGCTGGCTTGAAAATCCTTGCCTCAATCACACAAAGAGCCTTTATGCGGCAGTGTCAACTTGTAGTGAGCCATGTGGCTTGCAATATCGATAAAATAGTTCAAGTCGGTAATGTGCAATATCAGAAATGGTTGGAATAATTTGAAATATTACGTTCTAATTTCGTAATAATAAATAACATCAAACATTTACACGCGAAATCCTGACCCCACAGTAACGTATCGTTATCTTGTGTCGTGGGTGTTATCTACGAAAGACTCTTGGTTTCACAGCACCCAGGCCCGAAACAAATGTTTGGGCATCACACATTGTTCTCGGTGCAGCGATTGAACCCGTCAAAAAGTCGACTATTCGCACGTTGTGCCGCGGAGGCTGTCAAATATATGTTTAAATGTCACTATAATATTATAATTAAAGCAAGCCGGCATGACATAGCGATTGAATTTGTCGTCTATTGATCAACTCGTTAAATGTTGACAATTTACCACTGGAGGTTTATAATTACCGTTTTATGGATGTATGTATGGATATAGGATCAGGAGACAGTAATAATGGGCCTTACTTATAAACTCTTTTCAAGCACTGATTAAACACTGTTTTGTCTCATTTCTAGCTAATTTATAAATCGAGATGATAAAGAAAGACAAAAGAGTATTTAACTAATTAAAACTTAAGTAAAGTTTGTAACTAAGGCTCAAAATGTTTTGTGACGATACTATACACAACTTTTAATATAACAACATATTAAAAATAACAACGATTGTAATGTTATGTTATTTTAGTAAACTTTTTTATATATTGAACATACGTTACTTTTGATGATATCCCCTAAAACAGCAATTAAAAAGCTTTTATTCGAATATTGCCATGGATGTTTTTATTATGTCTCTCGTGTATTTCTTTGCAATTACTGACAAATCAGTTTAATTCAGACTTCAATATATCGACAACTTGATAAGAGCATCTCTATGGTACGATTTAGAGAAGTGCAATATTTTGGGTCTCCACAACCCGACTGTTGTTCCGAACAAAAGGGCAAGCGCTCCGGAACCACGGCTTTGTTGCATCTCTTGATACATCCTCTCCGACTTGCTCGCGAACTGCGAATGATGGATGTGGTACGCGTGCAGCGTGGTGGATGGACTAAGGCCTAACCCCTCTCGTTATATTAATACAAATACACCTATCGAATACTTTAACTACAGCCTCACCATTCAATTCCACCAATTTATATCATGTACAATAAATGTAGTCATATTTTTTTTATAGCATAGGCTGGCAAACAAGCAATTGGGTCACCTGATCTTAAGTGATCTCCACCGCCTATGTACGCCCACAATACCAAAAGAATTAAGGGCGCGTTGCCGACCTAAAAGGAAAGGGAAAATTAAGGGATTGGGAATGGGAGGGGGATTTGGGCCTCCGGATATCTCACTCACCGTACGAAACGCAGCAGCAAGCTGCTACTTTACGCCGGTTTTCTGTGAGATAGTGGTCCAGGCGAGCCGGCCCATTCATGCTGTAGACAAAAGTGTCTACAGCATGAATGTTAACTAGCACTAATTAATATAATAAACTCTAAATTTTGTTAACTAGCACTAATTAATATAATGCGTCACCAATTAATGGGCGGTAATGCGCAGGGATGGTCTGGTCCACAACACTTTGTCGTGAGCTGGGTCATCGCTGCGCATCTTGGCCCATCCATATTTGAGAATATGATCAATTTTTTATAATAAAGTATATATAACACGATAATAAATATGCTGGAAGGGTCGCCAGTATCCCGTTAGCTAGTTCATTATTGTGGTGAAACAACCCCACTCGTTAATAGAAGTCTCGAGCAGTGGGACAAATAGGCCCTATGAAATTGCTGTTTCTCTGTATTCTAAAAAAAAGTAAGTCGCGCCGCCGCTGCCAAAAGCTTGTTACGCTGTCTCCTCCGAAACCATGTGTTATGGGGTCGAGACCGATACTAATCGATGCAGAATAATGTGGGGAAGAAAGTAAGATATGTCTCATATTCGTCGGACTTTAAGTTTTTTTTTATTTTATGTTTTGTGGAAAAACATGGGCAACGCCCCTAGTTGTACGAAAAAAAATTTAAGGTATTTTTTCCACCTCTTTTATTTCTACTAATCAAAGTAACCACCCATGCTATCGATGCATCTTTGCCTTTACAGTGGCAATTTATCGATACCCTTTTTGAAGAAATAGGCTGGACGGGAGACACCAAACTCTATAAAGCATTTTGTACTGCCTCTCGATAATACAAGGCAAAATACCAAGAAGAAGGAGCCCGAAATATTGGTCAGAACAGGTGTCGGAACAGCTGGAGATATCAGTCAACGTTGCCATCTATCAAGTCGAAGACCGTAGCAAATGGAGAAAATCCATTAATAGAATCGTTGCGCGGAGTCACGAGAGTCAGTCTCGAGTATTCTTTTTTTCCCGTCAACAAATTGTAACAACAACATAATACAGGACTATTTAAATTACTATTGTTTTAAACTTATGGTTTAAACTATTAGAAAACTTTACATCGTATGTCTCGGGGTGACGAGCGCAGTCCAGTGCTATGCCTTTTTTGTAATTGAGAGTTCTGTATAGTGTTGCTTCTGTTTATACGCAGGCGTGGCGTTTACCATCATCACGAGCGACCTGTCAGTTTCGTTAATAAAAAAGTGGTACAATCTGTAAAAAATTTGTTACAAGTGTATTCAATTAATATTGTAGCTGCGCTTACGTAATCATTCTGATGAATAAATAAATAAATACAGCCAATAGTCACATAGTCATAGTCCTGACCCCGGACCCCGGAAACCTGTATCGTGGGAATCAGAAACTACGAGGGACTTGCCACAACACCCAGACCCGAGACAAACATTTTGGCTAGGTGCGGGAATCGAACCCACGGCCTCACATTTCGCAACCGGCTACTCGCCCACTGTGCCACGGAGGCTGTAAAATTCTGCCGAATGTCGCTTCCAACATCTTTCTGTTCTAAATCAAACATTTGCTAACACAAATAGTAATCATCATCTGGAATTCGAACCCTTTACCACTCGGACCATAAGACTGACTACACATGAATATGCCAATAGGCTTGCCATCATATCTGGAACATTATAATTACCACATCTGATTTCCACAGTCTTCTCAATCCACGTTACACTGACATGAGCCTAAAGTTCACAGGCCGTTTTCACACTCCAAAAAACTGTTTGCGGTCATGAGTGTCTGGCCTCTAATGAGAAACTAGAAAAATAGAAACCCTAAAAGATTAAAGCTTACTGAGTCCTATTTTAATTTCGACTGCAAGATTTTAAAGTAAAAAAGTTTCAAGTTTTAATCAGCTTGACGTGGAAATTTTCACGTTGTAGTTCAGGTTTCTAATTGACTGCACAAGAATAGGAGCAGAATGGTTGTTATTTGGTACACAGAATTTTAGCGTCTTGGACGAGCCAAAAAAATATTATAACATACCTAATACCTATCCAATGGTTTTCCGAAAAAGATTTCTAAATCATAAGAGATTGATTAAGTCCGGCAAACTCTTTGCCTCGGGATTTTCGATCATAAAACATTATTTGTCCCGATTTGGTTCTGTGCCCGAAATGGCGAAGAATTTGAGTGATATTTTTTATAGCCTGAATCGATGGCTTGGATGACTAAACGAGCACGTCACTTGCCTGATGGTAAGCGCCATGCCTGCCCATAAACAGAAGCAACACCACGCAGTACATTGAATTACAAAATACTACATAACAATTGACTTTGCTCGTCACTCCGAGACATAAGATTTTAAGTCTCATAATTCCCAGTAATTTCACTGGTTTCAATGTCCTTTAAACCGGTGTGATGTGCTTACTGCTGCTTGGCGGCAGAAATAGACATAGCGGCGGATTCCAACCCAGACGGCCTCTCGCATGCGAAGGACCTACCACCTTCTAAACCTTGCATTTCTCCCCATCTCTTCTCGGGTAGGCGTTATAAAGTCTAACTTCTCAAAGACACACACACATCCATCCAAGAATCCTCAAACGTTATTCGGGTAATTAATCAAAGCCGTCAGCCGTTAACCACGCTACACTAATTACTTAAGCTTAGTTAAATATTTAAATTGAGTTGTACGGAAGGAAACTGGAAGTTTAATGAGCCAGGTGGCTGCAGTTTTACCATTAAGATTATGGAGCGTAGTTCGATTTAAAATCTCGTCGAAAGTACCGCAGTACCTTTTATTAGAACAAAATAGATTCTGGTAAAGAAGATTTTGATCCTGATTTCTTAAGTCTACGCGAATATTACACATTGAAATAAAACTAGTTTATACGGATTTTATCGCGGTTTAATTTTATTTTAATGTTAACTAACATTTTCAATATAAATTTATATTCTTAAAATGAAGGTATGCAATGTAACATTAACTTTTCGAGACGACCTACACCTCAGTCTTTCTCGTGACCATGAAAGCTGAAAAGCTTTCGAAAAGTCGGGACTAAAATGGAATTAAACCGCGATAAAATCCATATAAACTAGTTTTATTTCAAAGTTTCTTGATCCTTACAAAGGTTTGTATTCAGGTCTCATTCAGACTCGAAACAAATATTTGTGTTTCACTCAGACTCGAAACTAACATTTGTGTTTCATACAATCATTTGTCTCAACGCGTTCGGATCCACGGCTCCTCATTTCAGACTAGGTAGGTCGGCCGCTGCACCACGGAGGTTGTAACTTTGGGAGTTAAAATTATTAATTAATTATGGCATTATCCATCTTTCTTTCTGCCTGGCGATATCATAGCTTAGAGTCAGCCACCTTCTCGTACTATAGATTTGACGGTATGGGGTATATGGAGCGACCCGCCGCGGCGTCTGACCTCCACAACCCGCAACGAGAATCAAGTTTTGCCATTGCCTCGTCCGTTAATCAGCAGAGTGTAACACGTGCAGATGATGATGCCGCGACTTTGGGCCTAAGATATTGGTGGCCCCCTTATTCACGCTCCAATAATACATCTATACAATGTGTTACAGAAAGGTGTGGTAAAATTCAAGCAGCGTATAGTATACGATATAAGTATTTCAAACCCCGTAGTACCAAATCCGGTTGCATTTCTAGGACAGCAATAAAGCATTTTCTTTTTTATCGATTGAGTAACATCATTATGCGATCGTTATAAACGAGTGATTAAAATTAGAGTGAAATTTTAAGATATCTAGATTATGATAAGATCTGGTACATAATGTAGATAATTTGTACATACAAATACTTGTCTACAGCATGTATGGGCCGGCTCGTCCGGGTCATTACCACTGTCTCACAGAAAACCGGCGTAAAGTAGCAACTTGCTGCGTCTGCAGCTTGCTGCTCTCGTACGGTGAGTGAGATATCCGGAGGCCCAAACCCCTCCCCTTCCCAATCCCTTAATTATACCTTTCCTTTAAGGTCGGCAACGCACCCATGATTCTTTTGGTATTGTGGGCGTACATGGGCGGTGGAGATCATTTACCATCAGGTGACCCACTTGCTCTTTTGCAGGCCTATACCATAAAAAATAAAACTCTCACTGTAAGATGTATGTGAGATGTATTTTTACAGAAAAATGTGGTAATATGTAACGTGTTACAACACGCTGAATAGTTATATTAAGGTGAATTGATATAGGTACTTGTGTCTCTACAAAAAATATACATTCAAATTATAAAAGTTTATTGTAAGAACAATATTTTACACTTTTGTACTGATACATGTAAGTTTTACAATAAATAAATGGGATAATACAAACTGGATATCTTGATATATTAACATTAAGTGTAAATACATAAGGCAAAATGCGGAACGGAGTTATTGAGTGCGAAGTTTCATCCAAGAAATATAGAAATATACCTAATTTAAATAAGAAAATGTGTAAACTGTGTTATTTGCGTCCTTAAATTACTAATTGTGCAGTTGTGATGAAGCAAAAACAAAATATTTTGTTTAGCTTAATGAATAAAAAAATACGATATATATAAATGAAATCCATACCGTTATTTAAAACATTAATATTACAATTCTATAAGGTATTTTCGTGAATTTTTACATGTTTTATACCAGAGTAAAATCAAATAAACTTGGCTTTAATTTAGTAATGACGTTTACAAGATAAATAAAGGACAAATAACAATGTTTTATGTACTTTTTAATAATAAACTGCAAATATAGAAACAAAAGTAAATCTTTGGACGACACATAAGTTGAACTCCGTCATATTGGTCCCATGCTAAGGTTCTATTCTAAGACGTGTACACTTAATATGAAACATAGGAAATACTGCATTAATCCGTAATAATAAATACCTAAATGTTTTCTCCGAATGAGCATTCGTCCTCGGTTTATCAATTGGGACCTGTAATGTGATTTTTTGTATTTTTATTGGCATTTAATAGAGATAAATCCTTGAAAAATATATTTTTGCAATAACTCACATGTAAAGATTTTTTGTTAGTTTAATTTCTCAATCTAGTCTGTTTTTCATGTTTTTATCGAACTTAATGTAAGGTAAGTATGTTATTTAAGTATATTTTGTGCTTATTTTTCAAGGATTCCAATCATACATGATGCCGAATTACATAGTTAATTATAGCTAAAAATATGAATACTATCCTAGTTTAAGTAGTTGTCAAGTGCGAAAGTATTTTGATTCGAGATATAAGTAAATAGCTTAAAGTAGAAAAATGTACATTACAATCTATAAATAAAAGTATTCTAACAGAAGATATTATATTTATATTCTTATAACCAATTACAAAATAATATTAAACAATGCAAATAATATTGGAATTTGACGTCCTATTGGTACGCTATAATTATAATAAATTGTATTATGTTAAATATTTTAAACGTTTTAAAATCACATTTAAATTTTGGATGATAAAAGTAAGAAGGTAACTTCTTTTGACCCTCTTCTTTCTCTTTCTACAGTTCCTTAATTTATATTATACACCCTCTCATTGTGCCCAGCAGTGGGACAGTATAATATAGGTCTGGTAATACATCTAGTATTACAAAACTATCGTTGATAAACCTTTACTTTTGTAAAATGTTTATGGCAGATTTAATACATTTTTCACTATCTTTATGGTAAACAATGTTGGTCTAGATATATTCATAATTTTTAGGACCTTTTTACTAATGATCAGTTAAATAATTGCCAGATAGCGCATTATACAGCCAATTTCACATATCTCCTAAATTGACGTAATAATTTTGTATTAATATTGAAAGTGAAAATGGCGCCAAATCTATTAAAGTAACAAGATAATATCGGAAACACTTTAGTGAAAGGTAAAGATGTTACAACTGCGGCTTTGTTCGACCGGTTACATTCGACAATAATACCCACAATATATGGACAATGTTAAACTTTTATATTAGTTTTATGTACATATAATATACATGAAGTAAGTTACAAAGTAAAAGTTACAATTTGCAGAAGCTGGCGTCCACAACTCGACGCACGATCCTATTGTAAAACATTTTAAATGCATTGTAAAATTGTATAAAGACTACTTTATAACTTTGCTGCAGGTTTATAGTCTTTACAGAATTGTATATTACTTTTTTATTCTGTCTCGGCGAAGTGACTACGCTACACCTGAATGTAAGTTTAGCGCAATCCAAGAACAGTGTCGACCAATGACAGCCAATGTGTCCATCGTAGGTCGGCAAAATTATGCCGGCCTGCCTAATTGCTTCTTTACACTCCTAATTGTTTCTTTCTGGCTGGAGCTCCAGCTTCTCGTACCATAGATTTGACGGTATTTGGTATTATGTGGGGCGACCCGCTGTCTGACCCTTACAACCCACAACAGGAACCAAGATTCGCCATTGCCTCGTCCGTTATTCATCCATACGATCAGACGATTATAAGCCTCAGTGCGGGATCGAACCCGCGGCCCATGTTTCACAGTCGGCTACTCGCCCACTGCGCTATGGATTATTAATTAAAATAATAAAAAACATACCAACCAACTACCCCATACTATAAACAGATTATTTTAGTGGCGGTTATTACAATAAATACATACGCATTTTCACGTCTGTAATCGCAGAACGGGTAGGCAGAGTTGTAACCATTACACCCACTTTTCGCCAAGCGTATCTCCGTCCCTTGATGTGATAGGGGGACGAGCCTATCGCCATACCGGGCACAAATTCCAGACTTCAGGCTGATACTGAGCATTTCGTAATAGAAAAACCCAATATCACTTATAGCCGACCCGGGGATCAAAACTCGTACGCATTACAACTGCGCCACCGAGGCAGTTGATACGTTGATACTTTTTAGTATAATATTTTTTTAATAATACACCCAACAGTCACACACATAGTCCTGACGCCACACTAGGTAAACCTGTGTCGTGGGTATCAGGAACTACGAGGGACTTGCGGTCCCACAACACCCAGACCCGAGACCAATAGTTGTGGTTCACACAAACATTTGTCTCGGTGTGGGAATCGAACCCACGGCCTCTCGCTTCGCAGCCGACTACTCGCCCGCTGCGCCACGGAGCTGTCATTACAATAAAGATTATCCTTTACAACATTTGAATACTACTTCATTAGACACGTAATGCGACACTACTACTGAGTAAATTACAATAAATATTAACTCAATTCGGACTTACCATTATATTTGGCGATATTATTAAATACATATTTATCCGTTACTAATTAAAAATGGATTGCATAATTTTACATTACTTTTTCACAAATTAAACAACACAATGTCTTTTATTACGAATATTCACAAAGACTAAATAGTTACGTCACATCTGCAGCTGAATTCTAGAGGCTTAGCATATGAAACACGAGATGATTTTGACGACTCGTTTAGTCGTGAAAAACCAGTTTTATCTGGTTTTATGTATATTTCTATCGAAGCTAACATGGTTGCATAGAATACTCGACTCGTTATGTCAAAAGAAGAGATAAAGTAGAGAAAATAGTATTTTCAACCTCTCTGTGGTATTTTGTCTACGAACTCTAACATGACGCCTGGATTTTATCGAATAGTGACACTTTTACCCCGAGATATTTGTCGTCGGTAGTTATCTCCCTCGCGCGCAAGATATCTCGTGTTGCATATCCTAAGCTCGCTAGACGGTCAGTAAGTCTAGTTTGACTCAAAAGGCTTAAAAAATGCATGATCGAACAAGCAATTTTGACATAATAGTTTGGAATTTAAATATCTTAATAGCATTTTTATAAAAAAGTGACGCGGAGACTCTCGATTGCAGTATAGACAAATACATGTATATTGAAATTGGACCCACATAATCTGTCAATATTAAGGCCAAAACGAGCCATTTTAAGCGAGGTCTGCTGCATTCGTGAGGAATTTCTGTATCATCGATTGATCAGTCTTAAAACATATTGTGTTGGTTATAGAGAGTTAGAGGTATCAGTTTTACTTTTCATCCGTGATAGGTGTTCAGCCTCTTCTATTGTGTCTGGGAGCCTCATGTTCCTGGTCTCTGGCAGCATGAGGACTAGCATGCTGGATATCATGCACATTGCACCGAATATCACGGTTGGCATCGATGGGTGGTACTCCGACTAGAACAGAACGTTTGGTTAGTTGTAAATATTTGTGAATTTTATTCTTTTTGACGCCTGATGAAATAGAATAGCAATGATATATGTATTGCGTTCAACACAGTTCTTATTTTACGGCTAGTTCTTTATAGCAGATATTCAGCAGTTTGTACTATTACTTTCAATTGACAAAATAACATAAAATTAAAAACTGAAGAAATTAAAAATTCAATAGTAGGTAATAGTTTCAATGAAATTGAAATTATTTATTACAATTTCAAATTTTAAATCAAATCAATCTATATATTTTATGCCACCAACATTTTTAAAACATTAAATTTTTCAAACGTTAAACATTTAAGTTATATTACTTGTATGATTGTATTTTGTGTTATGCCTTTTATTGCTAATAAAAAAAAAAAAAACATAATTCAGCTCTTTAGACCTACAGTTAATTACGATACGATATTAGTAAATTAACAATTATCGCTCGAAAAACTTCTGACTGCTAACAATAATCTCCAAAGAATAATATCGGAACACAGCAGTGCTTGCACATTTATCCATTTAAGCGTCATAAATGGATAAATCAGTGACACCTATCCAGACGACCTCTTACAAACGGGGTACCTTTATAAATGGTAGAGCCACGCTGTATACAGTTTTGTCTATAGCATGAGAGGGTCGGTTCGACCGAGATGTTACCACTGTTTCATAGAAAACCGATATCAAGTAGCAGCTTGCTGTTGCGTTTCGTACGGTGAGTGAGATATCCGGGGGCACAAATCCCTCTCCCCTTCCCAATCCTTTAATTATCCCTTTCCTTTAAAGCCGGTAACGCATCCATGATTCCTCAAGTTATGTCGATTTTCATGGGCGGTGAAGCTCACCTACCATCAGGTGACTTGCTAGTCCGTTATGAAAAATAAAAAAACAGTGGCACTCCGGGGGTGCCCACAGAGGTGAAAACTTGAACAATTACGTGTGTATTTTTTGAATCGTAAGTTTCATTTTTTTTTTCGCTTCGAAAAGTTCTGTCATGAATATATCTATGTTGTACGTATATACACAATATATGTTTATATTATATATAGTTAATAGTTATATTATCAATGTATTTCAACCCAAACTCAACTCTCGTCTAAACGGGGCCAATATATGTAGATACTTATATACAAAGGTGTCGGTATAAGTTCCTTTTTTTTATTGTATAGGCAATGGTATAATAAGTTCAATGGTTTTTTCCCCTCTTAAAAAATGCCCAACGCGCCTAAAGTAGTTTTCACTTCAAAAAACCTACCACCTAGATACCATGATAGATTATTAAACACATTACTTACCAATAAAGGTGTAACAGGCGCTATCAAAGACCCGATCCTGCCAGCTGTAGAACATACGCTGATCAGTGTTTGTCGCATATTTGTGGGGAAAACTTCTGATACGTAGATGTACACCGAGCTGTACGCGAGTGTCACGCTCCACTTCCCAACCAAGTATATTGGTATGGACCAGTAGTCAGCTGCGAACAATGGATATGTTATCTGCTGTATTATATGCCTCGGTGGCGTAATGCGTACGCGGTAGGACTGCTGTGCTGAGGTCTCGGGATCGATCCCCAGGTCGAGTAAAGTGATTATGGGTTTTGTCTATGTCGAAATGCTCAGTATCAGCCTGGAGGCTGGAATTGTGCCCGATATGACCATAGGCTCGCCTCCTATCACATCATGGGACGGAAATAAGCTCGTATAGTGGTTACACCTCTGCCTACCCTTTCCGGGATTACAGGCGCGTATGTATGTATTGTATATGTCATGATTGCGTTATTGTTTGAGGCGAGGACTGTGAATTGTGAAAGTCTGGATGTGATTTCTAGGCCATTGTGTGTATTTTCAGTTCCTTCGCGAAATTTTGCTTGATATCGTAGTAGTACGATTCCGCGAACGTCCTAAAAAGTGCTGGTTTGAGGTTTGTGTGTTCCTCCTAGCCGTTTTCGGCTACAGCGATCGCTGAGATAGGTAGGTATGGTTTGAGGTAGGTATTAGAGGAAGACGTGAGGGCCAACGGTCTCACTATGGGAGATGATCAAGACCACCTTATTGATAGAGATAGATATTATGTTCTCTTTGGACCACCTGACCTTACATGTCACTGTCATACAAATTAAAACAACCTATTTACATGCTCTTGCACACATCAAATGACATGCACAAATAAGCCAGTCTATCTTTACTAACATATCATCCTTTTTAAAAAAGGACATATTACATAATTCGATATAATTCGCACATAGCATATAATTGAATG
This sequence comes from Mimas tiliae, assembly GCA_905332985.1. Taxonomy (NCBI): domain Eukaryota; kingdom Metazoa; phylum Arthropoda; class Insecta; order Lepidoptera; family Sphingidae; genus Mimas; species Mimas tiliae. The sequence goes on from HG995254.1 coordinate 3,251,821, forward strand.
CACAAATAGAAGTTAAGGTCACACACACACTTTACTGATCAACTGACAATAATTGTGCCGGCTTCGATGACAAAACATTTGAGGCAATAGTTTGATGCATGTATTTTTTTATAATTTTAATCAATAGCTTATTTTACCCATCATTCATAATTGAAAGAATTTTATTAATCCCCTCTAAAATATTTAAGTTATATGCTATTTAAATCTGGTGGAGGGAATGACTATCGAATAGCAATAAAAAATGCACGCCATATACGATGACGTCAACCTATACGATGTTCTAAATTTGGTTATAAATTGAATGTGTTTTGTATGTTTCAAAGTTAATTTAATCGATATATGTATCTTAGCTAGGTTCAGCCTTTTTTTTCTGTTACTACTTTTCTAATTTTCAATTACTACATACACTAGGTGACAGGTCCCACGTATGGGAGATGTCGTCTGGATTGATACCACCGCTATGTCTATTTTGCCGCCACTCAGCAGTGTATAAGCACTGTTGTTTTTCGGTTTGAAGGACATTGAAGCTAGTGAAATTACTGGGCATTAAGAGACTTAACATCTTATGTCTCAGAGTGACGAGCGCAGTCCAATGCCATGCAGTGCATTGTAATTCAAAGTTCTGTGTGGTGTTGCTCTGTTTATGGGCAGGTGTGACGCTTACAATCAGGCGAGCGATTTGCTCGTCTCGTCATTCAAGCTAAGTAATATAAAAATGTTACAGATATTTGTCAAATCTTTTATAATTTTTTAACGGCTATTTACAGCATATCCCAAATCTCCCTTCCTTTAATCCCTTAACTATCCCTGTCCATCAAGAACGGCAACGCGTCCATGAGTCTTCGGCTATTGTGGATATTCATGGGCGGTGGAGATCACTTACCATCAAGTCTACTTGATCGTATGCCGGCCTCTACCATAAAAAATAAAATCGATAAACTTTCCGATAACTTGTTTCTATTTTTGTCTCTGCACCGATACAGTCACGCACCTGCTGATCGCCAATGCTAACAGCATCATGTGAACTGTGACCTTAACGGGGATTTCGGAAGGATTCCGACCACGATCGTTGCAAAATACAGCGGCACTCGTTAAATAGCGGTCGCGAACTACAGAAGGCCAATTCTCGTATTTAACTGACTGCGACTGAATTTTAACCGAAATGAGATTAGATTGTGATTTGCCTAAAAAATGGTATTCTACTCCTCTTTAAGTTCAGTCCGGTGTCAATATGATCTCATCTCAATGGCATTGCAATCTCAAATCAGCCACAATTTTGACATTTATATAAGGACATGTGTCATTTAAAAATATTAGCAGAATGCCGTTTTGGCTTTAGTCAATTTTTCGATTCGATCTACGTTTAACGTTGATTATTGGTTTATGAGAATAAACAGAAGGCCAATTCTCGGAATTAAAAATGTTCAAAATATCGTTCCGATCTAGTCTCGGTGTCAAGAAAGTTGCAAATGGTATTCTCTTAAACCAATAATCGACGTCAAATGTCAACATAGATCGTAATGAGATCGAAAGTAGAATAAAAGTTGAAGCCAAAACGGTATTCTGCTAATATTTTTAAATGACACATTACCATAAACTTCAAAATTGTAACTGAATTGAAATTGCAATTACATCGAGATGAGATTATATTGACACTGGACTGAACTTAAAGGGAAGCAGAATACCATTTTTTAGTTAAATAAAATCTAATCTCAGTTTGGTTAAAATTCATTCGCAGTGTCAGTTAAATACAAGAATTGGCCTTCTGGTTTCTGAGATATTTGTATAGAACAAACTCTGAACACAGTGAACCTACATATTATGTAACCTCCAATAATATAAATTCATTTTACTGCTGCGGTCGTGATTAAAATCGGATCTTTACAACTGTGTGACAAGTTCACGTGATTTTTTACTTATGCGTTGCTCATATTGGATGTTTGGACAAGCTATTATTACATACGTACGCACTCAAAACTGAGGGTAGGCAGAGGTGTAACCAGTACACCCACATTTCGCGGAGCGTATCTTTGTCCCATGATGTGACACAGGGCGAGCCTATCGCCATACCGGGCACAATTCCAGACTCCGGGCTGATACTGAGCATATCGTAATAGAAAAACCCAAGTCACTTTTACCCGACCCGGGGATCGATTTCAGCGTCAGCCTTAGTTGTAACGCGTACGCATTACAACTACGCCACCGAGGCAGTCAAGTTATTATTTTATTTCAATAATACAATATTTTTGAAATAAATAAGTTTCTGATAACCACGACGCAGGTTAATTTAGTGCTGTGTCAAGTCTAGGTGTGTAACTGTTAGGTGTATTGAAATAAAAAGTTGACCTTGATCTACACTGTAATAACATATAATAAAGAAAAATTCAAATAGATTTGATTGCCTCACCTAGGATTCGAACCCAGGATCTTGCCGGATTCATAGCCTAAGTAAACTACCACTGGACCAATAAAGTGAACTTATAATGCAAATCTAAAAATAGAAATACGCGTAAATCGAGCAATATACCTACGTGCAAACTTTATTTACTTTACCAATAGAAGATATGTTATTAACTTTGAACTGCACTCTATTAATGGAAGTATCTAGAATACAATGCATCTTATATTAGTAGCAATACAACTTATATGGTGGTCTTAATGTTTATCATGATTCACCTTCTGCCAACGCTGTATAAATAGATTGAATCTGATTAGGGCATGCGTATTTATACTAAACAAATAAAATAAAATACGAGTTTACTTATGTGATTGCTTAACCATATCAATGAATTGTATGTAAATGTTATTTATTTGCATACCTAATTATGACGAAAATGCGACGTATTTAATGCAAAGAAACAGATTTTTAAAGATTTTTACAGGATCGTCTTATCACGTTATATCTAATTTTGTTATTGATATGTAATTGATTCAAATCAGTTTTACATATTATACCCGATCTCTTAAATAAACATTTTGAATTTTGAGATTGACTTCTTTATTAGACACATTAACTTATGCTAGAGCTCCACTCCATAGATATTAACATTAACAAAATGTAGTTTTTTTTTAATATACTCACATCTCGGCAACAATGCGTAGAGTATACTCGCCACCCCACAGGTAACATAGGTCGATACCAAAGTTTTTTTCCTTCCATATTTATCCAGCACAATCACCACCACGATGTACGCTGGCACCTCTACCAATGTCACCAGCATGAAACTCACGTAGCGATTACTGCTCAGTGATAAAGAGTTGATCGACAACCCGTAGTATACTAGCGAACACGTCATCCAGAGAAATGAGCAGATCACCAGCCTTTTCCAAATAATACTTGAACGTATCGCCTTCGAAAACTGTGATTTTTTGTCAGTACTCTGTTTCTGCTGCTGAAGTAGTGGATCTCCTAAAGCATCTAATTCTAGCTTCCTGGGATCCAAGTTATTGATCTTTGCTGCTCGTTTCAGAACAGTAATAGCTTCATCTCTCCTGCCTTTACTGAGAAGCCATCTGGCGCTCTCATTCATGAACCAGACGTAAATGACGGTAATGATCGCGGGGCAGTAAAGGATAAGGATATAGGTCCTCCAGTTATCAACGTACCAAGCAAGAAGGGCAATGAGGACGACGCCGATGACAAACGTCATATTGCACATAGCTGAGATAATGACGCGTTGCTTCACCCCAACCAATTCTACAACTGTGGAAAAAAGTTTATTAAATATCGTAAAAACTCGGTCGGATTATTGAACTTTGTTGTAAACAAATTAGGTAATCAGAATTAGCAAAGAATTTGGCAAGGTTAGTGTTATTGTTTTTATATTAATTTATTATCATTTGTCTTCATTGAATATGCAAATAATTTATTGCAATAGTATTAAATTAATGGCTGAACAACTGTATTGAATTAAATTATAAACTGTGGGCGATAATGGACAATAAAATCTTGTTTGAGTTATATATCATTTATTTAATTATTGTTATTAATTTAATCTACTATCATCGTTACAATCAAACTGAAGAGCTAGAAAAAAAAAACTACTTACTATATACATAAGCAGAAGGATATAATCCTCCTCCAAAAGCCGCCTCAAGGAAATGAAGAGCCACATATGTTAGGTAACCAGGTGAGAACGACCTCGCTACTCCGAATATAAAACTTGCACAGGAGGTGAATCCTACGGCAATCTTTCTTCCAAACCGATCGGATATAGCACCAGTGAACAACATGGCCACGAACATTCCTGAATTGTGGATAGTTCCTACTAAGACTCTCTTCCATTCTTGACAACCTAGGTTGAACTGGAAGATGAGATAATCGTTAGAACCTCACATATTTGATATGCCCTTTCATTACTTCGATAAGTATGTCTTGGTCTGCTTGGAAATAAATATCTTTAGCTAATTCTGCCACTGAACACTTGCTGGCTCAGTTCATTCGGCTCTTTTAGTTCCAAATTTCTTTATTTACTTACATGTGCAAATTCAGTGGCTTTGTTGAATCAATTGTTTGCAATGGTTTATTTCAAATAAGAAAATAAAAAAACTTACTAAACCTCAAAGCTGGTACGTCCTAGTTTGTAAACGTCACTAAAAATAGGAGGTATTATCTCTCCAGTTATAAAAAATGATACTTACTTCTCTAACAAACGAATGGTTGTCCTCATACACAATATTCTCGCATGGTATGGCGCGATTGGAGAATTCCTCAGGCAAGCATTGTAAATCAGTACTGTTTGTAAGGGGGGCGTATCTTAAGCAGGGCTGAGACCTATTTTTCTTGGTATCCATGGGTATTGTGTACGTCAGCCATGACGTGTCGTTGAATCTCTGTTCGCACCCGTTTACCTCACATCTGTGGGATAGAACATTATGATGATTATCGTTAACAGATTTAGTGCTATTTTAGTTATTTGTTTTAGTTTAGCTACAAATTTAGAAATGATTCATTCAATTTCAGAATTAGGTTTTTATAGAATATAGAATTAGAACTTTTCAATAACGATATTTTTATCGATTTACACGGTAAACTTACCTATAAATATGTTCCTGAGCTTCAAAAATGAAGCCGCACTCAAAGAAACTACTCAAAAGTACCGGGTACAGTAGCAAAACGAAATTCAACAAGTTGTATCTGCCGTAAGGACCCAAGCTTTCCAGCACCGAGTCTAGATTGATTTCTTTCTTGCCCTCCTCCATTTTACAGCGTTTTCAATGAAATCCCCCGTTTAATCCTGCAAAAAGGTAGAACATTTTAACTTTTAAAATTTAAGTTCGATTTACGAGCGAACTTGTCATTTAGATTTTATTGTAGACTAGCTTTTGCTCGCGGCTCCGTCCGCGTGAATAGACTTTTCCGAAATAAAACGTAGCCTATAACCGTCTCCAGGGTCCCATCGATCTCCACATCAAAATTCATCAAAATAGGTTCAGTGATTTAAGCTTGAAAGCGTAACAAACAAATAGATAAAAAAAGCATAAAAAGTATCCTATGTTACTTCTTATACCTCCAAGAATATGTGTACAAAGTTTCATGATGATCGGTTAAGTAGTTTTCGCGTGAAAGCGAAACAAACAAACTTACATTCACATTTATAATATTACTATGATGTTCGGACTGTTTTCTGACTCTATAAGACAAGTATGTTTGTTATTAGTAAGTTTATAGTAGTTGAAAGTATTCTCTTTATAGACGAAGTCATTTTACCGGTGTAAAGCAACTAGAAAAATACTAGGTAATATCGATGGCGGCTTATAAGAATGAGTGGGGGATGATAGATTTTACACCATACCTGTTTTGTACGGTAATTGTTATTCAAGTGTTCATTTAGTTTGAGTTACACCATCCCCAGGTTAAAGTTATAGTAAGAAGTAACCGTTGACCTAATCTTGATTCCTATAACTTACGATCAGCTACACGTGAAATCCGACTTTAACCGATCGGATGAGCTTTACCGAACATCTGGCTGTTTCACAATGCGTTTGACAGCTCTTTTGTTCATAGAAACACCACGTGCGGCGATCTTCATACATTTGTTCTACGATCCGTTAATCTTAACCTTCCCATCCCTAGGTAGCGAGGGGTCGGTGTTTATAGGATCCGGGCGTAAATCTACAATTTTTTACATTTTGATAGTACTGATAACAAATAATACCACCTTTTTTTATTTTTTTATAGTAAAGGCCGGCAATCGAGCAAGTGGGTCACTTGATGGTAAGTGATCTCCACTGCCCATGTACACCCACAATACTAAAAGAATTATGGGTGCGTTGCCGACCTAAAAGGAAAGGGATAATTAAGGGATTGGGAAGGGGAGGGGGTTTGGGCCTCCGGATATCTCACTCACCGTACGAAACGCAGCAGCAAGCTACTACTTTACGCCGGTTTTCTGTGAGACAGTGGTAACGACCCGGACGAGCCAGCCCATTCGTGCTGTAGACACAAGTGTCTACAGCGTGGCTCTACTACTCTAAAATAACGGGAACCATTGATTGTTACAATAACTTATTGTTAACCGACGAATGGTGCAATCCACACATAAATACCTATAGATATTATTAATCAATAATTTACTCTATCAGTCATCGAAATAAGATGACAAGAAACGTAACTCAAGCAAAAACATGACCCCACCAAAACTCTGTGCAAGGGGACGGGGCTATAAAAACTTTTATGAAATAAAGTTGATTCTGAACGTTCATTATTTATTGTTGCGTGTATGAGTGTTACGTGTGATTTTACCTTTACATGTTCAAGTAAGTGGAGCCGTATTTTTTGGCAGGTTTATATGAGAGTTATCGTTCTAGTTATCTTATTTCTATGGCAAGCGCAGACAAAATTAAATAGATCAATTTTGAAATTTTATCTTATCTATTTATATGTAATGTAATGGTGTTATCATAATTGGCCAACCCTCTAATTTGATCGTGCTTTTTATTTTTGGTGTTACTTATCTTTTGTAGATGGCGAAATGGGGGACAAAACGTGTGATTCAAACTTGTGATAGCCACAATCCTCAAGGTTTCACGAAACAATAGAGAATACCTTCTCCTACCTCAATTTGAAGACATTGTTATAAAATGGTCAACAACATTCTATTATCTCTAACAAACTCATTAGCTAATAATAATTATGTACTGCTATATGATTAGTTAGGGCCATATTTAAAAGCCCTGGGCATAGATGAATTCTATAGCCCTGGGGCAATGAAGAGTAAAGGGATCCAAAATATTTTTGAATCCAAATGAAAAATACTATTTGACTGATTTTAAAATCGAGACAAAAATAGTTTCAACAAATATAGTAGTGTTTTTGTCACTTAAAAATCTAATATTGTAAAAGCTCATCTCCTGATTCAACCTATGCCATTTAAAAAACACGTACTATATGGCCTATGCTACCCTGAATATGGCTTTGTAAATAAGTATATTTCTAGGTTACGTAAAATTTATGGTCGCAACCAAGGGAGTAATGAGACAGCCACAGTCACTAACAAAGCGTATGATTCATTATAATTACTATTATGATTTCGTATATATAGCTCGCTTATTTATTGCCATCATGTTGTCTTGATCGTTTTTTTTATAATGAGACGTTTATTAAGTACTTCAGACTTCCGTTTTAGTTTTATAAAAATACTCTGAACAACTAATATGTTTTTTCGGTGTAATTATTTTTGAACTGGTTGCTTGCTCATTGAATAATGAAGGTCATCATAATAGCTAAGCTACAAGTTTTATTTTATTTATTACATCAAAGTCATGTCTCTTTTAACACAAAGTAAACATGCACAGTACACGTGGTTATGATTTATTTCCAAAAGTAGTCGCGAGTTCGATTTCCCCATCGAAACAATATTTGTATAATCATAGCAGCTTGAGCGTTTATCTCTCAAGGGGTTACAAGTCTATTCCGCCCACACATCCACCACTGGAACTCCTGTACCCAAGTTCGACAATGGCACGCAATGTTCGACATCGAGCAGTGAAGATCTGCGAGTGTCTAGGAATACAAAGCTGTCTTTGCCCTCTAGGAGTACGAGTAGTTGCAACTCCAACTTGTGCATCAATGATTAACCGATCTTTTTTCAGCATGATGTGGTTGGAAGCAAACCTTTCGGGGCTATTTCGGGCAAATTCCTAGTTCTCATAAAGAAACCTCAAAATAATGTAGTAGTGTGGTGAATGCATAGTATAGACATAGTCGCTCATTCCGGCGAGTCGCCTTCAGGTCAGCCAATGTTCCTGTGTCTTCAGGCCAGCATAGTTCTGTCGACCGTCAAGCGACACAATATCTCTCTATGATGGACATTGAATTTGGACCGTGCAGTGTATTTGAGATCAGACGGCGGGCCATCCCATATAATACCAAATACCGTCAAATCTATGGGATGAGAAGGCGGACCCTCGCATAAGGCCGGGATAACGACAGACAGAAGGAAGTATAGGATTACAAAAGGTGGACTGTTGAATTACTGCACGTTTACTAATTACTTCATTAATACTACAGTTACCAGGCTAGCATTCCTCGTTGTAACAATTGCACAATTGAACCAGCCAATTGTCTGCCATCTGCGATTACTCGCTCGTTTCATTAACCTTTTAATCTTCCACTGCATTTAGTACGGATGAGTCAAGGCAGCAAGGTTTTAGGGCCTCTAGATTAACAAGTAAAATTGTATTTAAGTTGTAAAAAAAAAGATTTGTAAAAAATGCTTTGGGATTATAGTAGGTTGGTGGTTCTAGGTGGGTACCAACTATCAAAGATCTCCTGGTCTAGTTGGTTATGGTTAATAGCTTAACTAATCAGAACTTCGTGTTCGGGTCTCGAAGTAGACTTTTTATTTTATATTAGAAGGTCGACAAACAAGGAAGCGGATTACTTGATGGTAAGTAATCACCACAACCCGCGAATAGTCATAAGAGAAATTATGCCAGAGAAATTTTCCGTTGCAAATTGGAAGTGTTGATATTTTTCGGGCTTCCTAGAATTTACCGCACGAAATGTACCAACAGTATTTCAATTATTAAACTTGTAACTTTTTTTTTATTGCTAAGGTAGACTGTAGACGAACGTGTGGTTCGTGCGATGGTAAGCGGTCACCGCCGCCCATGGACTTCAGCAAAGCCGGGGCACAGCCTAGCCACAGTAAACAGTACTCAGAAGGCACTTGCCTATCAAGATATTTCTAAATAATAATATCCACAACGCACGAGTATCTAAAACGCGTTCCCAATATTGTTCTAAATCTCAATCTAATATTGATACGTTAAACTTATCACTCTTTATCTAAATAGAACGCCAACCAACTCGATCCCAATAATGAAAACCAACCCCTTGTGCATGACTCATTGAAATTCAACCCCAGTGTGGCGCATGTGAAGGGGACGTGACTGCTTAGATGATTCAACGAAATTTTTAAACTTAAGTACTTAATAAGACCTGAAGAACTGAGACAAAGTTTTTGTTCAACAAAGATTTAATTTTATAGGCTCATTGTAGATGATTGCTTATTCGTGATAAAATTCTTTTTCAAAGTAAAAATAAAATTGAGGACACGTGGCGGATTTTATGTAACCATTAAGTAATAATAGAGTCGCAACATGACGCTCAAGATTAGTGATAATTATAATATTCATCTCATTGATCTGGTAGCAGTGTTCTGGGTTCAAATCCCAGGTCTTTAAATCACAATTTGTGTGTGAGTTTTCAAATTAGCAAATACACAGATTAGTTGCCCGAGATTGGAATTAATACTTGGTGTAACGATAGGCTAACCCCCATCACATTATAGGACAGAAATAAGCTCGGCGAAATGGAATAATAATAATAATAAATGAATGGAATGCAGCACAAGTTGCACCTCCGTCTACCTTTCCGTGGATAAAAGTGTAAATCCGTGGTCCATGGTCTAAAGTAAGGTAAGTTGTAAGACTATGCGTCACTGTACTAATATGTATGGACAAATTAGCGAAATAAAAGTTCACCGCTTAGAATAACTGATTTACTACTTAAAGAAACTAAGTACATGCACGAAATATAAGCCGTTCGATATATGGGTCCAAACTACGACCGCCATACTAGTAACTACTCATATGTTTATGATCCTCACTTATAAATCAATGTATGTACATTTTGCCGATCTACAAATTACCAAATTTTCGGAAAACACATTATAACTGACATTTCTTTTGTGTTTGTTTACTTGCAATGTCACGCACCCTTAGCCAATTTTCAGCTTACGATTGTGAGTATGCGTTGTTAAACATCTACCTTCTGTAATTAGTTATTCTAAGGTTCAGCGTGATTTCTCAACTTTTCCAGCAACATATTTTACTTTTTTATATCATAGGCCGGCAAATGAGCAAGTGGGTCACTTGATGGTAAGTGATCTCCACCGCCCATGTACGCCCACAATACCAAAAGAATTATGGGTGTGTTGCCGACCTTAGGAAGGAAGGAAAGGGATAATTAAGGGATTGAGAAGGGGAGAGGGTTTGGGCCTCTGGATATCTCACTAACCGTACGAAACGCAGCAGCAAGCTGCTACTTTACGCCGGTTTTCTGTGAGACAGAGGTCTACAGCGTGGCTTTACCACTCACAAATCTTACTTACTCTCACTTAGTTGTCTTTAAATTTTTTTGCAAGAGGCTAGAAAATACAAACACCCTATATTTCCTGTCTTAAGTCGCCAGTCAGTGAGGTGTGATTCCTAGTAACATTGTTGTGGCTGCGTCAAGGTTGTTTTGAGTATCCGATGGCACTGCGCACGCAAACCTCAACACAATGTATTATTGGACTACTGCGTATCTATAAAACATTACATACATTTCTCCTAAATAAAAATAGATAATATGTTTTATTTTGGTATAGATAATTGACGGAGGTTTTTTTTTTATTTATTTTTTATTAGATTGAATAACGAGGCGAGCAGGTCGCTCGCCTGATGGTAAACGCCACACCTGCTCATAAACAGAAGCAACGCGACATAGAACTTTAAATAAAGCACTGCATGACACTGGACTGCGCTCGTCACCCCGAGACATAAGGTGTTAAGTCTCATAATGCCCAGTAATTACACTGGCTTCAATGTCCTTCACACCGGAACACAACAGTGCTTACACACTGTTGCTTGGCTGCAGAAATAGACAAAGCTGTGGTACCAACCCAGCCGGTCTCTCGCAAACGAGGGACCTACCACCTTGTAAGGGAGGTCTGACAAAAAATATGTTTCTTTTGATACTACACCTCAACTTCTGTGTTCGATACTAAAAGGCAATACGCATTCATCATTCCTTGAGTAATATGGATGTTAATAACATTTGGAAACCTACTTTTTCTTATCTGACAAAAGGACCAGAGGGCCAATTCTGCTATTTTAACTGACACTGCGAATGAATTTTAACCGAACTGAGATTACATTTTGAATTAATTAAAAATATGGCATTCTGCTCCTTTAAAAATTCGATATCATCTCAGTTAAATTGCATATAAACTGTCAATTCGATCAACTTTCAATGTCTTTCTTTTGATGAAAATATGGCTTCGCATTATTATGCATTTCACCAATGACAAGTATTTTACCGAATTTTACGTATCAGCTGCCATAGACTAAATTCTAGAAATTAAAAATGACCTAAGCGACAAAATCAATGTTACCAACTCACAATAAAATACCCACAAAATGACTAATTTCAGTGATTAAAAAATTACGTAACTGGAGGTTATGATTTTTTAATTAATTGATTTGACTAATTCCATGTATTTTATTTATTTCATTAATTTATCTATTCCATGGCATAACTGAAGGAAAACGGCACAACAGCACCACTCAGGCAGTCCTTTCCGGAAATAACCACAATCGCGATTATTTTATTGAAATTTGAAATTCTACCGAATTGCGGTTTTTTTATTTTGCAACACTGCTGAGGACATATCTATACTAAATAAAAATTGTGCGAGAGTTTTGGCGGGAATTTTGACAGTGCGATTGCTCTCATAATTTAATCTACACTAATATTCTAGAGAGGAAAGATTTTTTTGTATTTTTGTATGTAACAAATAAACTTAAAAACTAGTGGGCCGATTTCAAAAATAATTTGGCCGTTAGAAAGCTACATTATCACTGAGTAACATAGGCTGTAAACTCATTTCTAATACTTTACTGGAATAACGAGCACACAAAGTCGCACAATTTTGACTACTTTTAGTTGCTTGCAGTAAAAGAGAATAAAGTTAACTGAATTTGTCTGCAGTTAACTCACAGTCACTTCACCTCAGTGTTGCCAAGTCAGATTTTTGAAAATACCGTGTTGTCCACATTAAAATACGGCATTTGCGTCAAAAATACAGTGCTTGATGGGAAAAAATACAGTCTATTTTACAGTGCAATAAAATGTCATACAAAAAAGGAAATAATTAAATAAAATATAAATTTATTTTAAACTTTATATCCTAAACTAACTTAACATTTTATTTGTATATATCGATCGCTGCAGAAATGGATGGCTGCGATGATGATGATATCGGTTTATTTTTTTTAATGTGTTTAATCAAAGAGTTTTATGTATACTACTAGACAAGCTGCGCGGAACATAGAAATTGTAGTATAATAAATTGTAGTATAGTAAATTAGTTGTATTACTAAGTTGCAGTCAATTGACCGTAACTCAATATTATCATCTCGCTTACTCTCAACTAGAACCCCTATTGCGCTCCCTGTTTGTGAACTGTTAAACTCCCGCGTTATGTGACGCAGTTTTACTTCTAAATAACCTGTCTAGTAGTATACAATAATACTACGAAATTTATACTGTAGAAAAATACTGTGTCTCCATATAAGGTATTTATAAAAATACCGTGTCCAGTAGATGGCATGAAAATACGGCAGATCTGCTGTAATTACAGTGCACTTGGCAACACTGCTTCACCTTCAGTCACATTTCGTTCTCAATATTTTGACGTTTGTCTGTAGACGAAATGCATTTTATATAGTTAAGTGTCTCACAATGGACACTGGCGAAATCACCAATCTACGGTGGAGCCAAACACAATTAAAAGAAGAAGAAGATAATTAAGTGTCAAAATTGTTACCAGAATGCCGTTTTGGTTCAGTCAACTTGTATTCTACTTTCGATATCATTGCGTTCTAAGTTCTTGAATATTGGTTTAGCAGAATACCATTTGCAACTTTCTCGTCGCTGAGATTAGATCGGAATGACATTTTGAACAATTAAAATTACGAGAATTAGCCCTCAGGTCACCTGATGGTAAGCGTAACGCCTGCCTAAAAATAGAACCAACACCAATCAGAATCTCCAATTATGAAGTAGTTATTGTATGGCAATGGACTACGCTCGTCACCCGAAACATGATATGTTAAGTCTCATAGTGCCCAGTAATTTCACTGGCTTAAATGTCTTTTAAACTGGAACACAACATTGCTTACAAACTGCTAATTTGTGCAAACTAGAGAAAGCGGTGGTATATACCTGGGTATATATGGTGGTAGGTCTCTCGTATACGTCCACCACCTAGCACAACCAAGTTTTAAGTAAAGATCAGAAATATATTACATACATACGCACTCACGCCTGTAATCCCCGAAGGGGTAGGCAGAGGTGTAACTAGTACACCCACATTTCACCGAGCGTATCTCCGTCCCACAATGTGATAGGGGGCGAGCCTATCGCCATACCGGGCACAAATTCCAGACTCCGGGCTGATATTGATAATTTCGTAATAGAAAAACCCAATACCACTTTACCCGACCCGGGGATCGAACCCGAGACCTCAGCGTTAGCCTCAATCGTAACGCATACGCATTACAACTGCGCCACCGAGGCAGTCATTTTCCAATAAAAAAATCTACTCCCTTTCTCCCTTAGTGGATGAAGTTCAAGCAATTCCTTCTTTTTAATAGCAGACGCCGGCAAACAAGTGGTCATCAACTAAATGATCTCTACCATCCATGAACATCTACAATACCAGAATAATCATGGATGCGTTGATGACTTTAAAGTCAAGGGTTAGATGGCGGTTAGGCTCTCCGGATATCCCTTATACAATGCCTACAGTATAAAATCAACACCGTATCAAAATTGCAACTCTAAACGGTTTGTGCTGAGTGATGATGAGTCAAGCAGTGATAGCTCAGCGGGGTCTGGTATGGACTGTCGAGACGAAGGTAGCAGGTTCAAAACCAGCCCCAAGAGCATACACCTCTAACTTTTCTAAGTTACGTGTGTATTATTTGTTAATTATCACTTGCGTCAACGGCGAAGAAAACATCGTGAGGAAACCTGCATATCTGAGAAGTTTTTCATAAGAGTTTCGAAGGTATGTGAAATTTTTTAACCCGCATTAGGCTAGCGTAGTGAACTAAGGCCTAACCCCTCTCAGTCAGTAGAGGAGGCCCGTGCCCAGCAGTGGGACGTATATAATACCATTGTGACCAATGAAACACTCTTTTTTAGCATTGCTTCTTACTTAGAGTCAGGATTGACCGTTATATTGACAGCCTCCGTGGCGCAGTGAGCGAGTAGCCGGCTGCGAAGCGTGAGGCCGTGGGTTCGATTCCCGCACCGAGACAAATGTGTGACCCACAAATATTTGTTTCGAGTCTGGGTGTTGTGGTACCGCATGTCCCTCGTTGTTCCTGATACCCACGATACAGGTTTACCTAGTGTGGGGTCGGGACTATGACGTGTGTGACTGTTGGGTGTATTAAAAAAAAATACTTAGACCTACCATTCCATCCCAAGTAACTGGATTTATTTTGGATAATCCCGATTCATGATTCATGGTAAGCATGCATGATTCATATGCTACGGTTATACTGATGCGATTTGTCAACTGTTTGCTTTTAAACTACGAAGTGTCTTGGACTCTGGGAGAAATTTTAGCCAATGTTTTAACCCGAAAAGTCGGTTAAAAATACGCGAAATTTTATCATCTAATGTAACGGATCTGTTATCGGTCGTATTTATCGCGCTTTCCTATTTCCGAAATAGACTATTTACAACATGTAACAAAACCCTGTTGGTTCTTTTAGTTGTGTTATGATAATCGATATTCAAACATAAGGAAATATCTCTAATGAGACAAATCTAATATAAAAACGGGACAGATGGTGGGCCAGCAGCTCAATAAAAGTGGTATTTTAAATAAAATACTACTAAAAACTATAATTGTATGTGTTTACGAGCGTATTAGTAAAGCGGCGACTCGGTGTAATAGTAAAAAGGTGCCGTGCCTAGTAACTACCATTTTTGATAAACCACCGGGTAGAAATTTCTTCATTCTTCTTCTTCTTCTTCGAGATATTTCTTTACGTTTGAATACCGATTCTGATAACGTGGTTAAAAGGAACAACAAGGTTTTTGTTACATTTTGTATAATAGCTCGTACTGTACTTATCGTCTACAGTACATAAACAGGTACAATTTAAAATTAAAATCACCTTAAAACAACAGATATATTTGTTAAAACTATGAATGAATAAAAACTTCCTGACGAATTAATTGAAGTCTGGAATAATACCAATGCGACCTTAGCTTTACGTGTCGAACATTTTAATGGCATTATTTATGTGGGTCAGTGCTTTAAAATGTTAAATATACAGAAACATAGGAAATCATTTGTATATTAATATGTTTATATTAATATACAAATATAGCAGATATTATGTCACATAACTCATTGACTGACGATAAAACTTTACTAAAGTAAGTAAGTTTTTTATCAAGGGAATATTTAGACGAGTTTTAAATTTGAAAACTGATATGGTTGTTGGAATTTTTGTGCCAGTTTTTGCGATATTTTTTGACGTTGCTAAGATTAATAAGAATAAGTTTGCTGTCTTATCGTGGATCATACTTTTAAACTAACCAGTGACTACCAGTAACATGAAATCTATATAATAATAAATAATACACCCACAAAATACATACATACATACGCACTCACGCCTGTAATCCCCGAAAGGGTAGGCAGAGGTGTAACCAGTACACCCACATTTCGCCGAGCGTATCTCCGTCCCATGATGTGATAGGGGGCGAGCCTATCGCCATACCGGGCACAAATTCCAGACTCCGGGCTGATACTGACCTTTTCGTAATAGAAAAACCCAATATCACTTTTACCCGACCCGGGGATCGAACCCGAGACCTCAGCGTCAACCACAGTCGTAACGCGTACGCATTCCAACTGCGCCACCGAGGCAGTCATAATAATATATAAATACTTACACCCAACAGTCAACACATAGTTTTGAACCCACACTAAATATAACTGTGGTAGAGCGACGCTTAATGAATACTTGAACTTAATTGTATTGAATATATGGCAACATTATATATTTTAATAATAGTAGTTTTTGGTTATTAGGCAACACTGGTCTATCCGAATTCCTTCTTTCAAGTTTGCTTACAGTAATATCTATATTTAATTAATAAAACAATAAATATCATCAAAACTTTTATTTCGCTCTACTTCCACCGGTTGAAAAATGACGTCTCTGAATACGATAGTAACAGTGTTAATAATATGAGAACCAAATATATAACTGTTACTAGCTGAATTTCACACAATATGGTGTGTTAAAATAAGTCCTTGACCGATTCTTATATCAGCGTCCACACGCTTGGTTCGTGATCATTCAATTCATTTGTATGCCACGTTCAATAACGATTGGATCATTGATTTATAGATTCATGTGGAGTTTAAAAAGACAACTTGTGGGAAAAACGTTAAGGATTTTATTATTCTATAAGTAGGCAGCGGCTTTGCTGTGCCCTGGCATTGCAAAAGTCTATGGGCGGCGGTGATTACTTACCATCAGGTGGCCCGTTTGCTCGTCTGCCTATACAGGCAGTAAAAAAATATTAATTTATTTAAATTTATGTTATTGTCAAATTATTGGTTGAGGTTTGGTATCTGTATTCAATTCTGTTGCCAGTCTGTATCATTGTAAGCCCCAAGAATGGACTGTTAAGGAAAATAAGGGAGGGACGGGCAGAGGAGATTTAGGCTTCCGGAAATCTCGCTCACCGTACGAAACGCAACAACATGCTGCCACTTCACGTCAGTTTTCTGTGAGACAGTGGTACTACCAATATATGCGATGATTGCGAAAACACTGTCGAGACGAAAGTCGCAAGTTCGAAACCAGCCCCAAGAGCATACACCTCTGAGTTTTGTAAGTTACGTGTAAGTAAGGAAACAACTAAGAAGTTCTTATAAGCATTTTGAAGGTATGTGAAGTCTACCAACCCGGATAAGGCCAGCGTGGTGGACTAAGGCCTAACACCGCTAATTCCGTAGAGGAGGCCCGTGCCCAGTACTGGGACGTTTATAATACAGGGCTAGTATAAAAATGCGATGATTACAAAAATATTCTTATCTAATAATATGCACAATAAATAATTATACTTATTGACGTAATTATAAGGTGGTCATAACCTTTCAATGTTGTTTAAACAAACTCACAAAAATAAATGAATATTCTAGATGCGATTATTGTGTCGAACTGTAAAGCATCATTTCTTTCTACCTGGCGTTGTCCAGTCTGTGCCAAGGACTGTTTAAAACCGGTTCAATTATGTTTAGTAACTATTTGGGATCGTCACGTGTCTTTTTTGAGATCTTATTATTATTGACAGATTGCTTGACATCTACGGGAATTGGTTTTGACCACGGTAGTTATTTAGGGAGATTCTATTAACATAAGTACTTAAATGTTTATTTTAATTTTAATATCAGTGTAAATCAATACAGCCTCCGTGGCGCAGTAGGCAAGCTGGTTGTGAAGCGAGAGCCGCAGGTTCAATCCAAAAATATTTGTTTCTGGTCTAGGTGTTTATTCCCCGGAGCGATGTAAAGCAGGCGGCCGGTCGTAAAAACTACAAACCATTTTATCTGGAACATGTATTAAAAAGCATGTTGCGCCGACCCTACTGCAAGTGGGATAAGGGCAGGTGGAAGAAGAAGATCTCGTATGATACATCTGTTCCAATAATGAATCATTCTAAATTCGTAAACGATATAGAACTGCGCTTATCAGTCTATACACGAAAAGTTAGATACGAAAGATAACTAGGCTCATAGGTATAACACACTATGATAAGAAGCACGCGTCAAAACAATAGTGAGATATCGTGGAGATAAGTGACTAATGAACTGTCCTTGTGGGTACACATCAATATTTATTCAACCATTTTGATGGTCTTAGTGAACTCCCCAGAGAGGTTGACATCAGGCAGGTGGCCGGTCGTAAAAACTTTATGTTTTTTCAGCATAATCTTCCTATAACATGTGTTAAAAAGCATGTTGCGCCGACCCCGCTGCAAGTGGGATAAGGGCAGGAAGAAGAAGAGTGGTGAATGATAGTGGGTTTAAATCCCCTTTTTAATTTGTTTAATTTTAGACAGTTTTGTCTACAGCATGAATGGACCGGCTCGTCCAGGTCGTTATCTCTGTCTTTTGAGTGATAGAGCCACACTGTAGACAGATTTGTCTACAGCATGTATGGGCCGGCTCGTTCGGGTCGTTACCACTGTCTCACAGAACACCAGCGTAAAGTGCAGCTTGCTACTGCATTTTATACGGTGAGTGAGATATACGGAGGCCTAAATCCCCCTCCCCTTCTCTATACCTTAATTATTCCTTCCCTTTGAGGTCGGCAGCTCGCCCATGATTCACGATTGATTACGTTTCTGTAAGACGTTGTATAATATGCTTGATAGTACATCCAATATGTATCCTGCCTTTCTTCCTATAAAAATTCTATTTCTATTATTCTGCTATAAACTATTAAAAATGTGATAATGGAATCCAGCGAATGGTCATAGAAGAAGACCGTGAAAGAGATGGAGAGACGAGTTGGACGCATTCGAGGCAAAATGGGAGAAGCTGATAGAGGACCGAACCCAGTGCAAGAATAAAGGGGAGGCCTTTGCCCAGCAGTGGGACACATTGTAGGCTATTAAAAAAAGTGAGGCGCTAACCAGTTGCACACTCTAATCGGTAAATGATTAGCGAATCAGGCAACCCCTGGTGCGATCAGTCTGGATGGGTCTAAGTCTAAGCGGTCAGCTTGGTGGTATTTCAATTGAGCATCTTCGTGATTCAGAGAGCATAAAAATTCGGTCTCAGCTGATATCAACTGGCAGCAGTTGTTAAGCCAAGTCGGAGACCTTCGGGCAGCTTGAAAACTTTGAACCTAGATGGGCAACTAACCATCCAATATCCACTTAATGACATATCCGTGGTGTTTTACATCTGGCCTCTCCAGTTGTATATGTCCTTGTGTCAGAGGTTGAGACCTCCTTAGCTCATTATTTTGTCTCCCGTTTTGCTATAGAGGGAAGTGGACAATTATTTTCTCCAACTCCTCCTTAACCTTCTATCTGATTAATTTCGTTGCGGGATAAAGATATATTTGCATTCCTAGAGACTCGCCGAGCTTCATTGCTTGGTGTCGAAATATGCGTGCCACTGTCGATCCTGGCTTACAGGAGTTACAGTGGCGGGTGTGTGAGCGGGATAGTCTCGTAACCATCCAATATGGAATAAAGTAAGATAAACAATGCCTATCTTAAATATTTAAATAAGTCAGACAAAGTCCAGTCTAAATAAACCTAAATGATTTCATGAGATATCAAACTAGGTTATTGGAGTAATGTCATTGGTCAGACAGTAATGATACCGCACACGGCTGGTCATTAGTGATAGATGAAATGGGATATGAGACTAAGTTAACTTATCTTCGCAGTGTCAATAGTTCAGACTGTTAATTTGTTCTAGTTCAATATTCGGTAAATGTTTTAGTCTGGGAATCCCCAATAAGGTGAAATGCGTAAGATATGGAACAACAGCAAGTAAAGAAATAAAATATTTTAATACCTCACAGTCTTCTGGGAAAGATTATGATTAGAATATCATCATTTCATCATGCCAAAGCAGTGCTCCAACTAAGTTTGGAGGCGGCTTATGGCCGTTTACTATATTTTATTTAAAGATAGATTTGCTTACTATCAATAGGGCTTTGACAGGTCTTCCATACAAAATGTGTCAAAATATTACTGCCAGTAAGCAAATTTGTCGATAGACAGAATATTGGGAACGGTCATTAGCATTCCATTCCACGCAAAATCTATGCCTATGGGTTGTTTTGCAAAAGACCTGGCATGTCTTAAGTAGACTTCTATTTGCATTTGGATGGCTATTAGACCAATGGTCTAAGATTGAAAATGAAAAAGAAAGAAAATAAGAAAAGTTTTAATGTGGACTGAAATATCAATGCAACAGGCATCGGTATATTGATTTGATTAAATTTTAATATTTAAATACTATTGACCGTCTCCGTGACACTGTGGGTGACTGGCCAGCTGTTAATCGAGATGTCACGGGTTCAATTCCCGTATCGAGGCAAATGTTTGCGTGTTCCGCAAATATTAATTTCGGGTCTGGGTGTTTTGTGAACTCCCCAGAGAGGTTGACGTCATGCAGGCGGCAGGTCGTAAAAACTACACGCCAAATCTATCTGTGACATGTGTTAAAAGCATGTTGACCCCACTGCGAGTGGGATAAGGCGAATATATTTAGTGGCTGGAGGTGGTTCTAATAGTGTTTTTTTATAGTCATTTCAAACAAAGATTACATATAGATCTGATAGTATGTTCAGTGCGAACACAACAATGATTGACGAAAGGTTTTTTATTTTTATTTGCGTGAATGCCGAGACGAGCAGACCGCTCGCCTGATGTTAAACGTCACGCCTGCCCATAAACAGAAGCAATGTCACACAGAGCTCTAGATTACAGAATACTGCATGCCATTGAACAGCGCTCGTCATCCCGAGACATTCTTATGTGTCTTATGTCTGGGCATTATTAAGTCTCATAATGCCCAGTAATTTCACAGGCTTCAATGTCCTTCAAACCGAAATACAATAAGTAATACGAAGTGCTTACACACTGTTGCTTGGCGGCAGAAATAGACAAAGCGGTGGTACCAACCTAGCCGGCCTCTCGCAATCGAGGGACCTATCACCTTGTAAAAGGCAAGTGTAGGTGCTCATAGACAAGAGCTCTAAAGGAATTCTGAACGAATATCCATTCAGCTTGGTAATAGAGTACGTGCTCTTACTTGGCTAGTGATTATATGACGGGATCCCATCATAGTTATCTATTTATGTATTTCAAACATAACCAGTTTATATCAATGACTTTAATGTATACTACTAGACAGGCGGTTTACAAGTAAAATTGCGTCACATAGCGCGAGAGTTTGACAGCTGACAGACAGGGAGCGCGATAGGGGATTCTAGTTGAGAGTAAGCGAGATGGTAATATTGAGTTAAGGTCAATTGACCGCAACTTAGTGGTACAATTTCTATGCACCGCGCAGCTTGTGTAATAGTATACATTGAAGTCTTTGGTTTCTATCAGATATTTTTATGACGACAAATGACGTGTCAGAGTTCAATTTATGGATTCAGGAGATAAATCAAAGTTTGAAAAAATAATGTAATAAAATATGTATGCAATATAGTAGCGTCAGTTAACGATATCAGAATTAATAGCTCCCAGTCATTGATTTACAGTATAATAAATTCTTGATTCAATGCGCACTGATTCATACACGTAATCTCATGTGGACAAAGTCTAGCTTTATCAGCTATTACTAATAAAGATATCGGTTATAAAGATGCATTCAGTATTTTTTCAGGTCATCGCACTTATTATAAAGATTCTTTTATCTTGGAATCAATTTAGAGTTATTCAAGTATGTATAGAAAGAAAGAAAACTAATTAATTTGCCACAAACAAACGACACACATACGTACGCAGGTAAAAATCATATACGATAAAAAAAACTTACATAACTAATTACGCAGTTGCATGTCGTAGCCGTGGTCTATAATATATATGTTTGGACAGCCTCCGTGGCGCAGTGGGCGATTAGCCGGCTGCGAAGCGGGAGGCCGTGGGTTCGATTCGCACACCGAGACTAATGTTTGTCTATTCCACAAATATTTGGTTCGGGTCTGGGTGTTGTGGTACCGCAAGTCCCTCGTAGTTCCTGATACCCACGATACAGGTTAACCTAGTGTGGGGTCAGGACTATGTGTGTGACTGTTGTTGGGTGTATTGTTGTATATTGTTATATTACCGATATATTTTCTGAATCGGATTTTCTTAGCGAGTTCATGTCATGGCTTGATTTAGAAATAAGTTTGGTGATTTCTGGGTATGAAAATGTTGCGCCGATCTCACGGGTCTGCATACAGAGGAATGGTATTCCTAAAATCCTAATACAGGCTTGAACGGATGCTCTGAGTCCCTTCCATGTCTCAACTTCTTTCGAATTGCTAGAGAATCTTTAAAGACATATACAACCAACAAATCGTAATTCATTGCGGCCCACATTCAATTATGTACCTTTAACTTTCTTTTATAACACAATTTAATTTCAATTATGTATAAAGTCGCTTTAATAGGTGACAGGTCGTCATTGTTCTAAATTATAAAACAATCATGACCGCGAAACCGATTAGAAGTGACGTTAAACACATGTAAAAAATAATGTACATTATAAAACATTAATTATTATTATAATGAAAAAAGAAGTAGTACTCGTAGTAGTGAATATGGAAGAAGCAAAAGAGATGTGTCGGGACTCGGGAGTGTAGGTTGTAGTACACTAGTTCTGCTTACCCCCCCGGATGGTGTGTATGTATGTCTGTATTTAATAAAATTCTAAATTTCTGCTATGTTATACACATCAAAATTAAAATAAAACTAGTTTCTACGGATTTTATTGCGGTTTAATTCCTACTTTCTATTTCTGCTCATCAAATCAAATTTTGACGGTCATCTAAACACAGCTGAGCTATGCATTATTATTATGTATATTATTATAGTGTAATAATAATTATTAATCGAAGCCAGATGCAGAAACCGGTGTTATTGGAATCGGCCTGCAGTTTGAGGAGGTTTCTCACTCTGGGGTCCTAACCACCGGTACCTTGGGTCCTAGGCCTCGCCGTTGGAGGGTGATGATATTTATATTTATAAATGTATTTTTTGTAAAAGTAATATTTAAAAATGTTACAAAAACCTTTTAAAATAAAGAGTATTGTATACAGTATAGTACTTATTAATAATCGAAGTTAATAATACAAAAAAACATTACTTATTACAATTATTTTTCCTCATCGCGTATGCACGCGTGTTGCGTATGTAAATGAAAAAACATATGCTAATTATAATTAAAGTAAATATACATATGTCACTCAATAATATAATTTTGTTTGATAAAAACTAAACGGACCTTACCTATCCTGGCACGGCAATGTACTGGGTCTGCAGTTGTTAAATACAGTGCAGTCGAAATATAATTTTATAATTTGTTATTTAATAGGGTAGTTGACTAGATTTTTTAAATTATTTAAATCAATAAGTTGCGTTACTCAAAATCTATTACAGAAAGAATTTTATAAATCGGACCAAAAATAAATAAGTTAGAAGCCATTCAAATCCTGTAGAAGGGGTAATTGTCAAATGACAGACGACGCAAACTTTGACGTCACTGTGTAAAATGTTCATTATGGTGCACGAGTGCAAGCGAGATAGTGAGATATCCCTACTATCCCTATCACTTTTCCTCATACCAACATTTAAAATCATAACTGCGGGCACATTTCTGAACCAGTTTTGATTGTGTTTTAATAAAAGGGTTTCTTTTGCGTATCATTTTCTGTTGCTTATAAAATAATGTATAAAATTCAATATAGGAAACTACCCTATTATATTATTATTATTTTCTATAATACAAATTCGGAACAATTCACAAAACACTAGAAGGTGTCTTGTTATTGATGTATTATCCGCCTCTTGACAGCTCCGTGACGCAGCGGGCGAGTAGTCGGCTGCAAAGCGAGAGACCGCGGGTTCGATTCCCGTACTGAGACAAAATGTTTGTGTGAACCACAAATATTGGTCTCGGGTCTGGGTGTTGTGGGACAGCAAGTCCCTCGTAGTTCCTGATACCCACGACACAGGTTTACCTAGTGTGGGGTTAGAGCTATGTGTGTGACTGTTGGGTGTATTATTATTATTATTATTATTATTATTATCCTGCGCCGGAAGTGCCTAGCACTTGTGGTCGTCAGTATCAAGACACTTCAGACAAAAATGCTTTCAAAGTTTATTTAAGCATCATTGACGTAATAACACGGTTATCGGACGGCATCCGACATCTATATTGAAGTAATTCCGATTTGATTTAAATGGGTTACGAGCAATTGCGTTATTGAAACATTATTTGAATTGACAGCTGGTATTTTTCTCTTGGTGCTAATTGAGTGACAATTCTTTTTTTACACCGACTATAAATAAGTTATGCACGTGATTTGATTTTTCAAAAGGATAGGTAGTGTTTCCTATATTATATTTGTTTTATTAATATTTGCTAGCAGGAAGTTACCTAATATAATAATATTTATATGAATATCACGCTATGAGCCATGGGAGCAGGCCAGTAATATACCTGCAGTGATATCTCGAGGATAGTTTTAAGTATACCTATTGCGCAATCCATACTTGGTGAAATAATGTTTCTGCAAACACTTGTAAAACAAATTGTACCATTACCATTATATATAATATCTGCATATTTTTGACTGCCTCGATGGCGCAGTTGTAATGCATACGCGTTACGATTGACGCTAACGCTGAGGTCTCGGGTTCGATCCCCGGGTCGGGTAAAGTGGTATTGGGTTTTCCTATTACGAAATGCTCAGTATCAGCCCGGAGTCTGGAATTTGTGCCCGGTATGGCGATGGGCTCGCCCCCTATCACATTGTGGGACGGAGATACGCTCGGCGAAATGTACTGGTTACACCTCTGCCTACCCCTTCGGGGATTACAGGCGTGAGTGCGTATTTGTTTACATTTTTTCCGGAATGAAAGATAAGCAGTACAGGCGAATTTAAAATCTCGCCCCTTTTCGATGTCGGTAAATAAACATTACGTATTCATCGACTGTGGTTCTTAGAGATTCTAACGGATAAGACGGTGCAGAAAGAGGTAAATTGATGAATAACACATCACATACACAATGCATTACCATGGATTCCAGTGTCCAGCAGAATTGGCACCGATTTCTGATTTGAATGGGGTTTTAATGGTGGATTGTTACCATTTCATTTATTCTAAAAGCGGACTTAGGGTCTAATACCTCGTTCTGGATTGAGGTCAGATCACAAAATCAAGATGTTTGTCTGTGTATGTTATTCGAATC
The DNA here is from genome assembly GCA_905332985.1 of Mimas tiliae. Classification (NCBI taxonomy): domain Eukaryota; kingdom Metazoa; phylum Arthropoda; class Insecta; order Lepidoptera; family Sphingidae; genus Mimas; species Mimas tiliae. Next base: position 3,277,131 of record HG995254.1, read on the forward strand.
GAATACAAAACTCGAAGTCTCTCCCTGGAACTTTTATTATTTTAAATTGGATTTCTTTCAACAATTATAATTATAAACTAAATGACACATGAAAAATACACAATATATAGTAACACATGAAAAATCTTGTGTCATAGGTATTACGAATGAACAGGGACTTCTGGTCTCACGGCCTCCGTGGCGCAGTGAGCGAGTAGCCGGCTGTGAAGCGAGAGACCGCGGGTTCGATTCCCGTACCGAGACAAAATGTTTGTGTGGTCCACATAATATATTTGTTTCGGGTTTGAGTGTTTTGTCCCCAGAGGGGTTGATGTCAGGCAGGTATCGGTTGCTCGTAAAAACTACAAACCAAATCATTCTGTAACATGTGTTAAAAGCATGTTGCGCCGACCCACCGCGAGTGGGGTAAGGGCAGGTGGAAGAGATAAGAGAGAGAAACATCTGGGTCTCACAACACCCAAACTTTGAACTAATTTTCGGATTCCACAAACACTAGCTTCAATCCCAATTAACGTTACGATTTGTGGTCTAATACTATTCTCGCGTGTATAAAGTTTACGTGTATTTACTAATACATTAAATCGTAAAGCGAATAACGGTCGAGGTAAACAGCACAAGCGTCTAATTAAACATGTACGCGTGTATACAAAGTCAGTTATCATTAGCAAGTAATATCGAGTGATTTCTTAGGTTTACGCGAATATTACACATTGAAATAAAACTAGTTTATACGAATTTTATCGCGGTTTAATTTTTATTTTAGTCCCGACGTTTCGAAAGCTTTTTAGCCTTCGTGGTCACGGGAGAGACTGAGGTGTAGGTCGTCTCGAAAAGTTAATGTTACAATGGCTACCTTCATTTTAAAATTATACATTTATTTTTAATTATTTAAAAAACATTAAACGGACTAAAATAAAAATTAAACCGCGATAAAATCCGTATAAACTAGTTTTATTTCAAAGTAATATCGAGTATTCGAAACATTGGCTAAAACGCTAGATACTTTTCAAATAAAACAATTGTATTCTAATCGGTGCTACAATGTTACAGACAAACAATGGAGTGAAACTTTTACATCCCTTTTTGGGGAGCTAAAAATGTCGATTTAAATACAGTATGTAACAAAAACCTGTTGGCCCTTTTTGGGTCGTGAAGATAGACATATAGACAGCTTGATAAAACTAGTTAAATTAAAAAAATAATAATCCGAAGCGAGATATTATCTTTACACAGGTAACATAGAAATATGAATATGTTTAAAAAAATATATTTATGTGTGTACTGACGAAGATAGGGGTGCGGCACGTTTGATGTATGTGGACGCCGCAACTTGTTATCTCGCTTTGGCTCCAAGTCATCGCTCTTGCAGAGGTAATCAATCAAAATACGGTTTACAAAGAATGAATTAATTAAAGATTCTAATCTAAGTCTAATTTTCGTATACGAGCTTTTTCATTACCTTTGAATATCGATTTTGATATCACAGTTAAAACGCTCAACAGGGTTTTGTTACACATTGTATATCTATGTGTGAATGTTTTGTGGTAGAGCCACGCTGTAGGCGCTTTTATCTACAGCATGAATTGGCTCGGCTCGAATAGTTTTTTTATTATTGTCTTACAGAAAACCGACGTACTCGTAGCTTGCGGTTGCATTTCGTACGGTGAGTGAGATATCCAGAGGTCTAAATTCCATTCCCAATCCTTTAATCATCTCTTTCCTTTACTGCCTTGGTGGCGCAGTTGTAATGCGTACGCGGTATGACTGCTGTGTTGAGGTCTCGGGTTCAATCCCCGGGTAAAGTGTTATTGGGTTTTCTATCATGAATTGCTTAGTATCATCCCGGAGGCTATAGTCTAGGCTTACCCCCTATCACATCATGGGACGGAAATAAACTCGGCGAAATGTGGGTGTACTAATTAGGTACACCTCTCACCCTACGGAGAGTACAGATATGCGTATGTATGTTACTGATTTAAGCGCCGTCACATTCAAACATGATTGCAGAAATATAAAATAATTTCCAACAATAAAGATGCGACTGTTTACGGGCTACAAACCACTACTGTAAATTATATTGTGTACACCCAGATCGCCCCTATCAAGCGCATTAGTTCTCAATATTATGCATTGCGAATTGCGTTGCGGCTTGCCGTATTGCAAATTACTGTTCGGACGAAGCGATTTTCGCGCGTGACTGGATGAGCGATTCGCTTGCTACGATTTTGTTAATATTGTCTTTACTGACTGCCTCGGTGGTGCAGTTGTAATGAAGCGTTACGACTGAGGCTGACGCTGAGGTCTCGCATTCGATCACCGGGTCGGGTAAAAGTGATATTGGGTTTTTCTATTATGAAATGCTTAGTATCAGCCCGGAGTCTGGAATTTGTGCCCGGTATGGCGATAGGTTGGACCCTTTTCATATTATGGGACGGAGATACGCTCGGTGAAATGTGGGTGTACTGGTACACCTCTGCCTATAACTTCGGGGATTACAGGCATGAGTGCGTTAATGTTTTTACCGCGAAAAGTTGTGTTAGTTGAAATTATCACCGGAGGCCCTATCCCTAAATTTTACCTAATAACATATGATATGACATTTTATTTGAGGCGGAACATGACAAGCCTTAATGGCCTGAATCATAGCATATAGGTTGTCTGGTAGCGATAAGACGTCTATTGTTACATTTATAATTTTGTTTTCATTTTCTTTAGGTACTGTAATATTCTGCATGGTGTACAATAAAGTGTTATCTATCTTTACATGTATATCATATAGTTCAGCTACCGAGAACCGAGAAGTAATGACATATCACGCGAACCAACTCCATGAAATTGTGGCGTTTTTATTCGCTGCGTTTGAACACTCCCTAAGTGCATAGATCCAGCTCAAGGTTATATGCAAGAGTTATCGACCCGTGTGAATGATTTGTTGGGCTTGAACAGATCCGTGTCAAATCTTTTTTGGTCTGGTAGCGTAGGTATGGTAGAGGTTCTTATTTGATTTCTAAAATTATTGATCGAGAGCGGATCCCTCAGAGAAGGCTGATATCAGATAGGTCATTTACAATAACTTAATCAAATACCTTCTATAAAATGTATAAGATGCATGTTGCACAAGTAGGTGGGAGGCCCTCGTATATAGAGGCCGTCTGGGTTGGTACCACCGCTTTGTCTATTTCTGCCGCCAAGCAACAAAGTGCACTGTTGTGTTTTGGTTCGAAGGACATACAAGTCAGTGAAATTTCTGGGCATTATGACACTTAGCAACTTATGTCTCAGTGTGACGAGCGCAGTTCACTGCCATGCAGTACTTTGTAATTTAAAATTCCGTATTGTGCTGCTTCTGTATATGTGCAGTGCTTACCATCAGGCGAGCGACCCTGCTTGTTTCAATCAAGCAAATAAAAAAACTGGGATTTGTATTGTATAAGTACATGATGGTGACACCCACAAAACATCTTCATTCTACATTCTGTGACGACAGCAGTTCCGTGTTGCCATGCTGACGTCTAGCGAAATACCACACGTTCTTCACAACTTTATGATAACATTCAATTAATACGTGATTTATCCATTTCATGCTTTAAAAGACCTCGAGTATCACGTAGATATAGTAAAACAGATTAATTGTGGTACGATTATCGTTAAGTTTTGATTGATTTACTATATCATGTGACTAGCTTTTGCCCGCAACTTCGTCCGAGTTCATTAGTGCTCCGCTCGTATTGTTCGTGATGTAATATAGCCTACAGCCTTCCTCAATAAATGGACTATCTAACACTGAAAGAATTTTTCAAATCGGACCTGTAGTTCTTGAGATTAGCGCGTTCAATCAAACAAACTCTTCAGCTTTATAATATTAGTATCGATTATTCGAAAAGATTTTTCAAGCAGCCAATAAAGATTCAGCGTGTTTGACTAAAGGCTCCTCTTATTAGTGGATGAAGCTCCTGCCTAGCAAGGGGCAGTATTTATGTATTAGCGGTTTTAGCAAGTCTTTAATGATACATGTTTATTATTGCTGCCAGTGATATGTGAAATAGAGAGAATAAAAAATATAGAAGTGATAAAATTAGCACCAAAAGTAAACCACTTAATGGAAAACTGAAAGAAGAGCAACTTTTTAGAAACAGTTTTGAAATAGAGGACATCAAATTAGAATTTCGATTTAAGGTCTCAAGAAAAAATACTCAGGGTCGTGTTTTGATTTCTAAACATTTTAAAACTTTCCTAATATTTGAATATTGCACTATTACCTATACCCTGCAATGATGTCATGGCGCATTAGGGGAATTCCAACGTCCCCGAGTATTGAAGAGCGCCCTCGATATTTCCGATTAAACTGCCACCCCATGCTGTCCATCTCGATATCGATTACGAATATGTACTCGATCTACCCTGCTGTGTATTTTGCAATCTCGATTATTCCGGTCATTGCCTTTACGAGGCAATAATGTGTTTTGGTTAAAGAAGTGTTTTCAACCCTGGATGCGAAAAGTATGTTATATATTTGAAGCTTTTGTCCAATGTGTGTAGTGCAGAACCTTCTAAACGGGTGAAGGCGGCTATTTATTTGAAAGCTGTTTTAGTCGAGAAGGTTCTTAAGATCTGTTAAGCCAATTAAACATACCAGATTTTATAATGATGCCATGATATTTGAACAGTTTAGTTACAGGTAGGTAGTTAAATGATGTGCTTGATGAGTTTCTTAAATTGGACTTGCATAATGCAACATAAAGATATATTTTAAATATTATTGTGACATTAATGTTGTCTGCTGTGAAACCTTTTCTTCCATCTGCCCTTATCACACTCGCCATGGGGTCGGCGCAACACGCTTTTAACACATGTTACAGAAAGATTTGGCTTGTAGTTTTTACGACCGGCTGCCTGCCTGACGTCAATCCCTCTGGGGAAACCTGTTGTAAAACCTAAATAAATAAAATAAAAGTTGTATAGTACAAAACCTTCTAAGACTAAATATTGTCCACGACTCTTGCAAAATAATTCAGAATATTTATAAAGAATAACTTCTATGTAAGTACCTACTTAAAGATTTTTTTCTAAGAAAATTATATATTTATATCATTATATCTCAGCCTATTTGTATGAAACAGAATAATATAAAGAACCAAACGGACAAGCACTGAATACCTAATTTGTTTGCTGTGTCATAGAAAATCTGCCGTTTTTATCGCATAAATGAATATTAAACTATGGATGATCTGTATCAATCATTTCACGTTTTTTTATCGTTTATGGATCGATTCATTGATTTTTTATTCCAGCATTTCCGTTTATACGATAGGAAGTTTACAAATAGGACTATTCGAATAATCATTGATTCAAAAATGACTTGACCAAGATAATAATTTGGAACTTGTTGAAGTCAAAAGGCTCAGACAGATTATTCACTAAACCTTTTCGGTTAGTGTATCATACACTTAAATACTCCCACGGAATTTTAGTGACACATGTAAAACTGATCATTCTGGGAAAAGATATCGAGACTAGGGGAGTAAAAACCGATAGTGTTAGTTAGTTAAAGTTATTTAAAAACCACATCAACATTGTTAGTTATTTGTATTAAAAATCTAAGCACGTATCACGATCCTTTTATTACTTCGATGAATTAATTAGAATTCGTAACTGTTCTACAATATAATAATGGAAACAATAATGATGATAAAAATATATTGTTTAAGGAAATTTATAATAGTATACTTACCTACTTAAAGCTACGTAACTTTTGTGGCAGATAAAAAATGCAATACAGGTATCTCAAATCATATTTTTAATATAATATAATAAGTGATAAAGATAATTTATATTGAGGAAATAAGTCGGATGGTTTCGCAAAAATGGCTTTTAAGAGTTTTTCAACGTTGTATTGTGTATTAACAGCAATGCTTCTAGAATGATCTGAACCACACGCGTTGCGAAAAGGGCTTATGATTTGTTAAGAAATTTATAAATTATCTATCTATTAGGCATTAATGTATGTATGAATTTTATAGAAAAATAAAAGAAGTGTTTTAGGTTGTCTGATTTTGTACTTATGTAATTAATTAATTATTTAAGTAAAACACCAACAAATAAAATTAAATTGTTTTGTTCAAGTTATCCGGCTGAAGGTTAATAAGTTCGAATAAATATTTTATTTAAACGAGCAAATAAAAAGTATGGTATTTGTGGCAAGCAAATACCAGTTCAACAACCCGCAAACCGCGAACGTACGAATGTCGAAAGAAACATGTTACAGTTTGACGAATTCTAAAAATAATATTTAGAACATACATCATTCAGGTATTCGTTTACGGAATCGAGATTTACATTACAAACGACCGTATGGAAAACGTACAATACAACAAGTGTTCAACACGTCGCTACAGTATGCGTTCTCTAATTAAGTTACGCCGGATGAAGCAGCAATATGTGTTTAAAAAATTATCTTGGTTTAAATTAAAAATAAACAGATAATTTTAATTTATAAACGTTGTAATTAAAGACAACAGCAACAGCTGCAACAATTTTATAAATTAAATAACTTACTATATCGTATGGTGTGCCATGGCCCAAATCACAATATCACCATGCTGCACTTTGTTCTGTTTATAACCTCAAATGGCAATCACGTGATCACTTTTTGAAAATAATCTTGCTTTTGACCACGAAAAATATAAATGCAACGGTCTGTTGGGTGTAAATATCAAACTTTTACGAAACTTAGAGACGACCGGCCGGCATTTGACCGGTTTGCGTGTGGCACTCGCGATGTATCGTTCTGACTTCTGAGTCGTACACAGTCAACTCGTCACTATATTGGTAGGATCGAGCGCCGACGCCACTGCACTGTGAAACGTCATTTTTATCGTGCCACGCGCTTACGCCACTCTCATACGGAGCTATTGTTAGCACATGCTACATTTCTGTTGACCTTAATCTTTACCCGCTGGAATACCACATCCAGCGCGCGTTGGATGCTGGAGTAATAGTTGTATTCCTTTTGCAATTGCGAGTGGTGTAAGAATGTTTTGATTTGTAGTTTGTACGATGTATACCTAACATGTACAACCAAGCGATTAATTGCTGTATAAATAGAAACAATAATAGAAGGTCGTTAATTTGCAAGAGTTTGCGTTTTTCTATAAATAAATACATTTCTGCTTTTGCTATCAGATAGGTAAGTACTTAAATTTTTGCCATGCCTAATGAGTGACTCACTGTATGGAACGTGTTTTGAATATTAACTCAGTGTTAATTGTTTTTGTAAAGTAAGATATTAATAAATAATACATTTTATCAAGTGGCACTGAAAATGATTATGACGTCAGGACACGTTTGTGACACATACTTGGCATAATATTTCACGTGCAAATACTGTGATTTCCTAAACAGTTTACTGAAAGAATTGACACATAATTATGCCATAGATGTAAAAACAGACCGTCACAGTAAATTTGGTAGATGTGGAAGAAAATGGGTTGCAGATACTTCTGGTTAAAAGATATGACATGTTACATGTGTGAGTACGATAGTGAAAGCAGAGCGCGTGTGTGAATATTGATATTCGAAAGGCCTCCGGAGAGGTAAGACCAGTTATTTGCCAGCCGCGGGTTGAGGCGCTCACTTTCTGCTGTCATCGCAGTATTGCAAAAAATTCGTCTCGATCTCTGCCTCAGAGTAAGCAGTCTTAGCTTGCCTTAAGTTGAAACTGTTCAGACTGACTGTTTGTATCTTAATGTCCACAAAATTGAGCTCAAGGATTGACGAATTCCATCATTTTATATTAGGAGTATAGTAACAGATAGGTAATATTGCTTGGATATACTCTGTTATGATAGATTATGTAAGTGGATATCTATCACAAACCAGAGTAAATGGCCTTTATTCCTCAGCTTCTACATTGAGATTCAGAAAGAGGGCATACTTTAGACTAGCGGTTCCCAAACTTATAAAGGTACGGAGTACTTAACAAATGCCTTTCATTTTATGGAACCCCACATTAAACGATCATTACCTTACATGAAACACATCACAGGCATTTAATCAATGTAGTTTATCTTCAATGTGGCCGGATATTTTGCGAATCTGATCAGACATTTGCCACAAGTCAGTGACAAATGTAACTAATTCTCGAACCTTAGGGACTTTTACACGGATCCCACTTTAGGAATCGCTGCTATAGCCTATATATCATTGAAATTTATGCAGACATCATAATGTGTCATCCACATACAACGCGGTGTGAAGTCAGTAGCCAACTTTATCATGTTAGAGATAAACTACTCAATGTGACTGCCACGTGCTATTTTTGTGGTTAGACAGAAAGAGCGTCGGGTTATCGGATATTTAAAACTTTCGATTCAATATAGAATATGTTAATATTATTATAGTTGTTACTATACTAAGTAATTTTAAGAGTAGCTGCGTTCTAGACTTATAAAGAATAAATTATTTTTATAAATTCTGGAAATCTCAACGATGCGATTGTACGAAACGCAGCAGTAAAGCTACATTACATAGATGTTTAGAGAAAGTGAAATCGTCTAGGGCAAGTTGCTCCATTCAGAGTGTAGATAGAACTGGCACGGCTCTACCATAACAACTTCATTCACCGGACTAGAGATTCAGATACCGCAAAAGAGGACTGAGCAGTTTTCTGTTTAACATCTACCAGTATTAGACTCCTAAGGCATGAAGCAAACATATCATAATTATGATATTATAGAGCACAAATTAGCCTCCGGTATATAATCCCTCCCTCGTCGTCCCAAAGATGTTTTAACGATTCCAGTATAGTCGCCATCGAAACAGCACTGTCCTTGTCGAATCCCAATCGCAACAAGTGCGAAAGCGTTAACATACGTCTTCGACATCGCAAAGATAAGACCGGCGAGTCCAAGGAACTCCTAGATACTCCTCAACTCATGTATCGAGACACTACGACTCTATATTCTAGTTCAAATCGAGGTTCAAGCGCTTTTGAGCGTAATCCCTGCTTAACGTTTATTTTTCTAGCTAGAACGTCATAAGTACATTCTAAAAAAGAAGCTATAGGTACATTTTGAATTAAATTGAGACAAGACTCCACATTTTAATTTACGTATTACACTAATGAAAAGATTAGTACATCGCAAGAGAGACTTCATACACTATTCTATTGTATTGCACAGGTTGGTTCAGGTAGAATACAATCGTAATTCTGGGAACCGTTGCTTTGTGTGCGCACGTCTTGTTGCTTTGGAGGAATTTCATTGTGCATTGGTTAACAGTATTCAACATTCGCTAATAATTTTCTGTATTAGAAATTGTGATCAACTGGAAATAAATGTGTGTATATTATTATTACGCGAGTTCATTTATAATATTTTGTACGTTATTTAGGAATGTCGCAAGTTGAAATCCGTTCCTGCCTACCTCTATGGAGAAAATGCGTGAGTCTATGTATGTTTATGTTAGTATTTGTTTAGTATTCAAACATGGAATAGAACCAGGCGGGAGGGTTTATGCAATCCCATTATTTGTATTGCATCCAAAAAATCAGCCAAAATTTTATTAATAGGTGTTGACTTCGAATCATTGTTTCTTTACTGCATTGATATTACTTTTTTCTGTAGCATTTCTAGATATCCCAAGCTGTAGACAGTTTTGTCTACAGCACAAACGGGCTGGCTCAACCGCCGGGTGCCACTGTGTCCAGTGTCACAGAAAACGTGAAGTAGCAACTTTACTATTGCCTTTCGTACAGTGAGATATCCCCAGAGGTCCAAATCCCTTTCCGCTCCCAATCCCTTAATCGTCCCTTTCCTTTAAAGTCGGCAACGCGTCCATGATTCTTCAGGTATTGTGGATGTCCATGAGCGATGGAGATCACTTATCATCAGGTAATCCACTTATTTGCTGGCCTATGCAATAAAAAAGAAACTATTAAACATGAGTTTAAACATTTACTGTTCTATTTGTAATGGATTCTACTCTTTATAGAAAAATGCGTCGTGTTCAAGGTATAGTTTGCTACAGTGCAGTAAACACACCACCTACCTATAACTTGAGGTCACACTTCAAGGTAAACATGTACTATTAATCTCACATATTGCTATCACTATAAACTTAATGTCTGTTTACACATTGCTCAATAAATCACTTAAGGGAAAGAACAATTTCCGCCTTGCAATGATAGTTAGGTTATAGGTTTTGATACAAAAACGAAGCTAATCGTCAAATTCCTCCGATATTAATTAGAACAATTCTCTAATTTATAGATGGCTGAAGAGATTTCGTTTATAGTTAAGAATTATCTTGATTAAAGCTTTAAACAAGAAAAATAAACTTTATTAGTTTGGAAACTATGATGCCACGGCCAAAGACCTCAATCCTATAACACCCTTCTTTTTAGGATTCATTAACTATAGTAGGCCTATAATAATGATGATATTATATTGCAAATTGCTTTCCACTATATTCATTGTGGTTATTCTTTGAAATTGTGCATTTTCCGGGATAAAATTGACCCTGTGGCGATCTCCAGGTTTAATTGACTTCAGCCAGACTGTTGACAGAATCAATATCAGTTAATTATAGAAGCAGTAAAAAGAGAAATAGATGTTTATAATATGTAGTAGTGATAAAAAATTAAAAATTACTGGATCGGACACACCTTACGTAGACACCGTGACCACATTCCCAGACAAGCTCTGGATTGGAACCCACAGGGAAGGCGTAAGCGTGCCAACCGAAATATTAAATACATTTTAAATTTTTCTCTTTTAATCCTGGCAGGACGAAGTAACTACACTGGACCGGAGTTAAGTACAGTGCAGTCGACCGTCAAGATGTCACATCTGTATATAAGTCCTATAGGGATGGACAGAGAGATTTCTAATCTACACGTCCTGACATATCATTTTCGCTTCATATATTTTCATGAATCTCTTCATGCAAAGTCGTCAGTTCAGAGTAAGTACTCCTTACCGGTTAATTAGATGTCGCCTATTGGGTTGTCCATGTCACAGTTTCAATGTAGTCAACCTCTACCGACTCTTCCACTCACACTCACCTTGTGTATCAGTTTAGTCAGTCAATTTATTACTGTTACATTTAAAATAATTTATATAATAAGAGCTACTAACAACAAAGTGTGTATGTAAGGAGTCTGGTGTGTCGGGTTTCTGTTTCTGATGTGAAGATCAAAGATCTCTAGAACAGTCCAGATTACTTACTACTGCGACCACTTCCAGCTATCACAAATATAAATAAAGCCTTCTGAGAGATACGAGTAGTCATCAGGAAACAAGGTGGGCTTTCTTAATACGCCCGTGGTCCAGCTATATTCTGTTTGTACCAGAAACTACGAGTAAAACCACCTAAGTGAGCACCTAAGTAAGTAACCTAAAAACTTTACTGAATCCCAAACATCAATGCTATGTCGGTGATAATACGTTTCATTATACTAATCTATGTAAATTAATCATTCGACTATCGTAGAATATATTAGTAGCATTTTCAGGTTATCGTTTTCAAGTACCTACCTATTACATTTGTTAGGTACGTGATGAGTCTAGATACTTATTTTTTAACTCCCGAATAAAAAGAAATGTGTCGTAAGTTTGACCTCTTTATCACTCTGTGTATGTGTTTGTTTCTATCTGTGGCATCGTAGTACGTACACAAATGGTCTGATTTGAATGCGGTTTTTTTTAAATTTAAATTAAAGACTATTATACAAGATGGGTTTACTTTTGTTTGAAGTTCAACCTGTTCAAGCTGTTCAACTCTTTATAAGTTACAGATGTTTTTCTAATTGACGCCGAAGGCTTGTACTTTTAATCATTTTGAAGTGAAAACTTCTTTAGCATAGTTGTGATTTAAAAATTGATGAAATGAAAAAGCGACAGTAAAAAGAGACTGACACATAAATTCATAAGATTTAATGTGGGAGAAAATGAGATAGGAAGCATTAAACTGTTGTGCGCGCATGCGTGTTGTGCGCGCATGCGTAGTACAAAGTTTGAGAAAAGGCATCACAGCAACCGTGGTGTTTTGTATACGTGTACGTATTATACCTTTGGAGAGGTTTTTCATCATTTTTATAATAAAATTCTTCATTGTATTCTTCTGAATAAATCTATGTAATATATACGAATAAAATGTAAAATAATTATTAAACTTTGTATCACTATGATAATTGCTAAAACCTACAATTATCCTTTTCCCGAAATTTTACATTTTTCTCATTATCTTGAAGCCAAAATTTTTGAAGGTTACACTTTTACCCCGTGAGAATTGCACACATATTTTTTTTATGTTTATGAATTTGTTATAAAAATTACAATACATAAAAGGATAGATGTAGAAGTTTGTGTGCCCGCAACTGCCTAAACTGTATTATTTGTACGGCGCGCCTGCTCGCGACTTGATAGCAAAGTGTAAGAGCAGTGAATATTGAAGTCTTCCAGGCGCGTGAAATATTTTACTTCTAGGACAGTGTGACCCACCACAGGTCCTCACCGTCTGTCATTATCAAGCAAGATGAAAATAAATTCGGTGTAATATAATATTGTAGAATTCTTTGTTAATTCCAGTATGTAGTTAGTCTTTTAAATATTACTCGATTATGACCCGTTTTAACTATCATACTACTACTATGGTTATTCTTATTTTTAGCTTGGTTTTTATGTTTTAATTTTTTACAGCCGTGATGATGCTATTATTGTCTCAGCTGTATAGTATGCGGCCATTACAAAAAGTAAAATGTTTTTGTCATTAAACCGCTGGTTATTAATCGTAAAGTACAAATAGCTTCTTACAGCTTTCCTGCAGTGTAAAAAGTGTTATAGCAGCAGATGTTATTACTAATATAATAAAACTCCAAAACGATAATGGATAACGAAATTTTTCATGTTTACATTGTTGGTGCCTTACAGGTAACTATTTAAAAGAATAAATGTTTAGGAATTATGATGCTATTTACTGGCTGCTAATTCCACAATAAAATCTGGTAAAATCAAGAGCCATGAAGAATCAAAATATAATAAAGTTAAGATTGAAAGGGTATAAAACAACGCAAACAGTTAAATATTACATAAAAGCAGTGTATACGATCTGTAATAAGAAACGCCTGATGAAACGTAATGGCACTTGTGAGTTTCGCATGCTTTCAACATTGCAGTTGTATTTGATAAAGGGACAAAAACAGCTAAAATTTAATGATACTATGTTGAAAATAAAACAATATATTATTAACTCAAACCAACTAATAAAGTAATATAAAGTAATTAGTCATATAAACTTAAGCTAATAAGATTATAATCACAAGTTTGCATATAAATTATGGAAAAATATTTTAGTTATAAATATTTTGCATTATTAAAAGGTATGACACGTAAAAATTTGAGCTTGTTATTAAATGTTAAAAAATCTCTAGAACGTACCTATATCAATTTCAGTTATTACACTAAATATAATTTTGTCGCCCAATCTTGTACACAGAAACAAAATAGCAGTAAGTATCTGGTTTTTATACAGCTCTATATAGAGCTAATAAAGTTTAAAACTTATTTAATAAAAATAACCTTATTGTCTTAAGTGTCAAGTGCATACACCTCTGACTTTTCTAAGTTATGTGTATATTAATTGTCAATTATCACTTGCTTTAACGGTGAAGGAAAAACATCGTGAGGAAACCTGCATACCTGAGAAGTTCTTCATAAGAATTTCGAAGGTATGTGAAGTCTACCAACCCACATTAGGCCAGTGTGGTAGACTAAGGCCTAACCCCTCTCATTCAGTAGAGGAGGCCCGTGCCCAGCAGTGGGACGTATATAATAAAGGGCTAGTAAAAAAAAAAAAAACCTTATTGTCTTAGGATACATTGGTAACCCCAGTTGATTGACGCGGCGGCCGCCTTAAAGCAGTTGCTTCTCAACGTCGGGGGGCCGGGTGCAAGTAGCCGCCTCTTGTATTTGGGCGTGGTGCGATCCATGGCCCTTTACGGGGCACCCATATGGGTTGAGGCCCTGACGGCACCCAATGTCGCCCTTTTGAGACGACCTCAGAGAGCGATGGCGGTTGGGGTGATCCGTGGCTATCGCACCATATCCCATGAGGCGGCTTGCGCGTTGGCGGGGTCCCCTCCGTGGGACCAAGAGGCCGGAGTTCATGCGTCGATGTACAAGTGGCGTGCGGGGCTCCGGCCCCTAGGAGAACGCCCCCACCCGGGGGAGATACGATTGCGGAAATTCCACGCTCAGCAGTCCCTGCTTCAAGAGTGGAGGCAGCGGCTGGTCAATCCCTCGGCGGGTGCAAAGACTGTTGAGGCTGTCCGCCCAGTTCTGAACGACTGGGTCGACAGGCGGCACGGGTCACTGACCTTCCAGCTGGTGCAGGTCCTCTCGGGGCACGGTTGCTTCGGGAGGTACCTTTGCCGCATAGCCAGAAGAGAGCCGACACACCAGTGTCACCACTGCAACTGCGACGAGGACACAGCGGTGCTCACTCTGGAGGAGTGCCCCGCGTGGGTAGAGGAGCGTCGCGAACTCGTCGCAGAATTGGGGGACGACCTCTCGTTATCGGCTGTGAAGCCATGGTCGAGAGCGAATTCGTGGAACACGATGACCGCCTTTTGCGAAAAAGTCATGTCGCGGAAGGAGGCGGCGGAGCGTGAGAGGGAAATCACATCCCAGCTCGCTATCCGCCGCCGAAATGTCACGCGCAGGAGGATGCGGGAGGCACTCCTACCCACCCTGACAGAGGCCTGGGCGGTGGACACGTGGAAGTCCGTCGTCCGACAGTTGAGGCCTCGAGGTGATGCGCGCGGTGTTCCTGCGGGAACCTCGTCTGAGCGGAGCAGAGGTGGGTGGATAACTCCCCCGTCACCCACCAACCGAGGCCCTCTATAAGAGCCGGCGCCGTTGGGGCCGCGGAAGAGTACAAAAGCGTCCCCGCATCCCTGACCGAACAAGCGCACCTGGAGGAACATCGTTGGGTTTTAGTCCGTGGGAGTCGGACATAACCGTCGCGGCCGACCATGCGGTGGGGTAGTACCCATAAAGAGTTTTCCAAAGTAAAAAAAAAGGATACATTGGTAACGGTCATTATTGATGTAAACAATAGGCACTTAGTTTAACACTGTAGTTTAATAGTCAATGGTTGATACCACCGACTGAAAATTGTTAAGTTTTATGTTTAGCTTTTTGTTTTTTGAAATAAAACTAGTTTATACGGATTTTATCCGATTACTTATTTTTAACAGACTTCATGTAGGAACTAGTAGGACCCAAAGACTTTAAATGTATACTACTAGACGGGCTGTTTAGAAGTAAAATTGCGTCACATAATACGGGAGTTTGACAGCTCACCGACAGAGAGCGTGAGAGTGGTATTAGTAGAGTGAACGAGATGGTAATATTGAGTTACGGTCAAATGGCCGTAACTTAGTGGTCCAATTTCTATATACCGTGCAACTTGTCTAGTAGTATACATTCAAGTCTTTGGTAGGACCCGATATTATTGTAAAGGGAACTGTTTATTCATTGTTTGTAAATGTGGGCAGAATGTTTCGAATACATTTAAAACATCAAAAAATATAATATTAAAATAAAATAACATATCACATTATGCTAAATTCTTCTCGCTTCTCGCTCTTGACAATCTTTCTGCTTCCTCGATGGTGTCGGGTAGTTGAACATTTATTGTCTCTGGAAGAGTAAATACTAACATGCCAGCTATCACAGCGAGGGTCCCGAAGAATATTGCCGGTAGATTGTCGTAGTATAATGCCTGTAAGAAATTGAGTATGTAGTTAGTTAGTTAGATAGAATTTACAGCTAGGAGATTTAGAAACTAACAATACGCGACAAAGGTAATTTTACAACGTGGTAGCTTCCCTCGTATGTGAGAGGCCGTCTGGGTTCTACCACCGCTTTGTCTATTTCTGCCACCAAGCAGCAGTGTTTAAGCACTGTTGTATTCCAGTTTGAAGGGCATTGACGCCAATGAAACGTGAATTGTGCGTACATGCGTGTGTGTGTGTGTGTATATGGCATCGTAGCACCTAAACGAATGGACCTATTGGAATGCGGTGTTTTCTGTGAAAGCTAGTTTAATCGCCATGCTAAGTTTGAATAAAATATGTATAGCCATACAATTAGCTGTAGATGTTATTCTAATTGATGTCGCGGATTTATAATGGTTAGGACATGGGACATTTTTTTTAATTATAAATAAAAAATATTAGCAACACGCCTGTAATCCCCGAAGGGGTAGGCCAAGGTGTAATCAGTACACCCACATTTCACCGAGCGTATTTCCGTTCCACAATGTGATAGGGGGCGAGCCTATCGCCATACCGGGCACAAATTCCAGACTCCGGGCTGATCCTGAGCATTTCGTAATATAAAAACCCAATACC
The DNA here is from genome assembly GCA_905332985.1 of Mimas tiliae. Lineage (NCBI taxonomy): Eukaryota > Metazoa > Arthropoda > Insecta > Lepidoptera > Sphingidae > Mimas > Mimas tiliae. The sequence goes on from HG995254.1 coordinate 3,293,545, forward strand.
ACTTTACTCGACCTGGGGATCGATCCCTAGACCTCAGCGTTGGCCTCAATCGTAACGCGTACGCATTACAACTGCGCCACCGAGGCAGTTACATCATTACATTATCACACACATTAATAACATCTGATGGTAGATTATAACTTACCAGTAAAGGTGTAAGTGGTGCTAAAGTAGAACCAATTCTACCAGTAGAAGAACACACAGCCAGAAGAGACTGCCTGACTTTAGTCGGAAATACCTCCGATACGTAAATATATACTGAACTGTATGCGACCGTGATCGAGAACTTTCCAGATAGGTAGAATATCAGCGACCACCAAGTTTGATCTGTTGAAGAAGTATTTGATTTAGTTATTTATCGGTAAGAGTTGCAATCTTCTCTGATTTTTTTTTACTAGCCCTGTATTATATGTATGTCCCACTGCTGGGCACAGGCCTCCTCTACTAAATAGGTTATGGGAGGGGTAAGGTCTTGGTCCGCAATGCGGCCTAATGCGGGTTGGCAGACTTCACATACATACCATTGAAATTCTTATGAAAAATTTCTCAGGTATGCAGGTTTCCTCAAGATGTTTCCTTCACCGTTAACGCAAGTGATAATTAACAATTAATATACACATAACTTGGAAAAGTCAGAGGTGTGTGCTATTGAGACTGGTTTCGAACCTGCGTCTTTCGTCTCGACAGTCCCCACTGAGCTATCGCTGCCTCTAAATTTAAAAGTTTTTATTATTTAATATTTATTTTAATCCTATCATGTAACCAGCGGCTACTCGTATTCTTTTGTTAGACATTTCTTTCACCTGCCATTATCCCACTCGCAGTGGGGTCGGCGGAACATGTTTTTTAACACATGTTACAGAACGTTTTTGCTTGTAGTTTTTACGATCGGATCATCCCAAACATTTGTCTCAGTGCGGGAATCGAACCCGCGGCCTCTAGCTTTACAGCCGGATACTCGCCCAATGCGCCACGGAGGCTGTCGCTGCGTTTTGTTAGACATTTCAATTAATACATTTTAATAAATACAAAATTACTTGTAAGTAATGCAGTGAAGAATGGCTAGAATTCTATCAAAAAATCATAATTTACGTAAGTTCAGCAAAAGTTTGGATTGATTTAGATAGACAAATATAAAACTATTGTGTTGATAGCTACGTCTCACTACTTTTGATTTCCAATTGATTTATTTGTAAATTGAAAACATCCCAGATTTATTGATCCAATTTCAACAAATGTTATCCCAGCCAATCCAATTCGCAATCATTATTCAAAGCTCAAATCAACATCCGACTGTTTACAGAATAAGCTAGTGTTTTAAATCGATGGCAAAGCCGCGAAAATTATTCGAGTTTTAGCCAAACGCCTTACGAATGCAGGCGTCCGTGGGCTCCCAAATCGGCTTAAGTCTATTCCATTAATTCTATCTGTTAGATAAACAGAGATTAATAAATAAACAAATCTTGTAGATTCCCAAGCTTCCAAAGTTTGTATCGAAGTTCATCGATGTTGTTTAGAACGAACGGTTTCGAAACAAACAATACAGCATAAGCTCGTGATATTAGAGAATTAAAAGTTAATGCGCCCTATTTAAAGTATTCACGGCTAATCTTCGATTTATTAGATGGATAACATGAGTTTATAAAGACGCTTAATATAAGTTTATACAATGACTTCCATTATTGTCGAAATTACTTTTATCTCATGATGTAATTATAAAGATAAACTTCGACAGATGTTTCGTTTTACTGTTTCACGTTTTAGGCATCGTTAGGGGCTTGTAGCAACAAGCCAGGGGTGTATGCAGGAAATTACGATTGAGTGTGAATGTGTGATTCGATTTTGGGGCTTTAAACACCTGATTGGTGTTGAATGGTAAGGCTTTGAGAAAATTAATGATTTGGCACACCAGATCATGACACCCAAGAATTGAGTGAACTGAAATTTACCGACACTTCCGAAATTGACAACAAAAAGGAGGAGGTTCTCAATTCGGCGGGTTTTTTTAGGTTATTCAATGCAAATTATATCAATTATCAAAATTGTGGATCAATTTTGCTAGAAAAAAGTCATTCGTTGGAGTTCAGTTCTATGTAAACCCATCGTATAAACCCATATAAATTTGGTTAAGATCTGATCAAGGAGCACGAAGTAAAAAAATGAAACTCGTCAACGGATAACAGCTTAGTACCTACACTCGTCGTTATTATTTTATTGTATTGGAATGTAAATACCATAGTTATACCACTAAACTTTATAAATTAAAATTAGTTTGAGCCGGTGTCGCAGTCGGTTAACTAAAATTTTTTTTTTCAATGTTATTTTTAAGTCGGTTTTTAAGTATTGTTTTCTATGTCCTTTAATACTTTTTAAAAATATTTTATCTTCACACAAGTGGCATTAGTTCGTCTCTGCGTGTTTGCGACAAGCTTCCTTACTTACGGTTTGAGTTGCGAATCTCAAGTTTTGCCTCGCGTGTTTCGCTCACGAATTTTAATGTTACTTTCACATAATTTTACATACATAATGGTGTGTTACATTTTAATATATTTTAATTTAATCTTATTGAAATTTATTGCTCTTGTTTTAGTTTGTTGTTAGAAGCTTAAAAGACTATTTCAACTTTGCTAATATATATTAAATGTATTCATACATCGTTATTTTAGAAAAGCTTATTAAAAGTTGGATTGAGTCATCTTTTGGAATATTTTATTCGTATATCTTTACGAAATTACTTATTCACGAAATACTTTCAGTTTCAATAGATTATTACTTGGCAACAGTAGGCATTGAATAAATTAAATAAATTTTATTTCTATGTTTCTTTATTTCAATTAGAGACTATTTTTTTAATATCAGTTGTTAAATTAATGTAGCTTTTTCATCGTCCATTTAGATTAACATTTTTATGAAGTCTTTAATAAATATTTCTTTGTTGTTCTTCAATTTAGTTGCTATCAGATGAAAGCAAGACTACTTGATGAATATTAAAACTAGATATACTACTACTATCTAGTCTTAATATTACGCTAAAACAAAAACAAAAACATACCTTTAGGCAAAAACGACAATCCAATACAAAGGCAGGCACTCAGGATATACATGATGATCATGACCCTTTTTCTTCCAAATCTATCCAATACACACAGACAGACAAAGTTAGCTGGAATCTCCACAAATGCAACCAGCATGAAGTTTATATACTTATTGCCAGCCAACGATACAGAGTTAATGGATAACCCGTAGTATACAAAAGTGCAAGTAATCCATAAATATGAGCAAACAACCAGTCTTTTCCTAATTATACTTGATCTTAGAACTTGTATGAATATCGACGGTTCCTCTTTCTGTTCCTCGTCATCTTTTTCTTTGGTATCTTTTGTAGTTTCCATTTCATACAGTGGTGCAAAATCTTGTTCTGATAATTGTACTTTGTTCATTTTAGCCGCCTTTTTCAGTATTTCGATCGCTTCTTCATTCCTCCCTTTACTTAGTAACCACCTCACGCTCTCATTCAGGATCCAAAGGTAGGAGAATACTAGGATAGCTGGTGGATATATGACCCTGAGGAGTGTCCTCCAGTCCTGTAGGATCCAGGAGAGACTGGAGAGCGTCATGAGACCGAACACGAAGACCACGTTTATGAGCGTGTTGCCGAAGACTCGACCCTTTGGTCCAACTAATTCCATAGCTGTACAGACATTAAAATTGGTCATAACTTTTATAAATATTCATATCTTGCATGTCTTTGTAAGCCTTTTAAATATGACAAATTAATGCATATATATTTTAGAATGATTTTTTCAATTTGATCCATTCCCACACTTAATCAATTGAATTTTGCTAACAACACGTATAAATAAACTTAATAGAACATCTAATTGAAATGTATTATTTAAAAAAAACTTGCTCTTACCCAAAACAAAAGCAGTAGAATAAGCGCCAGCACCCAGCCCAGCCTCAAGGAACTCAAAAATTACCATCATAACGTAGCTAGTAGAGAAAGACCTCAGAAATCCAAATAAGCAGTTCATAAGAGAGGCAATAGCTAAGGCACGTTTTCTGCCGAATTTATCTGATACGATGCCGGTGAGAGGTAATGATAGGAATAGGCCAGAGTTGTGTATGGTGCCTATAAGCGTCCTCTTCCAGTTTTGACAACCCAAGTCGAACTGAAACAAATTTTAGAATTAAGAGATCTTTATCCAGTTACCCCTTTTTTATTGGCTTTCGAAGGCAAACGAGCTGACGGCCCACCTGATGGTAAGTGGTCACCATCGCCCATAGACATTGGCAATGCCAGCGGCACAGTCAAGCCGATACCTACCGTGGAAATACTTTTTTTAAGCCTTGTTTGAAGAAGGACATGTCATAACGCTGAGGAAACACCGCAGAGGGAGGTTCATTCCAGAGTCTGAAAGTGCGTGGGAGAAATGACCCCTGGAAACGTATTGTACTGGAGGTAGGTAGTTCCAGGTAAAAAGGATGAACTCTCCTCCTAACCCCTATGCCTCTTGTACGTGTGGTTGGTACCACTTACGTTTTATGGTTTCGTAGCCACAGGATGTTTACGCTGTGTGTCTGTCCTTCTGTCTAGCTATACTATTATAGGGCTCCATGTTTAAACCGTAATAGAAATGTTGACTGCCTCGGTGGCGCAGTTATAATGTGTACGCGTTACGACTGAGGTCTCGGGTTCGATCCCCGGGTCGGGAAAAAGTGGTATTGGGTTTTTCTATTACGAAATGCTCACTATCAGCCCGGAGTCTGGAATTTGTGCCCGGTATGGCGATAGGCTCGCCCCCTATCTCATCATGGGACGGAGATACCCTCGGCAAAATGTGGGTGTACTGGTTACACCTTTGCCTAACCCTTCGGGGATTACAGGCGAGAGTGCGTATGTAGAAATGTTTACCGATTGTGTGTTATTATACAGACAGAACGTCGTGACAAAATAAATTTGCCATTTGGATGGTAGATATATTATATATATTCTAGGAACCGTTATACAATAATAAATACACCTAAAAGTCACACACATAGTCCTGACCCCACACTAGGTGAATCTGTATCGTGGGTATCAGGAACTTCAGGGACTTGCGGCCCCACAACACCCAGACCCGAAAAAATATTTCTGGATCACACAAACATTTGTCTCGGTGTGGGAATCAAACCCACGGCCTGTCGCTTCGCAGCCGGCTACTCACCCACTACGCTACGGAGGTTGGTACTACCGTTTTTTCTATTTCTGTCGCCAAATAGTATTGTGTAAGCAATGTTGCGTTTCGGTTTGAAGGACATTGAAACCAGTGAAATTACTGGGCACTATGAGACTTAACATCTTATGGCTCGGGATGACCAGCGCAGTTCAGTGTCATATTCTGTAATCCAGAGTTCTGTTCGACATTAGGCGAGCGACCTACTCGTTTCATTGTTCAAGCAAATAAGTAAATAAAAATAAAAAAAACATATTGCAATAAAATCACTAGTGTAAGATTTTTTATTGCATTGCAAGAGCAAAATTCTAAAAATAATGTTAAAAGTAAGTTTTTTTTATGGTATAGGCCGGCAAACGAGCAAGTGGATGACCTGATTGTACATGATCTCCCCGCCCATGTACGCCCATAATACTAGAAGAATCATGGGCGCGTTGCCGACCATATAGGAAAGTGATTAAGGGATTGGGAAGGGAAGGGGGATTTGGGCCTCCGGATATCTCACTTACCGTATGAAACGCAGCAGCAAGCTGCTACTTTACGCCAGTTTTCTGTGAGACAGTGGTAACGACCCGGCCGAGCCGGCCCATTCATGCTGTAGACAAAACTGTCTACAGCTTGGCTCTACCACTCATGTAAAAGTGTCTGTCAAGTAAATATGACTTGAGCTAAATTATCTAGAAATATCATTATACGATTGTTAAAGTTTACTTAACAAACTCAAATAAAACTACGATATAAGGACCAATTGTCATTATCGGTCAACTTGCGAGATATATACCGCTTATCAAAACATGTAGTCGCCCGCGACAGCGCACGATATATTTTATATCATTTGTATTGTGGATTGTAGTACTATTAACATTTTCTTGTTTTATGCATCATTCAACGAGACTGCCTCGATGGCGCAGTTGTAATGCGTACGCGTTACGACTGAGGCTGACGTTGAGGTTTCGGGTTCGATCCCGGGTATAAAATCAATCATCTCAAGCCATCATAAATCTTTCTGTAACATGCGTTAAAAAGCATGTTGCGCCGACCCTACTGCAAGTGGGATAGGGATGATGATGGAAGGAGAAAACGTTAAATACAATATGTAACAAAAATCCTTGGGCAATTTAACTGTGGTATCAGAATCAATATTGAAACGTAATGAAATAACTTGCATGCGAAAATCATGTTTATTTTTTAAACTTGAATTAATTTATTGTTTGTAAAACGTATTTCGATTCATGACCTCTGCTAGAGCGATGACTTGGAGCCAGAGCGAGATAGCATGTTGCGGCGTCCACGTACATACATCAAACATGCTTCGCCGCACGCTTCGCCAATACACACAGAAATTCAGATGTAAATCACATTTTTTAATATGTTCATTTTCTTAATTACCTGTGTAAGGTTAATCTAATGATAATAATTAATCTCTCGTTAATCTCGCTTCTGTTTATATTTTATTTAAATATTTTTATTAAGCTGTCTATATGTCTATCTTCGCGACCTAAAAAGGGCTAACAGGGATTTTGTTACACACTGTATATGTAAACGTTTGTTGCCCATCTACAACAGGACAAACAAACATACTCGCATTTATATTGTTATCTCACAGACTATCGGTGGGTGTAACCGCGTGTTTGAGCAGGCAAGTCGCGTGATGCGTATTTTTAACTTTAATAAAAACATCGTGATTATCACGTGCTGCGTGCATTTATATCGAGTGTATGACGCGGACTTTGAAACTTAGGAACGGTTTGAGACATGCGACTGATATATGCCGATAGCCGAGACGCGAGCGATCGTTTCTATACACTCAATATATAATATTGTATACAGCGGGCGAGTAGCCGGCTACGAAGCGAGAGGCCGTGGGTTCGATTCCCGCACTGAGATAAATGTTTGTGTGATCCACAAAAAAATTGTTTCGGGTCTGGGTGTTGTGGGACCGCAAGTCCCTCGTAGTTCCTGATACCCACGATACAGGATTTACCTCGTGTGGGGTCAGGACTATGTGTGTGACTGTTGGGTGTATTTATATTTTGTCTGACACACCAAGATTCAGTAGATGTATTAAGATTGACTAAAGGTGACTGGTAACACAAAGTAACTTATTACTGATGACTATATTTTATAACGTATTAAGGAAAACGATGAAATAACTAATGTATTATTTAACTTTATTTCCTGGTTATTTATTTTCTAGTTTAGATGCCGCCGTTGACTGACTGTATGATTTTTAAACTGAGATTCAATATATAATATATTTTTAATTTATTTGGGTATAACGAACAGTAAAATTAGGCAGACTTTCACGACGATCCTTAATCAAGATTTACCACTAAACCTATTTAAGATCAATCAAACAATAAATCCTATTAAATACAAAAAGAATCATCTAAATCGGTTCACATTTGGCGGAGTAAAGCATAAACAAACATAAAAAAGCCTAAATTATATAATATACAGACGAATTCATAACCTTTCTTTTTGATGCGGTTAAAAACAATTGGAACATATAATTCGAACCAGATAAATATGTCACTATTTTAAGTCCATAACACACTTTCTCGTATCATTCTTGCCAAGATTGTAATTATTCGACAACAATATTTGCGTTGTAATTACAATGGTACAGTTATCTTAGACATGGGTACATTTTCCAGCTCCGTGGCGCAGCGGGCGAGTAGTCGGCTGCGAAGCGAGAGGCCGTGGGTTCGATTCCCACACCGAGACAAATGTTTGTGTGAACCACAAATATTGGTCTCGGGTCTGGGTGTTGTGGGACCGCAAGTCCCTCGTAGTTCCTGATACCCACGACACAGGTTTACCTAGTGTGGGGTCAGAGCTATGTGTGTGACTGTTGGGTGTATTATTATTATTATTATTATTAATAGTGAAATATATTTTATCAACATATATTCTAGATATCTAGTTAAAGATTCCTATTTTAATTAAAGCGATTGTCTCTTAGCAAACCATATAGCTGAGCACAATATAAATATATATTACTTGCTTCATCGAAATAAGATGTCAAGAAACGGAACTCAATCAAAACATGACCGCACCAAAACTCTGTGCAAGGGGGCGGGGCTTTAAAAGTCTGTGCAAAATAATATCTAGTTGACAGTTGATACTCTAATTTTATGCGCCATGCAGAACGTCGTATCACGATCTAGAAATTGAATATTTAGACACTAACTTTTATGAAATAAAGTTGATTTTTAACGTTCATTAATTTTTGTTGCGTATGATTTTACCTTTGCATGTGGAGCCGTATTATTTGGCAGATTCATATGAGAGTTATCGTTCTAGTTATCTTATTTCGATGACTTGCTTATTGATTTTTGTCTTTCTATTGTCATTGTGTTTGCCATACACCTAGTCATTATATATTTTTTATATATCTATTGAAATATATATATATATATAAATTGATTGATTGATCACTAATCGGTAAAGAGACATCGCTCTTGCAGAGGTAATCAATCGAAATACGGTTCACAAACAATACAATCATTAAAGCATAAAAATAAATATGATTATTTCTATAGTCTTATTTTCGTTGACTGCCTCGGTGGCGCAGTTGTAATGCGTAAGCGTTACGATTGAGGTCAACGCTGAGGTCTCGGGTTCGATCCCCGGGTCGGGTAAAGTGGTATTGGGTTTTTCTATTACGATATGCTCAGTATCAGCCCGGAGTCTGGAATTTGTGCCCGGTATGGCGATAGGCTCGCCCCCTGTCACATAAGGGACGGAAATACGCTCGGCGAAATGTGGGTGTACTGGTTACACCTCTGCCTAACCCTTCGGGGATTACAGGCGTGAGTGCGTATGTCTCTTATTTTCGTATGCGAGTTATTTCATTACGTTTGAATATCGATTCTGATATCGCGGTTAAAACACCCAACAGGGTTTTTGTTACATATTGTATATTCTGTAGGTCTGAGGGCCAATTCTCGTAATTTTAATTGTTCAAAATATCATTCCGATCTAATCTCAGCGACAAGAAAGTTGCAAATGGTATTCTGCTAAACCAATATTCAAGAACTTAGAACGCAATGATATCGAAAGTAGAATACAAGTTGACTGAACCAAAACGGCATTCTGGTAACAATTTTGACACTTAACTATCTTCTTCTTCTTTTAATTGTGTTTGGCTCCACCGTAGATTGGTGATTTCGCCAGTGTCCATTGTGAGACACTTAACTATATAAAATGCATTTCGTCTACAGACAAACGTCAAAATATTGAGAACGAAATGTGACTGAAGGTGAAGCAGTGTTGCCAAGTGCACTGTAATTACAGCAGATCTGCCGTATTTTCATGCCATCTACTGGACACGGTATTTTTATAAATACCTTATATGGAGACACAGTATTTTTTTTACAGTAAAAATTTCGTATTATTATTGTATACTACTAGACAGGTTATTTAGAAGTAAAACTGCGTCACATAACGCGGGAGTTTGACAGTTCACAAACAGGGAGCGCAATATGGGTTCTAGTTGAGAGTAAGCGAGATGATAATATTGAGTTACGGTCAATTGACTGCAACTTAGTAATACAACTAATTTACTATACTACAATTTATTATACTACTATTTCTATGTACCGCGCAGCTTGTCTAGTAGTATACATAAAACTCTTTGATTAAACACATTAAAAAAAATAAACCGATATCATCATCATCGCAGCCATCCATTTCTGCAGCGATCGATATATACAAATAAAATGTTAAGTTAGTTTAGGATATAAAGTTTAAAATAAATTTATATTTTATTTAATAATTTAATTATTTCCTTTTTTGTATGACATTTTATTGCACTGTAAAATAGACTGTATTTTTTCCCATCAAGCACTGTATTTTTGACGCAAATGCCGTATTTTAATGTGGACAACACGGTATTTTCAAAAATCTGACTTGGCAACACTGAGGTGAAGTGACTGTGAGTTAACTGCAGACAAATTCAGTTAACTTTATTCTCTTTTACTGCAAGCAACTAAAAGTAGTCAAAATTGTGCGACTTTGTGTGCTCGTTATTCCAGTAAAGTATTAGAAATGAGTTTACAGCCTATGTTACTCAGTGATAATGTAGCTTTCTAACGGCCAAATTATTTTTGAAATCGGCCCAGTAGTTTTTAAGTTTATTTGTTACATACAAAAATACAAAAAAATCTTTCCTCTCTAGAATATTAGTGTAGATTAAATTATGAGAGCAATCGCACTGTCAAAATTCCCGCCAAAACTCTCGCACAATTTTTATTTAGTATAGATATGTCCTCAGCAGTGTTGCAAAATAAAAAAACCGCAATTCGGTAGAATTTCAAATTTCAATAAAATAATCGCGATTGTGGTTATTTCCGGAAAGGACTGCCTGAGTGGTGCTGTTGTGCCGTTTTCCTTCAGTTATGCCATGGAATAGATAAATTAATGAAATAAATAAAATACATGGAATTAGTCAAATCAATTAATTAAAAAATCATAAGCTCCAGTTACGTAATTTTTTAATCACTGAAATTAGTCATATTGTGGGTATTTTATTGTGAGTTGGTAACATTGATTTTGTCGCTTAGGTTATTTTTAAGTTCTAGAATTCAGTCTATGGCAGCTGATACGTAAAATTCGGTAAAATACTTGTCATTGGCGAAATGCATAATAATGCGAAGCCATATTTTCAACAAAAGAAAGACATTGAAAGTTGATCGAATTGACAGTTTAAATGCAATTTAACTGAGATGATATCGAATTTTTAAAGGAGCAGAATGCCATATTTTTAATTAATTCAAAATGTAATCTTAGTTCGGTTAAAATTAATTCGCAGTGTCAGTTAAAATAGCAGAATTGGCCCTCTGGTAGGTTGTTGTAGGTCGGCAAAATTATGCCGGCTGCCTAATTGCTTCTTCACACTCCGTTTAAAGGACCCCATATTATAGGAAGGAGGGAACACGTGTGCCGGCAAACTATTCCACAGCTTGATGGTCTGGCAGAAGTAAGATTAGGTCTCATTAGGTTATACTTACATCTCTAACAGCTGAATCCTCTTCACTATACACATAAGAGCTACACTTCTCAGTGTTGTTTTTATCAAAAATATCAACAGAACACGAACCGTTTGCACTGACATCGTCTAAAAAAGGATGTCGGCTACATTTCGAGAGACTGTCCTTCTCCTTGGGTATTGCGTGTTCAACCCATTGATTGTTTAGTGAACTTTCGCATCCGTATATTTCGCATCTGTAACAAAGGATCTATAGTTAGGTTCTTTTGAAACATTTACAATGTAGCTTTTTTATAGCAGAGGCCGGCAACCGAGCAAGTGGGTCACCTGATGGTAAGTTATGTCCGCCGCCCATGGACACTCGCAAAACTAAGACAATTATAGGTACGTTGCTGACCTTAAAGGGAAGGGATTGGTGGGAAAGGGGAGGGGAGGGAATTTTGGCCGGAAATCTCACTCTCCCCACGGAACGCAACAGCAAGCTGCAACTTTACGTCTGTTTTCTGTGAGTAAAGAGTAGAAATTGTAACAGGGTTAATTTTCGCTACACTTGTATAAATATTAATGTAAATTGGTTGACATTAACACTATAATAGTCGCTGGACCTATTAGAAATAATTCAAATAGAATCATCAACTGAATTTTGACAGAAAATTTAGGAATCGATAATATTATTTGAAATAATTCAGATAGAATCATCAACTGCATTTTGACGGAAAATTTGGAATCCGAAATATTATACTTACATTTTTGTCTTTAGTGAAATTAACATGACTATCATTAACTCCTTAAACGTAATCAATCAATAAATCTAGTGAACATAAAAGCAATTAACAAATATATCTGTTTATTCGTATAATCACCCTCGCAACTCGATAACAGGATATAATACTCAATTGGCGCCCAACGTGGTATTGATAAATGACGTATAAATAAGTGTGTCAATGGTACAATCGGGCGAACGTAATGCGTAACGCGATATAATTAATATCAGTCTGATGGGCGGCCATGATTGATTGCGTGGGGGTTAGGCCGGCTGTTCGTGATAGCATCTTGGCGATGCGGTTCAAGTGACCGAAGAGAGCGTGCAGTATTATGCAGCTATTTTGAGATATTAATTGACTGGCTTATACACGGTGCAATGGAAATGGTTCCAATGGCCAATTCAAATTCCATATTTATATTGTTACTTGAATTCTATTTTTTTATTCTATTCTATTTTTAGATTATGGTTCCATCGAGTTTTGATGATTTCGCAAATGTCAAGTATTAAAATAGCAATATCTAAAAATAAAGATCAAAACGTAGACATCTTTAAAAATATGCTTAATTGTTACACCTATTTTTTTAATCTACAGAAATTTCGTGTCGCAATTCTTTATTACTAGTCTGAATGACGATAACTCACAAGGAACTGCTACAGAAGCTACAACATACAGAATTTTTGACTTTAGCACTGGAATCGTCATCTCGAGACGCTTACGTCGTGTAAATAGCAATTTCACTGACTTCAATGTCCTTCAAACAGTTTCAATGCTGCTTGATGACAGGAAGATTCCTACCCAGATGACTTCTTGTATAAGAGTCACCTACGAACTATTCTTTAAAAAAAAAAAACACATTACTTCAATATTCTCATGACAGTATATTCTCGAAGGTGGCAGTGGTGAAGTACTCTCACAGTTCGTCAATAAAGAGAGAGCTCATTATCACATGACTGGTCGCAAATCCTATGTCACAGCATATTACAGACTCAAAAAAGTTCTATAATGTATTTCTTGACATAGAAATTGATCCATGGATTTTCCGGGTGTACAGCCCAAGTATATTGCCACTGATCCAAGCATACAATTCCCCTCACGTAGTATGATATTTTTTTTATTATGATGCAAAGGTTTTATTTAAAACAGCTCTTTATATTCCATTGTTTGCTTCTAAATGCCTGAAAGAATAGGCATTTGTACCATTGAGTGAGTTTAGTGCGAAATTGTTAAATTTTTTAATTGGTGCATTTTTAACGTTTACGGAGCATTTATTTATTACATACATACACACTCAAGCCTGTAATCCACGAAGGGGTAGGCAGAGGTGTAATCAGTAAACCCACATTTCGCCGAGCGTATCTCCGTCCCATTATATGATAGGGGTGACCCCATAACCATACCGGGTACACTTTTAGACTCCGGACTGATACTGAGCATTTCGTAATAGAAAAACCCAATATCACTTTTACTCGACCCGGGGATCGAACCCGGGACTTCAGCGTCAACGTTCCTAACGCGTACGCATTACAACTGCGCCATCGAGGCAGTCATTTATTATATTCAGTTTATTTATTATAAGTTTAAAAATATTAAAACTGTATCTATATAATAAGCTGTAAGGCAGACATTGCCCATTTATTAGGCAGACGATGATGAAAGGACAGAACTGATGCTCCATCTGATGTTAAGTGGCAAGCTACTGCCTACAATGAAATACATTTTAATGCCTTGTTGAAAGACAAAATATCAAAGCGTTGCCATATGCCTGATAATTTTGAATATATTCACAGAAATATGTTAGTTATGTAAACATTGAGTGGTTGAGCCACGCTGTAGATAGTTTTATCTACAGCAGGAATGGGCCGGCTCGTCCAGGTTGTTACCACTGTCTCACAAAAAACTGGTGTCAAGTGCTGCTGCGTTTCGTACGGTGAGTGATATATCTGGAGGCCTAAATCCCCTCTTCTTCCCAATCTCTTAACTATCTCTATACTTTAAGGTCCCATGATTCTTTTGCCATTGTGAGCGTACATGGGTGATGGAGATTACTTACCATTAGATGAAGATGAGATTACTTACCATTACCCAGAAGCTAATTTGCCGGTCTATGCAATAAAAAAATCGCTTAACCTTTCATCTTGACCCATAATAATTTGGGATATAAAATACGTATAATTTGTGAGTAATTAATGATCGTCAGATAGTAAACCGTCATTTTTCAAGGACCACTTCACACGGTGCGCCTAACGATTTAACAAACAAACTTCATGATCATAATATAGAACAAGTTTAGGGAAGATATGAAAAACATTGCTATGTGAAAAAAAAAAAATCAAAAGGATTCACTTTTTAACCGAGTTCAAAAAAGGAAGATGTTATCAATTCGGTGCGTTTCTTTTTATTTTTTTATGTAAGTATATATCGATTACTGAACTTTGGACTGATTTTGTTTGAAAATATTTCATTCGATAGAGTTTAGCTGCGATGTGGTCCCATATAAATTTAGTTAAGATCTGATGACAAAAAAAAAGTGAGACTTCTCAACGGATAACAGCATAGTCCTCGCGATGGTGTTATTGTATTGAAATTTACGTGTCAAGCAGTACCTACTACTAAAATAAAAAAGTTAATAACTACTTTAAAAAATAGAAAGTGTTATCTCTTAGGTTTACGCGAATATTAAACATTGAAATAAAACTAGTTTATACGGATTTTATCGCGGTTTAATTTTTATTTTAGTCCCGACGTTTCGAAAGCTTTTCAGCCTTCGACCAGTCTCTCCCGTGACCACGAAGGCGCGATAAAATCCGTATAAACTAGTTTTATTTCAATAGAAAGTGTTATTTTTGACTTTCAGTGTTATTTTTTGATGACGGTTTTTAAGTTTTGATAAAACTTTTTTAATAATTAGCTATTTTTAAAGTTAACAGTTCAATTAAGAGTTAATAGCCGCCTTGGCGCATAAGACAACAATGTTTGTATGATCCACAAATATTTGTTACGGGTTTGAGTGTTTTTTCTCCAGAGGGGTGTTGTCAGGCGGGCGGCCGATCGTAAAATCTACACGCCAAAATCTTTCTATAACATGTGCCCTGTGTATCTCACTCATCACACGAAACGCAGTAGCAAACCGCTACTTTACGTGGTTTTTTGTGAGATCCGTTAGCGACCCGGTCGAGCTGGTCCATTCATGCTGTAGTTACCTACAGCGTCGGTCTATAACTCAAGAGTTGTTGAATAGAGTCTGAATAAACCTTTCTGTGTTTAATTTTAATAAACATTAACTAGGCTAATGACTCAAATTTAATATTTTACAGCCTGCCTTAATTGAAATGTAAAGTTTACAATATTACTTCAGACTGAGCTGATTATGAATGCACCGCATCGCGGCTGAGGCCAAATGTGGGCGCTTTATTAAGCTTCCAGTTTCAAAGCTTATACCCACTATTGAATTGAGCGTACTTCACTTTAGACAATGGCATACTCGTACCTATATAGGTATACCCGTAGCATGCATATGCATGCTACGGGTATTCCAGATCAATAGATTTAGGCCTTACTAAAATCAAAACTATGGTAACTATGGTTTTGTGGTAGAGCCACGCTGTAGACAGTTGTGTCTACGGCATGCATGGGCCGGCTCGTCCGGATCGTTACCACTGTCTCACAGAAAACCGGCGTAAAGTAGCAGCTTGCTACTGCGTTTCGTACGGTTAGTGAGATATCCATATGGGATATGGGTTAGTGCGCCCATGATTCTTTTGGTATTGTGGGCGTACATGGGCGGTGGAGATCACTTACCATCAGGTGATCCCCTTGCTCGTTTGACGGCCTATGCAAAAAAAATGGGATTTCGTCATAATTACTTCATCTAGAGCGAAGAAATGTCAACTCGAACTTTTTATATTATGTGTTTTGTATCAACTAGTAACTTCAGGCCGGCATAATTCAATATTTATTGAGTGCGGAAAGAACGCGCGGTACTAGTGACTTGGCTCTTGCTAGTTGCCACCGTACTACACGATGGCACAGCAAACAGCTTGTGTTTCCGACTGCGACAACAATAATTATTTGGGACAAACAAAAATATCAGAAACGTCTTAAATCGCGCGGTAAATTTCACAGCCTATTTTCATTTGAGAGCAGTGCGATTTTGATGAAGATAAAATGATAAGATGAAAATGTCAAAAGCCAGATTACGATAAAATTACACACAAAATTCGACGATCTGGAGGCCAATACTCGTAATTTTAAATGTTCATAATATCATTCCGATCTAGTCTCAGAGTCAAGTAATTGCAAATGGCATTCTCTTAAACCAATAATCAACGTCAAATGTGAACATAGATCGTAATAAGATTGAATGTAGAATAAAAGTTGACTGAAGCCAAAATGGTATAATTCTACTGCTAATGCTAGGTGCATTTGACGTTGATTATAGGTTTAAGAGAATGCCATTTGCAACTTTCTTGACGCTGAGATTAGATCAGAATGATATTTTGAACATTTAAAATTACGAGAATTGGCCTTCAGATGCCTGCGTGATAGTAATGTTTCTTATCTGATACGTTATCGATGTTGAGTGCATAATACACATTTGAAAAAAAAACACTCGTCGCAACGAGCCACTTTGAGCCTTGGGAGTATAAGTGGACCACAAACTTAAGCCCAAAGCCAATGTCACCTGCACTCTGCTGATTAACGAGGCAATGGCGAAACTTGGTTCCCATTGCGGGTTGTGGGGTCAAACAGCGGGTCGCGCCATATAATAACAAATACCGTTAAATCTCCATAGATTCGCATACCATTACGAGAAGGCGGACCCTGGCATTAAGCTAGGATAACGCCAGACAGATAGAAAGACGAAGCGAGCAGGTCAGTCACCTATTGTTAAGCGCCATCTATGCCTATAAACAGAAGTAACACCAATCAGAACTTTGGATTACAAAGCCCTGCATGGCACAGGAGACATAATATGTTAAGTCTCATAACACTCAGTAGTTTCACTGGCTTCTATGTCCTTCATACCGAAACACAACAGTACGTATACACTACTGTTTGGCTGCACAAATAGACAAAACGGGGGTACCAACCCAGACGGCCTGCATACGAGGGACCCACCACCCAGTAATTCCTTTCCTGAATATACGATTAGTTTCGCATCTTTGATTCTAATCTAAATAACCCTAATACAAAGGCAATACGTAACATGCACCGAAATCCGAAATAGAGAATCACAGTAACAATTCCGTGCCACCGACTGTAGTAGAGCCATGCAAATATATGTAAATGGGTGCATAGTGCGGCCAAATGTGACGCGTGCCCGACACAGAGACTGCATGCACCTTTCAATTTACGTGACACGAGATTTGGAATGAGTAGACGGATTTGAAGACGGAGCTTTGCTGATTAGTGACAGAATTGTAGCGTTTATTCGTCAACGTTACTGATATGCGAGACTGCCGCGGTGGCTCAGTTGTAATGCGTACGCGTTACGATTGAGGCTAACGCCGAGGTCTCGGGTTCGATCCCCGGGTCGGGTAAAGTGGTATTTAGTTTAGTGGGGTTTTTCTATTTCGAAATGCTCAGTATCAGCCCGGAGTCTGGAATTTGTGCCCGGTATGGCGATAGGCTCGCCCCCTATCACATCATGGGACGGAGATACGCTCGGCGAAATGTGGGTGTACTGGTTACACCTCTGCCTACCCCTTCGGGGATTACAGGCGTGAGTGCGTATATATGCGAGAAATAAACTTACGGTACTAAGAAAAGTTATGAAATTTGTATTTTAAGTATAAATATTCCATAGTCACCGTCGCGCAGTGAGCGAGTACCCGGCTGTGAAGCGAGGCGCTGCAGGTTCGATTCCCGCATTGAGATTAAATATTTGTGTGACCCAAAAATATTTTTTTAGACGGTTGGATGTCAGGCAGGTGGTGATCTTAAAAACTACAAGTCAATTGTTTTCTGTAATGTGTAAAAAACATTTTGCACCGACCCCACTGCGAGTGGGATAAAGGCAGGAGGAAGAAGTAAGAATATGTAACTAAACGACCATGCCGGTCAAGCCCATTTACGCACTAGACGAAATTGTCAACAGTGGTGCTCTACCACTTAAAATGTTCATTTAATTTAGTCATTACGTTATTAAATCGAGACTCAAGACATACAATGACCGTTACACAATGGCACGGGGCAGTATGGCGCAATACTTAATTGTTTTTTTATGCCATAGGCCGGCAAACGAGCAAGTGGGTCACCTAATGGTAAGTGATCTCCACCGCCCATATACGCCGATAATACCAAATGAATTATGGGCGCGTTGCCGACCTTAAAGGACAGGGATAATTAAGGGATTGGGAAGGGGAGAGGGATTTGAGCCTCCAGATATCTCACTCACCGTACGAAACGCAGCAGCAAGCTGCTACTTTACGACGGTTTTCTGTGAGACAGTTGTAATGACCCGGCCGTAGACAAAAGTGTCTATAGCGTGGCTCTACCACAATTAAAGGTGTGAATAAATTGTGGAAATAATAAATGGTTCAATTAATGAGAAATTGTTGAGTTGCAAAAGTTGAAAGTTATCGTTTAGAAATTAGTTCTAGATTGAAATACATGCGCACCTATAATCTCCGAAGGAGTAGGCAGCGATATAGCTAGTACACCCACATTTCGCCATTTAATACTTATTATGCTTGCCCGCGACTACAAATGTAGCCAAAACAAAGCATTTATAGATCACCTTCACGTGTAGGATGAAAGTTCATTGAATTAGGGACGTTTGGTGCGTCCGAACGCACTAGAAATTAAATTGCCAATCGCCACACGAAAGAAGAAATAAAAAAATAATAACAAAAGATAAAACAGACTCAAATAAAACCAAATCTAAAATTTATACTAAATAATTTTAAGTCTGTACAATAGTTTAATAGTCAGTGAAAATGGTTTACATTTATTTGTGGATTTTAATTTCTTTGTTAATATGATATTTTTTTACTATTTTTATGTTAAAGAGTCATCAAAATCGGAGGGGAGGAATAATTTCTTAAAATTGAATAGGGACCACAGTAATATATCGAATACAAAATCATCCATATCAATCCACATTACAAGGTGGTAGGCCCTCGTATGCGACAGGCTGTCTGGGTTGGTACTACCGCTTTGTCTATTTCTGCCACCAAGCAGCAGTGTATAAGCACTATTGTATTCCGGTTTGAAGAACATTGAAGCTAGTGAAATTACTTAGTATTTATGATGCTTAACATCTTATGTCCTAAAGGCCAATTCTCGTAATTTTAAGTGTTCAAAATATCATTCCGATCTAATTTCAGCGTCAAGAAAGTTGCAAATGGCATTCTCTTAAACAAATAATCTCTTCAAAAATAAAAATACATAGATCGTAATGAGATTGAATGTAGAATAAAAGTTGAAGAAGCCAAAACGGTATAATGCTAATGCTAGGTGCATTTGACGTTGATTATTGGTTTAAGAGAATGCCATTTGCAACTTTCTTGACGCTGAGACTAGATCGGAATGATATTTTGAACATTTAAAATTACGAGAATTGGCCTGCTGGTGTGACGAACGTAGTCCAATGTCATGTAGGGCTTTGTAATTCAAACCACACATGTGTTGCTTCTGTTTATGAGCAGGTGTTACGCCTACCATACCACCAGGCTACCTGCTCGTTTCATCATTTAAGCTAATAGAGATGAAGACGAGTCAGTGTGAAACAATAACATTTTTAATATTCATAAAAACATGATCTCTGTAATGCTAGCCCCCTTGATTTCCTGTTTTGTTATTAATGACTCGGATGTTATAAAATATTGAATGCCTCGTACAATGGACAGTGTTTTTAGTTTGTATCAAGAGTTAGTGAAATGAGTGATGTTTTAAAAACAATTAACTATGAATGACATTGCCTAAAGACAAAACTGCTCGACCAGTGCGTCCTGCCTGTTATGACGTACGGCGCAGAGACGTGGACATTAACAAAAGGCTTAATGCACCACTTTAAGGTCGCTCAACGAGCTATGGAGCGGGTTATGCTTGGTATCTCTCTGACGGATAAAATCCGGAATACGGAGATCCGTCAGAGAACTAACTTTAGTCTGTCGGTTACTTAACCGACATAGCCCGCCGAATTAGCAAGTTGAAATGGCAGTGGGCTGGTCATATTAGTTGCCGCAACGATGGCCGTTGGGGTCGAAAGGTACTAGAGTGGAGACCACGTCTATCCAAGCGCAGTGTGGGCCGACCTCGAGCCCGCTGGACCGACGAGCTAATACACGTAGCGGGAAGCGGTTGGATGAGAAAGGCGGAGGACCGTCAAGTGTGGCGCCAACTTGGAAAGGCCTATGTCCAGCAGTGGACGAATTCAGGCTGATGATGAATGATTCTATACATGACGTACTGATAAATGTCCCAAAATACAGGCACAGCGGTGCAGTCGAGTTTGGGCTCTTCGTTCAACATTACTAAGCTACATTTTAGATATCCGTAGATACATTTTAGTTATAATTTTTGCGTTTACTTCCTGTCGCCTGCCTGACGTCAATCACTCTGGAGATAAAACCCCCAGTCCCGAAACAAATATTTGTGGATCAAACAATCTTTTATTTCGGTGTGGGAATCAAGCCCGCGGCCTCTCGTTTCATTGCGCCACGGAGGCTATCCTTTTAATAATTTATTTAGTTATATTGCAATAGACTCTTGTCTATTCTTAAAAGTATATTTTAAATAATTTGAAAGAACTGCCTTTTAGACATTACTGGACCCAAATGTTTTATTTTACATAAACTATATAAGGGTATGTATAATTAAGTGTAAATAATTATCTTAAAAAGATAGTCCGAAATGTTCCCATAAACGGATTAATTTTACGTTTTCATTTTTTTATTTACTGGACGTTTTTATTGGACAAGGTTTTACAAGGGGGTAGGCCTCTCGTATGCGAGAGGCCGTCTGGATTGGTACCACCGCTTTCTGTCGCGAAGCAACAGTGTGTAAGCACTGTTGTGTTCCGGTTTGAAGTACATTGAAGCCAGTGAAGTTACTGGGCATTATGAGACTTGAGAATTTCTCAGGGTGAGCGCAGTCCACTGCCATGCAGTGCTTTGTAATTCAAAGTTATGTGTGGTGTTGCTTCTGTTTATGGGCAGGCGTGGCGCTTACCATCAGGCGAACGACCTACTCGTTTCGTCACTCAACCTATTAAAATAAAATCTTACGATGCCATGTCTCGATTCGCAGTAACCGATATGGTGTCCTGAGTTTTTGAGACTTGAATAATGATTGGGTTTTTGGGCGACGTTTCCTGTTTTAAATCGCATAACGTAACGAACTGGTTTTATTTTAAATATCTGAACAAACCTGTCTCTTATTACAGAGATTCGTCTGGTCATCGATATACTCATAATATAAAAAACCATCATCACCAAAATCTTGAATATCATTATGATATTCAAGATTTTTATGTAACAGATTCGAAACTAACACTACTTTTACATAAAAATAACCAACATCAATAAGATCGACTGATCGCAGATAAACCACGGAAAATAAATTATTGGATTTATGGGAAATCATTCGATGTTAGATCATCAAAAGATAATATTAACCCATATCACAAAAATACCGACAAGTCAAGCTGCGTGAACCAGTGACCTTTGCCTCATGCCCCTGTTTTTGACAGTAACGGTGCATGCGCGGTATAAAAGCCGGGTGTTAGCCACTAAAACAACGAATAAAACTAACCAAAATTGACAGAAATCCTTACAAACTTTAGTTCCAATATCAATTGCAAGTATATATAAACACTATTAGATACATTATACATACATATTTGCATTATTAACATATTAATAGTGACTCTACATTGAATGGATGGTAAGCCAATGACACTATTGTTGTCTTTGATAAAACACATACCTGTAGCTTATATCAGCAGCTTCAAACACGAAAACTGATCCATACATCCCAGCCAAAAAGCATGGGAACAATAACAATATGTAGTTGACCACATTGTACCTCCCAAACGGTCCTAGCTGTTTAAGTATAGCGTCCAGACCCACAAGAGGCGTTTCCTTCGACATCTCGACTGCTTATAATTCAGTCTTTACCTAAACACTAAAAACAGGTAAAAAAATACGAAAGCTAGTTAACCCCGTCGCGGTGGCACTTGACAGATACGCACGCATGCGCGTTTCGAAAAACGTCACGTGTGCATTTTTATTAATAAAAAGTTTTTTAAATAAAAATTTTGATAGCACTACACACTCACACAACGCACTAAACACGTATGCTTAGTTTAAAAATAAATAATATAACCCGGCTAAAATGAAATGACGTTGGGAATTAGCGAGGTTGGTTGGTCGATCCGTGCGAGCGAGATACGACTAACGCTCGCGGAATAGAAGACTATGAGAGTGAATGAGACGTGTATATCGTGAAAGAGACGTCAATAAAAGCTGCCGCTAATGATATGCGGGCTGGGGTAACTCTTTTAATAACAAATGGGTAAATCATCCACTTCGAAGTTGGTGAATGAATTATATAGTGTACATTCTTTAATTTAGTGGAATCCTAATAGTTTTTTTTGCACGGATCTAGTCCTACTGACCTAGTTACTATTTTTACTCTGTGGTAGTAGAGTAAATATTTGAGGGTTGTCCTTGACTTCATTACTGTTATTACTTTGGGATTATATTTGGGATTTAGTTGATGCCATATTGGCCTTGGAGCTTGGGACATAGCAATGTCGCGCCAATGTTTGCCGTCTGCACCGGGTCCCGAGAGACATTTTTGCAAGAGGTATTCCGTGAGAATATTTTATTTTGAAACACTACACTTATTATTCTACATTATCCAGGCTTTTATAGATATTTTAATGAGAAAATTATAACGAAATGTGCAGGTTGATCCGTGCGTATACTAGTTGGACTTCTGCCCACCCCTTCGAGTTCATATGTTTATAACGTACGATTGCAATCATATAGTCAAATAAAGACTAAGTATTTAACATACAAAATATAGATTTTATTTTTGGACAAACAAACCAGTTTACATTAAGTTTAATAGTTTTTTACTAAAATAAATTAATAAAATAATAGTTCTTTACCTATGAAATATACGTAAAGACCTATAATTGAAAGATAATTAATAAGATATAAAGAAAAAGAATTGGTAAAGGAGTATATTATATTATATGTTATATAAAAGAGTTTTTTTATGGCATAGGCCGGCAAACGAGCAAGTGGGTCACCTGATGGTAAGTGATCTCCACCGTCCATGTACGCCCACAATACCAAAAGAAACATAGATGCCTTGCCGACCTTAAAGGAAAGGGATAATTAAGGAATTGGGAAGAGGCGGGGTTTGGTCCTCCGGATATCTCACTCACCGTACGAAACGCAGCACCAAGCTGCTACTTTATGCCGGTTTTTTGTGGTAATAACCCGGATGAGCCGGCCCATAGATGCTGTAGACAAAAGTGTCTAGAGCGTGGCTCTACCACTCATAAAATATAGCTATATAGTTTCTACACGCACTCGTTTACATAAGCCGACATCTTATATATAAAATTCTCGTGTCACAATGTTCGTTCCCATACTCCTCCGAAACGGCTGGACCGATTTATATGAAATTTTGTGTGCATATCGGGTAGGTCTGAGAATCGCCCAACATCTATTTTTCATCTCCCTAAATGTTAAGGGTGGTCCACCAACAATAAATTTATTTTTAAATTTTTTAGACAATTTTTTTTGTTTTTATTTTTTTATGATACAGCATTAAAAAATACATACAACCCTAAATTTTCAACCCTCTACGATCAACCCCTATTTTTTAATAGCCATATTAGTATTTTTGTCAAGCGCGTTTCTCACCGGGGGCGCCCACTAGGCTACTTAAATTCTGGAAATAGGCATTCACGCGAGCGGAGCCGCGGGCAACAGCTAGTAATATCATAAAACAAACGCCTGCAGTCGGTGATAATCATAATTATCAAGATTGTTCTCTCGCCAGGTAGAACCCGGTAGAGGAAGACTGCAGCGATCTTCCAATTTACTTCTGGGTTCCGTTTCCAAGTGGTATTATTATTCCACTCAGCTATAGTAAAGCCGGTTTGTGGTATTTTTGCAATTTAATCGCCTCATTGTTCGTGGTGTACTTAGGCTGTGGGACCGGTGGTGTTAGGGTTCGATATTCGGGTATTAAAATTTCATTCCAAATCTACACTAATATTATAAAGAGGAAAGATTTTATGTAACGAATAAACTTAAAAACTACTGGACCGATTTTAAAAATTCTTTTGCCTTTAGAAAGCTACATTATCACTGAGTTACATAGCTACTTTTATCCCGGAAAAGGCCGTTCATGCGGGCGGAGCCGCAAAGCAAAGGCTAGTTAGCTGGAATTTGACAAAAGGCGAACTATCAGCAAAATGGCCTTCAATCTATATCGATGAAAATGGGACAGAAAAAATTATGATGTTTTTATTATTTTTTAATAGATCCATAATATTTTTTTATTAGCCTTAATGATGAGAGAACCAGGTGGCACGCCTGATGGTAAGTATCACAACTACCCAAAAACAGAAACAAAGAACTTCTTACTCCTTACTTAGAACTTCGAATTATGAATTACTGCATGTCACTGGATTGCGTTTATCACCACAAGACACAAGTAGTTAAGTCACACTGCAGTTTGGCGGTTAAAATAGACAATGAATCTTATATATGAGGGACCATTCCCATACTCGCCGTGCTTCACTGCACGATGCCAATAAACGAACTTAGAACTCGATATCTTCACTCCTTTTTTTATGACATAGGCCGGCAAACGAGCAAGTGGTTCACCTGATGCTAAGTGATCTCCACCGCCCATGTACGCCCACAATACAAAAATAATCATGGGTGCGTTGCCGACCTTAAAGGAAAGGGATAATTAAGGAATTGGGAAGGGGAGGGGGTTTGGGCCTCCGGATATCTCACTCACCGTACGAAACGCAGCAGCAAGCTTCTACTTTACGCTGGTTTTCTGTGAGACAGTGGTAACGATCCGGACGAGCCCGCCTGTTCACTTTTGTCTACAGCGTGGCTCTACCACTCGTAAAAAATCATTCCTACATTTGCATCATACATTAGAACACTAAAGGATGCCCTCTATCCCAAACCTGATGGCCCGGACTCATCACCACCAGCACCGAGTCTCTGCTTCAAACACAACCTCATTCAATTAGTAATTTGTTTATTGGTAACTTAATCTGTTTTCATGTAATTTTAAATATTTGTAACGTCTAACACTCTTCTACATGACTTTTCTATGTACACATATTTTTGGACTACAATCTATATTATAACTGTATAATTTTATGTTATATATTTGCAATAATTGTAATCTGTATTGTGGATTATAAAATAAATAAAACTGCCTCGGTGGCGCAGTTGTAACGCGTACGCGTTACGCTTGAGGCTAACGCTGAGGTCTTGGGTTCGATCCCCGGGTCGGGTAAAGTAGTACATATTGGGTTTTTCTATTTGACAGCCTCCGTGGCGCAGCGGGCGAGTAGCCGGCTGCGAAGCGAGAGGCTGTGGGTTCGATTCCCGCACCGAGACAAATGTTTGTGTGATCCACTAATATTTGTCTCGGGTCTGGGTGTTGTGGGACCGCAAGTCCCTCGTAGTTCCTGATACCCACGATACAGGTTAACCTAGTGTGGGGTCAGGACTATGTGTGTGACTGTTGGGTGTATTTATTTATTTATTTATTACGGAATGCTCAGTATCAGCCCGGAGTCTGGAATTTGTGCCTGGTATGGCGATAGGCTCGCCCCATATCACATCTTGGGACAGAGATACGCTCGGCGAAATGTGGGTGTACTGGTTACACCTCTGCCTACCCCTGTCGGCATTACAGGCGTGAGTACGTAAGTAAATAAATAAAAATGCGTGTAACTGTGCCTGGGTCTCAGGAGATACAGGCCTCTGTAAATCCTGTGACCAGGAGAGAGTATCCCTTCCGCACCCGCCTGGGTGTGTGGGTGGGATAGTCTCTATATGTGAATATAAGATACACAAATAACCCAACCCTTTGGCCGTTAAGGCGAAAGTTTGTTATTGTATAATTATTTGTAATGATCATGCATGCCAGAGTAACAAGGTTCTAAATTATAAAAAGTCATACACATTCACGCTTGTAATCCCCGACGGGGTAGGCAGAGGTGTAACTAATACACCCACATTTCGCCGAGCTTATCTCCGTCACATGATGTGATATGGGGCGAGCCTATCGCTATACCGGGCACAATTCCATACTGAGGCTGATACTGAGCATTTCGTAATAGATAAACCAAATATCACTTTTACCCGACCCGGGGATCGAACCCGAGACCTCATTACGTACAAATTACAACTGCGCCACCGGGGCAGTCGGTTATAAAAAGACGTTAAAGATAAACCTCAGTCCGGGATCATTAACTTGTGATAGTGTATCTCGATGATGTTATTTATAATTTGCTGTTTAATGTTTAATAAATACTTGTCATGCAGGCGATGTCATACTCTCTACTCATATATCATACTATATTATCATATACTATCATACTCTGTACCCTGAAGGTGTAGGCAGAGGTGCAACTGGTACTCTCTTGGTACGTCTAAATTATTTCCGATCGATAATCAACTTCCAACGGGCCACTGTGTGTGATTTTTAAATCGAAACAATATATATAAATGTGAAATACCACTCACTCACTCACTCATTGGTTAATTTATCTCAAAAACTACTAAAGCTAAGCTCATGAAATTTCGTCAGATGAGGTGGCTAAGAAAGGTGGTTTTACAAGGTGGTAGGTCCCTCGTATGCGAGAGGCCCTCTGGGTTAGTACCACCACTTTGTATATTTCTGCGGCTAAGCAGCAGTGTGTAAGCACTTTTATGTACCAATTTGAAGAAAATTAAAGCCAGTGAAATTACTGGGCAATATGAGACTTAACATCTTATGTCTCCGGGTGACGAACGCAGTACATGCAGTGCTTTGTAATTCAAAGTTATGTGTGGTGTTGCTTTATTAGCTTGAGTGACGAAACGAGCAGGTCACTCGCCTGATGGTAAGCGCCACGCCTGCCCATAAACAGAAGCAACGCCACACAGAGCTTTAAATAAAGCACTGCATGACACTGGACTGCGCTCGTCACCCCGAGACATAAGGTGTTAAGTCTCATAATGCCCAGTAATTACACTGGCTTCAATGTCCTTCACACCGGAACACAACAGTGCTTACACACTGTTGCTTGGCGGCAGAAATAGACAAAGCGGTGGTACCAACCCAGCCGGTCTCTCGCAAACGAGGGACCTACCACCTTGTAATACATGGCCAAACAGCTCGCTCAAACATCTAAGCTGCACCTGACATGCGGCCAGCGTCGAATTGATTATGATTGTCAAACATAGCTCGCTGCAATCAATCCAGCATATTTAGTTGAATAAGTAATCTTTTATACTTGGTTATTAGTAGAATTTGTTGTTGAAAAAAGTAAATTATTTTTCAAAAGTGCTTTTAACGAAACTAAAACGGACCCAAAAAAACTAAAAAGTTAAAAATAATTTTGAGTCGGTACTGTTGCAATATAATAGTCGATTAGAGATAAAAAGCAACGAATTATAACTGTTTATTGTTATTTCTAGCATTTTAGTATTTTGAGATGGTTTTATTTTCGTTATGTTAATTTGTGAAAAATTATCAGAATCGGTGCACAATAATGACGTTTTAATCTTTCATCCCCAATTTACATTTTCACACTCTTAGGAACTGGAATTTCTTCTTAAAATTAAAATGGGACCAACTTTGATCTATATATATTTACTTCCGGCCTTTTTTCCATTTCTACTTGGGGTCGACTCTCCTAGTCGTTCTTCTCCAGAGACGTCGCTTCTGGGTCGTCGTCGGACCACCTGGTAACTTTTTCGAGGTCTTTCTTAATAACCGACATCCATGTTAATCGGGGTCTGCTATGCTTCTTGGATTCGACTCAAGTTGCAACACTGTTCTTGTCATGTGTTCATTAGGTCTTCGCATGACATGACCATACCAACGCAGGCGCATTTCTATGAGCTTCTCCGGTATTGGTCTTATCTTGAAGCTGCCTCGGATGTAGGTATTCGACACTTTATCCCGCAACGTGACGCCTGCGGACCACCGTTCGAATAAAAAAAGAATCATCCATATTAAAGGGAGTTAAAAAACAATTGAATAAAGAACCCCCTCTATTATTTTTAGCCGTGTAATAATAAAATATCTACCGTAGATAAGATCATAGTGATAAACAAACGCATCATATAATGTGTACCTAAGTGTAGATAATGAGACGTCTACCACATAGATGGGCAACACGTCGATGGATCGTGGCAGCAAATTACTGTGCATGTTATCTAAGGGCCGCACGCGTTCGACGACGACGGGACATCGCGTAACTTATCACACCATTAAGGAAATGCTTGTCAGTAGCCTATATTGATCGTAAAATTAACAATATTAGGGTATATAATAATAATGTAAGCCTTAATTGAAGCTAAGCCTCGGTGGCGCAGTTGTAATGCGTACGCGTTACGATTGAGGCTAACGCTGAGGTCTCGGGTTCGATCCCCGGGTCGGGTAAAGTGGTATTGGGTTTTTCTATTACGAAATGCTCCGTATCAGCCCGGAGTCTGGAATTTGTGCCCGGTATGGCGATAGGCTCGCCCCCTATCACATCGTGGGACGCAGATGCGCTCGGCGAAATGTGGGTGTACTGGTTACACTTCTGCCTACCCCTTCAGGGATTACAGGCGTGACTGCGTATATATATAATTGAAGCTACCAGCCAATTTATCCAGAGGCTCTCAATTGGTCGTTAGGTCAAGAGTTAGATTTAGAAAGTGGTGTTATTGGACACGACACGCATTGTGAGGAGGTTACTCATTCTGGGATCCAGACCACCGCGCCGGTGGCTTGGGTCTTAGGCTTTGCCATGGGGGGTTATATTAAAAAAAAAATGGAATATGTAAAAAAAACTTTTTAAATAAAGAACAAAGTACACATGTAAGCCTTTATTCAGACCTAGATGAATGCTAAATAACTTTAATAATTTTTGTATGACCAGCACAATGAGTCGTATCTGGGACTTTACTCGCTCGCTGGGAAAGTAGATAAGTCTTATTACTGATACGTTTCATTTATGATCATTAGTCTTTTAATCTCCTATGCATGCCTCAATTACACCCAAACGGAACAATCTAATCAATTAATCAATGCTATTAAGATTCAAAGAACATCAATTTTCAATCTACATAAAAGCGGAGATTCCCTATTCAACGCGTATAATTTTTGTAACTATTCCCCCCTTTTAACATTGTAGCCATCTTTATTACTCTTTTTTATATGTATTATTAAATACCTATAATTTGTCATAAATGTTAAATGTGTAATTATAACACATTTTTATACTAGCAATAAGGAACATAATTAACTTACTGTACAATTGCATATACAACTTTACCCCATAATGTTTCCTACATCACGTACTTGTATCCTAAAACAAAGCGTTTAAAAGATAGCTCATATCTACGTAGTAAAGTTCAGTGGAGAGCTAGGTACTATCAGGTTCTATTGTGATCATCTCTCTGCATTGTGCTCAGAATTCCGATCGTCCGATACATCACCGGTTTATACCAGTGGATACGTTTTCAAGCTTAGCTGCTTTAACCATTGTTTAGAGACTACTGAGTTGAATTAATCATGATTATTTTATGGTCTTGTGAATTATTTTCATTGGGAGTTTATGTATTCTTATAATTTAATAGCGTTTCGAAAGATTATACGTCTTATTAATTATCTATTTTAAATTATCCCACTGCATGGCAAGAACCTTACTTAACTAAAATAATACTTAATTTTTTTAGTACAGGACGATATTTTCATATGTAAAGATGTATTATAAAGGTAGGTACTATATACAAAACATTTTTAAGCATAATTTGATCTAAATGACGTTAACACTTTTATTTTTTATAAAATCGCGAGCTATAAGCAGCGATAGCTCAACTGGGAGTTGTACGGACTGTCGCGACTAAAGTCGCAGGTTCGAAACCAACCCCAAGAGCATGCACCTCTGACTTTTCTAAGTTACGCCTGTATTAATTGTTAATGATCGCTTGATTTAACGGTGAAGGAAACATCGTGAGAAAACCTACATACCTGAGAAGTTCTTCATAAGATTTTCGAAGGTATGTGAAGTCTGCCAACACTTATTAGGCCAGCGTGGTGGACTCAGGCTTAACCCCTCTCATTCAGTAGAGAAGGCCCGTGCCCAGCAGTGGGACGTGGCATATGTGTACAGGTCTAAGTTAAAAAAAATACTCTAGGTAGATATAGTTTTATTAAAAAATCTAAGCCACCAATAGCACTATCGAAGAGAGTTCAAAGGAAGATAATAATGCCACCAATATCTTCCAAATTGGACGGTTATCTAAACAAGTTACCATAAAATTTGTTGTTTGCGATGCCATAAAATATAGATTGCTCATTACCATGAATTGAGGGTAACAAGGACGGTAACAAGCATCGGGAAATATTCCGATGCACATAATGCACTTACGGCCAAAAGAATAAGCCACTGGTAACTTTAATATTTTTGTAGTTATTTCTATTTATTAAATCCGTGTAAAGTTCGAGTGTGGTTGATGTCTAGATTTGATTAGGTTGACAACCTCCGTGGCGCAGCGAGCGAGTAGCTGGCTGCGAAGCAATAGGCCGTGGGTTCGATTTCCGCACGGAGACAAATGTTTGCGTGATCCACAAAAAATTGTTTCTGGTCTGGGTGGTGTAGGGCCAAGTCCCCCGTAGTTCCTGATACCCACGATATAGGTTTAGCTAGTGTGGGGTCGGGACTATGTGTGTGACTGTTGGGTGTATTTATTTATTATGTTAATTTATTATTTAGTCAATTTCCTAAATCTACCACCTAGTTGAGAAAACTGTTTACTTAATACTCTACAGTCTAGAAGACCGGATGATCAAAATTAAAATTTAGGTTTAAAACTGTAATTTTTACAACTGATATTAGGACTACAAAACTGTCTACACAAGGAGGTTGATTATTCATTTTTAAATTGATTAAAAATTAATGAATTTTTAGTACTTCAATGTTAAATGAGGGTCGATTTTATTGGCCTTAATTATATTACACATTTGTTTTATATACTGTGTTGGTTATCACGTTACAGAATAGCATTAGTTATTTTTTATAGTTCCTTGTGGGCAATATTGATGAAAGGAGTACCCTGGAGTCAAAAGAGTGTACTGGTGGAAGGGTAACTGATACATTTGTGTACTCGACTGGAAAAAAGACAGAACACAGGACCGCCAATACAATTTCACACAAAATGGATTTAAACCGACGTGCATGTATGAAAAATTTAATGAGAGTGAATGAGGCCAAAGAGTATGCAAGGATCGTAGCAAGTGGAAATCCGTTGTCTCTAGCTACCCATATGGCAAACAGGCGTGAGTCTATGTATGTATGGATTTGCGGCAATCGCTTGACTCGCGTCACGTGTTGCTGGCTCCCTGTCTCGGTTGGGAACCTCGAAAACAGGTATTAAGTTGTGACTGGTAGAGGCACACTGTAGATAGTTTTGTTTACAGCATGAATGAGCCAGCTCGACCGGGTTGTTACCACTGTCTTACACAAAACCGATGTATAGCAGCATCTTGCTGTTGCTTTTTACGGTGAGTGATATATCCGAAGGCCCAAATCCCACTCCCCTTTCGAATTCCCTTCACATTACTATGCCTATAATTGCCTCGGTGGCGCAGTTGTAATGCGTACGGGTTACTACTAAGTTTGCCGCTGAGGTCAATTTCCGGTCGCTTTGATTCCCGGGTCGGTTAAAAGTGATATTGGGTTTTATTATTACAAAATGCTCAGTATCAGCCCGGAGTCTAGAATTATGCCCGATATAGCGATAGGCTCGCGACCTATCACATTATGGTACGGAGATACGCTCGTCGAAATGGGAGTGTACCTCTGCTGACCATCGGGATTATTTATTTCACTTTATATACAGACGTGTAAAGGCGGATTTAATGCCAGAGGCATTCTCTACCAGTCAACCCAGGGTGATGCAGGGAAGAAACAAAGTAGGTGTATATAAAATAATTAGATAATATACATGAATATATGCTACATATTTTGTAATACTTATACAATATATTAAACATTATGATTACATTATGAACGCGTATGTAGTGTGTCACTTTACTATATCTAATAGGGTAGTTTCCTATATTGAATTTTATACATTATTTTATAAGCAACAGAAAATGATACGCAAAAGAAACCCTTTTATTAAAACACAATCAAAATTGGTTCAGAAATGTGCCCGCAGTTATGACTTTAAATGTTGGTATGAGGAAAAGTGGGTGCGTAGTAGGGATATCTCACTATCTCGCTTGCACGCGTGCACCATAATGAATATTTTACACAGTGACGTCAAAGGTTGCGTCGTCTGTCATTTGACAATTACCCTTTCTACAGGATTTGAATGGCTTCTAACTTATTTATTTTTGGTCCGATTTATAAAATTCTTTCGGCAATAGATTTTGAGTAACGTAACTTATTAATTTAAATAATAAAAAAATCTAGTCAACTACCCTATTATCTCTTCTTCTCAACCGAGAATCAGATATTGATGTCGACGTCAAAATCGTCGTCAAAGCTAATGGTAACCATAGATATCGATATATGCCATCATTATTGTTTTGATATATTAATTACCGAGGTAATAGTAATTGTGGGTTCGAAGTTAAGCGGTCTAGTAAACCACATCTAACGGTTATTGCTATTAATTATGATAAGGCGTTAGTGTACTGCCTCAGTGTTGCAGTTGCCGAGTAGTGATGGTAAGCGTATGGTAAGCGCTCTTCACCGCCCATGTACGCCCATAATACCAATAGAATCACGGGCGCATTACAAACCTTAAAGGAAAGGGATAATTAAGGGATTGGGAAGGAGAGGCGGATTTGGGCCTCCGGATATCTCACTCACCGTACGTAACGCAGCAGCAAGCTGCTACTTTACGCCGGTTTTCTGTGAGACAGTGGTAACGACCCGGACGAGCCGGCACAACTGTCTACAGTGTGGCTCAACCACTCAAAAATATGCTGGTTAATTTCTATACCCGATTAGATAGCGACCACTGTACACTTGGTAAAAATCCACCATAATAGCTCGATGAGGCGAGTCGCGTTCCGTGGTCTGCTAATATATTCAATAGCTTCAGGCCGGCATAATTCTGCCAACCGTTGAGGGACGCTATGTCTGTTGGCGGTCATCATTATATCTGGACTGCACTGTACTAAACATCAGCATTAGAGTATTCAAAATTGCTGAGTGGTAGAGCCACGTCGAAGACAGTTTTGTCTACAGCATGAATGGGCCGGCTCGTCCAGGTCGTTACCACTGTCTCACAGGAAACAGGCGTAAAGTAGCAGCTTGCTGCTGCGTTACGTACGGTGAGTGACATATCCGGAGGCCCAAATCCCCTTAATTATTATCCCTTTCCTATTCTATTTTTAGATTATGGCCCCAACGATTTGCGATGATTTCGCCAATGTCAAGTATTAAAATAGCAATATCTAAAAATAAAGATCAAAAAGTTATCCCTTTCCTTTAATGTCGGCAACGCGCCCGTGATCCTTTTGGTAGTGTGGGCGTACATGGGCGGTGCAGATCACATTACCATCAGGAGACCCACTTGCTCGTTTACCGACCTGTGTAATTAAAAAAATGCTTGTGTTATTATTACTTCCTTATCATATACAACGTGTTATAGAAAGGGGCGGGCAAATTTAAGCAATGTATAGTGTGGGGTATAAGTACTTTATCTCCCATAGTACCAATTCCGATTACATTGCTAGGACAATAATTATAGAATTATCTTTTTTATCGAACGAGTAACATGTCGATATCGACTTTCAACTTTGGACATCACTAAATGATAAACAATGATACTATAGACCTCCTTTCGTTTAATTATTTTACAATTCAAAAAACATTAAAAAGTTGTCAAATGTCAATATTTATTTGACGCTGTCAGTTCGGCAATTTCTGATTTTATGAAGTATGATTGATTACGAGTTCATAATATGTTGTATTTGATTAAAAACAAGTATTATGTATTGGTACTTTGTGTTGGTGTAACTAATAACAGCTTTTAAGAGGATCGTGTATTAAGCGAAATTCATAGATGGAAGACCCGGGAATGAAGTCTTTAACATGCTTCTAGAGGATGGTACCTATATCGTCTTCAGCACACAGTCTCTTTCAAGTGTTAATTTGTGTTTAAATTACAAGTTACGTACGTATGTTCGTAGAATTACGTACATCTTATTCAAGTTAATTAAAAAGAGAATGTCGTTCATAATAATTAATAGTAATGTCATCAATCTTATCGATCTTAGTAAACTAGTGATTAAAATAACCGTGAAATTTTTGGATGTCTTGGTTTTAAATAATCCGGTACATAAGTACGAATTGTAAGGTGTATGTAATGACCCTAAAATATGACCACACCTTTCTGTAACACGTTGTATATATCACTACTCATTATCGATAGGCATGAAAGTAACGGCTGCTTCTATACTCGGAATCCCTCAATATTTTATCATTGTCTTTATGTCAATATACAGATAATGAATAGCCATCGGCTGACAACTCTCACCACCGATCAGATAAGTGTGGATAAGAGATCGAAGGGGGCGTATTTAGTAACAATTCTCGGGAATCAATAATGTTTTTTTGTAGTCATGCTGTAGACAGTTGATTACAGCATGAATGGGTCGGCTCGATCGGGTTGTTACCACTGTCTTACACAACCGACGTGAAGTAGCATCTTGGTACTGTTAAAATAGTTTACTAATTTGGATGAAATTGACCTCAACCACAATCCATTCATCCGCCTGAATCCGACCATTGTTGGACTGGTAGTCTGGTCTTTGCTAGAGTCTCTGGTCTTCTCGAGAGATCTTTATGATCACGGTCGACGCTTTGCTTATCTTTTATTTATAGCAGAGGGCATTATAGAACTATAGAATCTGTACTAAAATACTCCCCTGTATTGTCTGTCAGATGACTTCCCTGTTATCTCGGAATACTGTGCTGCTGGAAGACATTGTTTCCCCAAGGTCCGATGTGCATCGTTATGTTAGAAAATTCAAATATTTTTCAAGGAAGTATGATAAAATGCAACGGTCCCCGCACTAGGCGCACCTGTATCGCGGGAGACCAGTTAGATTTACAATCATTATTCTTCTTTACATTAATAAAATCAGAGTGGGCGTAACGTACTAACATATAATTTTGGTATTTCAGGTATATTTAATTATAGAATAATAGATAAATAAGTATTAAAATATATATTAAGATATATATTCTTTAATATGAATTTAATACGAATTATTAAAATGAAGATAGTATTAAATAATAAAGTAAAAATTTCTAAGTGTCTTCATAATGAAAGATGTTTAGTTAAATAATAATAAATAATATAGAAAGTTGAATACAATATAGTTGGTTAAACAACAGCTTATTTAAGATTTGTTAAAATTTGTTCTGTATCAGAATAGTTAAGAGTTAGGAAATATTTTTTCAACTTGTTTTTTATTTCGCTATTGTTAAGTTGGTAAATTGAGCAAATATTATTTACTGTGTTGTATATGTTAGGAAATGAAAAATGGCTAAAACGTTTGACGAAGGAAGTATTAACTCTGGGTATGTGTATCTTACAAATATAAAAAAATATATTCCTATTCTAAGATTAGATAAAGTATTCAAATTAACTTTTATACAAAGGTCTCTTGAGTGGTAGAGCCACGCTTTAGACACTTTTGTCTACAGCGTGAATGGCCCGGCTCATCCGGATCGTTACTACTGTCTCACAAAAATCGACGTAAAGTAGCAGCTTGCTGCTGCGTTTCGTACGGTGAGTAAGATATCCGGAGGCCAAAATCCCCCTTCCCTTCCCAATCCATTAATTATCCCTTTCCTTTAAGGTCAGCAATTTTTTTTGGTATATTGGGCGTGACCCACTTGCTCGTTTGCCGGCCTATGCTATAAATAGAAATATCGTAGCAATGCAATCGAATTTGTTACTACGGGGAGAATGTATACACGTTGTATGTACACACAGACGCATTAAAAAACTCCGTTTTTTTGTCGGTTAATAACATCGTCTCATATAAGATAAGTTTCTTTTGTGTCTATCTGTCTGGCCTATTAGTGTGTGGGAATTCTTATTCTTACATCAAAATTCTTTACTTCCAAATCCAAAATACTGGAAACCCAAACTTTTGGCCCAATTCAATCAACCCATATTTCAATTGCCATCCGCTCGCAACCACAATGTTCGTAATATCCATATAATATACGATATCATATTAGGGTAATGGTATAATTTGTGGTCAATCGGTTATACATAGATAGGCATTTACGGAATCTTAGGTATTAAATCAAGTCGAAGCGGCATCGACATGCATTAGTGCTGCATCACAGACCTTATGGTTATTGAATATGGGTGCTCTTGTGTGCCAATGACCACTGGGATTATGGACTTCTTGAAAAAAATTACAAAGTATTTTGGAGACTTGTTACAGCCTTCGTGGCGCAGTGAACGAGCAGCCGGTTGTAAAGCGAAGTCGCGGGTTCGATTCGTGTGATCTATATATGTTTGTTTCGGGTGTGGATGTTTTCTCACCAGAGAAGTTGACGTCAGACAGAAGGTCTTTCGTAAAAACTACAAGCCAAATCTTTTCGTAACATAAGTTGTAATGCTGCATTAACATAATGTAAGACTGCCTCGGTGGCGCAGTTGTAATGCGTTTGCGTTAAGATTAGGCTAACGCTGAGGTCTCGGGTTTGATCTATGGGTCGGGTAAAGTGGTATTGGGTTTTTCTATTAAGAAATGCTGAGTATTAGCTCCGAGTCTGGAATTTGTGCCCGGTAAGGCGATAGGCTCGCCCCCTATCACATTATTGGACGGAAATACGCTCCGCGAAATGTGGGTATACTGGTTACACCTCTGCCTACCCCTTTAGGGATTACAGGCGTGAGTGCGTATGTATGTAAGTTGTAATGCGTGTTGCGGTGCGTGCGGTGGTGAGGGAGGGATTGGCAAATACAATATCTGCAGTTTCATTGCTAATTAATTCATTCTATTCAATGCTAAACCTTGCATTGATTTTATTTGACGGTTGACCAAGCGATTGCCATCCCTATCACTTTACCGAAAGTTATAATGTAGACACTTTTGTTTACAGCTTGAATGGGCCGGCTCGTCCGGGTCGTTACCACTGTCTCACAGAAAACCGACGTAAAGTAGCAGCTTGTTGCTGCTGCTTTCGTACGGTGAGTGAGATATCCGGAAACCAAAATCCCCCTCCCTTTCCCAATCCCTTAATTATTATACCTTTCCTTTAAGGTCGGCAACGCGCCCTAATTTTTTTTGGTATCGTGGGCGTACACGGGCGGTGGAGATGACTTACCATCAGGTGACGCACTGGCTCGTTTGCCGGCCTATGCTATAAAAAATAAAACATAAAACTGCCAAGTCCACAGTTGCAGTCATTAAGTCAACGCATCGGTGTCACAATTGAAGATGATCACTGAACCTTGCCCCATTGTACGTGGCGCAGCGTGCACTACACTGTCCACCGTATAATACCTCTTCGCACCTCATATTCATTTACACCCCTTTCATTATATTATATGTATTTATGAGTAATCGTAGGCATTGATGGGGTAAATTATTATATGTATTTATAAGTAATCGTAGGCATTGATGGGGTAAATTATTATATGTATTTATGAGTAATCGTAGGCATTGATGGGGTAAATTATTATATGTATTTATGAGTAATCGTAGGCATTGATGGGGTAAATTATTATATGTATTTATGAGTAATCGTAGGCATTGATGGGGTAAATTATTATATGTATTTATGAGTAATCGTAGGCATTGATGGGGTAAATTATTATATGTATTTATGAGTAATCGTAGGCATTGATGCGGTAAATTATTATATTCTTAGTCTGCCTCGGTGGCGCAGTTGTAATGCGTACGCGTTACGACTGAGGCTGACGCTGAGGGCTCGGGTTCGATGCCCGGGTCGGCTAAAAGTGAGATTGGGTTTATCTGTTACAAAATACTCTTATCAGCCCGGAGTCTGGAAATTTGCCCGGTAGTGCGATAAGCTCGCCCTCTATCACATCGTGGGACGGAGATGAACTCGGCGAAATGTGGGTATATACTGGTTACATCTCTGCCTATCTCGTTGGGGATTACAGGTGAGTGCGTATTTGTATTTTATATTCTTAGAGTCATTATGGTTGTTGTTTAGCTGAGCAATATCTAAAACCAACAATAAAAATCCCAAAATAAATTAAAAAAGGGTTATAAATTCTAATTGACTTTCTTCAAACATAGAGTTTTCGGTTTTCAAACATAGAGCAAGAAAGATCTTGATTAGACTTCGAATAAAAAAATACGTACTGAATGAAGCCTTTACGAGCCAGCTACGAGAGAGATAATCGAAAATATAAAAAAAATGAGAATATTTGTTAGTGTATGTCAAAAGATGATTTATAGAAAAGTAGTAGACAGTATAAAACACATTATCCTACCATAATTGGAAAAAATACTATTATCAACTTTGTTTCAATA
This sequence comes from Mimas tiliae, assembly GCA_905332985.1. Taxonomy (NCBI): domain Eukaryota; kingdom Metazoa; phylum Arthropoda; class Insecta; order Lepidoptera; family Sphingidae; genus Mimas; species Mimas tiliae. The sequence continues at coordinate 3,332,277 of HG995254.1, forward strand.
CGAATTTTATAACACCCGTGGGAGTACATAGACGCTGTTAATTGACCCTGAAGCCTCGTAAAAACCCGAATATTAATAAATATTGTTACGCATTCGGATCCTTAAAAATCAATATCATGTCTACTAAATCATATGCTGATGGAAACTGGGAGAGACGATGAAAACATACATACGCACTCACGCCTGTAATCCCCGAAGGGTTAGGCGGAGGTGTAACCAGTACATTTCGCCGAGCGTATCTCCGTCCCACGATGTGATTGGGGGCGAGCCTATCGCCATACCGGGCACAAATTCCAGACTCCAGGCTGATACTGAGCATTTGTAATAGAAAAACCCAACACCACTTCACCCGACCCGGGGATCGAACCCGAGACCTCAGACATTAGCCTCAATCGTAACGCGTACGCATTACAACTACGCCACCGAGGCAGTTTATGATGTAATATGGTATATGTATGTATTCTGTAGTAATATAATCCAATATCATGTACTCTCAGTATCTCTTATTCGTTCGTACTAATATCTCAATCCTATGGTTGCCTGTAAGAGATTGCCCTGAGCGATAAAGCCGCCAATTGTACTATGTTTAAAAGTTTAATGTCTTTTAGTTTTAGTTTAGTTTTACTGTCTAATGTACAATAAAGCATTATAAATAATGCAGTGTGCTGTGAACCCCACTAGACCAAAGCTTAGTCTCACGCTATTGTGCCATTTCTAGGGGCATGGACTTCGCTGCCTCGGTGGCGCAGTTGTAATGCGCACGCTGTACGACTGCTCTGCTGAGGTTTCGGGTTCGATCCCCGGGTCGGGTAAAAGTGATATATTTGGGTTTTTCTATTTTGAAATGCTCAGTATTAGCCCGAAGTCTGCAATTGTACTCGTTATGGAGGTAGGCTCGGAAATCACATCATGGGACGTAAATAAGCTCGGTGAATGGGTGTACTGACTACAACTGCCTACCCTCGGGGATTACAGACATGAGTGCGTATGTATGTATGTGTGTCTAGGGACGTTTTAGCAAAATTGTATCAATAACATTAGAGAGACTATTGTTCGCAAAAAGGGCCATATCTCACAGGACTGTAGGTTAATTTAACGCACAATTTGCTTTATTGCGCCGAACAAATTCTTTCCGCTGATATATTGGATCAATCACAATAAATAATGGTTTCTTCTACTAAGCGTTTACGGCGGAATGTTTTACCCTTATAATCTATTGCATTAATGTATTATGATTTATTTGTTACGGTCAATATGGGATCGTATAGCTGTGATATTTTAATTAGAAAGATGGTTTGGAGGAATGTGGAAATTATTGATATAATTTTAGCACTTTCAGTATTTTTTTATTTTTTAGCCTTGTATATGTCCCACTGCTTAGCACGGGCCACCTCTACTAAGTGAAAGGGGTTATGCCTTGGTCCACCACGCTGGCCTTATGCTGGTTGGTAGACTTCACATACCTTCGAAATTCTTATGAAGAACTTCTCAGGTATGCAAGTTTCCTCACGATGTTTCTTGCACCGTTAAAGCAAGCGATAATTAACAATTAATACACACATAACTTAGAAAAGTCAGAGATGCTCTTGGGACTGGTTTCGAACCTGCGACTTTCGTCTCGACAGTTCCGTACCACTCCCACTGAGCTATCGCTGTTTCTTTAGATTAATAATAGACCATTTGAATTGTATTGTTTTTAAAATACTGTTTAGATAATTCAAATCGTCTTGCTATATGTGTGAGATGTGTTTGTCAAGTTTGTATCACTATTGACTAGAACGTATAGGATGATGGCGGACTAATTTATATTCTCGTACTATAGGTACATATTTACAAGCTTACTTACATATATACAAACAACAAAACAATTATATGTACGAGTATGTTTAGACGGTTTTGTTTTACATGTCTAAACCAATATTATAAAGAGGAAAGATTTGATTGCTTGTTTGTTTGCATTGAATAGGCTCCGAAACTACTGAACCGATTTGAAAAATTCTTTCACTGTTGGTAAGCTACACTATCCCCAAGTGACATAGGCTACTTTTTATCCCGGAAAAGGCCGATCACGCGGGCGGAGCCGCGAAAAAAGGCTAGTATAGAATAAAATAGAATTAATAAATAAAAAATACAACACAAGACATGCAAAGGTGCAAAGGTGAACCCATCTATCTATACTATTGTTTTATTAGAATATCTAATGATTCGTTGAGAAGTAAAGAATTTTATTAAACTAGCTTTTGCTCACAGCTCCACCCGCGTGAATAGCCTATTCCAGGATAAAAGTTCACAATCTCACAAATATCCAAACTTTCTCATTTATAATAATAGTAGTTGAATAGAAGGATGGATTTATAAATGTCAGCCAAATGGTTACAAAGAAGACCTAAAACAAAAAAAAAATCGTATGCAAGCTTTAATCAACGACGAAAGTAAAGCCGTGTGAATGATGAAGACCTCGACAATCTAAAACCAAACCAATCTAAGTTCATGCCATTGGCAGGTTAACATAACTAGACTGAACAAAATGGGCTAGTAACTATTGAACTTAGCCCGCCGCGCTGCGCTGTTTTGTTTTCGTGATTGGCGTATTACTTTGTGAAGTGAAACGGCCTTACAAATGAATGTCGTTTCCTGTATTGGAATCAGAATTTAGGTTTGATATTTTGATTTGAAGGAAGATGTTTTTATTTCATTTATTGTATTGTTGACTATTGTTGATGACAGTTAATTTATTGATCTTAGTTGTGATTAGATTTATTTTTGTATGTTCAATAAATATTTATTACACGTGTCTGATCTAAAGGCCTTGGTAAAGGACTCGCCATGTTACGACAGATTTAAGCGATGGTATTCTATTTAAAATTATTGTACTGATTCTGATCTGATTAATCAAAGTTTCTTTGGTTAGATTTTAACAGATAAGGATTTTTGTATGAAATTACATGACTAACCAAAGATGGGCGGCACAGCCTCTTATCCGCCGTACTGTATCGCATTCTACTGTCACATTCCTTCTACTATCAGTAGAAGGTACTACAATATATTGAAATTTGTGGTTGAAACTAGGTATTTGATTCTTGATCTTGTCATTTTAGTCTTTATGATAAAAAACTATATTTTATTGAAAAGGAATCATACAAATCTTATTTTAGATGATAATCTATAGATATTAATATCTTTTCAATTATAGGGAACTTAATACCCAAAAGTTAGTTCGAAATGTCTTTGAGACTCGTAATTCAATGAAATGAAGCCTATCAAAGTTTTCAGAAGCAGTCTTTTATCAAATATCGATGTTTATCAAGGAAAAATAAAGCCATTTTACTATTTTACTCCTTTGAAATAAAGTTCTAATAAAACGATTTGGCACCTGTTGACTTAGTCATTTTAAACGGATATTTTTAAATAAAATCCAGATATTTTTATGGTCTCTTCTTCAATTGACGCAATGGGTTTTATTTACATCCCAGTAAAGATTATTTTTATCAAATTTCTTGCTTGTTTTCCTCGATTGTAGGTTCCCACTATACTGCTGCTACTGAAGCGTATCAACCGTCGCTAGATTTACATTTTTAATTGTAATTTGTTCTTATTTTTATCTTCTTTGTAATTGACATTAGTAAAAAACACTAGTTTGTCACGAGAATACACTTTCTACTTAAAATGTGGCTTTGTACTCGGGACACTAATTCAATCCATACTAATACCTAATATAAATGCGAAAGTAACTCTGTCTGCCTTTCTGTTATGTTTTAATGACTAAACGGCTTAACGTATTTTAATGGAATTTGTTAAGGAGATAGTTTATATCCTGTAGAAGGATATAGGGTACCTTTTATCCCAGAAACATTCACGCGGGAGGGGCCGCTAGCAAAAGCTAGTAAGATATAAATCACTAATGCTAGGATTCAAAAATCATTTAAACCTGAAGTGTATCATTTTTTATTAACTTGAGTGACGAAACGAGCAGGTCGCTCGCCTGATATTAAGCGCCACGCCTGCACATATACCGAGGCAACACCACACAGAACTTTGAATTAAAAAGCACTGCATGCCACTGGACTGCGCTCGTCACCCCGAGACATAAGATGTTAAGTATTTCACGGGCTTCAATGTCCTTCAAACCGGAACACAATAGTGCTTACACATTGCTGCTTGGCGGTCTTTATTAACTACTAGCTGTTGCCCGCGGCTCCACCCGAGTGAATGTAATTTTCCGGGATAAAAAAGTACCTAAGTAGCTTAAGTTACTCCTTATTACATCAGCTATCTCTCAGTGAAAATCGGTCCAGCCGTTCCAGAGATTAGCCGGAACAAAAAGACAGACAAAAATTGTAAAAAAAATTATTTTGGTATATGTACCTTATATACATTCATATGCGGTTATTTTAATATTAAAAACAGACACTTTTTTCAATTTTATTTATTTGTATAGATGTGATAATGGTTCCTAGCAATAGTAATTGTAATAACATTCTGGTATTGTATAAAATTTAGTTGTATCGCTCAACCGCTCTCGATTAAACCTTGTAACGTTTCGGCTACATTTATTCGACGAAGTTAGTTTCGGTACTAGTTTTGAAGTTTATCATTTGACCCTACCATTGGTTCTGCTACCGGGTTCTGAATTTAATTTTTATAATGGACCATGTTCGTAATGGGATTGTATGTTTGGTATTATATTATTGTAAATTTAATTCCCATTCCCAAACAAAATTGTCTACAGCGTGGCTCTACCACTCGTAAATGTTATAAAAAGAGTTTGTTTTCACCTCTAACACATTCTTTTTTTATTACCTTGAGTCACGAAACGAGCCGGTCGCTCGTCTGATGGTAAGCGTTAATCCTTTAAGGGCAGCAACGCGCCCATGACTCTTTTGGTACATGGGCGATGGTGATCACTTACCATCAGGTGACCCACTTGATCGTTTGTCGGCGTATGGAATAAAAAAAAACATTTACTGAATTCAAGAACATTCGTAGACATATAGTACTGGAACAACAAAGTTGTAAGACGTCGCCGCGGGACGCATACCCATCCCCCTAGGGATACGTGACGCGTTTAAATCTCACGGTAACCCATTAGGTGGGGGAATGCTTCCGTGATGGCAATGGGAACTTTGGATACCTTTGACATCCATACAATGTACCGGAAGAAATCTTAAACATAAAAACTACAATAAAACTGAAAGTTGTCGCAAATAAATTTATATACTTACGCACTCACGCCTGTAATGCTCAAAGGGTTAGGCAGAGGTGTAACCAGTACACCCACATTTCGCTGAGCGTTTCTTAGTCTCATGATGTGATAGGGGTGAACCTATCGCCATATCGGGCACTATTTCAAACCCCGGGCTGATACCGAGCTTTTTGTGACAGCAAAACCCAATATCACGTTTACCCGACACGGGGTTGAACCCGAGACCTCAGCGTCAACGTCAATAACGCGTATTTATTACAAATACGCCACCGAGGCAGTCAGTACATAAATTTATAGATACGTTAATTTCTGTAAGTCTTGCTTAGTGTGTGAGCTTGTATGTAATCTGAGACAGTGATGCGTTAAGGCTTATTTGAGATAGGGATATAGGGAGTCCGCGACTTATTTCGTAAGTCAAGCCATGACAACAAGTATTTGTAACGCAGTGGCCTGTCTCGTTCACATACTTCAAGACGTATCTATACACTATACCCATTAACAAGTATTGTACACACAGCAGTTATGTCTATATTCAAACATAACATACTAAACAAACAAGCAACCGCCGAATTCCACCATGGTACAACCCGACACAAGTTGGGGTTCCATCCCTACCATCTAGATGGCTGGCGTTCCTGAACAGTGCGATTGACGCGTAGTTTTCTTCCCCGCACGGCATCCTTGTGGAATCAGCTTTCACCCGCGGTATTTCCAGACCGACATGACTTAGGAACCTTCAAGAAAAGAGCCTATTCTTTCCTCAAAAGCCGACAACGCACCGATTAGGCCTAGTACAAATTTTAATAGTTTTGTAAAACGATGAAAGTTTTCGTTTTCTCTCATTACGTCAAATATTGGTAGCCACTAGTGGGAACTATGATGAATTAAAATTAATTATATGGTTTATTTTATTACATAATAATATAATATGAAATTAGTTTTCAAGCGCTTCTTGCCTTTATTACCGTATGAATTACTAGTTTGACACTTCGACGGTAGTAGTTTTATACGAATTCCAAAACTGTGAACGTATTTGTAACTCATACTAGGCCTACTGGTATTGATAGTGTTCATGGGTCGTGGTGATCACTTACCATAAGGAGAACCTTTGGCCCGTTTGCCCCCTCTCATAAAAATTAGAATAAAACACACCAAATATTGCTACATAAAAGTTTCTGAAAGAACAATGACCTATTATAGGCAGCTAGGTTTACCAAGCACCCAAAAAAGATTACGTAAGTAACAAAGGAACGCTACCTATATTATAGTATAAAACGGGACGCGGTTTGGAGTAACCTCTTTTGTAAATCTGGACAGGTAACGAGGGCGACCGGTCAGCAAAGCCTAAAATAATGGTTCCGTTCAGCTGGCTCGGACGTGGCGCCACGAATGTCGTTTTTAGTTTAGAATTTAATAATTGTTAAAATATTTTTAAGAACAGAGGCCCGTAACGAGGAAGCATTTATAAATATACATACATACGCACTCACGTCTGTAATCCCCAAAGGGGTAGGCGGAGGTGTAGCCAGTACACCCACATTTCGCCGAGCATATCTCCGTCCCACGATGTGATAGGGGGCGAGCCTATTGTCATACCGGGCACAAATTTCAGACTCCGGGCTGATACTGAGCATTTCGTAATAGAAAAACACAATATCACTTTTACCCGACCCGGGAATCGAACCCGAGACCTCAGGGTCAGCCTCAGTCGTAACGCGTACGCATTACAACTGCGGCATCGAGGCAGTCCACTAAATGTACAATATTTGGAGAAATATTGATGACTTCGAAAGGAATGGAGATTACGAATGGGACGGGGTATCGTGGCCTCTGGAAATTTCAATGTGGTAGGTCCCTCGTGTGGAGAGGCCGTCTGGGCTGGTACCACCGATATGTCTATTTCTGCCGCCAAGCAGCAGTATATAAGTACTGTTGTGTTCCGGTTTGACGGACATTGATGCCAGTTAAATTACTGGGCATTATGAAACTTAACATTTTATGTCTCGGGGTAACGATCACAGTCCAATGCTATGCAGTATTTTGTAATTCAAAGTTCTGTGTGGCGTTGCTTCTGTTTATGAGCTGGCATGGCTGTTACCATCAGGCAAGCGACCTGCTCGTTTCGTCACTCAAGCAAGCTGACACTGCACGCTTACGTAAACCATTACGAGACAGTGGTAACATCCTGGAAGCGCCAGCCCATCCGTGCTGTTGACCAAACTGTCTATAACGCTCTACGACTTATAAAACAATAAAATGTAGGTACTTCTATAGTATGCTTAAATGTAAAGGTAAAATTCCAAACTCGGCGTTAGACCGCAGTGCACAGTGATGGTGTAGCCCAAGATCGGAATAGAAGACGGAAGATGACAGTATTGCTTGCCGCTGTGGTCGAATAAAATCGAATAATGTCAGGGTAGTAGTACCGCCAACCGCAGTACAAAAATACTTCCAAACCGAAATAATTTATTTCCAAGTTTTAGAAATTACGTGAGACGAGAACATACATACATACATAGAACAACGCGTGTTTCTCATAGGGGTAGGCAGAGACAACGGATTTCCACTTGCTACGATCCTTGCATACCTTTTTGGCCTCATTCATTCATTAAATTTTTCATACACGGACGTCGGTTTAGGGTACTTCTGACCTGGCCTTTCCTTGAGACAAGTATTAATTTATTCATACCAAACGACAATAATCACTTCAACTCATAGTTTATTGGTTACATTTACAATATTACTGCTTTAAAGATCACAACCCCATGTCAGTATTTGCCGACTGAACACTGTTCTTACTGAACTGGAGGCTGACCGACTGACTGCGGGCAAAAGGCCTCCAGTTAGGGCGACAACCTCTTTTATACCATTTAACTACCCTTCCACAACGATATCGCACCATTATTATTTAAGTGTACCCAACATTGCTTTCTCAGACACCGTCAATACACCAATAAAAAGAGAATACGCTTACACAAGGTATTATAAGTTGGAGAGCGAAATTTTGGATTCCGTACGAAATGCCATGAATGAATGAAATATGGTGCCACATTACGTCGGACTTTTGTGAGACTTCGATAGTCTTGTACTTAAAAGTACCTCCATTCTGATAGCATTCGTAGATCCGCGTCCAGGTGTAACAAAGAGGTTCGTTAACGGGCACGGCCAGTTTCCCGCCATTTCGAGGCCGCCATTTTTGAAACATGTGAAACTCGCGAGCCACGCGTTTTGCTGACGACGGTTCGGTGTCCCGAAGTACATAGTATCCATTTGTAGAATATTGAATAAAATATACGATGCTGAGATTCCAAATACAATACCTATTTGCAATTTTGAGAGAAAAGGTAAAAGTTTTGTTAATCAGTTTTGTGAGTCAGTCCTACTGCAATTAAATGTTCAATGGTTGGTAAAGAGCACCGATTCAGAATGGATTCATTTTATGTTAGCTTTTTACTTTTTTACGTAGTTTTTATATTGTTACAACTTTTGACTTAATTATTTTACTACGTTTGATTAAAGTAGTAAAATAATAATTTTATTTATTTATTGCTTTAACATCATTATTAAATCTTAATTACAGTGTATTAAGGTTGAGAACCGTGAGGTCCTGTGTTCAATGCCCAGGTCAGACATAACAATTTGAGTTTCACACATGAATTGCGCGAGATAGGAATTTGTGCCCGGTATGGCAATAAGCTAGCTATGTGTCACATTATTATTACCTAAGCTCGGTGAAACGAGGGTGAAGCACGAGTTGCACCTCTGGCTCCTTCTTCAAGGATAAAGGCTTGAACATATGTATGTTGCTTGACTATGATTATTATTAGTTACGCAGTTAAAAACTAGATGGCGTTGGTTGGACGAAGAAGGAATCATAATGCAGACTAAGTATGTGACACACGTCATATCTTTATCAAAGTATAAATTCAATAGAACACTGAAAAGCGCAATAAGTGTTAGTGGGTCACCAACATCATAGACCCAAAGCGAACATCACCTGCGCGTGGTACACTCTGCTGATTAACGGGCGAGCCAATGGCAAAACCTGGTATCCGTTGCAGGTTGCGAAAGTCATGTGGGTCAGACAGCGGGTCGACCCATATAATATCAAATACCGTCAAATCTATAGTATGAGAAGGCGGATCCTGTCATTATGCCGGGATAACGCCAGGCAGAAAGAAATAAATATTGAATAAAAGAGAAAAATGATGGTACTACTCTTTAGCTTTAAAGCTACATCAAATTTTTTATTTTTCTTCAAGTTTTTGTACACTGCTAGACAAGCTGCGCGGTACATAGAAATTGTTATCACAAGTTGCGATCAAGTGACCGTAACTTAATATTACCATCTTACTTACTCTCAACTAGAACCCCTATCGCGCTCCCTGTTTGTGAGCTGTCAAACTCTCGCGTTATGTGACGTAATTTTACTTCCAAACAGCCCATCTAGTATTATACATTAATATTTGTTTTTTTAAAACCTATTTAAAAAAGCAGCGATAACTCAGCGTGGAGTGGTATAGTCTGTCAAAATGAAGGTCGCAGGTTTGAAACTGGCCGCAAGAGCGTGCACCTCTGACATTTCTAAATTACGTGTGTATTCATTTTATTAATTATCGTTTACTTAAACGTTGAAGGAAACATCGTGAAAAAATATACATATCTGAGAAATTTTCCATAATAATTTTGAAGGTATTTGAAGTCTACCAACCCGCATTAGATAAGCATGGTGAATTAAGGCCTTACCCCTATCATTGAGTAGAGAAGGCCCGTGTCCAGCATTGAGACGTGTATGATACAGGGCTCAGCTCCGTGGCGCAGCGGGCGAATAGACGGCTGCGAAGCGAGAGGCCGTGGGTTCGATTCCCACACCGGAACAAATGTTTGTGTGAACCACAAATATTGGTCTCGGGTCTGGGTGTTGTGGGACCGCAAGCCCCTCGTAGTTCCTGATACCCGCGATACAGGTTTACTTAGTGTGGGGTCAGGACTATGTGTGTGACTTTTGGGTGTATTTATTATTATTATTATTATTATATTATAATATTATTTATTTTTCCCAAACAAAAATAATATGATAATGGAACATTGTTGACTTCTAACTTATATAAACCAAGGTTTCGGTAAAACGCTGCCCCGCATGTGTAAGATGAAATACATTGTCAAAAGTTTACTTTTTAAGAGCCTATGAAAATAATGCTTGTAGGGGTGTGGTACGATAATGCACAGGATAATCCAAATTAAACTATGAAGCCTGAAATATTATAAGCTATTATGAAACAGTTTTTCATGCGCGCTCCAACGGCGATACATTGTCGAAAATTTGCATTAATTTAATATTTAAAATATTCATGGTTAAATGTATTTTACATTCGAAAGAGTTCCTTTTATGTGATTACGGAATTTTCATCGTGTGTTTGGTCTATTAGTTGTGATATCATCAGTTCCATTCCCGGGTAGGGAAATCTGCATAAAGTAAGGCTTTGTTTATTTCTGCCAACTAGTACAACAAGCACTGTTGTGTTCCTGTTTGAAGGACATTAAAGCCAAAAATTACTAGGCATTATGAATCTTAACATCCTATGTCTCGGGATGCGAGCGCAGTGCAGTGCCATATAGTGCTTTTTAATTGAAGTTTTGAATGATGTTGCTTCTGTTTATAGGCAGGCGTTCTGTTTATACGTTTCGTACGTACAGTGAATAAGATATCCGGAGGCCTAAGTCCTCCCTCCCCTTCCCAAGCTCTTAATTATCCCTTCCCTTTTAGGTCGGCAACGCGTCCATGATTATTTTGATACTGTAGATGTAAAAAAAACTTAGCCCCATGATTTAAAAAACACTGTTTCGGTAGTGTATTATTTTTCTATTCAATACGCAGATAAAATAACCATACATAATATTATCAGATTATAGATAAAAACACCCAACCACCTAAAAAGAATTCGCAGTTTAAATGCGTTAGCGAAAATACCCAAACCCGTACACGAAATAACAAATACCTACTCATACAGTCGTGAAATCTGAGGCCCGAAGCACTCGTACGACCCAATAGAGTAATTACTACGGGACCCGTGAAAGGGCCTAATTTAAGCCGATGAAAAATATTCGAGAAAGGCCCGCCAGCGCTCGTTTGTTGTGCCTAAGTAAACATTTTTAATCAAATCTTTGTATTTTTTTTCCTTTACGCTTTTTAAATATTTAAACATTCTAAGATGTTTCAGTGGATTTTCTTTCGATGAGAACTGATTTTTTGTGAATAGAATTTCATGTTTTGGGAAATACGAACATGTAACTTATATTACTTATTTCACCTGTAAGTGATCTCCACCGCCCATGTTCGCCCGCAACACCAAATTTATCTTTACCTATGCATGTTTGAAATATGTATCTATGACGCTTTACGGTAAACGTATATAAAAATATACCTCCCATATTCTTTATCCTAGCATGGTAAATACTACACTCCAGTTGTATGCTCTAATAGTCCCCATTGCCGATAGATTACCATCGATAGATATGAACTGGAGAGGGAAAGAATGTTCAAGATGGTTTTGCATTTATGGCAAATTAACCCCATCTTCGACAAACTTGATAGATGTTGTTCAGTGCAAAATGCTAATCAATACTTAGGTACTTACTACAACATAGGCCAATTTGCGTAACTAAAAATGTTCCAAATTTCATTCCGATCTAGTCTTAGTGTCAAGAAAGTTGCAAATGGTATACTCATAAACCAATAGCCAACGACAAATGTGAACATAGATCGTAATGAGATAGAAAATATAATAAAAGTTGACGGCAGCCGGAACGGTACTGCTAACATTTTTAAATCACATATGTCCTTAAATAAACGTCATAATAGTGACTGAATTGAGATTGTAATAAGATCATGTTGACACCGGGTTAAACATAAAGAGGAGCAGAATACCATTTTTTAGTCAAATCACAATCTAATCACAGTTTGGTTTTTTTATAGCATAGGGCGGCAAACGAGCAAGTGGGTCACCTGATGGTAAGTGATCTCCACCGTCCATGTACGCCCACAATACTAAAAGAATTATGGGTGCGTTGCCGACCTTAAAGGAAAGGGATAGGGAAGGGGAGGGGGTTTGGGTCTCCGGATATCTCACTCACCGTACGAAACGCAGCAGCAAGCTGCTACTATTCGCCGGTTTTCTGTGAGACAGTGGTAACGACCCAGACGAGCCGAAAATTAATTCGCAGTGTCAGTTAAGTACGAGAATTGACTTTCAGATTTCCGATAGTCGTGTCAAACATTAGACGCGTACTTAAGTAAAGCATAGGTGTAACCACGTCAGCGCATTTCACCAGAGTAAGACTATAGGGAACTGGTAGTTAGATCGCTAGTAGTTCGTCGGTAGCGTCACTGATGCACAGCATAGCTGGTTTTTTTATCCTAGCTCGGCAAAGTGACTACGGTACACATGATGGTAAGTGTAGCGTAATCCAAAAAAAACTGTCGACCAACGACAGACGATGTGTCTATCGTAGGTCGGCAAAATTATGCCGGCCTGCCTAATTGCTTCTTCACACTCCGTTTAAAGGACCCCATATTATAGGAAGGAGGGAACACGTGTGCCGGCAAACTATTCCACAGCTTGATGGTCCGGCAGAAGTAAGATTTTGCGAACATTTTAGTTTTACCCGAGATGGAGGAGACCACGAAGCTGTGGTTCCGTAAGGTTTATATATAACGCGAACATCGGAATACTGCCTTTATTATAATAATAATACCAGCCCTGTATTAGATACGTCCCACTGCTGGGCACGGGCCTCCTCTACTGAATGAGAGGGGTTAGGCCTTGTGGACCCACGCTGGCCTAATGCGGGTTGGAAGACTTCACATACCTTCGAAATTCTTATGCAGAACTTCTCAGGTATGCAGGTTTCCTCACGATGTTTCCTTCACCCTTAAAGCAAGTGATAATTAACAATTAATACACACGTGCCTTTATAATGATTCTAATAATACTCCCAAATTCAACATTGTACATCTACGTAACATTGTTACGTGTTACGTCACGAGAGAAACCTCCACCAACAGGGAACTGAACGGGTGATTAAATCTAACGCACAAAAGGATTTAGCGAGTATATCTGGATAAACCATTGACCAAAGTTTAACTTTTCAGTAAGCTAACAAGTTTTGCTACAGATTATAACATTTGTTGAATAGAACGTTTTTTATCAAACAAGTGATTCAATTTTTAAAAGTGAGTGCGTTTGTGGGTTATGTTATTTTAAAATAGATATGAATACTACTTTTGCTCGCGGCTCCATCCGTCTGAACGACTTTTTCTGGAATAAAGTAGCCTGTGCCCTAGTTCAGGTCTACGTATGCCAAATTCAAAACCATTCAGCCCTTAAGGCGTGATTCTGACCAACCAAATGTCAAACTAACAAACATACAAACTTTCATATGAATAAATATAAATAAATAATATAAGTAGGATTGAAAATAGGTATCGCAGGCGCTATACTAGACTTGCTTTTTTGATTACTACTAGATAAAGTGACAGCCAGGCACAGACAACTGAACTTGATGATTAAGTTCAGTACTTTCGAATACGTGTCGGAACAGTGACGTCGGTTTACCAATTAGTACATAAACGAATAAGAAGGAGCAGGATAAAAGAAGGAGGAAAGACAGCATGCTGGTCAAAAAGCATAGATAAACATTAAGGGAAATAAATTAATCGGTGCAATTTCATTTGATCGGCAGCGACAAAGGTACCGAATCCAAAGAGACTTATAGAAATGGTTATTTTTAAAGTCGGAATTTAAGTTTTTATTTTAAAAGGAATTTGGATGAAATTTCTTCACCCGCTACACCATAACTTGTATAATGATATAGTCGACTATTTGCCTCGAAAAAAATTATTCATGGGGGCGAAGACGCGAGCAAAAATTAGTAGGTAGTATCTAAATGAGACCTTACTATATCACTCACGCATACACACAAAACAGTTAATTATTTACTGAAGAACCCCATAAACTCCAATGTCAAGGGTAAACGACAATAATCTTTTATGGATGTTATATACCGACAGCGTATTATGAAACAATTTTTCAACTGTCGCCAAAATATCGCTCGTCACGCACCTGCGATTTATCTCTTCCGGAACATTCACTAGGTATTGTAGCGAAAATGTACGTTCAGCGGTATCATCGAACATGGCAATGGCCCTCATAATTATAAGTGCACAGTATCAGAATGTAGGAGCGTGAGTATTCTACTGATCTTAGTGCTGAAACAAACTTCATCTATACAACGTGTTACAAAAGGTGTGGTTAAATTTAAGCAACGTATAGAGTACGATGTAGGTATTTCCCCCCAGAGTACCAAATCAGAATTTATTGCAAGGACATAATTATCGAATGAGTAACATGACGTTATTCATTTGTAACTTTGGACAAAACTAAATGATAACCAGTATACTCACATTTTGCCTTGCTTATTTCCGTCCCATATTGTGATAGGGGGCGAGCCTATCGGCTTACCGGACATAATTCCAGACTCCGGTGCTGATACGGAGCATTTCGTAGCAGAAAAACCAAATATCACTTTTACCCGACCCGGGGATCCAACCTAAGACCTCAGTACAGCAGTCGTATCGCGTATGCATTACAACTGCGCCATCGAGGCAGTAAAAAAATACAGTGATTAAAAAATACTTACTATCAGAGTTGTTCATTCACCATAAAAAGATTGGATTTATTAAAACTAAAGAATAACGTCATAAAAATAATAAACCTAGACTGAAGAACCCAGTAAAAAGATTTAACAAAGCTATGCATAATTATTATAGGATAATTATGTGGGATGGGATCCAACGCGAGTTTCATATAAAAGTCCAATTACTGGCCATCGTTAGAATATAAATTTTCGATATTCTTTGATGTGGTGTTTCATAGAGTTACGTATTCTGGAATAGCCTCAATATTATGATTACTTTGTTTAATTTAAAAAGTTACAGTAGAAGTTAATGAATTTCAAATAGATAGCTGTTGAGATTTTGTAAAGTTATTTTTAGATCCACAAATTGATGGAGGGAGACATGAGCCAATAGTCTCACTAGGATGCTCAAGATCAAGCGAATTGGAGGCGTGTAAGTAGGAAGGATTCTGGTACTATGCATAACTCCAGGGAACTGAAGATTTAGCAGGAACAGGGAACCGAAATTAGGTCAGCAACTACCCGACTGGCGACTTAAAAACTCGAGTTTCGCAATTGCTGTTCGATGGAGTGGCGGAGACATCCCATTAGTATATAGCTTAGTATGTATGTTGGTAAATGTTTACGTATGTTTATAGTTTATTTATTTTATATATTTATATAATATTATTATCTATTTCCATATGTTTATTTAATTTTTATCTATGTATATATTTATAGGTATATTATGTATTAAGTTCTACATCTCTCTTAGCATTTTCTTCTTGTTTACACCTGCCTTGTTTATTCTCTGCACCACCCAAAGGTTGGCTGGTAGAGAATGCCTCAGGCATTAAGTCCGCCTATACATACTTTATGTATAAAGTGTAAATAAATAAAATAAATAAGATTGAACTAACACGGTGGTAGGTCGTATGCGAGAGGCCGTCTGGGTTGGTACCACCGATTTGTCTATTGTGTGTAAACACTGTAGTGTTCCGGTTTGAAGGATATTGTAGCCAGTGAAATTACTGGGCATTATGGGTCTAACATCTTATGTCTCGGGGTGACGAGCGCAGTCCAATGCCATGCTGTGCTTTGTAATTCAAAATTATGTGTGGTGTTGCTTCTGTTTATGGGCAGGTTCGGCGCTTACGAGAGCGATCTGCTCGTTTTGTGACTCAACCTAATAAAAAAAAGATTGCGTATGAACGTAATGGTCAAGTCAACCGCATCATAATCAAAAAGTGGTAAAGCCATGATGTAGACAGTTTTGTCTATAGCATGAATGCGCCGGCTGTACCAGATTGTTACTCGTATCACTGTCTTACAAAAAACCCCCGCGGCAAATCCAACAATGTCATATCTAGAGTCAAAACATCCATCGCCCAGTTTCCTAACGAGGCAGAATATGCGCATACATTACTACTGTTGCGCGATTGAATGGAATAACGTTTTAGTTCGGATTTGTGTTGTGTATCATAACTTGTGCACCAGTTTGTGATCGATTGATCAACGATTTATAGTCGACCGCAACTAATTTGGCGCCGCAGTTCTGAGGTCCCTATATAAATGAGAAAAGACCGATGGAAAAGACTATACATAATACGTAATATTGAGAAGTAAAAGATAGTAATTAGGTCTTTTGTTATACTTTGATAAGTGAGAGAGTGATCGGTGGCACAATTGTAATGCGTACGCGTTACGATTGAGGTCAACTCTGAGGTCTCGGGCTCGATCCCCGGGTCGGGTAAAGTGGTATTGGGTTTTTCTATTACGAAATGCTCAGTATCAGCCCGGAGTCTGGAATTTGTGCCCGGTATGGCGATAGACTCGCCCCCTATCACATAAGGGACGGAAATACGCTCGGCGAAATGTGGGTGTACTGGTTACACCTCTGCCTACCCCTTCGGGGATTACAGGCGTGAGTGCGTATGTATGATAAGTGAGATTAGCAAAATTTCTCTCTATTTCTTATTACCAGGTGGTAGGTCTAGGTTTAGGCTTGAAGTACATTGAAGCCAGTGAAATTACAGGGCATTATGGGACTTGTCGTTCCCTGGCTTCAAGGTCCTTCAAACTGAAACACAACAGTACTTTCACACTGCTGCTTGGTCGAAGAAATAGATAAAGCGGTGGTAGCAACACAGACGGCCTGTCGCATACGATGGCCCTACCATCTAGTAGATGGAAATTGCACCGACAGTTGCGTGGGGAATAGTGACTGAAAGAAACATATATACACCTATATTTTTATAGCATAGGCCGGCAAACGAGCAAGTGGGTAACCTGATGGTAAGTTATCTCCACCGCCCATGTCCGCCCACAATATCAAAAGAATCGTGGGCGCGTTCCCGAGCTTAAGGGAAAGGGATAATTAAGGAATTGGGAAGGGGAGGGGAATTCGGGCCTTCGGATATTTCACTCACCGTACGAAACTAACTACGAAAAGCTGCGACTTTACGTCGGATTTTTGTGAGATAGTGGTAAAGATCCGAACGAGCCGGCCCATTCATGCTGCAGACAACACAACAGCATTGCTCCACCTATCATTCATATTGAATCAGATGAGGTATAAAGTCACGCTATAAAGCCAAATCGATTTTTAGTCCTCAAACGAAGACCTTGGCTTTTATGAGACAGTTATCTTTTATTGACGTTTTATGTATTAATGAAGGAACTACTCGTCAAAAGTTACAGCCTGTTAGAATCGTTTATTAATTTAGTCTTAAAACTTAACTTCAAATTAGAGGTCACCGCAGAGCATCTTCGCTTTTAAGACTTCATGAATAAACGATTGCTTAAAGTTACCGCGTCATTTAAATAGTAAAGGGCGGGGTTACAACGAAACCTTAAAAAGGAAACGATAATTATCTAAACTTGTTGCTTATATAAATAAAGATTGACGACAGGGATAAGAGTCGAGAGATAGATAAGAGGCATTAAATCGATGAGTTTAAATACGGGAAAATCAATCAAAGTTTCAAATTATTTCATTTGCTTAAAGTCAAAATTCTGTTTGAAATGAAGGATGACGAAAATGTATTTAGTTTATGTTTTAGAAATCTTCTAGAGAATTGAGAGATTCATAGCTGTTTTGGTAACACTCACTGAGTTCCTCGGCTGCTATGTTAGAGTGTGGTAGGTTGGTTGCGATGGGTATGAGCTATAATCCCGAATCCCAATGTGACATTGAATCCAGTTAAATTACTAGATTTGATGATATTTAACATCTTATGCCTCTGGGTGACGAGCGTAGTCCAACGCCATGCAGAACTTTGTTATTCAAAGTTCTGTGTGGTGTTGCTTATGTTTATGGGCAGGCGCTGCGCTTACCATCAGGCGAGTAACCTACTCGTTTCGTCACAAAAACAAATAAATAAAAAAGTTGATCAAATTATGTCGACGACACGATTAATCTTCACGACTTTGGGCATTCCATCCTCACTACATCTCAAATATTCAACAGCATGAAATTTTGGCGCTTATCCTCCGGTGCTATCAAAGAATTTTCATTAGACTTAAGTGAAATTCATTTCCTTTAGTAGTCGATCGTTCCGTTTGAAAGTTTGGATATTTCGTGACGGTCGATATTAAAAGAATTTTAATAATCTCTTATTTACCTCGTGACTAAGGGGCGAGATACTAGGAGTACACCTTCTTGCACTCAATCAATTCCTACCACGTGGAAGGGAACGTAACTAGAAAAAGAGCAAGGAAACTATTTTAACAAAAAAAACTACTAAGGACACAGTTACTAAATAATAGTTTTGTGTCGTTGCTTAATATGATTTTCTAAATTTTAATAAGCTTTCTGCGCGTCAATTTTTGTCAAACATAGAATTTTCTCTTTATATTTATATAAAGTCCTGCGTCTGAAGAAGTCCTTCCATACACAGCCACCGAGCCACACTGTAGACAGTTTTGTCTACAGCATGAATGGGCCGGCTCGTCCGGGTCGTTTCCACTGTCTCACAGGAAACCGGAAAAAAGTAAGATACCGGGGGCATCGCGCCTATGATTGTTCTGGTATTGTGGGCGTACATGGACGGTGGAGATCACTTACCATCAGGTGACCCACTTACTTGTTTGCCGACCTACGCTAAATAAAAAGCAAATAAAGAATTGCCTGACGTAGATAATATTAAACGTACAACTTTACGGTTTACCTGTGAACGGTTAATTTGGTCCATGAGTACATTTTAGCCATGACGTTTTTGGATTCTTCCACCTTTCTGGGTAACGGATTAACACGTAGTAAAAAAACAGCCAGTCATTTATACTGCGACTAGTTTATTACTGTAGTTTTACTCGTGTAATGTCTTTTTTTTGGGTAAAATGTTGCTTATGCCCTAATAGATCTTATAGTCTACCTGTAGGCTTAATCACCTAACCCCGTTAAATCATTTAGGCGTGATTGATCAACATATATCCAAATTCACATACATATATCCAAACTCAAAAGATCTAAACTATCACATTTATATTAGTAGGAATTACAATTCCCATTCCATCTAATAACATGAAATTTGGATTTAATTTAACGCTTCGCGTGTGTGCTACAAATTACTCGTACACAAATGATCGTGACTAAACTGTCACAAGCGAGTTTTACTTGCTGTCATCATAGTAAAATGTATGCAGTGTCCTAAAATATATCTTTCATCGAAATGATTTTGTGATCCGCTAGTATTTGTTATACCGCTGTAGTCAACGTTACTATGAGACCTCAAAGTGATGGCGCACGCAGAGTGACGATTTCTTTACACGTCATTGGTTAGTTTTTGGCGCTAAATCAAAACTGACCAATCATATACACGGAGTTGGGCACTTGGCAAAGAGCTTACTTAAGCGTTGTTTGTGAATAAGGGCCTTAGTATTTCGTAGATACTGTAGCCCTAGTGAGAGATTTTGCGATACCTGTCATCTATATACGAGAAATAACTATGAAATTAATACATATTTTCGTAAATACTGATGATTCGGTACCATCGGTTAACTAGCAAAAACTTGTACCACAGGCACTGATTTAGACAAAGGGATTTTTTAAGTGGTAGAGCCACGCTGTAGACAGCTTTGTCTACAGCGTGAATGGGCCGGCTCGTCCGGGTAGTTACCACTGTCTCACGGAAAACCGATAAAAGTAGCAGCTTGCTGCTGCGTTTCGTGCGGTGAGTGAGATATCCAAAGGCCCAAATCCCCTCCCCTTCTCAATCCCTTTCGTTTAAGGTCGGCAACGCACCCATGACTCTTTTGGTATTTTAATGGGTGGGCACCGTTCATGAGCGGTGGAGATCACTTACCATCAGGTAATCCACTTGCTCGTTTACGTTTCGTTTCAAGCAAATTGAATATCTTTGGAAATAACATAGTCTCAGACGTCAGTTTTTACTATACACTAGAGACGTGACCTATTACGATATCGGTCTGTTGTATGTTCGAAGAAATCCTAAGGAATTTAAGTACCTTTTGTATTTGTCTCAAAAGATTTTTTTTAAATACAATAATGTGATTTTCCTTTATAGAATCGAAAATTTAGAATAAGTATAACTTATTATGTTCTTTATAACTTCTTGTGAATTTTACTTCGGGCCTTGCTGCTATTGATTGTTGGACGAGGATTTAAATATTTGAAAAAATATTAGCCTTCGTGATACTACGGGCGAGTAACCAGCTGCGAAATAAGAGACCGCGGGTTCGATTTCCGTACCGAGACATATGTTTGAGAGATCTAGTAGTAGGTCACTTAATAGTGACCTACTGAACTGTAATCAGTTCTTACAAGTATGGCAATTGTTTTAAACGTATCTAGTTGTTGATTTCAATTTACGTGTGGGTTGCGTTTTCTAATAATTTAGTTTTTTTCACTGCCTCGGTGGCGCAGAAGTGCGTACGCGTCACGAGCTATGACTGCTGAACTGAGGTCTCCAGTTTGATCCCCGAGTCGGGTAAAAGTGATATTGGGATTTTCTATTACGAAAATGCTCAGTATCGGCCCGAAGTCTGGAATTGGGACTGGTATCGCGATAGGCTCGTCCCCTAACACATCATGAGACAGAAATAAGCTCGGCGAAAATTAGGTGTACTGGTTACACCTCTGCCTACCACTTCGGGAATTACCGGCGTGAGTTCGTATGTATGTAGTTTTATGCAAATTACTTGCTTTTTTAGACTTGCTCTACTACTCAAACCTGAACAACGTTTAGTCTGTCACGTGCCCAGTTTTACATATTGTGGCGCTAGTGCGGCCCGTGGCAATAATTCATAGTGATGCGTGATTTATGCGCGCCGTGTCCCCAGTTAGAATCGGACAAACGAATTGATCCAATATTTCTTTTATGTACGTAAATTTGGTTCGGGCATGCTTCATTTGGAGATATTTTGAATGGCCACACAGCGTATTTTTAGGGAATTAATTTATTTCAAGGGCATAGATAACATTCTTTTTTTTTACATGTACTTAAAATTTTATGTCGCGTCATTCTTTTACCCATGCCGTGACGCGGGCTGCGTGCATGAAAGCGTGAGAACGAGCGATTGACTTTTGAGTCACGTCTCGCCTCATTTAAAGTGGGTCCTTGTACTGGCTCAGGACAAAAAAGAGGCTACTCTTACAAAATAATTTAAAAATCGTGTCCCAACACTAATGTCGATATATTTCTGATTTGACTTACGATTGCTACCCCATCGATCCAAATAGGGTCGACGGTTTAAAACGCGGGATGATTTTAGACTTCAGAATTATAATTATTATCTTCTCACCTAATAATTCATTTTGAAACTCTTATTATAAATACACCCAACAGTCACACACACACATAGTCCTGACCCCACACTAGGTTTACCTGTATCGTGGGTGTCAGGAACTACGAGGGATTTGCGGTCCCACAACACCCAGACCCGAGACAAATATTAGTGGATCACACAAACATTTGTCTCGGTGCGGGAATCGAACCCACGGCCTCTCGCTTCGCAGCCGGCTACTCGCCCGCTGCGCCACGGAGGCTGTCTATTGCTGGGGTGTAAGTGACCAACGTCTTAGGCCCAAAGGCAACCTCACCTGCACGTACCCTCTGCTAATTAACGGACAAGCCAATGGCGAAATTTGGTTCGCATTGCGGGTTGTGGGGGTTAGACGACGGCTCGCCCCACATAATACTAAACACCGTCAAATCTATGAAACGAGAAGGCGGACCCTGGTATTAAATCGGGATAACGCCAGAAACAATTACTAAAAACTCATAATAACATCTGTATGGAACAACCACTATACCCCAACAATTCGATCCATTTACCATTTAAACAATGCTTTTAGAGCCCGGTCAAAACAATATTTGTCTTGCAATGTGCTTGAGAAAAAATACAAAGCAAATTACGCGAGACAAGCGATCCCGAATGGGTGTGTGCTTGTGAACGGTTACAAAGGAGACCGTAAAATATTCATATATTGTGAACGCCACCCCCATGTCAAAGATATCACCCGCCAGCTACATCTTTTTGGGCACTGCGTTTTGTAATTTGAATTTGGTATGAAAGTCTGCTTGAGCTCTTTAAGATGGCGTTAGAAGAAATAAAAATTCAAAGGGCAAAGAATTTCCAAATTTAACTAATTTATTTTTCATTATAATATGGCTTTACCTATAAAAATGCCGTTCTGTACGAAAAAAAGTTAAAGTTTTTTTTTTATTTCTAATAATCAAAGTAACTACACATGCTATCGATTCATTTTTGCCAGCGCAGTGGCAATTCATCTATGCCTTTCTTAAAGACATAGGATAGATAGGCTGGACGGAAGGCAACAAACTGTTAAAAAGCTTCTTTTGAAAGTTGTCAAATAACGTACCCGCCAAAAAGTAGTCAAATAATGGGAAACAACCACATTTGTGAGGAATTTTGACCTAGAAAATGTTTGAGAACAATGTAAGCATCAATACTCATTATTGCACTATGGCAGATGTTAAGGCATATGAGATACCTGATATCCTTGTAAAAGAATTATTAAATATTTTTGTATAATAACTCACGTTGCGTCGATGAAGTAAATAAGCATAATTTGCTGCTATAACTGAGGACACCATAAAAGAAAATTATAGTTCCTAAAATAACCAAGAACAAGTAGGTAATTGATAAACACAATACTTTCTTTAGCATTTTTATTTATTTTATTTATCGGCTTCAACTAACCCGTCAATTGCATATTATTTAACATCCAATTATAAAGCACCGCTGCGACCGATCATCTCGTTTTATTGTTCCGCGGAAATATGAGACGAGATCCGGGAATAATTGGTATCGAGTTGAATTGATATTGGTTCGGTTTTTTAATCGTTGCAGTCTCGAGACGCTTTGTTTTGTCTTTATCTTGTCGATACTATTTTTATTTTGATTATTGTATTGTTTCTAGTTTTTATTAGACCATTTATTGCGTCGTGATCGAGATGGGGTTCATCTACCTTGGAGGGTTCTTGTTTGTGGTAATTAAGTTATCCAAGAAATTCATCTTGTTACTGGGTTTTCAAGTTAATTATATTATTCAATCTATTTGTAGATGGTATGACAATTGTTCTGTATGAAAGACAATCGTCAATGTTCTTAGACTGCATTGTAAAATATAGTAAATTAAAGCTTTTCTTTTTCTTATACATCTGTGACACCATAGAAATCGACAAAACATTTTATTTCGTACATTTAGAATAGATTCAGTCCATTCACATTTCAAAATTGGTTTATCAGAATCAGACATATGTATAAGAGCGTTTTGCATGCACTGGAGTCGCATACACACCTATTCCAAGTATTTGCCTTGTATTACGTACCATTATGCTGCTACGACAACAAGATTGCTTAAATCACTTGTCAGGCGAAACTAGTTCTTGAGTTTTGGGTGGCAGAGTTGAAAAATACGAACATTTTAAATTTGTAAGTTAGCCAATCTATTTCAGTGGCGGGACAGCCAATTTCGTCGCAGTGTCTGAATGTTCAAGCGGGTTTGGCTGATATGTCCCGTGACAACAACGTGTGGAGAACCTGCTAGTAGGCCGTGCAACATCACTGAATAGATTGGATTAAAAATAATAAAAGTTTTTGCACAAGAGACGCAATTGGTGGCATAGGTAATCATGTCACGCCAAAAAAAATATAAAGTTTCTAGTTTGGAGCACCGCAGTGGTAGCTTGTAACCCTAGCCATTTCTTGTTAGGTTGAAGGAATCTAAGAGCTACAACCGCTCGCTTAGTACTCCGTAATCGACTCTTCGTCAAATAAAGATATAAAACAGTTGTATAAACAAAAAATAATCTCTTTATTTTTGTCAAAGGGAACTGCAGTAACTTTGTAAATGAACTCTAAAGATCCATTATTTACTTGGAATAGTATTGTTTTAATTTGAACACAAAACCCATCACAAATTTCCAATAAAATTACAAAGAAGCGTTTTACAACTTTATATTCTGTGCAATTGCAAGTAAAATATACCGGAGTGCGATGTTTTAAGTGTTAATCACTGTAAAGTGGAAGTTTAATCGACCGTTCGCCGAGAGTTCCTAGTTTATTGATATACGTCATCACTTATAAAGTTTGCGGGAATTTTCACTCCCGCTCTCTTTGTACTGGAGTTGTTGCTCGGTTGGGATTAAACTTTTTGTGATTGATCTGTTTTTTATTTTTTAGTTGTAACTTGTGTGTTCATTGTTAGGTTTTGTATTTACTAAAGATTTTCTTCCCATCTTCAAATAGATCGTGGAAGGGTGTGTAATACTTGTGTCATGTTTTTAATTCATGCCTGCCTCGGTGGCGCAGTTGTAATGCGTACGTGTTACGATTGAGGCCAACGCTGAGGTCTCGGGTTCGATCCCGGGTGGTATTGGTGGATCAACGTGGTATTGGGTTTTTCTAATACGAAATTGTCAGTATCAGCCCGGAGTCTGGAATTTCTGCCCGGATTGGCGATAGGCTCGCCCCCTATCACATAAGGGACGAAGATACGCTCGGTGAAATGTGGGTGTACTGGTTACAACTCTGCGTACCCCTTTGGGGATTACAGGCGTGAGTGCGTTTATATGTTTTTAATTCAGTAAAATATTAAAATTACATTTGTCTTTCTTTGTGTCATAATAATTGTACTTTGAGTAATTATTATGATTTAAATTATGCGCTTTGCCAATGTTCGTTTTTACAATTCACTAGGAACACATAAACTCTAATCTAGCTGTCTATCTGTCAGGCACTTATGAGAAAATTATGTACATTTTCAAATGTTATACCTGCTCTATATTAGATCACCATCATCACCCTTCGTATTACTCAAGGTAACCGAATATCTCGAAACGCATAGGTAATTTAAATCGTAGCACTGTGATTATAATTTCATATTATAAATTTCAAATCCGTTGAGAACTCCAAAAAGTATGAATATTATAACATTTATTTAATAAAAACTTTATTTAGTTTATTTATTTATATCGATATTTGTTTCCAGTTACGGGTCAGATGGCGGGTAGCGCCAACCACCACCAAATATATCGTACGCGAAGGGGGCCCCTGGCATCAAGCCGGGATAAATATAGCCAGGCAGAAAAAAAAATATTCATGTTAGTATTTTAATCTGTATCACCCAGCCAATTTCTTACGTTGTGATATTTTATTTAAAAACAAATTCTTTAATGAACATCTTTCGGTAATTAAACGACGGATGTATAGAAATCTACGCATATGTCCGTATGTCTGTTGATCGTGTACAATTAAATTGTAAGACCCCTTAAATCCATGTGACGTCGATGACGTGGCCGAATGTACATACTGTTAACTAAAAAGCCGAGAAAGGGACATAGGGTATCATCAAACAGTGTGCTAACATCTTTATTCTTTGGTCTACTATGGTCATACGAACTTACTTCATTTATAAAGATATTTTATTTATTTTTATCATGGACGATGGAGACGAAAGTCGCAGGTTCAAAACCAACCTTAAGAGCAAGAACTTCTGACTTTTCTAAGTTACGTCTGTATTATGCGTGTATGAAACACCGTGAGGAAACCTGCATACCTGAGAAGTTCTCCATAAGAATTTCGATAATTCGCTAGCGTGATGGACTAAGACCTAACCCCTCTCATTCAGTAGAGGAGGCCCGTGCCCAGTAGTGGGACGTGTTTAGTACAGATCTAGTATTATAATTATTATACAACATGTAATAAAAACCCTGTTGGTCCTTTTAGCTGTGTTATGAGAATCGATATTCAAACATAAGGAAATATCTCTAATGAGAAAAATCTAACATAAAAATGGGACACATGGTGGCCTAGCAGCTCGTTGAAAGTGGTATTATAAATTAAATACTACTAAAACTATAATTGTATGTATTTTACGCGCGTATTAGTAATGCGGTGACTCGTTGTAATATTAAAAAGGTACCGTACCGGATAAATACCACCGGTGATCACCAATCGTTATTTTTTGGTAGAATTTTCTTCATTGAGATATATCTTTACGTTTGAACAACAGGGTTTTTGTTACATATTGTATATTATACTATATGATACGGCAAAGTGACTACGTTAGATCTGCAGGCTAACCATGAGTTTGTCTCGGTAAAATCGCTATCCATCAAAAGAGTAAGTGGGTCATCTGATGGTAAGTTATCACCACCGTCCATGTACGCCTACAATATCAGAAGAATCATGGGCGCGTTGCTGACCTTGAAGGAAAGGAATAATTAAGAGGAGGGAGATTTAGACCTCCGGATATCTCACTCTTTGTACGAAATGCAGTGTTTTCTGTAATTATACAGTGCTAATGACCCGGCTCTAACACGCTATATCAGTCACATAGTGGTGACTCACCTGCTCGTTTGTCTACATTCGTTCTTTCTACCTTACGCTGTCTCGAGTTGGTGCCATGGACCTCCATCCTATTTAAACTGTTCCGCTTTGTTCGGTCTTGATCGTCTTCTGTAGTGAGACTATTGATTCTCATGTCTTCCTATAATACGTCATGCAGTGCCAGACACAACGTTTACTTGCATTTTGATTAAAAAAAATACTATAAAGTGGTCTACCACACCAGCCGTCTACGGCTAGTTTCATGGTAATTATTTGACATTTGTTTTGATGTATATCTGAAACGACAATCAAAGCTACCTTGCCGCTATCATACCACACGAGAAAAGCCCTTCGAAAAGCCAATTACAGGCACGCTACTCGCCATTTGCGTTAATCCACGTGATTAACCTTTTTGCAGTGGCTAATGGTGGATTTTTTGGCTCGTCCGTCACTCTAATGTACGTAATGTGCCGGTGTTTTTTTAATTTTTTCACGCCTGTTGCTCTCTAATGGCCTATATTTAGATAATTAACGGAGCTTATGTGGTATAAGTATCGGCTGGCTCATTTGATCTGAGTGAAGAGTTTTGATGTTGCGGTGATTTGGAATGTTTAATTTTGTTGGTATTGTTGAACTTACTTTCAACATTATTTTTAAAATTTTACTCTTCTTGTTTAATGAACACAGCCTCAAATGGAATGATGGCAATGAGTTCGGATCTTGCAACGAGATAAACGTTAGTGTCGCTAGTAAATATTTGTTGTGTAACCTGTTCTGAGACTAATAGTCTATTGTAGTTCTTGATACCCATGTTACAAGATAGATCAAGAGATCTGTGGGCGATTATGGTCCACGAAAAAGTGTGTGAAATACAGTCACTGGAAATTTTATTGAGATGTGAAAAGGAGACTATTTTTATTTAAATCGCAAACTCTAATACAGGGGAAATAGTATATTTTGAGTAAGACACCAACATAAATGGTACATCTAAACTAGGTCCATTTGATTCACATCCAACGTATAATAAATAAATATAAATAAATACACCCAACAGTCACACACATAGTCCTGACCCCACACTAGGTAAACCTGTATCGTGGGTATCAGGAACTACGAGGGACTAGCGGTCCCACAACACCCAGACCCGAAACAAATTTTTGTGGATCACACAAACATTTGTCTCAGTGCGGGAATCGAACCCACGGCCTCTCGCTTCGCACCCGGCTACTCGCCCGCTGCGCCACGGAGGCTGTCATAATGCCACGACATGGTTTAGAAAATGTCCTAATTATTATTATACTGGTTGATGTACTTATAGAGTTAAACCTTTATATTTAACAGAAGTTATCTATAGTAATTAACAACTCAACCCATGAAGAATATTCTTTAATCAAGCACTTCAAACAATATTCTCTTCCAAACAAGACATTTAAATATTAGCACATTAGTAAAAACAAATTAAAAGCCTTTTAAAAGAGAATGTAATTTCTTAACCACCGAAGCTCCACCGCTTCTCCTGTTTACGCTTGGTTTTTAAATTAAATTGCGGATCTCTTAGATAAAAAGGTAGAGAAAAACATCTCGTTTGTATCGCCGCTGTAATAAAAAGGGGTTCCGTAGCGGACGTGTCGTATTTTAACCAGAAATAATTTCTCCTCTAATTAAAAATACGTCTAAATGGAATAGTGTAATTAATTCCCGTTTTTAATAAATAAAATAAAAGCCTTCGTTCTTTCAGTATATTTTAAGCTGTTTTTAAATTACTATAAATTATTGTGTTTGCTATCTTTTTTATCATAATTTCTGGCTGACCTATTGGGGTCTGCGTAACAATTAAGAAACGTTTTACCCTAGATTTTTGATTTGAATGTAACCTTCCTGGACATATTACAGAAAACCCACCACCAGTGTAAGCTGAACTTACTTATGTTGGTGCCTTTAGACAAACCTACCTTCTACTATATGATTATGTTAGCAGTGCTATCTATGTACTTGCTAATTAAGGTAATAGATGTGTGTCTGTTAGCTATCCACCTGTCTCTCTTGATGTCGTTGGTCGCTAAACTATTAGACTTTGTGTCAAACTGATTAAGAAATGGGGTATAGCCCCACACCAATGACCTTGACTATTTGCGCCATACAATAATCTACCGGAATGGAGGTTTTGCGTGACCGAAATGCAGCGCGGCATCAGCGGTTTCTGTTTTTTCAACTTTTTGTTTGAAATATTGAAGAGTAAGTAATACGTATATTGAATAATAATAAGTTTTTACATAAGTTGAGTGCACTTATATAAATTCTGCTTCAATAGAAATTTCCGTAATGAAACTATACCGATTACACTATTTTTTTGCACAGTTATTAGTTCGGTAATTTTATGAGAACTGTCTTGTAGCCCAACGCTATTATTACGATATAGCTTTAGTTGCAGCCTCAATAAAAAATATTCAAATTAATTTGTCTCAATTAATTCGAAGTAGTTAATTCAATCAACTTCTAAGAGCCTAAATTTCCCTTCACAAACAAAATGCCCACCACTGATATGCCTAGTTTTTATTAAGAACGTAGTACATAAATTGTCTCGCTAGATTTAAATCTACAGCCGGTCCCTCGACTCCGTCAGCTCATTAAACGCTAGCCTGAATAAAAAATATCTGTGGTACATGAGAATGCTTTCAGTGTTAACCAGGCGACATGCTAAATGCAAACGGTCAGCTATCGTTACCACTGTTTTATGGTGAAACTGGTGAAACCATTGTGCTCTGCGGCTTTGTCTGTACTTCTATTTTTTCTGCTTTTACTCGCAACTTCGCCCGACTTTACTGAATATTAAGTGTTAATTTTTCTTCTACTCTTGCATTCTGAAATCCTTTGCTACTCCTGTCTATGACTGTTCAGCGGTATAAGTTTACCCGATTGCTTCAAAAGGAGGGTAATGTTTTTTGTTATTAGAGGTGTAAGTAATTTACATTTTATTACATTTATTTTCAATATCTTCATTTCTCCTTCATCCATCTTCGTTCGTCTAAACCAATATTATTCAATTTAATGTAATGACCGACCTTCGCGAATAAATAACACTACCTGAGGCCTTATCCAAAGCGTATAACCATGTAATCATTAGTAAACATCCTGATTACGATACAGAACTGGCGATGCCTAGCACGGAACCTATCTTTAAGCAACCCAACCAACTTTAGACCATACACATTCGTGATTAAGTTTATTTTTGTTTACGTAAGGAATTAATTCAATGGTTAACCTCACGCAAGTGCCTTCCTGGGCGTGATTTGTTACGTTCAGCTATTTGTTACGGACACTTATAAATTTGTCTTTGAAGGTAATCTAAATGTACAATTTAAACTGTAAATTTGAGGTTATGTGGTCTCGAAGGCGTGTTTTACGTTCGCAAAATATTCGCGCATTTCTTACTAGGAAACTAGTGAATGCATTTACATGTAAAATTCATGGATGAATAATTCGATGTAGGTACCTAATTTTTCGAATAAACCCAATTTTTTCTCAATAGGTATTCAGTAGAGTGTAAGTAGGCTACCAATACCTTAGGCCCAAAGCCAACCTCACCTCATGTAGCACACTCTGCTGATTAACGGACGAGGCAATAGCGAAACTTGGTTCCCGTTGCGGGTTGTGGAGGGCCGCCCCATATAATACCAAATCAACCATCAAATCTTGATGGGAAGGTGGACCCTGATGATGAGCCGGGATAATACCAGGCAGAAAGAATAAAAAGATTCAGAATATATATATATATATTCAGCCGCCTTCGTGACGCAGTAGGCGAGTAGCCAGCTGTGAAGCAAAGGGCGCAGGTTCGATTCCCGCCCCGAGACAAATGTTTGTGTGATCCACAAATATCACGTTTCTAATTTGGGTGTTTTCTCTTCAGAGGGGTTGACGACAGGCACGCGTCCGGTCGTAAAAATTACCAGCCATATCTTTCGGTAACCTGTCCTAAAAAGCATGTTATGGGATAATGCCCCCCTGTAAGTGGGATAGGGGCAGGTGGAAGAAGAGAAGTAATATGTATATCAATAAATATCAGGTATGGTAGGTATTTTTGGGCCTTCAATAATATCACAGAATGACCGTACGCAACAGCAATGTTCACACTTTCCAGCGTGGCTCTACAACTCAAATGTTTCAGACAGGTTTATTACAAACGATCACCACCCACATACTTTCTGCTACTGTTACTTCATCATAAGGATATCAATCCTTTACACAGATTGTTAAATTAAAAGAGGATCTGTTTATAAGGCTTAATGCAAGAATGGATAACCGTCCCTCCCTCTTAAAATTAAATGTGTAATGAAACATATTGAATTTGCACTTAGCGCGGGCTTTTATACAGTCCTGGTACCTTTTTACCTGTCCCTTCTATTTTTAATTTTGAAAGTTAAAATTGTGGTGAGAGAATGTGGTTTTTATTTAATATAATTTTGCATTATTTTCATTGATAACACTTTAAATCGCTGGTTATTCATGCAGTCCTAGTACATTTCACCTGTCTTGTACGATTTTATTCAATTAAGGAGTTAAAAACGATGGAGAATTTGGATTTGGATTTGATTAATACAAAAATAATTTATTGATAGGGCAAATGTGCTTTATAAAATATCTAATCTTTCTTTAACTTGTATTGTGTAAAAGAGCAAAGGAGCAAGTAGGTAACCTGATGGTAAGTGATCTCCACCGCCCATGTATGCCCACAATACCAATAATCGTGGCGCGTTGCCGACCTTAAAGGCAAGGGGTAAGTAAGTGATTGGGAAGGGGAGGGTGCTTTGGGCCTCCGGATATCTCACTCATCGTAGGAAACACAGTAGTAAGCCTACTTTACGTCGGTTTGCTGTGAGACAGTGGTAACGGTACCCAGACGAGCCGGCCCAATCATGCTGTAGACAAAACTGTCAACAGCGTGGCTCTACCACTTTGATTACTTGTTTCATTGTAATCATATTATTTGTTATTTTTTGGCTGTAATGCAGGCGACAAATATTATTATTAATATCTCTGCTTACTAATGTTTAACTCAGTGAGTCAACGTCATAAATAAAAGAAGAATGTTAAGTTGTTAGTGTCTTAGAGTTTTTTTTACACGAACTTTCTGTGGTGACTTGTAGATGATTAATTTGTCAAGCCTTTATAACATTCTTTGGCAAATTTAAACCTTATAATTATTCTACTGAGTAGAATAGTTATACTATTAATAATTATTCTATTCAATATCTAGATCTGGCACACGAGGTTACTAACATATGGGATATGGACTCAACAATGATTGTCGCGATAGTCATTTCTACCCATTAATTGATACCGAAGAGCCTCGACCAACATCTCCAGAGGTTCTCAATTGGTCGTGGGATCAAGAGCCAGATGCAGAAAGCGGTGTTATTGGACACGGCACGCATTGTGAGGAGGTTTCTTACTCTGGGTCCTAGCCGCCGGTGGCTTGGATCCTAGGCCTCGCCATTTGAAGGTTATTTATTTATATTATTAAAAGGTTTTTCTAGAAATGTAATAATTAGAAATGTGAAAAACCTATATTAACCTATTGTACGAGTATTAGGAATAGTTGTTAAACCTGTTGTTAATTTTAGGTCAGCAACAGATGCATGATTCCTCAAGTATTGTGGATGTTCAAGGGCGATGCAGATCACTTACCATCAGGTGACCCACTTGGTCGTTTACTGGTCTCTGCTATATAATAAAATATAAATAGGATTATACTGCGATACCACAAAGTGCAAAACGATTAATCATAAGCAAGCAGTCACACCACACCCAGCTCGAGCATGCGTTCACATTCGCAATTAACAGCATGAAGTGGTTTTACGCTTAAATATTTCATAAATACTCATATAATGATGTACTCAAGACCTTTGACTTCCTATTAAAATTTCTTATTGACATTTTATCTGTTTTATATTAAAAGCAAAAAAAATAGGCGTCGAATTCAGAATCTCATTCTTTTTAGAAGGTGGTAAAATAGATAAACAGAAACTAGGTACGAGACTTTGGACAGGCGAGGTTAAGTAAAAAATTCAGTTGTGTTGTTTTCCAGACACGGATGGTACAACCCCCTTAATAAAATTTTTCTTTATCTAGTAGTCGGAGAGTGAAGCGGATTTCTATTAAATAAGTTATAGCATACTTGCTTGTGATCGGGGCTCCGCCCATGTGGAAGTCTTTCCTTACATATTTCCGAAACAGAAGCACCTGAAAAGACGTGTTTAAGAAACATCAAAACTTCGTCTTTTCTCTGCTATTTATAAATTCAATTTAAATTTGTTATACATATGAACCTTGCAACAAATTCTCTCAAGGATAGTGAAAACTGCATCAAGATCTGCTACTTAGTTAAAAAGAACTAAGCGGTTGAACAGAAAGACAGACGCGAATAGCGACTTTATTTTATACGAGTACTAGTACTTGCTTTTGCTCGCCGCTTCGGCCGCGTGAATGACCTTTTCCGGGAGAAAAAGTAGCTCATATTGTAACCCAGGTCTGGTCTACTTGTGTGCCAAATTTCATCTAATACCGTTCAGATATTAAGGCGTGATTGACTAACAAACATCCAAACTTTCACATTTATAATAGTAGTATAGGAAGTAGGACAAGAAGATTGTATCTTGCACACGTGTTTCTTAAATTATCGATTTTACTTTACCCTTTTACAAATTACGAGCGATCTGAACCAATAGAACAAGTGGTAAACCAACAGTGTTGAATTAAAGTAGTGCAAAACAATAAACACTGAAAATGTACCGTTAAAAATGACTTAAAATTAAAAGTGTAGTAAAATGTGTAAGAATTTATTCTAGACGTTGCCTCGGAGATTTGCTCTGCTAAATGCTGCCAACTGTTAGATTTTCTTGGAATTTATCTAGAATCAAAGGCATCTGAAAAGGAGCTTCCTAACGGTATCCGGAAAAACATAGAACCATTTTGTTTGTTTGTTATAGAACGTTTATGAATACAGGAAAACTCTACATTAAATATATTGATGATTCATCAAAACGTGAAGTGAATGTTTTGTCAATGATTGGAAAAATATGTTTACATATTTCACACAAACTTTAAACGGTTTTTTTACCATCGGCATTTTAAGTGATGGTACAAACCAAACATACCTTTCTCTATAGTTGCCTACTGCCCACAGCTGCACATTCCGTTGCCACTTGTTTATGTTACCGATAAAATTTTATCTTATCGGCGTATTTTACAGTTAACTCGATCCTAAATTAGGATCTCTCGAAAAGATTTCAGATTCCATAACTTCGCCCGCGGTTTCGCTTTACTTGTAGTTGTAACAAGTTTTGTTTGGAACCAATTTGAATACTTGATTCATAGTAGTTGAAGTGAAATATCAGAGGTTATTGATATTTGGTAGAAAAGTTAGTTCGAGTAGTGAGTGAGTTAGTTATGTAGCTATGCTTAGACTGTATTGAAATGAAGTGGGCATTGGGTTCTAATCCTAGAAGTAATCTTAGAAGTAGCATTCCTGAGTAAAATTTACATACATATGCACTCACGCCTGTAATCCCCGAAGGGGTAGGCAGAGGTGTAACCAGTACACCCACATTTCGCCGAGTGTATCTTCGTCCCATGGTGTGATAGACAGACTCCGGGCTGACCGAGGCAGTCACCATATTGGTATTTCGATATTTGTTAAATAAAATATTATCTGCAGTATTTCATTAGAATTTTACGAGATTCGTTTGGTCTAGACGTGAAAACCGCTAAGTGCCTATAAAGCAGCTTTACAAGATGAAATATTTGTTTTACCACGTTTAGTTAAATCTGTTTTCTGTTTTGCCTCAGGTGCAAGCTAAGCAATTTTCTTGATTAATCTGAATGACGAAATAAGCAGGTCGCTCGCCTGACGGTAAGCGCCATGCTTGCGCATAAACGTAGAATCAATACCACATAGAACTTTGATTTATTCTGGTATATTTTTTTTTTATACTTAATACCATTCAACTGCCTCGGTGGCGCAGTTGTAATGCGTACGCGTTACGATTGAGGCCAACGCTGAGGTCTCGGGCTCGATCCCCGGGTCGTGTAAAGTGATATTGGGTTTTTCTAATACGAAATGCTCAGTATCAGCCCGGAGTCTGGAATTTGTGCCCGGTATGGCGATAGGCTCGCCCCCTATCACATAAGGGACGGAGATACGCTCGGCGAAATGTGGGTGTACTGGTTACACCTCTGCCTACCCCTTCAGGGATTACAGGCGTGAGTGCGTATATGTATATTAATATCATTCACTTACACTACAATGACATTCCAAATTGTCTGAACTGAAGATGTCATTTAAATCTTAAATTGTAAAATACTCACCGCACCCTTTGTAATTCATCGCCATAGAATATAGCTGAGAGCCTCAGAGGGAACAGTTCAGCGCGCCAAGTACAGTCAGAGTAATTTCACCGTCTAAGACGTTACCCAGGGTGGACCGCGAGGTGGTAAATTCAAAAATAAACATAGAATTCTAAGCCAATTTACACCATAATAATAACCGCACCCTTCAATGGTACCACGATTACCATCGTCTAATTCCAAATATCAATTTCCAAAAGCCTGTATAAGGTCGTTCAGAGTTTGGCATCTGTCCAGCAATTCGGGTGCACTTAACGTGTTGTGACGACTTATTGTCAATCAATATTAGTGAGCCGAGCGGTGGCGAGTGAAGGAAATGGCCGAGGATTACTGGCTTTATCATAAACATGCGAAATACGGTTGGTGTTTTGATGGTATTACTGGCTGAGTAGAGCGGTGATCTTGCCAAGATGATGGTCAAAACAGTATCATTGAATTTAACCCTCCACAATTGCAGCATTGTCTTGGACATTATTTCGATGGCGTGGACTTAACCTACTCGCAACCACCTCAATTACGAATTAAACTTGGCTTGACTCATCCAACTTGCCATATTAGACCAGCTGGCAGACAGGTTTCATCGAGACGATTTATACTGAATGAAATTAGTAAACGATATGATATTTAACATCTTCTGTCCCGGGATGTCCGGTGCCGTAAAGTGTCAAGTATGTATTACTGTATAATTCTTAGTTTTGGATGGTGTTGCTACTGTTTATATGCAGGCGTGGCGCTTATCCTCAGACAAGGTATCACCCAGCCTTCACCAAAAAAAAACTATTACACTAAAACCAAAGTCTGAAGCAAATATATTATGACACTAATTTACTCTCAAGACATTAAATTCCCTTTAGCTTCTTAATTGAATATCGAAAGTTTCATTTTAAAACTACAAATACATTCGCCGAAGCTCAGGTCCTAATGCAAGCAAAGTTTGAAACGTCAATCTAACTTCTTTACATTAGCTTGTAGTGTTGGAGAAGTGTTGGAGTAAATTGCTACTGACACTTAGGAAAATTGTACGTTGAGACGGCCTTCGTCAACAATTTACACCGTAATTGAAATTACACCTTATTTCCTACTTTTTAAAGTATTCAATCTATCGAAGAAATACTTGTTTTTGGATAGTGGTTTTACCTTTGCTTAAATTTGTGTTTCGTTCTAAATTGAACTTAATAGTAAAGAATCAACGTACATTTTAAATTGAGGTACTTTTTTTAGAAACATTTGCTAGTTCTAGGCTTCACCTATACGTTTTTACAACAGCATAAATTCCACCTTATATCTATGGAAATAAAGTAGATGATAAATCGTAGGTTTTTCCACGTGTATTTTGTGTGATTCGCGTGATCGCTTCCTTATTGATCTGCTATATTGTGGATGTACGATTTGGTCGGGAAAGTAGTATTATAATAATTTATGTTGGCTAAATAATTTTTATTACCAACCGGCTCGTAATTATTTCCATGCCTACATATGTTTATTTTCTTCGCATAAAGCCTGCATAGTGTTTTAAGCCAACCTGACTCTACTGGTTTCCGTTGAGGCTAGCAGGATTTAGACGACGGGTCGTCCCACATAATATCAAATCCACCGTCGAATCATGATGGGAAAGCGAACCCTGGCATAAATCCGGGAAAGAAAATGTTTTACGGTTAAAAGTAGTAAGTAGTAGTTAGTAGTAGTAGTGTTTAACGGTTAGTAGTAGTGATAAGTCGGCAACGTAATGATTATTCTGGTATTGTGAGTGTTTTTATGTGTAGCCAGTTCAGGCTACAGCGTGGCTTTACCACTTTTAAACATAGCTTCAAACATAGCTAAGAACCAAGTCGATTAAACCAGGTTTAAAAAAAATACGTTAAATCTGTTAATTGTTTAGGTGTTGTCACAAGCAGATACATAGACAAACACCCGGTTTATGAAAGGCTGATCAAATCAACATTCAACTAACAAAACTTTGATTTTGACACCGCTGTCAAATCGATTCGAGTTGCTGAAACGTTGTTTAGTAAACAAATTTATAATATTTGATGTCTCTTTAGTACCGTCTGACATACGACTTTTCACCTTAATTTGAAAGTTATGTTACCTAACATGTGTGTCAAGTCAATGGCGTTGACCAAGCTTCTAGCCACTCAATTTCGACTTGACATGAGATTTGACATTTGATTAGTTAATTTTACTTTAATCAGCCTTTCAGAAACCGGGCGTATGAGTTGCAATATATAAGACCCCTCTTTTTGTCAGTGGTTAAAATTTACACGATATTCAGTATCCAAAGTGTTTATACAGTATTATAACATAAGCTCCTATGGTTCTCAATAGCTGTGGTCTGCGGCTGCACGCACGCGCGCAATCACCCGTCGGTGTAAGGGAGTGAGTGGTACACCAAGAGGTTATCAGCATGACGACTTAATTAAGGTTTACGTATGTTTAGGCCATTGAACCCCGACATCTTTGTGCCGTTCCCCGGCTTGAAATAATCGGCAAAATTATTAGATTTGAAAGAGAAAGTGTCGAGGGTTAAATTATGAAGAATTTGGAATCTTAGAAAAACTAGGTGGAAGGTCACTCGCTTTTTTAAATTAGCTTGAATGTCCAGGGGAGCAGGTCGCTCGCTGATGGTAAGTGCTACGCCTGCTCATAAGCAGAAACAACGCCACACTGAACTTAAATAACAAAGCAGTGCATGACACTGGACTGCGCTTGTCACTCGGAGACATAAGGTGTTGAGTCTCATGATGCCCATTAATTTCACTGGTTTATATTTCTTTCAAACCAAAACACAATAGTGTTGACACACTGTTGCTTGGTTGTAAAAATAGACGGCCTCCCACATACGAGGGACCTACCACCTTATTGACTTACAAACATCCAAATTCACAGACTTACAAACGTCCAAACTTTCACGTTTATAATAAAAGACTTACCTACTACTAGACCGGCTGTTTAGAAGTAAAATTGCTTCACATAACGCGGGAGTTTGACAGCTCACAGACAGGGAGCGCGAGAGGGGTTCTAGTTGAGAGGAAGCGAGATGGTAATATTGAGTTACGGTCAATTGACCACAACTTCTATTTTTATGTAGCGCGCAGCTTATCTAGTAGTATACATTAAAGTCTTTGTTTATAAAATAGTAGTAGGGGATTCCAATATACAACTGGAACCTTTACGAAAAACATCCCCAGACAATATTAATGCCTGCGAGTCGTTTGTCTTAAAAAATAAATGAGCGATAATTTTACTCGTGATTGCGAACAAAAAGCTGTACAAAAGAGGGGCATTCATTAAAAATTTCAGAATAAGAATATTATGGAGGTAAATTGAGATAGCAATTTGTTTGCTTGACGGATTTCGGTTTTACTTCGACGTGATTAAATTAAACATAACATTCACAACGGTGCTATGTTATTTCAAGTTTATTTTGTGTTATTTCAAGTTTATTTTGTGTTATTTATGATGTCTTCTTGTTTAATACGTATATTTCATTTTGTTTTTTTTTTGAGTTATGTTTTTCATAAATCTGATTGCCTCGGTGGCGCAGATGTAATGCGTACGCATTACGAATGAGGCTGACGCTGTACTCTCGGGTTCGATCCCCGGGTCGGATAAAAGTGATGTTGGGTTTTTCTATTACGAAATGCTCAGTATCGGTCCGGAGTCTGGAATTGAGCCCGGTATGGTGATAGGCTCGCCCCCTATCACATCATGGGACGGAGATTAGCTCGGCGAAATGTGGGTGTACTGGTTACACCTTTGCCTACCCCTTCGGGGATTACAGGCGTGAGTGCGTATGTGTGTTATTTTTTTCACGCATTTGCAAACTCTGGAATGAACTTTGTGTCCTAAGCATGGTGGTATGTCCATTTTTAAACGAGGTTAGGCAGCGGCTTGGTCTGTGGCATGGCTAAAGTCCATTGGAAACGAAACTGCAAAAAAAGTTGTTTTTTTTTCATTCCAACTGAAATAACATGGTCAACTTCTATAATATTCATTTCATTTTAGAAAATATTAGGTACTAGCTTTTGCCCGCGGTTCCGGCCACGTGAATGAACTTATCCAAGATAAAAAGTATATGTCCCAATCCAGGTATAATCATGTGTGCCAAATTTCAAGATGTTAAGGCGTGATTGACTAACTAACATCCTAATTAACAAACTCACAAACATCCAAACTTTCACATTTATAAAAGTAGTAAGATAAAACTGATACTAGAGCTAGACCTAGATACTAGAGGTTGGGTACATGATTCTGGAGCCCCTAGCATTAGTATTTTTAGTCGGTATATTCATGAATTTTCCTGTTTTTCAGTGCATTTTTTTACACATAATTCGTGCAACCAAATCATTATAATTGTCTATTTGAAACTCGTTTTGAATTAAATCACCAGAAGTTAATTATCTAATATATAAAATTCTCGTGTCACAATGTTCGTTCCCATACTCCTCCGAAACGGCTGGACCGATTTGTATGAAATTTTGTGTGCATATCGGGTAGGTCTGAGAATCGGCCAACATCTATTTTTCATCCCCCTAAATGTTAAGGGTGGTCCACCCCATTTTTATTTTTAGACAATTTTTATTTTTTTATAATACAGCATTAAAACATACATACAACCCTACATTTTCAACCCTCTACGATCGACCCCTATTTTTTAATAGCGATTTTAATAATTTTGTCAAGCGCGTTTCTCACACCGATCGCGATGACGGGACTCGCTTGATGAAACTAGACTACTTTAATCCTGGAAATAGGTATTCAAGCTAGTTTTCATATAAAACAGAAATGTAAAGCGCGGCGAATGCAGGCGGCCACGGCATGGCAGGGCAGGTGACGCAGGCGGCTATAGCGCGGCGGGTGGCGCGGTCGGCGCGGCGCGGCAATTTCGAACTACCGCCATCTTGGCAGTTTGTAATTTTTCGCGCTAACTTTACATTTCCGTGGCGTATAACGTATGGAAATCTTCGGTTTTTGTGTATTTCCTTAACATTTTTAGGAGTGTATAGTGTTTAATAAAAGTATGAGTGTTGTTTGTGATTTTTATAATGCTTCGGGGCAGAATACGTGAAAACATTAGGAATCCTTGTGTTTTTCAGGTTTTTTCAGGAGTGTATCGTGTTTAATAAAGAGGGTTGTAAGTGATTTTTATACTGCCTCGGGGCAAAATAGTGGGCATGAATTTGGACGAATGATCATGTGTTACAGCGAAGCTCGTGACAATGCACAACGATCTCTTCGCCTTCGATATCCAAATGATCGGTAGTCGGTGACCAACAGACAGCCGTGTGTGTTAACTCAGTGATAACTCAGGAGTATCAATGTATTTTACAAAAAAACAACCGATCGTACCTACTTAGACAAGAATGGGCCGGAATACCGACGAGAAGTCGTATGAAACTTTTTGTACTCGCTGGATAGGCCGATTCATTCCTAAATCGTGGCCAACTCGCTCACGGGACCCAACTCCTCCAGATTTTTCCTTTAAGGCTACCTAAAAAACAAAGTGTTTATTAGTGAGTGCAATTCCGCCGATGAAATGAGTTTGAGCGGAGTGGCCACAAAGTGTTTATTAGTGAGTGAATTTCCGCCGATGAAATGAGTTTTGAGCGGAGTGGTCACAAAGTGTTTATTAGTGAGTGCAATTCCGCCGATGAAATGAGTTTTGAGCGGAGTGGTCACAAAGTGTTTATTAGTGAGTGCAATTCCGCCGATGAAATGAGTTTGAGTGGAGTGGTCACAAAGTGTTTATTAGTGAGTGCAATTCCGCTGATGAAATGAATTTTGAGCGGAGTGTCTCCGTGACTCTCTAGCCTTACGTCCCGACTCCACGCCGAGACTGCGTCGCGCGAGTATCTGCGAATGTGTTATTGGCGGCCACTTCATTAGGAGGGGAGTTGAGGTAAGCCAGCCTTGATTACCTAGCTATTGATAAGATAATAGTTAATAAGTTACTCATCAAATCCATACAAAACAGAAGTGAATGGCGTGTCACAACGGGTGAGCATTGCGCGCCCGCAGCTACTGTCATAAAGTACCTACAGTCAAAGCCTACAACGATCACGCGTTAGATCGTAGTATAGGTACATACCGGTTTAAATATTACAAACGTCTTAATATCTGTCAATACTTATGAATAACCGTATTTTGATAAAGAAATGAAGTGCTACTTTCCCCTACAATTTTCTGTAGGCTATTCCTAGCATCCTGTCTGTATAAGTTTCACCCAAAAGCATATGGTCTTTATCATCATTTGGAGTAAAAAATGTGGTTATGCTGTTTTAGGACTATCAGATTTCTTAAAACATCGGGTGAAATACTGTTTTTTTTTTAATGCTACTCAAAGCTAACTTTCATAACAAAGCGTTTACGCTTTATTAACTTGATTCAATTTGAACTGCACTAGAATTTGAAATAAGAGTAAAAACTAACTTAAATAACGAATAATAAAAAAGTTAAGTAAAGAAAAAGCAATCACAGTCCGGTCCGAAAACCGAATTAATTGCAACACAAGAATTATCACGAAGCGCTTTTCCAATTAGAATCTTATCGCGTAAAGTTTCAACGAAAAAGGCGTTTTCTTTAACGGGGAAAAAGAAAAAATAACAACACTCATTAGACACTTGATTTAAAAGAGGGCCCTTAATTAATTAAAGACGTAACACTGGACTTTTTGCTCGCGAGTGCGAACGAAATTAAAAACAAAGTTTTAGCCGTTAGCGTGGCCGTTTCTAATTTATTTCAAGAAGATTCCGTCGAGATTAGAAAATAAAAGAGAGGGGAAACTGTCGAATTTTTCATTTCGCAAATTAAGTTGTGAGGAGGAAATGGCTCACTTATTATAAGCGTCGGATTCGTGTGGATTAGTAGGTTGGGCGCGAACGGCCCGCGACGGTGTCAAGTAACTAACAATGTACAAGTAAATAAAATCCAAAACGGAACGTAATGAAAGTATAAACACTGAATTAATGATGAATGCTTCCGTGGCGTAGTGGGCGAGTGGCCGACGACGAAGCGAGAGGGTTTGATTCCCGCACCGAGACAAATGTTTGTGTGATCCACGAATATTTGTTCCGGGTTTTGGTGTTGTGAG
The DNA here is from genome assembly GCA_905332985.1 of Mimas tiliae. Lineage (NCBI taxonomy): Eukaryota > Metazoa > Arthropoda > Insecta > Lepidoptera > Sphingidae > Mimas > Mimas tiliae. The sequence goes on from HG995254.1 coordinate 3,374,468, forward strand.
ACCGCAAGTCCCTCGTAGTTCCTGATACCCGCGATACAGGTTAACGTAGTGTGGGGTCAGGACTATCTGTGTGACCTTTTAATGTTTTGTCTATTATGTAGGATTATATATAACTACGAAATAAAATACATGTAACATAGACTCACGCCTTTTGCCCGTCAGGGGTTTTTTATTTTTTTATTGCATAGGCCGGCAAACGAGTAAGTGGGTCACCTGATGGTAAGTGATCTCCACCGCCCATGTATAATATTAATGATATTAAAGGAATTGGGGTTTTGGCCTCCGGATATCTCACTCACTGTCCGAAACGCAGCAGCAAACTTTAGGTCGGTTTTCTGTGACATAGTGGTAACGACCCGGTCGAGCCGGCCCGGCCTATTCATGCTGCAGACGAAATTGTCTCGGATTTCCACTTGCTTACCTTCCTTCCTTACCCACCTCTTTCTCCTTCACTCTCATATATACATTATTCTAAATTATATTTCATATTACACAGTTTCCTTTCTTAAAACTTGTTTTTTAACCGACTTCAAAAAAGGAGGACGTTCTCAATTCGGAGCGTTATTTATTTGCTTTTTTTATGTATGTAGATCGATTTATTCGCCAATTGTGGACCAATTTTGTTGGAAAAAATCTTGATAGAGTTTGGCTGCGATGTGGTCCCATATAAATTTGGTTAAGATCTGATGACGGAGTACGGAGAAAAAAAAATAAACCTCCTCAACGGACAACAGTACACTCGTTGCGATTGTGTTATTGTATTGAGAATGACATGCTATTGCTTGAAGTTGGTTTCTAAGTTTTGTTAAACGTTACGTTATATCAACAGTGTATAAATAGTCACCCATGGCCCCGAGACCCGGACCTACTAAGATACAATTATCTTATAAAATAGGTATTAAACAACAAGAAACTTATTAGTCCCCTAATACCCAGACCCGAAATAAACATTATCTACATATAGCTAGATGGTAGGTCCCTCGAACAGAGGGCTTCTGGGTTGGTAACACCACTCTGTCTATTTCTGCCGCCAAACCACAGTGTATGCACTACTGTTCGTTTTGAAGGACATTGAAGCCAGTGAAAAACTGTGCGTTATGACACTTAACAGCTTATGTATCGGGGGATGTGCACAGTCCAATACCATGCCCCATAATCGGTCATTACCACTGTCTCACAGAAATCCGGCATAAAGTAGCAGCTTGCTCCTGCGTTTCGTACGGTGAGTGAGATATCCGGAGGCCCAAACCCCTTCCCAATCCCTTAATTATGCCTTTCCCTTAAGGTCGGCAACGCACCCATAATTCTTTTAGTATTATGGGCGTACATGGGCGGTGGAGCTCACTTACCATCAGGTGACCCACTTGCTAGTTTGCCAGCCTGTGCTATAAAAAAATGCGTTTTTAATTGCCCCGAGTTCTGTGTGATTTTGCTTCTGTTGTAGGCGATGCGTTTACCATCAGGCAAGCAAGCTGGTATTTTAGTCATTCATGCTAATAAAAAAACTTCTCGCCTATCTTGAAATACGAGGTCTGCGGCAGGGTATTATTCTAAGATAGATTCTCTAAACGTCAGTGATGTTTTTATGGCATAATAGCTCTTATTAAATTTGAAGGGCAGGTTGAATGACAATAATGTTGAATTCTGCTTGTCAATCGTTTACCGGTAAACTACCCGGGCAGAGTGATTTGTTAATGCAATGCTGAAGAATATTGATGACTAATTTTATTGCTTTTAAGATAGACATACAGAAATATCTAATTGGTTTTTGCCTGACTTGCTTTTAACCACTGACAACAAAGAATGATGTTTTGCTTTGAAACGTCGAACCTGTTACAAGGGTAATGTTTGTATTTTTACTCACGAGTTTTTATCGGAAACAGATGAAAGTGTTTTTATATCAATATTTCCAATATACGCTGTACCTCCCCTGAGAGGTTGACGTCAGGCAGGCGCCTGTCGTAAAAACTACAAGCCAAATGATTCTGTAACATGTGCTGAAAACATGTTGCGCCGACCCCACTGCGAGTGGGATAAGGGAAAGTGGAAGAAGTAGATTTTCAAGATACACCGTGTTTTTTGTTTGAAATAAACGATAGTCAACATACTAGGAAATTTTAAATAAGTTTTATAGCATTCCACTGTTAACTATAGATGGACAAGTTCGTGCGCGACCGTCCTGCGGGGTACAAGACGTTGGGGGGGACGAGGTTCTCTAGATGTTAGCGGGGGCGGTTGCATTTGTCCATCTATAGTTGCGTGTGTTTTTTGAGTATGTTTTGTAAAATTTAAGTTGTTGAAAACGGTTTTATTGTTAATCCTTTAGGATGTTCATGCTGATGTTGCTGATGATACAATATGACGAAGAACATAACGCAACTTAAGTTATCCTGTATCCCCAAAGAGGAAGGCAGATGTGCAATTAATGTTTTATTTTTCGCCGAGCTTATTTTCGACCTCTCGCAACTGTGCATCGCTGTGAACGGTTTTGTTTTGCTCCCATCAAATAAAATTCCAAAATAGTGGTAAAAGTAGTGATTTGTGTGATTTTTGCGATATAATCGAATCAATACAATAATAGTGAACATTTGGTGACAGTGGACAGTTCTGTTATTGCTCCATTCTGCATAAATTCTCAAAACTTTTCCAAAATCTGTGGGTGTTTGTACTGGCGTAAACATACACTGTGTCGACTCTGTGCGTGTTGGAAACGCATCGGGTTCTGTGTCGTTACTGTGTCGCTCGGCTAGACACGATAAGTACGCCTCGCTTGTTTTTCTGTGATTGGAAAGAGACATAATCGGTTGCGCTCGTCAACAGATTTATTACAACCCGACGACGCGACGGCGGCTAGTGGAGCTGTTATCACTCGACATTCCCCGATCATATTTTTCGGCATTATAAAGTTATACATATATACAACATGTCACTAAAGCGCACACCGCCGCACACACCGCAGCCTTGTGACAATATCTGCCCTATCTTTAATCCCGGATCGCTATCCAATGTTGAAAATGATAATATTCACACTCGATCAAAACGGAAGCACGGCGACGACTATGGAGCTTGTATGGCCGAGATTCGGTCGTTAATAGCCTCCTGCACGGCTCAGTCTGACAGCAAGTTTACTGCTTTACAAGCGTCGATAACCGAGATAATAACCCAAAACGCGGACATCAAGGACTCCATAAGATTTGTCTCAAAACAATATGATGACATGAAGGTTAAATTGGATAAACTAGTCTCAGAGCGTAAAACTGACCATTGTTATATTCAGCAACTTGAACAAAAATTAGATAGTTTGGAGCGAGATCGGTGCTCAACTACAATCGAGATCAAAAACATTCCCAGGAAACAAGGCGAAAACAAAGATCATTTATGTGATATAGTGTTGGATACAGCCAAAGTCATAAACGTCAACATTGAACGACATGAAATCAAAGACGTCTTTCGCCCAACCTTGAAAAGAGAATCTGCCCCAATTATAGTCGTTGATCTAATGAGTTCCCTCACTAAAGGGAAAATAATAAAAGGATTGCGTCAATTTAATATTAAAAACAAGGAAAATAAATTGAACACAACGCATCTGAAGCTCGGCATACCACCTAAGCCAGTTTACATCACAGAAAGGCTAACTCCTAAATACCAGCATATCTATTATCTATCTCGGAACTTTGCAAAGGAAAATGCTTATAAATATTGTTGGACGTCTTACGGGTCAGTTTACCTCAAGCAAGATGATGGGATGCAGAGAATTGCTATAAAATCTGAGACAGACCTAATTAAGCTTCGCCAAGACAAATGACTAGTAATACCACCGAAGGAAAAAAACTGTTTCATTTTCCTGTTGCTTATTTTCGTAATCATTTTTAAATTTATGTTTTCTATTTTATTTCTAATGCTATTCAATAATTCTTGTAAAACACACACACACACACTGAACTTCAACTTACTCAACCGAACACAGACTCATAGCACAAGTGCTTACCATTATTGCCATGTCAACGTACTAAAATGCCAACATAACTTTATAATCACTACAACATGCAAATTAAAATATATGATTCTTTTGTTTCGTACCATGTTTATTATTATTGTATAAAATTCAATTTAAACATGAGTGAACATGCTATTACAAATGAAATTGATAGTATTTCTGTGGCCTCAGCATTTGAATGTGATACTGAAACGTGCAATTCCTTAATAAAAAATGATAGAACTATTAACATAATTTGTCAAAACATACGTAGTATACATAAAAATCTGGAAAATTTTCTTGCGCATTTAGCAAGGTTCTCCGTTGATTTTGATATTATAATCCTAACGGAATGTTGGCTAGGTAATCATAAACCTGTTCCTGATCTAAACCAGTACATAAAATATTTTTCGCGTAACTGCCTTAATAAAAGTGACGGTATTGTTATTTATGTAAAGGACACACTAAAGTGTAGTATCGAGGAGCCAGAATCAATAGGAGCTAATTTCCTTGTTCTCAAGATATACCCAGATATATTTATCTTGGCTGTCTATAGATCCCCATCCACGCATTGCATAGATAGCTTCCTGAACTCCGTAAACACTATTGTTAGACCAAACATTTCTATAAAAAATCTAATAATAGCTGGGGACATTAATATAGATATAAAGTTGAATAATAGCGATAGTAACAGTGCTTCTTTTTTGGATTTGACCGCTGAATTGGGATTGCTTCCTGGGCATACATATCCTACTAGGGTCAACAATTGCTTAGACCATATTATGTTAAAAACTACATTTGCTGCCAAAGTGTTTGTTATCAACTCTACGATTACCGACCACTCTTCTATTGTATTAAACCTAGCATACCACAAAAATAACTCAAGCACAATTAAAACCTTTAAAAAAATTAACTTCAAAGCTGTTTCAAAATATCTCGAAACTGTTGATTTTTCCTATATATCATCAAATGCTGACGCCAACGATGTTGCTTTCCGTTTTGTTGACACCTTGTCGATGGCAATAAAAGAACATTCTATCTTCTGCCAAATTCCCTGTAGAAAAAGAACTATTAAACCATGGATTACGACTGGTCTATTGCGTTGCATTCGCCATAGAGACAAACTTCACAAAATATATAAAAGTAATCCTGATAATGAAACTCTCACTCTCTCTTATAAAAGATACCGCAATTTTTGTAACTCCTTATTATGTAAAATAAAAACTAATTATGAGAAATCCTTATTACGAACCGCTAGGACAAACAAAGAAACATGGAACGCAATAAAATCAATAGTCAATTATACTAAACCTAAAACAGTAGCTGAGGACTTATTGAAACCTAACAGTGATAGGGTTGAATACATTGAAGTAATAAATACATATTTTTCTAATATTGGAAAACAATATGCCGAGGAAATCATGTCTTCTAACAATTTCAGTTCAATTACCCGCAATCAAAATTACCCATATGTCTTGAATTCTTTGGTCTTACTTACCCCGGATGAAGCTGAAATTAATTCTATAATTATGAATCTCAGTAACAATTGTGCAACTGGTTCTGATCTTATACCTACTAAATTGCTTAAATATTCCAGACACATTATAGTTCCCCCCCTAACTAAACTAATTGAGCTCTGTATTGACCAGGGAATATTTCCAAAAGTTTTTAAGGGTTCACTCATCACACCTGTTCACAAGAGTGGGCCACGTGATGAAGTGTCTAACTATAGACCGATCTCAGTTTTGACTTCGCTCTCTAAAATCCTTGAAAAAGTTCTTAACAAGCGATTAGTTTCTTTTCTTGAGCATAATAATATTTTGGCAGACACACAGTTTGGATTTAGGTCTGGCAGAAGTACTGAGGATGCTGTTTGCCATCTAACCAGCTACTTATCCAAGCAAATGGATTCCAAGAAAAAGTGTTTGGCTATATTTCTCGATTTAGCGAAGGCTTTCGATACCGTTTCCATTCCCATTCTTGTGAATAAACTCTATCGTAATGGTATTCGTGGAACTACACTCAAGATTTTTAAAGACTTCTTATCTGATCGAATGCAGCAGGTCAAAGTTGGTGATCTCGTTAGTACCCACGCTCCTGTACTCTACGGAGTCCCTCAGGGCAGTGTCCTTGGTCCTAGTCTCTTCCTAATTTATATCAACGATTTATGTAATCTTCCACTAACTAACGGTAAAATATTTTCTTATGCCGACGACACTGCCTTAGTGTTCTATGGGGATACTTGGGATCAAGTCCGAGGTTACGCTGAAATGGAGCTTATAAATATCCGTCTTTGGCTTAATGAAAACCTGTTAACCCTTAATTTAAAGAAAACAACCTATATCAATTTTAGCTTTTCCAAATCCCAAATTACCCACAAAGGTAAAAAAGTGCATTCCTGTAATTATCCTAACACTACGAACTGCTTATGTCCCCAAATTTCGCACTCAATCTCAGTTAAATATTTGGGTGTAATTTTAGATGACAGATTGCGCTGGCGTGCTCACATTGATCTTGTTGTATTACGTATTAGGAAGTTGATGTGGATTTTTAAGCGATTAAGATTTGTGGCTGAACCGGATATTCTTCGTAATACCTATTTTGCTTTAATTCAGTCTATTATTGGCTACTGTTTGATAGTTTGGGGTGGTGCTTATAAATCATTATTACTTCACTTAGAAAAAGCTCAAAGGTGTCTTTTGAAAGTAATGACATTCAAACCATATAGATTTCCTACTAAATCCTTGTACGAGAAATGTAATCTTTTGACAGTAAGACAACTATATATTTTACTTCAAATTATCAAGCAGCACAATATCACCCCATACAACAATAAACGTAAGAAAAAACGCAGAGTCGATGTGTGTATACCAGTAAGATGTAATACTGTTAGTTCAACGCGGCAACAGCCTTTTATGGCAGTTAGACTGTATAACAAGATAAATAAGTTACATAATATTAACCCACTTACAACTCATGAAGTTAAAACAAAGATAAAAAATTGGCTTTTACAACTAGACTACGATACAACCGAAAAGTTACTAGAACTAAACATTTAAACTGCTTACACAAATACTCACATTCACACACACATGCACTTACTCACTCACTCTCACACATTACACACACAAACACACACCTATTTCAATATTTGTTATATCTAATTTATTTACACAAAATATACTCTGTGTCATACTTGTTGTGAGAGGACACTGGCACCTGTAACACAGATTTAATCTAGCACAGGAGTCAGTGGCTTCGATTGATTTGCATATTGTTTTTGTGCCTAATAAATAAATATTATTATATTATTATTAAATATTATTTCCGTCCTATAGCTGGCGATGACGCTACACCAATCCTGAGCAAATCATGTGTAATGTTTTAACCGATTTTGAAAAAGGAGAATTTTGTTTGCTTTTTTATGTATGTATGTATGATTTTGTTGAAATAAAAAACATTGATAAGAGTTTAGTTGCGATTTGGTCTCATATACATTTAGTGAAGATCTTATGACGGAGTACCACTTAAAAAATTAAATAGATGTTAACAAAACTTAAAAACCGACTTAAAAAAAATAACACTGAAAAGTCGATCATAACAATTTCTATATGTATCTTAGGAGTCTATGAATTTCAGTACACCGGCAGCGGCACAGACACCGATTCCTAAGACACCTATAGAAATTGTTGTTATTATTTAAGTTTTCTGAATTTCTGAATCTAATAAAACAAGCTCGTTGCGATTCAAAAAGAACTGTATTATCCATAGACTATACAACTAGGGTAACAAACGCCACAGAGTATACATCATCTATGGACTGTAGATGTTACAAAGGAGTATATTAAGTAAGCATATTAATTATTTAGATATAATTCAACACTGAAGAACATAAGCGTTCAAAGGCGCTGTATTGGGTTATTTAGATTGCTTGTATCCAATATCAAAAACCATTACACTTAAAGGAAAGTTCTCATCAAGATTCCGCTCATCATGTTGGGTATCTATGGATAAAATCGCGAAAATATATAAATAAATATGAACAATGAATATAAAACACGTTGGCAAGCAGCTGAGAGCCTTTGGCCCCTTGCCACTAACTTGTAACGTTCCACCGGTCTCATGTATACGATATAGCCTTTTAGAGTAAGAAAATTTACTTACGCTGTATATATTAAGACGTCATCGAGATTTTGGTGGTAGGTGTTTCTTCATGTGCTTTTTAATTTAATAATTAGCCACATATGGACCAAAGATTAACGGGAATTTATTTTATTTTTCTTTTTATTTTATTTATTTTGCGTCTAATGGATAATTGTATTACAATTTACTATTTTTAATAAAAATAATATATTATATGAATGACGAAACGAGAATGACGCTAATGGTAAGCGCCACGCCTGCCCATAAACAGAAGCAACACCACACAGAAATTTAAATTACAAAACACTGCATAGCACTGGACTGCGCTCGTCACTCGAGACATAAGTTGTTAAGTCTCATAATGCCCAACAATTTCACTGGCTTCAATGTCCTTCAAACCGGAAACAACACAAAACTGCTGCTTGGCGGCAGAAATAGACAAGGCGGTGGTACCATCTCAGACGGCCTCTCGCATACGAGGGACCTACCACCTATCAGTACATTTAGTAGACATTGGCGAGTTTCTTTGAAAATACTTCAATACTAACATTAAATACATACATACACACTCACGCCTGTAATCCCCGAAGGGGTAGGCAGAGGTCTAACCAGTACACTCACATTTCGCCGAGCGTATCTCCGTCCCTTATGTGATAGGAGGCGAGCTATCGCCGTACCGGGCACAAATTCCAGACTCCGGGCAGATACTGAGCATTTCGTAATAGAAAAATCCAATATCATTTTACTCGACCCGGTGATCGAACCCGAGACCTCAGTGTCAGCCTCGGTCGTAACGCGTACACAATTCAACTGCGCCACCGAGGCAGTACAACATAATATACACTTGAATATGTAAATGAACATAATATTGCCAGCAGGCGTTTAAATTAAAAACATTATCAGTTTTCACAGGACAGCAGCCATTGGGGCTATTTAAAACAATGACACAGTCCGTAACGCAGCACTTTAATCGTTGGATTATTTGGACACTGTTTTTTTTTGCTTGATGATAATAAAATCCATTATATGTGACGAGTTGACTCGTATTATGTCAATCAAGTTATGTAAATGAGTGGACGTTGGCATTGAACGTCCTTTTGGCGAGTTTATGTTACTTTAATCAGCATGGTTTTATTGACTTTGTAAAGGGCATTTTTTATAGCTTTAGGTGACGAGACGAGCAGATCGCTCACCTGATGGTAAGCGTCACTCCTGCCCATAAACAGAAGCAACACCAAACAGAATTTCAAATTATGAAGTATTTATTGCATGGAACTGCACTGCGCTCGTCATCCTGAGACGTAAATGAATGTAAATAATTATAGTCGCATTGACATTGATGGGCATAAAGGAAAAAAGGAAAAAGAAAGGGATAATTAAGCAATTGGGAAGGGGAGGGGGATATGGGCCTCCGGATATCTCACTACCTGTACAGCAGCAAGCCGCTATTTTAGATCGTTTTTCTCTGAGACAGTGGTAATTACCCGGCCGAGCCGGCCCATTGCTGTGGACAAACTGTCTACAGCGTGATTCTACGACTCTTTCTTTTATGAATCTTTTGGTAATGTACAATCAATGCCAGCAAAATCACAAGTTTCAGATAGTCACAAAGATCCAAACTTCAAAATAGCAACTGCACAATACAATTTTTGTTTTCCATATAAAAATAACTGCTGTAAAATACAAACTAAATCCGTAGAAAATCTAGCTAGTACAAAAGCTGATCCCAACATAAAAAGCAATTTCCACTTCAATACAAATATCAAATTACTAAAAATGATTGAATAACCAAAGTGGATCGGATTAAATCGGTTTGTAGAGGTGAACGGTGCCAAGTTCCTGGGATTGTTCCCGAACTGGGTGCCGAACTTGCAAAATGGCAGCTCATTTGGGTAAATGATCTGTTATCTCGGTTCCGAGCACCATGCCAGGCGAATATCAACCTTAAAATAAGTAAAATAAGCAAGTGAAATAAAAGCTGGGAAGTACTGACGGCTAATCTTCTGGAGCGTATGGTTTGAAAAATGAACGAAAGGGATTATTGCTTTATATCTGGGGTTTATTTTTGGTTCTATATGAGACATAGGTTCAATTAGTATTTTTTTTAGTATTCATTCACTAAATGGTATGATAAAAAAGTATGTAGGTAATTCATAAAGATTAAAAATGGCCTCATAGGGTTTTAAGTGGTCCCTCGTATGCGAGATGCCGTTTCGGTTGGTACCAGCGCTTTGTCTATTTTTGCCATCAAGCACCATTGTGTAGGCACTGTTGTGTTCCAGTCTGAAGGACATTGAAGCCAGTGGAATTACTGGGCATTAAGAGACTTACAAACTTATGCCTCAGGATTACGAACCCAGTCTTTAGTGCCATGCAGTGATTTGTAATTCAAAGTTCAGTGTTGTGTTGCCTCTGTTTATGGACAGGCGTGACGCTTACCATTAGGCGTGCGTCCTGCTCGTCTCGTCATTTAAAGCTAAAAAAACAATACTACGTAGAAATCTTTACACTAGTAATAATCGTCCATAACGATTTCCCGTGCGTTGTATTTCTGGACAAAGAAAAGTTCAGTTGTTTTAGTCAACATAATGATGGCCGATTGTCTCATTGGTCTACTATCAGTGTACTTAGTCTGAGAAACCGTGAGATTCTGGGTCGTAATCTCATGTTGGGCAATCTCAATTTGTTCTTTGTAATTCAAAGTGTTTAGGCCCGTTGATACTCTTTATTGCCAGGCGTACCTCTTACCATTAGGCGAGCGATTTACTAGCTCTATATTATACACGTCTCACTGTTGGGTACGAGCCTCCTCTACTGAATGAGAGGACTTAGATAGGTCTAACTAGAAAGGACTAAGGACCCACCACACTGGCCTAATGTGGGTTGGAAGAATTCACATACCTTCTTAATTCCTATTAAGAACTTTCATGTATGCAGGTTTCCTCACGGTTTTTCCTTTTAATAGTTAATACACAAGTAATTTAGAAAAGTCTGAGGTGCACAATCTTGGGGTTGGTTTCAAACCTGCGAATGGTATCATCTGAACAGTCAGTACCACTCCCCTTTGAGCTATCTCTGGTCGTACGTACTCGCTCTCGTCTAGCTAGCTCGTCACGACTAAACGACTACGGCTAATCTCGACATTTTTAAATAAAAAAACCATTTTGAGTAATGTGTACTTGGGTAAAAAATAATAAAAACAATCTGAAGCAACAACTAATTAACGTGACCCAAAGGTTGGGGTCAGACACAGAGGCTTATGACCCGAAACAAGTTAATGTAGTTTCGCTTTAGTACTCGTGTATGGCAGTTACATTAAATTAATTGTCTTCAACCGTGATTTCTATTATAATAGCTTCATTATCTCCAACGGAGGGAGTCGATTAAAGTAATTCTGAGCTTGTAACTAAGTTGATAATTGAAATGGAGTAATATACATTACACTGCTAATTAGTTGGGTCGGCTTATGATTATTACCTAAAAAGAGGAAGTCGCACGCAGTTAGATTTTGCGACTTACAGTTTTTTAGGCTTGTGGCAAAGTACTTAAGGTTTACATAGAAAGTTAAAATCTTGGCTCGTCGACAAGGCGTTTTACAGTGCAGAGAAATTTTTAGATTAAAGTAATGAAAATTTTATTGTATATTATAAAAAAAAATGTATATTAACTATTATTATGAATGTATTAACACTTATTATTTATTATCATTTGTAATATTTCTGAATTTATTTTGTTATTTGTTTGACATGTAATTTTATTCCGAAAAAAGGAGTATGATTATAGAGTTTACTAGCTTTTGCTGGCGGCTGCGCCCACGTGATTGGTCTTTTCCAGGATAAAAGCCTAAAGTCCTAATCCAGGTCATGGTCTACCTGTGTGCCAAATTTCATCCAATACCATTCACCTATTAAGGCGTGATTGATTAACAAACATCCAAATTCACAAAATGTTTTTAATATTCAAACTTTTTCATTTTATAATAGTAGTAGAAAAGAAAAATAATATCCTGTCGAAGTATAATATGGAGCTTCGGTGTGGCGATTTACTGTGCAGTCCCATACATAGATCAGATTGTCGTGGGTATCATTAACTTTGGGCACCTTTGTACAATCTACAATTGTTGATGGAACCGTATTGTACCCTGTTTTGTCTACAGTATATTTAGGCCGGCTTGACCGGGTTATTATCACTGTCTCACAGAAAAGTGACAAATCATTGTAAGCAGTAAGTCGACACTACTGTATTGGTGAAGCGACCCTATAAAGGTAGTGTTAGGTAGAAACAAATAAATAAAAAACACCACGATGATGGTACCTAGTCTGGTACTAATCACTACAACCTATCGAACCTGCTATTCAAGCCGGCAGAAGCCGACTTCGGTAAAAGTATTCGGTCTTAGGTCCAAGTCACAAAATGTCATACAATGGCAAGCCTATGTGCAGCTCACCGGGTGCTCCAAATAGATTTGCCGATCCGGGCCCCCATGAAACGTGCTTTTTTTATTAGCTTGAATGACGAGACGAGCAGCACTGCGTCGTCACCCGATACATAAGTTGTTGAGTCTTATAATGTACTGGACATTATAACATTTCACTGGCTTCAATGTCCTTCCAACCAGTACACAACAGTGCTTAGACACTGTTGCTTGGCGGCAGAAGTAAAGAAACTGGTGGTACCAACCCAGGCGCCGCTCACATACAAGGGACATACCACCTTGTAGAACGGCTTAGTCCGCCACTGCAAGTTAGTTGTTTGGTATCGATCAATGGAATTTGTAACATTATGTTTATTAATTTCGTGTATTGTTCCTAGCTAGTCACGTAATGTTAAATTTTAATACAGTGCACACATTGTGTTATCATTTCAATAGTCATACGTAAATTAAATAAGCTTCTCACAGTTGGAAGTCTGGCACACTGGGGATAATAATGTTGGACATTCTTAAACTATGTACGCACTCACGCCTGTAATCCCCGAAGGGGTAGGCAGAGGTGTAACCAGTACACTCACATATCGCCGAGCGTATCCGTCCTGAAACCCTGGAATTACGCCAAACAGAAAGATAACTATCAAAATGCAAATATTCCAGTTTTAGGAGAAAGACATCAAAACGCAAAAACAAATATTTTAGAAGTTGATCTACTGCATAGCCTGTGTGTCAATGCCCAGAATGTATAATAACCAGTTAGGACATAATTAAATATAACGTGCGACTGACGCAACGAAAAGCGTTACATAGAGCTTAATAGTGTTTCAGTGGCCAAATTAGCATAGTTGAATTTTGATTAGCAGTAAAACACAGCAACTTCACAATGTTCCAGTGAAATTTAGACTCCGTTAAATATTTGTTAATGACTTTAGACCTTTGGGTATCAAATGCGTAGATTTAGTGTTTCAATTGGTTTAATTTGTTTTAGTTTGGGATGGTGGGAATAGATAAAATTTCATATCAATAAATGAGATTTATAAAAGTGTCATAACATAACATAAGCTCATGCCTGTATCCTCGAAGGAGTAGGCAGAGGTGCTACTAGTACCTACAACCACGGTTTGGCGAGCTAATTCCCAATCCCATAAGATGTGGTAGAAGGCAATCCTATCGCCATATGAATATGGGAAACATGGGTATTTCTCGAATCGAAAACTTAAACACGAATTATGATTGCCCGGCCTGGGATTTGGATCCAGGACCTCAAAAACCTTCTATATTGGCGTGGTTTAATGAGTCATGTTCCATGTGTATATGGCTGTGTATATCCAGTTACTTAAATATGGCGATACATGTAATTATACATAACTAATGCTTAATTCTGGCGATACATGTAATTATACATAACTAATGCTTAATTCTGGCGATACATGTAATTATACATAACTAATGCTTAATTCTGGCGTTACATGTAATTATACATAACTAATGCTTAATTCTGGCGATACATGTAATTATACATAACTAATGCTTAATTCTGGCGATACATGTAATTATACATAACTAATGCTTAATTCTGGCGATCATCGAGCGACGCGACCTAACGTCTTTTGACGGTCGATATTATATTTGACGTACCTACCACCATATAATAAAAGAGATATACAACGTTTCATTTCATTTAACCTGCACGGCAAAACAACTACAATGTATCTGGTGGTCTTCTTCCACCTGCTCTTATCCTACTCGCAGTGGGATCGACGCAACATGTTTTATAACTCATGTTAAAGAAAGATTTGGCTTGCAGTTTTTACGAACGGTCACCTGCCTGACATCAACCCCTCTGGGGAGGAAACACCCAGATCCGAAAAATATATTTGTTGATCACACAAACATTTGTCTCGGTGCGCGAATCGAACCCGCGGCCTCTCGCTTCACAGCCAGCTTCTCGCCCACTGCGCCACAGAGGCTATCATGTTCTTATTACAGATACAGCCCTTTATATAAATATTAATTAATTCACGCATAAGCAATATTTTCCATACACGTAACAATTATGTACATACGTTCTAATAAATATTTCGTAAATCTATTAGCATGACGCAACCGCACACATAAAATATTCCAAAATTCCACACATGGTCCCATCTCTTGGTAAATGCAATGACGACGCCCCTATTCTCGATCCATCGATATGAACTCCCTTGCTTATTAATAATTAACAGCCATTACGGCCCTATATTCCCTATATTCTATCTACAGATAGATTTGCTTACTATCAATAGTGTTTTGATCGATTTTTTCATACAAAATGCGTCAAAAGTTAACTTTGCCAGTAAGTAAATCTTTAGTTTGTCTATCGGTAAACAGAATATTGGGAACGGCCATAACAAATGTTAACTAATCTGTCACTGTTTTATTACTTTCTTCCTTTCACTAAATATTATAATTAAAGTTAAAACTGAAATAAAAAAACACATGTATTAACACTCATATCAACATCATAATATGGTATAAAATTTGTCATAATATTATTTACTCGATTCGGAGAACCGTGTCTTGATATTTCGTTTTTACCAAAATGGATTGCATTTATTTTAATGTAGTATCAAGTTTATTAATGAAATTGACCTAAAATAAAATCAGTCAATACATAGCAGTGGATACACAGGCTGCGACGAAGATATTTTATGAAATATAATAATATGTATGATATCATATGAAAAACTCAGTGGCGCCTCCAGCGGATTGAGAAACAAAACTTTGTCATACAAATATTTTACGTCGTCGCTAGCGATTTTTTTGGCATACTCATGGTTGTGACACTGATGACGAAATAAAGTCGAACAATGATACATGAGTTCCCATAGATATCGAAGTCTCGAGAATAAAGGTCTGGGACCCTGCTGGGATTTAAGGTTGAATTTAATAAATCTTTCCGATGTTTCCTTTTCTCGTTGAATGGGCGGCGTAAGGCCGAAACTCGCTGTTTTCATAACAACGCCAGCCTTCAAAGGATAAAATGAAATATTTCCGTGAGCTAACAGATGTGTAGCAAGATTGTTTATGAGCGCCTTAAAATTTACAATCAAATTGTGCCCGGCGTCGTTTTATCACGTATTTTGTATGCAACCTAATTATTTATCTTGTTGATATTAAAATTATTTACTGAAAATGTCAAAAGGAAATTATCCTTGAGTATTTGACTAGTAAAATTGTGTTACTACAGTACTCTTTACTTTAAAAGGTTTTATACATTTTTAAATATTACATTTCAAAAAAATAAAGCATTTAAAAATATAAAAAGTATCACCCTACAATGGCGAGGCCTAGGACCGAAGCCACTGGTAGTTAGGATTCCAGAGTGAGGAACCTTCGACAATGCGTGCCGTGTCCAATAACAACGCTTTCTGAATCTGGCTCTTGACCCAACTACCAATTGAGAGCATCTGGAGGTGTTCGAGGCTTTTTGGTATCAGCCCAATCGCAGAAACGACTATCAGGACAATGATTGTCGAGTCCACGTCCCACATGTCAGTAACATCGTGTGCCAGGTCTAAATATATGGAGATTTTATCTTTCTCGGCTTTGTCATCCTGAATAGTGACATCAACAAGTATTGCCCGCTGCGCTAATCGATCAACTACCACAATATCAGCCTTATTGGCAACAATAGTCTTGTCTGTGATAATAGATAGATTCTAATACAGCATTGCATGTCTATTTTCGAGAACCAGCAGAGTGGTATATTGGTATTATGGTTAAGCATCAGAATTAACCACGTGCAAGTGATTTTTTTTTATTAGCTTGAATGAGGAGATAAGCAGGTCGCTCGCTTGTGACATATTGGTAATATACCTATATGGTTAATCAGTAGAATTTATCACGTGCAAGTTTGTTTTTTTTTATTAGCTTAAATAAGGAGACGATCAGGTCTCTCGCCTGATGGTAAGCGCAACGCCTGCCCATAAACAGAAGCAACGTCACACAGAACTTTTATTTACAAAGCACTGCATGGCACTGGACTGCGCTCGTCACCCCGAAACAAAAGTTGTTAAGTCTCATAACGCTCAGTAATTTTACTGACTTCCATGTCCTTCAAACCAGAACACAACAGTGCTTACACACTGCTTGCTTGGCGGCAGAAATAAAGCGGTGGTACTAACCCAGACAGCCTCTCGCATACGAGGAACCTACCACCTTGTAAAACCACCTTGTGGGCTTTGGTTCTATGATGATGGTGGCCCACTTACTCTCTCTAACGTACAGTATAGTTACAAAATTATTTCAATCGAAAAAAAATATAACTCCCTAACAAATTGTAAACAAACACCGTAAACCGTTAATCCCATCTTCAAGTAACTTCTAAAACAAAGTAAAAAAAAAACGGCCAAGCGCGTGTACGATCACGCACAATGACAGGTTCCGTAATATAACCCAAAAATTCCATATCTCTAAAATTATACAACCTACATTATTGAAACCAATTTTCGTTGAAAGTACATTTTTAGTTAACTACGAGTACCTACTACTTTTTTAAAAAGAAAATCCACCAAGTAGTTTTTTTTAATAGCATAGGCCGACAAAGGAGCAAGTGATAGATTTGATGCTAAGTAATCTTCACCGCCCATGTACGCCCACAATACCAAATGGGCGCGTTGCCGACCTTAAAGGAAAGGGATAACTAAGGGATTGGGAAGGGGAGGAGGATTTGGGCCTCCGGATACCTCACGCACCGTACGAAACGGTGCAGCATGCTACTACTTTACACCTAGTTTTCTGTGAGACAATGCTAACGACCCGGACGAGCCGGCCCATACATGCTGTAGACAAGTGTCTACAGCGTGGCTCTACCACTCAAAGACACTTTTGCATAGCGGTTCGTAGAATACACCCATCATACAAATCTCATCCATATAGTACTAATAGTCTACAAGGTGGTAGGTCCCTCGTTTGCGAGAGACCGGCTGGGTTGGTACCACCGCTTTGTCTATTTCTGCCGCCAAGCAACAATGTGTAAGCACTGTTGTGTTCCGGTGTGAAGGACATTGAAACCAGTGTAATTACTGGGCATTATGAGACTTAACACCTTATGTCTCGGGGTGACGAGCGTAGTCCAATGTCATGCAGTGCTTTATTTAAAGTTCTGTGTGGCGTTGCTTCTGTTTATGAGCAGGCGTGGCACTTACCATCAGGCGAGCGACCTGCTCGTCTTGTCATTCAATATAATAAAAATAAAAAAAAGTCTCCGAGTGAAATGGCTGTGACATACGGACTGCCAGACGGACATGACGAAATTATAAGGGTTCCGTTTTTGCCATTTGACTACGGAACCCTAAAACTCCCGTCTAGAGTTCCAACTGCGATTATCCCGAATAGATGTAATTAATTTGACAGGCCCTCGGGTTGTCTCCTTAATTACAGGCCGGGCCAAATGAAGATGCCTCCTGAAATTATCTCAGACGAATGCTGGTAGATAAACCGTGTGAGGCCTGTGTGTTTTTAAACGAATTAATGACGTCATAAAGTAGAGTTCTTGTGCCGCTGACAGTAAGAGATAAGGCGATCGTACTTTAGATTTCGTGTCGTACTGTTGGCCCCTCATTGGTCTGGTTGAGGAACGGATGAGGTCCTGCGTTCAGATATCAGGTCGAGCAATTTTACAATTGGTAGAGCCTTTTTGTGTATTTTTGTCTATAGTAGGAAATTGCCCGTTCGACTAGGACACTATCTCATAGAAACCATGAATTTCTTCCTGTTGCGTTTTGTACGGTGAGTGAGATTTGTGGAGGCCCAAATACTCGTAACCCCCCGCCCGTGTTTCTCAATTCCCATTTCTTCCCTTCAAGGATTGTAACATATTCATGATTCTTCTGATACTGTGGGTGTCTTGAGTATTGAAGAGTACAAAGCATCAGGTAAATCACCTGAACATTTTCCGCTGCTTTAAAAACACTTTTGTCTACAGCATGAATGGACCGGCTCGTCCGTGTTGTTACCACTATCTCACAAAAAACTGGCGTAAAGTAGCAGCTTGTTGCTGCGATTCATAGAGGGAGTGACATATCCGGAGGCCCAAATCTCCCTCTCTTTCCCAATCCCTTAATTATCCCTTTCCTTTAAGGTGGGCAACGCGTCCATGATTCTTTTGATATTGTGGGCGTATATGGGCAGTGGAGATTACTTACCACCAGGTAACCCACTGGCTCGTTTGCTGGCCTATGCTATAAAAACACAAGAAGCAATTTACAAAAACACACAACTCCTGGTACATTAGGCATAAACGGGAAACAGCCCCAGAATATGTTTCAAAGTAACCATTGATATAATTTACGGTAGCAATGTGAATAAATATTTGAAACATCGGATGAATGGGCTGAGTATTTTCATTGTGAATTCAGTTTTACGCGTTCCGAGTGCACACCCTGTATCATTCGACTGCCAGAAAGGCCGGAAAGTTGGGGTTACACTGAGTACCTACACGATGCATAAGGTAGGTAGGCCTCTCGTATGCGAGAGGCCGTCTGGGTTGGTACCACCGCTTTCTCTATTTATACCGCCAAGTATCATAATAAATAAATAATAAAATACACCCAACAGTCACACACATAGTCCTGACTCCACACTAGGATAACCTGTATCGTGGGTATCATGAACTACGAGGGACTTGCGGTCCCACAACACCCAGACCCGAAACAAATATTTGTGGATCACACAAATATTTGTCTCGGTACGAGAATCGAACCCACGGCCTCTCGCTTCGCAGCCGGTTACTCACCCGCTGTCATCATAGATCCTTATGTCACAGCATGCTATGAAATAGGACCATAGAAGTATGATCATAGAAAATATGAAGTTCATGTTGCTATTACACTGTCATATATTTCTCATATATCTATGAGCTATAGAAATAGGATCATTTTTATTTGATAGTAGAATAGCGGCCTTAGTAAATGCTAGTAATTAGAATAGAAGTGAGTGACGTCACATATCTCCCAGTGTGTCCCAACTCTCTCGAGCGAATAGGCAGCGGCTGACGTTAAGCACAACGTGCGGATTTAAAATTCCATTTCCGAGCACGTGATCGCGTAAGTTCCGAACCGGATGCGGAAGAGGCCGTGTTTGTGAGGCCGGATGGACGCCGCATTAAGTGTTACTCTTTTGTTCACGTCCAGCTTTGTTTTGCTTGATTTAAATTGTTTCACTGGCAATTGTCTGGAGTCTTGCGAGATCGCATTCTGTACGTTTTTGGTATATGCAGTAGTTAGATATTGGTTTTGGTTATGTGTAAGATATTTATGCTCATTTAAGGGTTGTTACAGTTGTAACAACCCTCCCCGAGACGGGCTCGGCCTAGTGTGGAAGGCTTTAGATATTTTCTACAGCATGAATGGGCCGGCTCGTCCGGGTCGTTACCACTGTCTCACAGAAAACTGGCGTAAAGTAGCAGCTTGCTGCTGCGTTTCGTACGGTGAGTGAGATATCCGGAGGCCCAAATCCCCTCCCCTTCCCAATCCCTTATTATCCCTTTCCTTTAAGGTCGGCAACGCGCCCATAATTCTTTTGTATTGTGGGCGTACATGGGCGGTGGAGATCGCTTACCATCAGGTGACCCACTTGCTCGTTTGCCAGCCTATACTATAAAAATAAAAAAACGTTGTTACCTGCTCACTTATCCATATATTAGTATCATCTAAGAAATTGTAACGTAGGTACGCTATGATTAACATAAAAGGTACTGCTTTTAAGTAACTGTATATTTAATTTCATGGATGTACATTTGTTTTTGAGTTTTTTTTTATTGCATAGACCGACAAACGAGCAATTGGGTCACCTGATAGTAAGTGATCACCACCGCCCATGTACGCTCACAATACCAAAAGAATTATGGGCGCGTTGCCGACCTTAAAGGAAAGGGATAATTAAGGGATTGGGAAGGGGAGGGGGATTTGGGCCTCCGGATATCTCACTCACCGTACGAAACGCAGCAGCAAGCTGCTACTTTACGCCGGTTTTCTGTGAGACAATGGTAACGACCTGGACGAACCGGCCCATTCATGCTGTAGACAAAAGTGCCTACAGCGTGGCTCTACCACTCACAATAAATTGATTATTCTTATTATTATTTATCTCATGTTTCGAGCACCATAAACCAAGTGAACGAATAGTAAACCCTAGCTAGCATTCCCCGATGTACCTTAATTCGACCGGGTTATCTAAATAAATTATACAATGTTAAGATGGGACCAGGCGGCGCGACCCCTGTCGCTCCAGACTATTTGTCATCAAGCATTATCCCATGCCGGCCCATCACTTTATTCGAATTAATTGCTCACTGGGATATGGTTTGGTTACTTTTTACGTACCTAATTCATCTTTTCCATAAAATCGACCTTATTCCTAAGTTATGGAAGGTTAATATTTAATATTTAATATTAGTTGTGTAGACTACCTTTTCCTCTTTTCTCCATCCCATGGTTGTCCATAAGAGATTGCCTTGAGCGCCAATTTTGCCTAATTATGTATTTTGTTTTTACTGTTTACTGTGTATGTTCTGGTGTACAATAACGATTTAAATAAATAATAATATTGACTGCCTCGGTGGCGCAGCTGTAATGCGTGCGCGGTACGTGTGCTGAAAACTCGGTTTCGATCCCCGGGTCGGGTAAAAATGATATTGGATTTTTCTATCATGAAATGCTTAGTAATAGCCTGAAGTTTGGAATTGTGTACGGTGTGGCGATAGGCTCGTCCGCTATCACAATAACATCATGGAACGAAAATAAGCTCGGCGAAATGTGGGTGTACTAGTTACACTTTTACCTTTGGGGATTACAGGCGTGAAGTGTGTATGTAATAGTGCCGTGAAAAAGGCAAAAAGAGAATCTTAAAATACGGGCGATAGTTATTGATGATAGCTGTCCGAAGTCCGGTTGTGACACTGACTCCCGGTTTCTGAAAGGCTGATCAAATCAACAGTCAACAGAACTTTGAGTTGACATCGCTGTCAAATCAATTGGAGTTGCTGAAACGTTATTAGTGAAAATATAATATTTGTCTCTCTTTTAACGTTTAACATACGATTTTTCATATTAATTTTAAAGTTATGTTAGCTAACATGTGTGTCAAATCAAAGGTGTTGATCACGCTTCTAGTAACTCAATTTCGACTTGACATGAGATTTGACATTTGATTAGTTAATTTAACATTGATCAACCTTTCAGAAACCGGGTGTGAGTGTTACGAACAAAAATTAAGTAATCATGTTCCAAATCACGTCACAAAAATAATTATTAAAAGGTTTGTTCTATTAACTCTCATACTTCAATTCATTTGCTCGTGTGTATAATATATTCTGCTATAAATATATTATAATCTATTATTTAAAATATTATAAGCCATAATCATTCCATAGGAATTCACAATGGTAATACATAAGCCGATTACTATATGCGCGGAGACCCTGGTAAAACAGATATTCGAAATTATTCGCCCTTTTCGTACAAGCAACGAACTTTACCGATTCAGGGCACTGTAATTAGAGTAACAAATTATCTACTTCAAAGTCAAAGGTTCGAAAATGAACACATTCTATACATAAAATATGCAGTACATAATTGAGCGAATGAACCAGCACTGTCGATTGCCAGAGCTTAGTGAAGATGATTGCGAATAATCACGGAATTCACCCCTTCATCGGTTTTAACTAAACACCGCTTAATCCAATTCTAACGCTATATTCCGAGGAACTGAAAATTCATTGAGGTTAGATTTAAGACACGAGCCCTAGGAGTAAATGTAAGCGATTAAATATATAATTCTGATACTAATTTAACCTTGTGAAGAATAGCAGAGATGTATTTCATACATCATTCACAAACCAATCTAGGTTTAAGTGATGTTGTGATTGTATTCCTTATGTATAATTTAAATTTGTGAAATAAAAAAATATATAAAATGGATTAGTTTAGATTGATTTAAAAAAAATATCCACTAAATCTGATGACAACTACAGAGAAATTCATTGCGGAAAAAATTGAATACGTTCCGTGAAGGAACTTGGAATAGAATAGACATTCATTGACGAGATGAGTTCTAGTGATTTTGCTGGTTACGTAGCCACACAAAATAGAAAAATAAGTAACAAGGGTTTTTTTGTGATTTTAGTAAAGGCCAGAAAACGAGCTACTGGGTCATATGATGTGTGATGATCTCCACCGCGATATGTACTTACATATATACTAGATAGATGCGTTGCCGATCATGGGAATAGAGAAGAAGAGGTAAACCTACGGAAATCTCACTTACCGTATGTAAGGGTACAGCAAACTACCGGTTCATCTGGGTTTTCTGTGAGACTGTGGTACCACAGGAGCTGTAGGAAAAACTCAACAGCGTGACTTGACAACTTCTTTCAAGAATTATTCTTTTTATGGACTTCTGCTTTATCTTACCTATAGAACATGTATTTCCTTTACTTACCGCTATTTGCTCACAGCTTGCGTCTAGTTACAACAAATTATTTACATTCTCTTAATCAAGTGGCTGGTGTATACCTTCAAGGTACTCTACTAATTGAGTTCTATTTTGTGTAGTTCGCTGTACTAACAGATGTTTTGTAAATACATGTACAACGATTGAAATAAACAGATTTTGAGCTGTGAATAAAAAGGAGTCGTTTGATAGCATGATGAGGCTGATCAAGAGTGTTATTTGTTGTCATTCTTAAAACACATTTGTTGTACAGCGGTAAAAATGAAACAAAAAAAACAAAGTGTATGGTTCTAGCGCCACATCAGACAATAATTATTAATGATCATCATCGAAGCATGATCATGATCCCAGTAAGGATGATGAGTTGTAGATTGTAATACCTTCGGCACATTGCGGTATATCAAGGCCAATATGATTAAAATACTTTCAAGATAATAGTTATTTCATCTAATGATTATTTGTCTGGTGTTGTAGATGTTCATTGTTTATCCCCTTTTCTAAAAAGATCTAGATATTTGAACAATAAATTATCTTTTTCGGATTTTCGTTCATTTCGTTCCGAGGAGCTGTTTGTTTTAATACCAACGGCCAAATTCCACCACCGCACAACGCGTCACAAGTTGGGATTCCATCCACACCATCTGGATGGCTGGCGTTCCTCAACGGTGCGATTTACGCGAAGTTTGCTTCCCCGTACAGCATCCTTATGGAATCAGCTATCACCTGCGGTATTTCCAGACCGATACGACTTAGGAACCTTCAAAAAAAGAGCCTACTCTTTCCTCAAAGACCGGCAACGCACCGACAAATCCCTTGGTATTGACGGTGTCCATCGGCGGCGGTGATCACTTACTATCAGGCGACCCGCTTGATCCGTTGCCACCTCTTTCGTAAAAAAAAAAACTTTTCTCATCATGTGGAATACTGACATCAATAAGGATTTCCCGGCGCGTCAATCGATCTATTTACACAACATCAGGCTTATTGGCAACAATAGTCCTGTCCGTATATTACTATTATTATTACTCAATAAAACATATCACATAAAGAGAATTAGCGAAGAGGTAGAAATCAGCTGGAAGTAATTCGCCATTACAGAGATTGCTTGTGAGTATAATGGTTAAAACGAACGGTTAGAGTTCTGTAATTGTAGGAGCTTTAAAATATTTAAGATCTTACTTGGACGGCTTACTGGGTACCTTTTCTTGTCTATGTGTAATTACTTTCTGTAACTTGAAAAAGTTCTATGCGTAGTCATACAGTTACAGAAAGTTATAAGTCAATAACTTTCTGTAACTTCGAAATATTTAGAGGTGTATAAAAACGCATAAATAGTGGTCCTAGTGAAGGAAACGATCGCCAAATCACTGTTCCGACTTATAGTTTGAAGGCATCTCGTAAAGAAGAAACAGGAAGGATTTTTATTGTAGAGGCTGGTAAATGAGCAAATTGGTCACCTCATCTCAGTCTAACGCCTAAGTCTAATTGGCGCAGTGGGCGAGTAGCCGGCTGCGAAGCGAGAGGGCGTGGGTTCGAAAGGGGATTTGAGCCTCCGGATATTTCACTCATTGTACGAAACGCAAGCTGCTACGGATGTCTGTGGGACAGTGGTAGGTAACAATCCAGTCGGGCAAGCCCATTCATGATGTAGACAAAACTGTCTACAGCGTGGCTTTACCACTTATAAATGTACTTCGAATTGTAAAAATCGCAGTTTTTATTGAAGTGGGAATTGAACCCAGGACCTATCCGTTGCTATTAGACTAACGAGGCCATTATTAACGGTAATAAAATCTGGGATTTAATCACGAGCTGTAACCCTAATCATTATGAATGTTCCACCCACTAATACGTTTATAACATTAATTAATAAGTTGTAACATTATACTCAATAGGTTACATTATCAAACAAGTCGTTAACTATAATATACCTATTATCTTCTTCTTCTTTTATATAAAAATCAATTGCTGTTCGTTAGTCTCGCTAAAACTTAAAAACGGTTGGACCGATTTTGATGAAACTTTTTGTGGGTGTTTGAGTAGGTCCCTGGATGGTTTATATTTACAATTGGACCCGGTAGGTGGCGCTGCATGCGATAGATGTTCGCGGTTGCGGGAGACAACAAGTATTAAATAAAAAATTATTATCATATAAAAATGGATGTTGGTAAGTATATCATTTTTTTTTATTAAATTTGATATTGGGTTTTTCTATTACGAAACGCTCAATATCAGCCCGGAGACTGGAATTGTACCCAGTAAGGCGATAGGCTCGCTCCTTATTACATCATGGGACGGCGATACGCTGGGCGAAATGTGGGTGTACTGGTTGTAACTAGTACCACCCTAAAGGGATAGCTAGAGGTGTACCTCTGCCTACCCCTTCGGGGATTACAGGCGTGAGTGATAAGTACAGCGGAAATATAGGTAGGTAAGTACGAAATACATGTTCATACCAAAATTCATGATTAATATTAAATAAAGACGCGCAACAGAGGACGTCCACCTACAAGTTGGACCGACAACCTGACAAGGCTTGCAGGAAGCCGATGGATGCAGGCCGCTTCCAACATGTCGGCCTGGAAGGCATTAGGGGAGGCCTATGTTCAGCAGTGGACGTCTTGTGGCTGATGATGATAATGTTGATTAATAGTAAATGATGATTTAGGTCTGTAATAAAGAACAACACTCCAGTGAGCTCTGAGCTAAGTGTCGATTTCAGTACACGTGATTGGTCTATTTTTGGCGCCAAACAAAACGGACCAATAACGTGTACAGAATCTACACTTAGCAGAGAATTCGCTTGAGTATTGTGTTTTTTTTGTTATAGCATAGGCCGGTAAACGAGCAAATGGGTCACCTGATGGTAAGTGATTTCCACCGCCCATGTACACCCACAATACCAAAAGAGTGCTTTCTTAGGTTTACGCGAATATTACGCATTGAAATAAAACTAGTTTATACGGATTTTATCGCGGTTTAATCAGTCAACAATCGGTTCAGTCCCTCCCGTGACCAGGAAGGCTGAAAAGCTTTCGAAACGTCGGGACTAAAATAAAAATTAAACCGCGATAAAATCCGTATAAACTAGTTTTATTTCAATACCAAAAGAATTATGGGCGCGTTGCCGACCTTAAAGGAAAGGGATAACTAAGGGGTTGGAAATGGGAGGGGGATTTGGGCCTCCGGATATCTCACTCACCGTACGAAACGCAGCAGCAAGCTGCTACTTTACGCCGGTTTTCTGTGAGACAGTGGTAACGACTAGGACGAGCCGGCCCATTCATGCTGTAGATTAAACTGTCTACAGCGTGGCTCTACCACTCTGAAAATTGTGGGCGTAGATGAGCGGTGGAGATCACATACCATTAGGTAATTTTTCATCACTATCAGAATAATTTTATGCTGTAGACAAAAGTGTCTACAGCGTGGCTCTACCACTCTAAGCAATTGTTCTATAATACAGGCCTTAGTGTCAAAATCTACAATCGAAATCAGCGCTGTGTTGTGGCTTGCCTCATAACCACAGTATTATTCTGATCTGGCCTCCTATTGTCACCACGAAGGCATGAAAATGTATATTTTTTATTAT
Source organism: Mimas tiliae (assembly GCA_905332985.1). Taxonomy (NCBI): domain Eukaryota; kingdom Metazoa; phylum Arthropoda; class Insecta; order Lepidoptera; family Sphingidae; genus Mimas; species Mimas tiliae. The sequence continues at coordinate 3,401,102 of HG995254.1, forward strand.
AAATTAGGTATAATGTATTACGTATGTTGCGTGTCATATGATAGCAATTAACTTTTTTTTTCTTTGTTTTATTACCATTAAAGTTTGTTTGATAAACTTTAAGGCTGGTCGATGAATTTTTAAAAGTTGTGTTTTAATTCTGACATTATATAAGTATTCATAATATTTCCTTCAGGAAGCAATAATTAACAATGAATACACACGTGTCTAAGAAAAGTCCGAGGAACGTGTTCTTGGGGCTGGTTTCGAACCTGTGAACCTTTAGTCTCGACAGTCTGTATCACCGCTTAGCTCTCGCTTAGCTGTTTGAAAGTATAAAAAATAAAAACATATCTAAAAACTTCAAACTACAAATAATTCCAAAATCGACGTTGAGTACCAGATTGATTGTTGCCATCAAAGAGAACCTATCATGCACCGATAAATATTCTATTTAATTGAACAAACTCGATTCGACGCACGATGTTTGCTCCCATTACCAAAACGTCCATAAAATGGATCTGCGATCACCATATGCGAGCGACAAATTACCTCTTCTATCTGTCATCTTATACGGAGTTGATTTTGGGATCCGTAAGAGAATTGACTAGATTTTTATCGTGCATTAGTTTATCAGAAGTTAAGAACTGAAATTTGGTTACATATACAGAAGCTACCTATTCTTCATGTTGTAGACAGTTTTGTCTACAGTATAAATGGGACGGTTCGTCCGTGTCATTACCAATGTCTCGCAGATAACCGACGTAAAGTAGCAATGCAACAAGCTGCTGCGTTTCGTACGGAGAGTGAGATGGAGATAGTGAGCACAACGCCTGCTCTTAAACAGTAGTAACAACATTCAGAAATTTGAATTACAAATTATTACACAGCACTATCATATTGCTTGCTTTCATCTCACTGATTTTATTGTACTCACAAGTTTTAATTTTCAATATATTTGTAACCGCTGATATTTTTTCATTATTCACTCTGTTCGGTTACTACTTCATTTATACCCTGCAAATCTGCACGGTGCGCGTTCACGCTTATCGCTCAGTTTATACAGCCCAGACGAGTCCCAGCATCTGAACAGCGACTCACACTTACCATTTCTTTCTCACCTTATGTTTCTCAAAACATTTTCCTGATCGCGTGATTGATGCAGGCTTGATGTGTCGCCGACTAATGCCTGGTTGGAAGATTGATAAGTCCCAAAAGGATTGGGAGCATGTTTCAGATGCTTATTTAAAAGCGACGGCGCCTTTTTGATGAATAGGAATTTAAATGCTTTCTTTAATGGATATTTATTTACGGTTTACGGTACGGTCTTTCGTCAAGCGATAGGAATAGATCCCAAGAGAGTCGTAGAAATTCACTTTGAGTTTAGAGGCTATGTGTTAAGCTTGCTGAAATGTGTTACCTAATCTACATGTTTTTTTTAATATATTGGACGCCGACTGCCTCGATGGCGCAGTTGTAATGCGTACACATTACGATTGAGGCTAACTCTGAGGTCTCGGGTTCGATCCCCGGGTCGGGTAAAGTGGTATTGGGTTTTTCTATTACAAAATGCTCAGTATCAGTCCGGAGTCTGGAATTTGTGCCCGGTATGGCGATAGGCTCGCCCCCTATCACACCGTGGGACGGTGATACGCTCGACGAAATGTGGGTGTACTGGTTACACCTCTGCCTACCCCTTCGGGGATTACAGGCGTGAGTGCGTATATAGACGCCAGCAAATGATCAAGTGGGTCATCTGATGATAAGTGATCTCCACCGCTCATGAACATGAACAATACTTGAAACATGGACGCGTTACCGAACTTAAAGAAAAGGGATGATTATGGGATTGGAAAGGGTAAGGGGATTTGAGCCTTCGGATATCTCACTCACCGTACGAAACACAACAGAAACCTGCTACTTTACGTTGGTTATCTGTGGGACAATGGTAACAATCCGGTTGAGCCGGTCTATATCCTAGACAAAAAAGGCTACAGCGTGGCTCTACTACTTGTAAATGGTACATTACAAGTGGTGGTAGTAATGGTACATTTATCCTGTACTTATTGTATTTTATTTGCTTTTAAAGGCAGACAGCCCACATGATGGTAACTGGTTACCGTCGTGCATGCCAGTGACACATCAAATACATTGCTAAATTATAAATAAAATATAGTTAATGGCGCATAAATAGAAATTTATTTTTTATTTGTTTGAATGACGAAAAGAGCAAGCCTGCTGGTAATCGCCACGCCTGCCCATAAGCAGAAGCAACACCACAGATAACTTTTAATTACAAAGCACTACATGGTGTTCGTAACCCCGAGACCTAAATTATTAAGTCATATAATGTCCAGTAATTTCACTCACCATCGTCTAAAATTGTATTTGGTAGTTGGCATTTACTATGAGATGGTGAAACAGGTGCTTTTTTTTTTTTTTTTTTTATACTGGCTCGGCAAAGTGACTACGCTACACCTGATGTTAAGTGCAGCGCAATCCAAGAATACTGTCGACCAACGACAGACGATGTGTCTATCGTAGGTCGGCAAGATTATGCCGGCCTGCCTAATTGCTTCTTCACACGTTTAAATACCTACTACATTCTTTTTACTAGCTGCAATAAATTCCAGATAAGAACTATATTTTAAATGATTTATTTAATTATTTATTATCTTGGATTGACATCACACAATCTTACAGGTTTTTTGGAAATATTCCTAATATTTCAGCAGGATTCCCTTTTACAACCCTGTGTTTAATTTCAATAACATTTTCATATGCAAAAGAAAAATCTTTGTAATACATAAAAGCTTAGGTCCGAGAGGTTTCCATTTGACCCTAGCATACGTATGCCAAATAAAGTTTTTCATTAACGTATTATATTTACGTATGGGCAAGGACGTAACTTTTTATCCCCTCGTACATAATTTATGATAAACATTTTGCTTTCATTTCTGTGTATGTAGGGAAATAATCAACAAGTCTTGTTTGTTTGATGCTCTTTGTACATTCAAATCGCTTTGGATTTTTACTGTGTAGTTTTGATTCCAGTTTTCGCTGATATGGTTGTTATACACCAATTCCAGTATGTGTGTAGGTTTTTCGATCTATATCATTTTTCTTTGTAATAGGCTCCCAAGATTTGATCCCAATGAGATCGATGTAGACGTTCTAGATTTACTATTTGATAGGCCGTTTGAGTACGTACAATCGCTCTATCTTTTTCTGCTGTCAAACAGCAGTGTGTAACCGCCATTGTTTTCTGATTTGGAGAACATTGAAGCCAGGGTCGTGCGCAGTCCAGTGTCGTGCATTTTGTAATTCAAAGATCTAAATTTACTTTCTCGTCTCGTCATTCAGGTAAATAAATATACACAAACCAACCCACAGGTAATCTCTAGTGTCTGTAAATTCGGACTATAGCCATACTGTGTTCATATTTCAAGCTGACCGCAGACGATCTTCGGCCGTTCATGGCCAATATCACCAAGTCATGGCTTTTATCTAGATTGCCCTAGCCCGGGCCTGGACCACCCAATTACTCCTAATTTTATAGTGAATAATTGAGGACGGTGAGCCGGCGAGATTGGGTCGGTGTATGGTTTACTAGAAATGGTATACAATGGAAAATTTGTAGTAAAATCTTTATCTATGCTGTATTATAAAGAGGTTAATTTGTAAGTTTGTGATTCGTGAGTTCGATTGAAGTGATATAATGAAAAAATAACACTAGTAAGAAGTAAGTACATTATCCCTGAGTGCTAAAGGTTAATATTCGGAGGACCAAATCTTCCTCCCCTTCCTTATCCCTTTCCTTTAAGGTCGGCAACGGGCTCATGATTCCTTTGGTATTGTGGGCGTTCATAGGCGGTGGAGATCACTTACCAGATGACCCACTGGGTGGTTTGCCGGCCTGTGCTATAAAATAAGAACAAGAAAGCTATTAGCTTAGAAAGGAGTTGACTACAAAAAGAGTAGGTACATTAAAAAATTATGCACTGATTGAGAAACCCCTTTTTGAAGACAGTTAGTAAAATTGATAATTCAGTCACTATTGTTTTATTTTCTTTAAAATTTGCAATTTGTTCCGTATTGAATATTAGTTTATTAAAAAAAATATGCCCCTAAAATATGCCCTCGCCCTACTCTAGGATTCTAATTAAAAGTACCTAATATTAGACTACCTCGGTGGCGTAGTTGTAATACGTACGCGTTACGACTAAGGCTGACGCTGGGGTCTCGGGTTCGATCCCGAATGGGGTCGGGTAAAACTGATATTGGGTTTTTCTATTACGAAGTGCTCAGTATCAGCCCGGTGTCTGGAATTGTGCCTGGTATGGCAATAGGCAGGCACCCTATAACATCATGGGACGGAGATAAGCTCGGCGAAGCTCGGGTGTACTGGTTGCCTACCCCTTCCGGGATTACAGGCGTATGTATGTATGTATATTAATATTATATACGCTTCCAGAACTTGTATATCTTTGTAATAAATTATCACAAGAGTAAGAGCCACTTGGCAAAAGGTATGTATCATGGAGTGGAGTATAATGAAAAGGTTTACGCTTCGAGATATAAAAGCAAACTACTATATTTAAACTAAAATAACATTTCATTTTACATTATATAGCCTCCGTAGCGCAGCGGGCGTGTAGCCGGTTGCGAAGCGTGAGGCCGTGGGTTCGATTCCCGCACCTTGACAAATGTTTGTCTGATCCACAAATATTTGTCTCGGGTCTGGGTGTTGTGGGACCGCAAGTCCCTCGTAGTTCCCGATACCCACGATACAGGTTTACCTAGTGTGGGGTCAGGACTATGTGTGTGACTGTTGGGTGTATTATTATTATTATTATCTTTCAATGTGTACTCAAAGACTTTATTGTATACTACTTACTATACGGGCTGTTTAGAATAAAGATTGTGTCACATAACGCGGTAGTTTGATAGTTTACAAACAAGGAACGCGATAGGGGTTCTAGTTGAGAGTAAGCGAGATGATAATATTGAATTACGGTCAATTGACCGCAACCTAGTGATACTATTTCTATGTACCACGCAACTTGTCTAGTAGTATACATTAATGTCTTTGTGTGTACTACTACAATAATATCTAAAACATATGTGTACACTTACTCTATGTTCATAATTTTGTGATATCAAATAGCACTGACTGCCTCGGTGGCGCAGTTGTAATGCGTAAGCGTTACGATTGAGGTCAACGCTGAGGTCTCGGGTTCGATCCCCGGGTCGGGTAAAGTGGTATTGGGTTTTTCTATTACGATATGCTCAGTATCAGCCCGGAGTCTGGAATTTGTGCCCGGTATGGCGATAGGCTCGCCCCCTATCACATAAGGGACGGAAATACGCTCGGCGAAATGTAGGTGTACTGGTTACACCTCTGCCTACCCCTTCGGGGATTACAGGCGTGAGTGCGTATGTATGTATGTATGTTATCAAATAGCATTTTTTTAAAGCAGAGACCGGCAAACGAGTAAGTTGGTCACCTGATGGAAAGTGATCGTACTGACATAAACATTCAAGATACAGGCAACGTTTATATTATCGCCTGATACAGACGAATGGGTACAAGTACTTAATCATATTATTCGTGAATATTCGCTATTCTCCAGGAATATTCGCTATTGTCCAGGAATATTCGTCGGCCATTCAGTGAGTGTTGGTTTTTTAGAGGAAATATAAGGATTATTTTTTTCTACCTGACGTCAACCCCTCTGGGGAGAAAACACCCATACCCGAAATAAATATTTGTGGATCACACAAACATTTAATCTCGGTGCGGGAATCGAACCCGCGGCCTCTCGCTTCACAGCCGGCCACTCGCCCACTGCGCCATGGATGCTGTCGATTCATTTTAACTTACTAACGTTATTAGATTTATTAATATTTACCTGAATTTATAAAATGCGGATTCCATTATCTTCACTTTTAGCACCTTTTTTATTTTTACATAAAAAATTTATATCATAATTTTCATGGTAAGTAATTCGAACAAGGTAAGGTTTTAGTAGTAAGTACAGTATGTACATTATGATCAGGGTAACCAGTGGGCGCCATTAGCTTAAGTGTCATCACATCTCCAGGGAGGAGCTCTCGTGTTTCATACTTAATTTTCTTACCTCTAACACGTTAACAATTTGGGATTGTTTTGTAACTACTGGCGAATAGCTTGGCAAAGGGTGGATGACCTACTATCCAGGCAAAGCTTATACCGTGTAGTATCTGCTATATAAAAACAATCATATTTTTTTTATTCTTATTGATTTAGGGGCTGAAATGATGATTATTGACTGCCTCGGTGGCGCAGTTGATTACAACGCATGTAATTACAACGCTGAGGTCTCGGGTACGATACCCGGACCGGGTAAAGTGATATTGGGTTTTTCTATTACGAAATGCTCAGCTCAGGTTTGGCGATAGGTTCGCCCCCTGTCGTACTATGGAAAGGTGTGCGCGGCGAAATGTGTGTGTACTAGTTACACCTCTGTCTACCCCTTCGGGGATTATAGATGTGAGTGCCTATGTATGTATATTGTGAATGTGAATAAAAAAACACCCGTATTATCTCATTTTAAAACAGTAACAAAGGTAAAGTTCATTAACATAATATTAAAATCTCCTGTTAAAAATACTGTATTATTTTTTAATTATCTTCTGCATGAGTTACTGTTAGTGTTGTAAATTATTGTTACATAAATTGTCACGCTTGTATTCGCGAAGTGCTACCCAAAAAGCAATGAGTAATACGCATGCAATATTTTTTGTTCAATGATTTACTTTTATCATACATTCATACATACGAGAAAGAGATCAAATATATTTTTTTTCACTAAATAACGTTTCAGCAACTCGAATTGATTTGACAGCGATGTCAAATCAAAGTTCTGTTAGTTGAATGTTAATTTGATCAGCCTTTCAGAAACCGGGCGTATGTATCTGTTAGTAACTTTATTTTCCTAGGTACCTTACTTGTACCTGGGGAAAAGGGTCTTGATATACGGACAGACACATGGACAGACGGACGGATAACAAATTGATCCTATAAGTATTCCGTCTTTTCTTTTCAGGTACCTACATAATTCAAAAAAATCACAGTAATCTTTATATTAAATAATACTATCCTGAGGAATTACACAAGTTGGTAGATTATACGTAATGCTGAGAGATAGCCTCCGTGGTGCAGTGGGCGAGAAGCCGGCTGTGAAGCGAGAAGCCGCGGGTTCGATTCCTGGACCGAGACAAAAAATGTTTGTGAGATCCACAGATATTTGTTTCGGGTCTGAGTGTTTCTTTCCCAGAGGGGTTGACGTCAGGCAAGCGGCCGGTTGTAAAAAATACATGCAAAATAATTCGTGTGTTAAAAAAAGCATGTTGCGCCTACCCTATTGCATGGAATAAGTGCAGGTGGAAGAAGGCAAGCCGTACGTACGCGAGAAGCGGTCTGGGTTGATACTGTCGCTTTCTTCTTCTGACGCCAACTGGCAGTTGTATATGTATTGTTGTGTTTCGGTTGCAAGTATATTGAAGCCAGTCACATTACTGGACATTGTGAGACTAATCATCTTATATTTTTATAGCATAGCCCGGAAATGAAGCAAGTGGGTCATCTGTCGGTCTCACAATATCAGAATAATTATCGGCGCGTTGCTGACCTTACTATTTATCGCGGAAAAGGCCGTCTACACGGACGGAGCCCCGAGCAAAGCTGGTTCAAAATATATTGTTCCGATTTTTTATTTGCATTCGATACGCGATTTTAGTTTACAAAATGAAATGTCGCGTCAGCCGCTCGTCGTCCACATTTCACTGTATTTCATTTTGTTTACTGTACGAGCCAGTTTTCAAATGCCGTTACACATTGTTCAGGTCTATTGGTGATCTATCATCTCGCTGTTACGGTTTGAAGGGTAGATTGGAGTGATGTTTCATATTCGTCCGGGGTCACGAGAGTAGTGTATTGTAATTTATACTCCATTTTCTAGACTAATACGTACTAGGTACTTATTTATTCTTTCTTTCCACCTGCCCGTATCCCACCCACAGTGGGGTCGGCGCAACATGCTTTTTAACTCGTGTTACAAAAAGAATTGGCTTATAATTTGTGCTTTGTGACGTTGCTTCTGTTTATGGGCAGGGTTGACGCTTAACTTCAGATAAGCGACCTGCTCGTCTCCTCATTGAAGCAGATAATAAAACATATTTTCTGATTAAAATAAATGAAACTTAATTATCCAACTAATGATAATATCACAAATGTAATAAACACATTAAAACTCATTAATGATGCCTGTACCGGGGAAAACACCGGGGACGCTATAATTCTAACTATTAACTTAAATAATAGCTATTGTTTTGGATTGATAATTCTATTCCCGGTTGGTTACGTCCCTTTAGGCGTATAAAACCGAGATATATATACGCACTCACGCCTGTAATCCCCGAAGGGGTAGACATAGGTGTAACCAGTACCATGATGTGATAGGGGGCCAGCCTATCGCCATACCAGGTACCATTCCAGACTTCGAGCTGATATTGAGCATTTCGTAATAGAAAAATCCAATATCACCGTTACCGGCCCGGGGATCAAACCCGAGACCTCAGCGGCAGCCTCAGTCGTAACGCATACGCATTATAACTGCGCTACTAAAGAAGATAAAACCGAGATGGATTCTAAAATATGACGTATTGATGTACCGAGCTAAGTGTGAAACGACAGAAAATCAAAATATAGACAGCGTTTCCAACTTAGTGAATTTTCCCTAGATTTGGTGGGTTAGACCCACCGCTAGTGTGTAAATTTTGCTATCTAGTAGCTAGTGGATGTTTTTGTGGTTTAGTTAACTCTTAGTTAGTGGAAAGAAATGTCTTCATCCACTAAACAAACAAATTAACATGTCTAGGTTTTCACAACATGGGTATACAATTTAACTGTTCATAGATATTCGAGATATTGACTACTTCGGTGGCGCAGTTGTAATGCGTACGCGTTACGACTGAGGCTGACGCTGAGGTTTCGGATTTGATCCCCGAGTCGGGTAAAAGTGATATTGGGTTTTTCTATAACGAAACACTCAGTATCAGCCCGGAGTCTGGAATTTTTGCCCGGTATGGCGATGGGCTCACCCCCTGTCACATCATGGGACGGATACCCTCGGCGAAATGTGTGTATACTGGTTACACCTATACCTGCCCCTTCAGGGATGGCCGGCGTGAGTGCGCATTTACCTATGTGTCGCTGGAGTTTGAGTGGGCCTGCAACATTTTAGGCCCAAAGTCAACCTTACCTGTATGTGTCGCACGCAGCTGATTAACGCACGAGGCAATAGCGACACTTGGTGCTCATTGCGGGTTGAGGGAATCAGACGGCTGTTCGTCCCATATAATACCAAATACCGTCAAATCTATAGTACGAGAAGGCGGATCCTGGCATTAAGCCATAAGAATATATATGTCGTAACTAAATATTTTAATAATAAAACCCAAATATGAGTATAATGCAATAGTGACGCGACAAACATTAATTTAGCAAAATAAAGCAACGACTCGTCGCCATTCAGTTCAGCGCACTGTACGTCGCCGCGGCTTCCCATCAGTGACTACGCAAAGAATATTTAATGCAGATTGGATAGTGGACAATTTAAGCCGATTTTACTGTCCCTTGTTGTTTCGTACCCATTTTTTCTTTTGTAAAACACAAAGCAGTAAACACTGGCGCCCTCTCTTCAAAAACTCTCGACGATCGGCGTGCACAGCGGCTTTTGAGCTCCAGTAGAAAATTACGCAAAATTAAGTGTAATTAGACAAAACGAACATGAAACAAGGTACATATTTACAAGGTGGTAGGTCCCTCGTATGCGAGAGGCCAGCTGGGTTGGTACCACCGCTTTGTCTATTTCTGGCGCCAAGCAACAGTTTGTAAGCACTGTTGTGTTCCGGTGTGAAGGACATTGAAGCCAGTGTAATTACTGGGCATTATGAGACTTAGCACCTTATGTCTCGGGGTGACGAGCGCAGTCCAGTGTCATGCAGTGCTTTGTTATTTAAAGTTCTGTGTGGCGTTGCTTCTGTTTATGAGCAGGCGTGGCGCTTACCACCAGGCGACCGACCTGCTCGTCTCGTCATTCAAGCTAATAAAAAAAAACAAAAACTATCATCATTTATATAACATTTCTGTAATGTACGTCAGAGTAAATTATCTTAAGAACTCAAATTCAATTCAAACAAATTCAGTTCCTAATTATTCCAATCCAATTATGTAGGTACAATACCAAGTACCTGTTGAGAAAAAGCAAAAGTAGTCAGGGTGAGTTTTTACCCTATCGATACCCAAGACGTGTGCAAAATCGAAGAATTCGTTGTGATTAAACTAAGTCACTTTACCCAAGAAAATCAGAGAATCAACGATTCACGAAATAAAAGGGATACCGCGAATGACAATACTTTGAAAAATGACAGAATTACATAAAGTGTTGTCAGCTATATGATGCAATGGTAGTTATTGTTTTGTGTTAGCATACATTAGTAAAATATATCTACCAACACTGTTTATTTTTTTTATATTTCTATTAAATGGAGGGGTCTAAAATTATTTTTTTAATGGATCCAAGTTTCACATTTTTAGCACTATCATTTCCGTATAGTTTGATGCTGGTTAGAATTAGTTCGAAATAAAAAACCAACGTCCATACAAAAAGTGGACATCTCCTTTGAAAATGTAATAACACTTTGAAAAAACGTAACTGTGTAGGCAAGGAACAGCTTTTTTATTTAATATTCCTTCTACGTATTTATTTGTTCAATTGACAGTGGTACAGCTCAACATTCCGGTCTCAGGGGCCCGGTAACGAGTTGACCGCCGGCCAAGCCGCACTTCAGAGCCTGACTAGGGAACGCAAAGCTGATATACAGAATTTATATCCCGTTGTGTTTGAGCTAAATTACTATTTGTTTTTACTTGTCCCGAGCATGAAATGTATCGTAAGAACGGGACGGTTCTATCTTTGCTAGTTTTAGTTTTGAAAGAGATAGACGACTGAGTAAATCATACGCTTTGTCTGTTGTCAGAAAGATTGGGATGTTAATGAAACTATTTCTAGTAGCACTATAGACTTGCTCACTACTAAAGACTTCCGTGCAGTTCTCATGATAATTTTTGGATGGAGCGAGATTTGAGAATACGTACATAGGCACTCACGCCTATAATCTCGATGAGGCAGGCAGAAGTGTAACCTGTACACCCACATTTTTCTGAGCTTATTTCCTTCCCATGACCTGATACGGGGCGAGCCTATCGCCATACCGGATACAATTCCAGACTCCTGGCTGATACAGTGTGTAAGCACTGTTGTGTTCCGATTTGAAGGATGTTGAAGTCAGTGAAATTACTGGGTATTATGAGACTTAACTTATGTCTCGGGGTGACGGGCATAGGGTTTTCTAATTCGAAGTTCTGTGTGGCGTTGCTTCTGTTAATGGCAGGCGTGGCGCTTACCATCAGGCGAGCGACCTGCTCGTTTCGTCATTCAAGCTAAGCTTTAAATTATGAAGTACTGTATGACACTGAACTGCGCTCGTCACCCCGAGACATAAGGTGTTAAGTCTCGTAATGCAATAAAGACTAAACTATTTCGAATAATAGTCCTAAAGAAGGATTGCGGTAATTACGGAGCCTTATGAAAACAGTTACAATGTTTTGCTTCTTAATACATATTTAGATCTTTAATGTATAGTCTGAAACAGTAAAGCTTACTTGTGGAACTCGATTCAGTTTCTTCATTTTTGTTTTATGTGATTTAGGTGAGTTGCAAATATTACTATAATGCTGCCATTGGTTTCAAATCAGCATCTAAGTCAGTATGGCTCAAAAAACGCTGGCTTGACGTATTAGAGCCAACGGTCTTATTACTGAGGATGCTCAAGATCGTGCGAAGTGGAGGCGTTTTAGTGGGAAGGCGGACCCTGGCAAAGGCTGTGATAACGCCAGGTAGAAAGAAAAGTTTTCAAATCAACGTGCACATTAGCAATTTACGAAACTCGCGAGTAATTCGGCCCTTATAATAATTGTAATTTCTAATGTTGCGATGAGTTAAAGCTAACAGTTTGTCTAGCCAAGTGGTGGTAGAGCCACGCTGTAGACACTTTTGTCTACAGCATTAATGGACCGGCTCGTCCGGGTCGTTACCACTGTCTCACAGAAAACCAGCGTAAAGTAGCAGCTTGTACGGTGAGTAAGATATCCACAGGCCTATATCCGCTTCCCCTTACATTGCCCTTAAATATCCCTTTCCTTTAAGGTCGTTAACGCGCCCATAATTCTTTTGGTATTGTGAGCGTACATGGGCGGTGAAGATGACTTACCATCAGGTGACCTACTTGCTCGTTTGCCGGCCTATGCTCCAAAAAAAAGCTCCACCTTAATTATAATCGCATATAAACAACATTGCAATCGTGTTGCCTCTATCATTCATATATCACTAGACTAAGGTAGAAATTCAAGAATAATTTAAAAGAAAGTGAAAAAAGTGCATGTATGAAAAAAATTATGAGAGTGAATGAGGCCAAAGAGGTATGCAATGATAGTAGCAAGTGGAAATCCGTTGTCTCTGCCTACCCCTATGGGAAACAGGCGTGAGCCTATGTATGTATGTATGTATTTAATAGATCAAAGTTATTCCTAACCATTAACGAAAAAGGAGACTAGTCTGTGTCATATGTCTCACCATCCCTCGAAAGTGATCAAACCTTATACCATAATCGGAAATTTCTTTCCCGTAGGCGTCACATTTTATAAGCAGCATTAAAACATTCAACTGAAATTTACATCAGACTTTCATAAAACAACACTCGAACAACTTCAAGTTTAACTAACCACATAAAAGGCTGGAAACAGTTCTGAAACACTTGGTAACATCAACCGGCCGGGTAAGCCCTACTTGACCCAGCCAAGTGTGTCGGCTGCAAACCTTATTACCGTGTTTAATCCTCTTATGAAGACTGCCCCCGCTTCCCCTCGGGCACCCCTTATTGCGTCCCAACCTTTGCTCCTGAGATGCGGCATTTAAGCCTTGTATTTTTTAAATTGGAATTTTTCTTATTGTTTATTGGCGTCGTCTTTGATAGTATTTGGCTGTTTGCAGGTCTGGTGAGTGTCCTTATAAGTATTAGTTATAATATTAATAGGAGTCAGGCAGTAGTTATTAGAGTGGTAGAGCCACGTTGTCGACAGTTTTGTCTACAGCATGAATGGGCCGGCTCCATCGGGTCATTACCACTGTCTCACAGAAAACCAACGTAAATTTGCGGATTGTTGCTGGGTTTCGTATTGTGATATCCGAAGATCCAAATACCACCCCCTTGTCAATCCCTTAATTATTCCCATTTCTTTAAGGTCAGCAACGTGCCAATGATTCTTCAGGTATTGTGAGCGTACATGGGGGGTGGAGATCACTTACCACCAGGTGACCTACTTACTCCCTATGCTATAAAACATCTTTGGTCTTTTCATCTTCTATAGGATAATATGTCTTCTGCCGTGACGTCATTTTTATAGCAGTGCCTAACAAGCTAGCATGTAAATTACCTCATGATAAGTGATGTCTACCGCTCATGAACCCTTACCAGAAGAAGATTAGAAGACTATACCAGAAGAATCATGAATGCTTTACCTACCGTTAAAGAAAAGAATGGAGATAGAGAAGGAGGGGGATTTGGACCTTCGGAAATCACGATACCAAACGCAATATTATTCTTTGACGACGGTTTTCTGTTTATTTATTGGTGTCATGTAATAAAATATCCGCATATTATTATTAAAGCCTAATGAAACCTAGATGTTTGGTAATTTGGATCCGGTGGTAGTTTTAAAACACGTGCCGTTTCGGTAATGCCTATGGTCCATATCGACCCATAAAAAATAAGAAAAAATATACACACTCACTCACGCCTGTAATCCCTGAAGGGGTACGAGACTATCCTGCCCACACACCCGCCACTGTAACTCCTGTGCACCAGGATCGACAGTGGCACGCATTTTTGTTGACACCGAGCAGTGAAGCTCGGCGAGTCTCTGGAAATGCTAAATTGTCTTTGTCCCGCAACGAACTTAATCAAATAGAAAATTAAGTAGGAGTTGGAAATAATAATTGTCCACTTCCCTCCATAGCAAAGCGGTAGACAAAATAATGAACTAAGGAGGCATTAACCTCAGGCACAAGGACATTTACAACTGGAGAAGCCAGATGTAAAGCACCACGGATGTCATTAAGTGGGTCCTATCACGCGAGCTGTTAAACTTGATTCCAATAATAGGTATGGCAAAAACGCCGAAAAGCACGGAAGTTCTGCCTAGTTTCCACAAGATCCATATAGTATACAACTCCAGATAGGCAGATCCCCTGAAGGGGTAGGCAGAGGTGTAACCAGTACACCCACATTTCGCCTAGCGTATCTCCGTCCCTTATGTGATACGGGGCGAGCCTATCGCCATATATCTCAGCCTGTTGTCGTCCACTGTTGGACGTAAGCCTCCCCAAGTGAGCGCCAACCATCCCGGTCTTGAGCAGCCCGCATCCACCCTATCGGGCACAAATTTCCAGACTCCGGGCTGATACTGAGTATTTCATAATAGAAAAACCCAATACCACTTTACCCGACCCGGGGATCGAACCCTAGACCTCAGCGTTGGCCTCAATCGTAACGCGTACGCATTACACCTGCGCCACCGAAGCAGTAAGAAAAAATAAAATAATAATAATACTTAACAATGCTAATCTTGTAAAATGTATAGTTGCACAGTGTATTTTCATGATGCTATGTATGTTATGTATACATTAGTTGATATGATTTATATATATAAGTTTCTTTATTTTGTACTGACTTGTCATAAGCGCTATTTTAATTGCCTACATGATTAATTAAACTATTTCATATTTTTTTTTTGAATGACAGCCTCCGTAGCGCAGCGGGCGAGTAGCCGGTTGCGAAGCGTGAGGCCGTGGGCTCGATTCCCACACCGAGACAAATGTTTGTGTGAACTACAAATATTGGTCTCGGGTCTGGGTGTTGTGGGACCGCAAGTCCCTCGTAGTTCCTGATACCCACGACACAGGTTTACCTAGTGTGGGGTCAGGACTATGTGTGTGACTGTTGGGTGTATTATTATTATTATTATTATTATTTGTATAAAATAATTGTAATGTATTTCGAATGTCTTAAATGTTCCTACATTAGAATAAGCACTAGAAATTCTACATTATTGAATTGTACCGAATTTCATTACCCATTCAGTCGAGCATATACTTATTACTTCGTATTAAATTTATTAGTTTGTTGTCAATATTAACATGCCTAAAACCTGAAATTAACGGATATTGGATACTAATAAAACACGAGCTGCCGTCACGCTTTGTCGAGCTTTTGTAACATCGAACATCCAAAAACACCAAAATAGCAATACAACACAATATTCCCAACGGACATTTGTGTAAAATTCTCTCAGTGTAACTAATAAAATACGAATTTACTGTGCGTTGTTTCGCAAAAACGGACAAATTGTACAATCCACTCGAAACAGATCGCCATAATAGTTTAAAGCTCTGAAGGCCAATTCTCGTAATTTCAAATGTTCAAAATATCATTCCGATATAGTCTCAGCGTCAAGAAAGTTGCAAATGGCATTCTCTTAAACCAACAATCAACGTCAAATGTGAGCATAGATCGTAATGAGATTGAATGTAGAATAAAAGTTGACTGAAGCCAAAACAGTATAATGCTACTGCTAATGCTAGGTGCATTTGACGTTGATTATTGGTTTAAGGGAATGCCATTTGCAACTTTCTTGACGCTGAGACTATATCGGAATGATATTTTGAACATTTAAAATTACGAGAATTGGCCTCCTGTAATCCGCGATGCGAATAAATCGTTGGTATTTAATTAAACTGTATTTTCGTTTCAATGTTCTTTAGTATGTCATTATTTTATACCCCTGGAAAGGTTATTATCAATCTCATATCTAGTACTGTTAAGAATCATCCAAATTGGTCCACATTTGGCGAAGTTATGCATGAACATACATAAATATATATACAGATGAATTGAGAACCTTTGCTTTCTGTGTTGGTTAATAAATAGGTATATTTTACTGGTATTTTCTTAATGAGAGTGAATGAGGCCAAAGAGGTATGCAAGGATCGTAGCAAGTGTAAATCCGTGTCTCTGCCTAGCCCTATGGGAGTCTATGTATGTATGTATATTTTACTGGAAATAATCAGACTACAAGCTGTGATGGGCTAGCGGGAAGTGGTGCGACTATCGAAACTGAAGTCGCACGTTCGAAACCAGCCCTAGAGCACATACTTCTGACTTATATAATACAATGCTGGTATTATTATTATTATATTATTAACTGGATTTTGCTCGCGGCTCCGCTCGTGTGAACGGCCTTTTCCGGGATAAATAGTAGCCTATGTCCTAATCCAGATTATGGTCTATCTGTGTGCCAAATATCATCCAAAACCGTTAACCTGTTAAGGCGTGATTGACTAACAAACATCCAAATTCACAACCAACCCAACTTTCACATTTAAAATAGTAGTAGCATATACTACATAAAATTGCTATCTGCCAACGTAAAATGGAAAGAAGTATGCTTAGAATAAAGTTGTCAGATAAAATTAGTAACGAAAACATCAGAAGCAAAACAAAAATAATAGATGTACGAACAAGAATTAGACTACTCAAATGGCACTGGGCTGGACATATTTGTAGAATGAACAACAACAGATGGTCAAAACGTTTAACAGAGTGGATACCAAGGGACAGGAAAAGAAGGAAAGGGAGACCAAGCAAAAGATGGAGAGACATTTTCAACCACAGATGTGGATCTCATTGGATGCAGAAGGCACGGGAAAGAGAATTTTGGAAAGGGTTAGGAGAGGCCTACGCCACAGAGGCGACTACTACCAACACGCACTAATACAAATATAAACACAACACAATTGTAACTATTTTAAAGTTTTAGTGTAGTAGAAATAAAGGCTATTTTTATTTATTTTATACTACATGACAGTTTTGTCTACATGGATCATGGATCGTTACCACTGTCTCACAGAAAACCGACATAAAGTAGCAGCTTGCTGCTGCGTTTCATACGGTGAGTGAGGTCTCTGGAAGCGTAAATTCCCTCCCTTTCCCAATTCCTTAATTATCCCTTTCTTTTAAGGTTGGCAACGCGCCCATCACTCTTTTGGTATTGTGGGTATACATGAGCGGTGGAGATCACTTACCATCAGGTAACCTACTTGCTCGTTTGCCGGCCTATATTATAAAAAAAACTACATGAGAGTCAATACAGAGTCTCATTACAGACGATGCTCAAGGTTGAGCGAAGTGAAGGCATTTTAGTAGGAAGGCGGAACCTGACACAGCCAGGACAATGCCAGGTAGAAATAATGGACTACAAAAAGGCTACGAGGCAACCAACTAGATGATTTAGAAATTCAAATACGCCCAACATTTAACAAAACATCCTTACTAATTAACATGTGTACCAGACAGAAAATACCAAAAACGGCTTTCAAAGAGGCACACGATTGCCTCTAAATTAACTTTAACATACAACTAAAAATGCTTACACAAAGTCCAAAAATTTTCACTAAAACAATCCCTTTTGAAATCACCCCCGAGGGTTAGTCGACAGCCTTTTATTGTTTAAGTTGCATAATTATTCCCCGGGGAACCTTTAACACGTGTCAGATTTTAACACGGTAGGCGCATTGCGGTTGGCTTATCAAAGTTTTAGACAATATTTAAGCCGGTTCGATGCGGGGATCTGCTTTATCCGTATCATAAATTCTGGTGATAAATCTCTCTTTAGATGTCAAGGGTATCTATGCATACTCTTTCACAAAAATCATCTTAGCTGTACTTAACTGAAGATGCAGCAGTGGCGAGATGTAAAATTATCTTTTTAAAAGCTTTTTCCCTTTTGGAAGTCAATACTAGTTATAAATACATACATACTTACGCAATCACGCCTGTAATCCCCGAAGGGATACGCGGAGGTGTAACTAGTACCCCCACATTTCGCCGAGCTTATCGCCATACCGGGTACAATTCCGGACTTCGGGCTGATACAGAGCATTTCTTAATAGAAAAACCCAATATTACCTTTACCCGAGCCGGGGATCGAACCGTCGTAACGCGTACGCAATACAACTGCGCCACCGAGACAGTAGTCAGCTAGTTAAATATGACTAGCCTATGCTCGCGGCTCCGCCCGCGTGAACAGCCTTTACCGAGATAAAAAGTAGGCTATGTTACTCAGTGATAAAGTAGCTTTCTAACGGCTTTTTTTTTAATCGGTCCAGTAGTTTATAAGTTTATTCGTTACATATAAAAATACAAATGTACAACAAAAAATGTACTCCAATCAGAAATTAGATTCTTATCAACGTCCTTCCGCCTTCCTCATAGTTTATCCCTTAAAGTTGTGAGTTGCACCCATTTCTAGTTTGAAGTAAGTAATTGCCAGTCACAGGCCGAATTACAAGCCGAGGGCCGGACCACTATTGTTTAACTTTCATAATGACACCCTTTTCTCTCCATTACAATATGGGAGTATTTGCAGAGCGATGTTTTATTATGTTATTTCGCTTAATAAGCATGGTTTACTCCGAATGTTTTATATTTTATTGTTCCATTAACTACGTTACATAAATCCCTTTCGGAGTAGCTGTTTTGTTTTTTATTGATACTATTTTTTTGTATTTCTCTTTTGATAATTGATTTCAAATATTGTCTGACTCGGTCTGACTGTTGAATGGTGGGAGGGTAAAGAGTATCATACTATATATGGTGGGAGGGTGTATGTTTTGTACCCGACTGGATAACCACGTTTTTTGAGTGCTAGAGCCACGCTGTAGACAGTTTTGTCTACAGCATAAATGGACCGGCTCGTCCATTGTTACCACTGTCTCACAGAAAACTGGCGTAAAGTAGCGGCTTGCTGCTGCGTTTCGTAGGGTGAGTGAAATATCCGGAGGCCCAAATCCCTTCCTCTTCCGGATCCCTTTATTATCCCTTTCCTTTAAGGACGGTAAAGTGACCATGAATCTTTTGCTGATGTGGGCGAACATGGGCGGTGGAGATCACTTAGCATCAGGTGGCCCACTGACTCGTTTGCCAGCCTATGCTATAAAAAACACTACCTAACACATGATGAGAAACCTACCATTAGTAGCTCGTTCAGACCAGTCGCGTTCCAGGGTCATACATACATACATATGGACTCACGTCCCCGAAGGGGTAGGCAAAAGTGTAACCAGTACACCCACATTTCGCCGAGGGTATCTCCAACCCACGATGTGATAGGGGGTGAGCCTATCGCCATACCGGGCACAAATTGCAGGCTGATACTGAGCATTTCGTAATAGAAAAACCTAATACCACTTTACTCGACCCGGAGATCGAACCCGAGACCTCAGCGTTGGCCTCAATCGTAACGCGTACGCATTACAACTGCGCCACCGAGGCAGTCAGAGGCACCTGGATAAGTTAAATAGAAGTGGTCACGGAGCATGTTCGAGGTTCGGGTTTGGCATTTCCATTATCCCTTGTAAGTGGCGCGCTATAATTATCTTTGAAACACATGTCAGTTATAGTTGAGCCATGAGATCTGCTGGCCAATTCTCGTAATTTTAAATGTTCAAAATATCATTTCGATCTAGTCTCAGCGTCAAGATAGTTGGAAATGGCATTCTCTTAAACCAATAATCAACGTCAAATGCACCTAGCATTAGCAGTAGCATTATACCGTTTTGGCTTTAGTCAACTTTTATTCTACATTCAATCTCATTACGATCTATGTTCACATTTGACGTTGATTATTGGTTTAAGAGAATGCCATTTGCAACTTTCTTGACGCTGAGACTAGATCGGAATGATATTTTGATTATTTAAAATTACGAGAATTGGCCTCCAGAGATATGTAGGCCATACATAAGCGTAGAGGCTTATTTCCGTGCCTGTTGTTTTACATGTGACTACACTACATTAAAAAGCAGTGATAGGCTAGTGAGGAGTGGTACGGACTGCCTAGACGAAAGTCGCAGGTTCGGAACCAGCCCCAAGAGCATGCACCTCTAACTTTCTAAATTACGAGTATATACATTTTTAATTATCCACGAGAGTAGTAGAGTAGAGCCACGCTGTGGACAGTTTTGTCTACAGCACGAATGGATCGGCTCGACCGGGTCGCTACCACTATCTCAATGAAAACCGACACGTAAAGTAGCAGCTTGCTACTGCGTTTCGTAAGGTGAGTGAGATATCCGGAAGCTCATTTCCCCATCCCCAATCCCTTAATTATACCTTTCCTTTTAGGTGGGCAACGCACCCATGATTCTTCTGATATTGTGGGCGTACATGGAGATCACTTACCATCAGGTGACCCACTTGCTCGACTGCCAGCAAATGCTATAAAAACCTTTGTACATGCTAACATAATGAGTATTTTATTTTATAGACACATTATACCGCTTACACTGTGGCCTAAACATAATGAGTATTTTATTTTATAGACACATTATACCGCTTACACTGTGGCCTAAATGCTTAGGCTATCTAACAATTTACGCAAACCGGCCCAATTTACGTTTTGACGTAGTCGTTACACATCAAACGAAGAAACGTAATTGCTATGAAGACTGCCTCGGTGGCGCAGTTGTAATGTGTACGCGTTTCGACTGAGGCTGACGCTGAGAGCTCGGGTTCGATCAGGTAAAAGTGATATTTAGTTTTTCTATTACGAAATGCTCAGTATCATACTGGAGTCTGGAATTGTGCCCGGTATGGCAATAGGCTCGCCCCCAATCACATCATCGGACGGAGATACGCTTGGCAAAATGTGGGTGTACTGGTTACACCACTGCCCACCCCTTCGGGGATTACAGGCGTGAGTGCGTACTCTAGTGACTTGGATTACCATATTATATGCCCGTAGTCATCGAAATAAGATAACTAGAACGATAACTCTCTCCACTTACTTACACATGCAAAGGTAAAATCACACGTAACACTCATAGACGCAACAATTATTACTGAACCCGAGACCTCAGCGTCAGCCTCAATTGTAACGCGTACGCAATACAACTACGCCAACGAGGCAGTCACTAGAGTAATTACCCGAATTCATACGTAGGTACACAGCATAGCACGATTTCAGAGAATTCCTTGATCTTATTTGAAATGTCACTAGCTTGTCTGCCATGGCTTAAGTCCCTTTCTGTTCTGTGGAGTGTACTGTGTAGCGGTCATTAGTGAATGTTGCTGCAAATAAAGAGCATTGTGGCTACGACGTAACTAGCGTACAATTTGAAATGTTTCTAACGTTCGTAATGAGAGATTTCGATGTATAAAAACATTTATGACCTTACGTTAAATATCTGATTCGATGCGTACATTTTATTGCTATACACATTTTATTTTTACACCTTTCACATTATGGTAGGTTTTTCGTATGCGACAGGTCGTCTGGTTTGGTACCACCACTTTGCTTATTTCTGCCGCCAAGCAACAGTGTGTAAGGACAGTTATGTTTCAGTTTGAAGGACATCGAAGCAAGTGAAATTAGTAGTATCGACCGCATTAGGTATTACATTAGAATAATTTAATAACATATTAGTTTTAATGACTAGACGAGGATATTGCTCGTCTGATGGTAAGCGCCACGTCTTCCCATAAACAGGAGCAACGCTACATAGAACTTTGAATTTCAAAGCACTTCATGACATTGTACTGTGCTCGTCATCCAGAGGCATAAGTTGTTAAGTCTCACAATGCCCAGTAATCTCACTGGCTTCAATGTCCTTCAAACCGAAACAAAATAGTGCACACTGTTACACACTGTTGTTTGGTGGCAGAAATAGACAAAGCGATGGTACCAACCCAGGCGGTCTCTCACATTTGAGGTACCTACCAACTAGTTAGTATTCGAGATTTTTCATCAGATTAGTCACCACCTTACGATCGATGAGCGATCTGCTCATCGCGTCATTCGAGCTAATAAAAAACTACTAGGTTTACAGAATATAATACAACATACATCTCCGAAGTGATAAATCAGTGCCTCATTGAACGATATACTATTTCATTTCTATCTCCAATGAAAGTAATTTCTATCGGATGTTTAGTTGCGGCTTTTGTTTGAATTTCTCGGAAGTTACATCGATTGGTGCTACACGGATAGTTTGCCTTTCCCTTAAAGACAATCGAACACCAATTATCACTAAATAAACTTACCCTAATTGTTTAATCGGACCTTATTACTTCCACTTCTAGAAGATCAGGCACATTATCCTTACGCTACGTGATCAGACTTCATTAGAATCATTGTAAAGAGTTGAAATTGTGTTTTATTCCTTACAGTGTATTAGTAAATGTGGTAAATTTATTTATATTTGTTTGATTAGGAGTAGAAGTGGGCCACCAAAATCTTCGGCCCAAAGCCAGTTTCATCTGCACGTGGTTCACTCTGCTGATTAATGCACGAGACAATGGTTCACGTTGCGGGTTGTAGGGGTCAGACTCCGTGTCACCCCTCATAATACCAATTACCGTCAAAGCCGGGATAACGCCAGACAGAAAGAAAGATTGTGCGTACTTATTTGCGTGCGATCTTATTACTTACAATCATTTGATTTGATGCGTCTATTGAATCGGCAAATACGTGTCACAAAATGCAAAAAAAAAACTATGACTTCATTTCACTCTTTTGAGCCAATACCATCGTGGTTAAGCTGACTAAATAATGCTACAAAATCGTGAGCTAAATCACTATCTCTTTATCAATATTAGAACTTCCACATTGAATTACAAATCACCATTATTATTATTCAAACGCATTGATTGACGTGAGTTCACGCGTGGTGTGCACAGCATGCCCCTCAATACGAGTGTAGGAAATGAGCGGTGCGAGCGTCACTCGATGATACGTGAGCAGGCTCTAAATGTAGGGTGGATTGAAAGGACTTGTAATTGAAAAATCGTTTTCGATGTTGAAAGAAACGCTTGGTATTCAGATATGAAAGCTTTCACTGTTCATATTGATTCTATTTCTCGTTAAGTGAGTGCCAAATGGCATGCATACGATGATGTGTAAATTTTTGATACGTTGGGTTCAATTAATGTTTTTTTTATTAACCGACGCAAAAAACTTAATTGGTCTGAATGTATATAATTTTTATGTATGTTCACACATAACTTGCTAAATGTGGACATGTCATAAAAAAAAAGATTCTATGGTGTATACAGAATTCTGTATGGGCTTACTCTGTTGGTACTGTGTCACCCTTAATGTGATGAAAGACTAAAATTTCGTTATTAGTGCACCGAATTTTAAACTGATTTTGATAAAATTCGGTACATGAACACTCAATGTCGTGTGCATATATTATATTGTAACAACCTATATGACCAACACCTTTCTGTAACATGTATAATAAAAGTATGTTTATATATATCGAAACATAATATATAATAAAATAATAATAATAATACACCCAACAGTCACACACATAGTCCTGACCCCACACTAGGTAAACTTGTATCGTGGGTATCAAGAACTACGAGGGACTTGCGGTCCCACAACACCCAGACCAGAAACAAATATTTGTGGATTAGGCAAACATTTGTGTCAGTGTGGGAATCGAACCCACGGCCTCTCGCTTCGCAGCCGGCTACTCGCCCGCTTCGCCACGGAGGCTGTCATAATATATAATTACATGTCTGACTGACTGATTCATCAATGCCCTCAAGCAAAAGCCCATAATTACATAGAAGTAGGCAGAAGTGTAAGCAGTACACCCACATTTCGCCGAGCGTATCTCCGTCCCACGATGTGATAGGTGGCGAGCCTATCGCCATACCGGGCACAAATTCCAGACTCCGGGCTGATACTGAGCATTTCTTAATAGAAAAACCCAATACCACTTTACCCAACCCGGAGATCGAACCCGAGCATTAGCCTCAACCGTAACGCGTACGCATTACAAATGCGCCACTGAGGTAGTCCTACCTACATCATCGGACATACTTGGATCATAGGTAATGTTTAACGAAACGAAGTAAATGTTATTTAAAAATGCATGCAATTACCTAAACAAATGTAAACAAACAAACTAACCAGTGACCTACATAGTCGGAAATAGCGCAGTACGAAAATGTTTATAATGTTAAGGCAATTATATTCACGGATTTTTTTTAAATACCACTGGCGCAAGGTGGTGGCTGCTGGTGACTGTCACGGTAAAACAGTAGTGGGGTTCCATTATTCTACGACAATATTCTATGACGTTGCAAACGAATAAGTGGGTAAACTGATGGAAATGATCACGACTGTGTCTGTAATAATAAATAAATAAATACACCCAACAGTCACACACATAGTCCTGACCCCACACTAGGTTAACCTGTATTGTGCGTATTAGGAACTACGATGGACTTGCGGTCCCACAACACCCAGACCCGAAACAAATATTTCTGGACCACACAATCATTTGTCTCGGTGCGGGAATTGAACCCACGACCTCTCGCTTCGCAGCTGGCTACTCGCCCGCTGTGCCACGGAGGCTGTCAAATAAACAAAGAATTAAATAATAAATTTAAAATCAAAACTTTTATTTTGTAAGTAGGCCACAAGGTCTCTGCTCGTGCTTCTAAAATGCACTCTGGTCTGAGAAGAATCACACAAGAATCTCAGTTGAAGGTCTTTTCGATATATGATTTCATTGTTGTTTTTTCTTTTTCCTCATAAGATGATTTTTTTACATATCATACTGTAATAATTTGAAATAGAACTTTTTGCATGTATATGAATGCATATGAATCCATACAAAAATACGGACTCGCCGTCTTTTTTCATCAGATCATCCATGTATAGCTGAAAGGACGACGACTTGCGAGAACGTATTTTTGTATGGATTCATATGATATTACATGCAAAAAGTTCTATTTCAAATTATTACAGTATGATATGTAAAAAAAATATCTTATGAGGAAAAAGAAATTAAATTCGCTGTTGTGTAAGGAAGATATTATGGCTTTTAGTCTTAGTCGTATACGATGACTCGTGCGTCTAAAGTGATATATAGATCTTTAAGAAAATGCAGATCCCTCTGATCGGATTGCATTCTTCGTATATAGCGTCTTTTCTTTACTCCACTTTCCGTGAATAGCAGAGTGCAATGGAAACATGTGATCAAATAGGTGTAGCATGAGTTTGTGATTCAAGTCGATGTTTAGAATAAAATCTGGTCTACCCCACAATTACTATGCCTGTCATTGTAGTTCGCTTTCTTTACAAACGTTTTTATTACAGTTTTTAATGAACCGTTCAGTCACGCTGCAATTGTTTTTTTATTGTTTAAGTAAAATATTGTCACGAGGCTCGTCTCATTGACTTATTGGGAGGATACTTAGGCTGAAAAACCGGCGAGGTTCTGGGTTCAAGTTGGGTATTCACAGTAATTAATTTTGGAGTTTTGTGCCGAAACATACTTCGAGGATACGTATGTATGTGCTCATGATGAATTTGTGTGTAAATATTTTCTATCAAAAAATATCCAGTTAATATGTTCTAGTTAGAATGTAATAAGAGAAAGAGATTAAAATAGAATGAACCAATTTTTCTAGCTTTTGTTATTACAGCAATTTATAACATTACATAATTAAGCAACTTTTTATACAACTCAAGCTCAAGCTTTTTACTCAACTGGTAAGCGCCGGCCCATAAACAATAGCAACATCATTCAGAACTTTTAATTAAACGCACTGCATGGCACTGCGATACGCTCATCATCTTGGGACATAAGATATTGTCTCGTAATGCCCAGTAATTGTACTGAATTTAATTTCCTTCAAATCGAAATACTACAGTACTTACATACTGCTGCTGCAAAGTGATGGTACCCATCCAGATGTCCCAGTTTCGTAATATCTCTAAGACATCAATGGTAAATCAATTCCTTAAATAAATGGTTTTCTAGCTTCCTTAAGTGCTTCGGTATTTAGCTTCATATCCATTAAATCAAAATTACCACTTCCATATCATACGAGGATGCTGTAGAGAAATTGCCCAGTTCAGAATGCGGGACGCCTCTATGTTTAACTTTCGCTAATTGTTTGTTCTGGTCTCCACTTCGCAGACCAGTATACGTGGACCTCTGCCTATCGACAGCTCAGAACTTCTCGCATCTAGTTTCCGAAGGTTAAAGGGGACGAAGCAGGTCAATGCAAAAAGGTGACAGCGTGCAAACAGTCCCGTGAAAATCAATGTAACATGGAAAAGTTTAACAGTATTTATATTTAATTTGTTTGTTAGTTATTAGTGTTTCAGTCAACTTTATATGCTGGTTTTAGTGTTTTGTTTGAGCTACACGAAGTTTGTTTTAGGTGGATTAATATTAAGGTAGATTGTGGGTTGAACAATGTTTGTTTGCTTGATTTTAACCACTTTATTGTTACCAATTAGGTGGCACGTTTTGATCAGAAATAGGTCATTCAGCATTCAGAAATAGTAAATCCATTTTATTAGAATGATTAGGTCTAGAATTCTAGAGACATATCATAGCTTAAATTTCTTTAAAGCCGAAACTAACATTATATTTATTTTTATAATGTTCTGTTTGTAGTATGTATCCTTTGCACCTACTTCATTAACCTCTGTATCACCTAAATGTCGGCAGGTAGGGAATGCCTTAGGCATTATGTCCACCTTTGTACGAAATTGTATAAAAATATAAATAAAGAAATAAATAAAACTAGGCAAACGGGGATGTGAGTCACTTGATGGAAGGTGATCACCACCACTTGTATAAACCCCCATAATTGAGGAATTAAGAGTGCGTTTTTATGGTATTGAATGGGGAATGGGGAGGAGAGGATTTGTTGAGCAACTTCACTCACCAATCAAAACACAACAGCAGACCTGACTTCACGTTAGTTTTCTAGGACATCATTATATCTACGTGGTCAAGCCGACAAATTCAAAGACAAAACTATCTACACTATGGCTACCACCTAAAATTCTACTGAAAATAATATTCCCGATGATATTCATGAGGTTTCTGAATTTTGCACAACATTTTCATCCCTATTTATTTCATTTGTGACAACAACAAACCCATTGACATAACCACATGTCAATCCAAAAACCCGATACATTAAGCCCAATGAAACCGCCACAGATTTGACAACACCTCATTGTTTGTAAGCAAATTAGGACATTGTACGTTGCGTGACCTCGATAGTTCAGATCGATAGACGTAAATAGGAACCAAGCGATGCATTCTTCCTTTTAAATATTCACAAGCCTCAGCTGTGTAAGGCCTCGTAACATTAATGTTGTGTGTGGTGTTAATACAAAATGTATCATGTTATGAATTATTATGTACGGTTAATTTATGGCTCTAATATTTAATTTAGGAGTTCTTGGACGTTTTCTTGTTTCCAATTTTGGTGTTTATGTTAATTATGTTAATGCCTTGTACAATAGCTTGTGCCCACATTAATTGTGATTTGTAAATGTACTGAACTGCGCTCGTCATCCTGAGACATAAGGGTTTCAATGTCCTTCAAACACAACAGTGCTTACACACTGCTGCTTGGCGGCAGAAATAGACCAAGCAGCGGCACCAACACAAACGGCCTCTCACTTACCTCACGTATCATCATCATCATCAGCCTTAATTCGTCCACAGCTTGACATAGGCCTCTCAGACATACCACCTTGTAATAGTTTTAATAGTTAAACATAAAAATAAATAGAAACTAATTAAACTTTAGGTCAATTACAGATTTTCACAAAAAAGTGAAACATTAGCCATATTTCCCACAAAGTGACACATAGCACCCAAAACGCCAAAGTTCCTAGCGCCAGACCCGGGTGATTGTTAAAACTTTCACAAATACGAGTTCGCAGTTTGGTAAATAGTTATTTTTGCTTGTTACTCGTGAGATGGCGGCCACGCTTTATGTTGATGCTGAGTTAGCCTTCAATGTGCTGTTTTATGCTGAATTATGCATGATGTGAGTATGTTAAAAGCATTTCACGTGTGCTCCAGATCTAATAGTTAGGTTAGGTGGAAGTAAATATACGTAAAGTGCACCCAACATACAAAGAGTTCATTCGCATTATGATTTTCCATCAAGTGGATATAAAAAACAATGATGAAATTTGCGATCTAAAACATCTTGATCCAAAAATATAGATCAAATAAGCGTGAAAGGTTGTTTTTTATACCAGTGAACATCTAAATAAGATGACAAGAAACGTAATTCAAGCATAAAAATTACCCCACCAAAACTCTGTGCAAGGGGGCGGGGCTATAAAAGTCTGTGCAGCTCGTTCATTCATCAATTCATAAAAATGGATTCATGATCTCTAGTTGACACATATTACATAATTTTCTTTATGCGGTGCAGAACGTCCTATCTCTATCTAGAATCTTAATATTTAGACATTAACTTTTATGATATAAAGTTGATTTTGAACGTTCATTAATTTTTGTTACGTGTAATTACCTTTGCATGTGTAAGTAAGTGGAGCCGTATTTTTGGCAGATTTATATGAGAGTCGTTCTAGTCATATTATTTCGATGTCACTGAATTTCGAAACGAGCAGGTTACTCAATGGTAAACGCCATGCCTGCCTTTACACAGTAGCAACACTAAGAATGTGAGCCGATCACCCGTCTGTGCAACTTGCAGGCGTCCCCACCATAAATACAATACAAATACAATCTTCTATATTAAATTGTCTCTCTGTAGTCGGCCCCTTATGACTGAGGATCGTGGTCATCATCGGATGGTCCGCATTTCGATCGGATGATGTCTCTCCATCGGCTTCTGTTCATCGCATCTTTCACAACTTTATAGAACCCGGCGGCTGATGAGTCTCTGATCTGGTCCGTCCATCGTGTTGGGGATCGACCACGTGAGCGTTTTCCTTGTGTGTTCCCACGATGAGTTTCTCCAAGCCTCATCACCTCATCATATTAAATTCTATCAGACACCAAACAACAATATAACAAACAAACCAACCATAATATTTAATATTTTAAATAGCTCCCACGTACAAATAACCAGCGTCTAGTAGCTCCTTTAAGTGGCATAAGAATAGCTTCGCAATACAGGTCGCTGGTAAAACTTTAATTGGCCCGTTTCCACGGACGCGCATTAATTCTTTCTGGGCCCGTAATTACGCGTTGTTTATAGCTTAGTTACTCGAATTACTGTACCCATTAGCTTTGACGTAACACTTGCCCGCCGCCCCTACCTCGAATCGCTGTAGTGTAATCCTATTAGTCTACGTTTTTTAGCCTTAGAGTCTGTCCTAGTCCCTCATTACTATCGAAGCGTCGCGTGTGATGAATTAGTTACTCTTCATCGGCGATCTACTTTTCACCATGTTCCAGTAAACGTTGTGTTTATCAAATAAAATGCTAAACAGCAAAATATATAAATTGGAAAGCTGTATGTCAAATTGGTACTTCGTAATATTTGGCGAATAAAATTTTAAATCTATTATACCTTCCTTTATACCTTCGCCAATATTCCTGTAACATCTTCATTAACATATATTTGAAAATAGCGTGCTAATGGGTGTTAATTCAACGATGTTTATTTTTACAAACCTTTTGGGAGTGCAATGTTTACGCATTATTTACTTCCACTCTTCTTCAGTAGCATTTATAATAATAAATAATAATAATAATAATATCATTTACTCTCCTCACAAAAACAGACTCTATTACAAGCTGTATGGCATAAACATAAAACTTGCTTTACTAAAATAGCAACTAATTTATAGCAGGAGTTAATTCACAAAGCGCATAAGCAAATCTTACTACTGCACTCAGCGATTTCAAATAACTTTAATTATCTTTGTCATCTTTGAATTCGATTATTTCTAAACTGAGAGCTAATTAATGCTTTATACTCCAATAACGAGTATAGAAAATACTAAATTATTAAGAAATAATATTTATTGACGTCTCTGACAAATAATCGAAATCGACGAAATTGCGAATGGATACTTAAAATTAATTAACGTTCCTGATCATTGCAGTTAAAAAATATATACTTACTATACGTTCAGTTGATTCTAGTTAACTTCAGTTCTTGAACAATACTGTGTTAGGGGTCAGAGCACTGAAATACTCGTCTAGGAACTATGAAATAAAACTCTACCAGTTTCATTCAGAATGGGTCTTAGGGCTGCTAGGAAAATGCTCCCATTAAATGTTACTACCTTTATTGGTTAGCAGTATATAGTACGAAATAACTTTATTTTGCTGTATAACAAAGTGTTTCTAGAAAATATACAATATGTAACAAAATCCCTGTTGGGCGTTTTAACTGTGATATCAGAATCGATATTCAAACGTAATTAGTAACTATTTTTATTAAGCTGTCTATACGACCATCTTCACGACCCAAAAAGGGCCAACGGGGTTTTTATTAGTATACTATATAGCAATTTACTTTACTAGTTGGTAGGTCCCTCGTATGCGAGAGGTTTTATGGGTAGATGCTATCACTTTGTCTAAGCACGCTATGTTTGAAGAGCATTGAAGCCAGTAAAATTACTGGGCATTATGAGACTTATTTTATGTCTTGGTGTGATGAACGCAGTCCGGTGCCCAAACGGTACTTCATAATTCGGAGTTCTTTATGAAGAGCATATTTTCGTCTATCAGGTTCATTGGCCTGACCCATATCTTGGAAATAACCTTTAGTATAAGTTCAACTAGTAAATTATTTTATTGAAATAAAACAAGATTATACGGATTTTATCGCGGTTTAATTTTATTTTAGTCCCAACGTTTCGAAAGTGGTCATGGGAGAGACAGACGGGCCAGTAAATCCGTATAAACTAGTTTATTACTCTGTGTAATATTCGCGTAAACATAAGAAATCGCTAAATTATTTTATGATTTAAAACCATTTGCTAATCCTTTTCCTCTCCATTATATTACTCTGTTTCTACTCTGTGACCCTTAGTTTCTCGAAAATAGTGGTTTACGTGATTTCTTCGCAAAATAATTGGTGTGTAATAAAATACAACTCCATTTGTATTTATACGCGGCGTGAGAGGGAAAAAGCAAGTTTAGTAATTAAAGGGCTGGCGTTAATCTCAATTGCTTGCGTCTATATGCTCTCTGCCTCCTTTTGTATCCCTAATGTTAAATATAAATAGACATTCCCGGGGTTTAATTATTTTTTCTACTTGACGTAATCCTAGATTTCGCCCGGGTCTAATTAAGTTTTCATTGTCTGGGCACTAGATTTATGTATTATGTAGGATAAAAATCAATGCTAGCAATAGTTTACTACAGAAATTTTAAGTTAATTGCAGGCTAACAACGATTAGTAAAATCGCTAGGGACAACGTAAAATATTTGTATGATAAAATTTACTTTCTCACGTATCCGCTAGAGGCGCCACTGAGTTTTTCATATAAATATCTTACGTCGCGTTGCGGTAGCGATTTTACTGAGACAAACTCATGGTTGGGGAACAGTATTCTTAGTACTAGTTTTTCGAAAACGTCATTCCTATTCACAAATATATGTATACAGATCCGTGCCTCTAGCGACACACACAAGGCACGCTATTTAAAGACAGAAAAATAATTGACACCTATAAAGTGTCCAAGTGCAAGATTTTTCAATACTTCTCCTTTCATACTTATACGAGAAATACAACCCAGGCGCTGTACGGATCTGCATAATACGTATTTTCGGAAATACCTATGTGTCATCTATCGTAGTTCCTTTTTTATAGTATAGGCTGATAAACGAGCAAGTGTGTCACCTGATGGGAAGTGATCTCTACCGCCGTGTACACCCATGGTATTTGAATAATCATGTACACGTTGCCGACCATAAAAGGAATGGATAATTAAGGTATTGGGAAGGTAAAGGACATTTGTACCTTCGGATACCCGAACGGTAGGCAGCGACTTGGTTGCTCAACGACCAAAGCCCATGAGCGGGGGTGATTGCTTACCATTAGAATACATCGCCTGCCCTTCTAGGCAATAAAAAAAGTTGTAATCATACTACATACATATGCATTCACGCCTGTAATCCCAGAAAGGGTAGGCAGAGGTGCAACCAGTACACCCACATTTCGCCGCAGTACACCCATATCTCCGTCCCATGATTTGATAGGGGGCGAGTTTATCGCCATATCGGGCACAATTCCAGACCCTATATTCCTAATAGAAAAACCCAATACCACTTTATCCGACCCAGGAATCGAACCCAAGACCTCAGTGTCAGCCTCAGTCGTAACGCATACATATAACTGCGCCACCAAGGCAGTCTTGTATTTAAATCATAATTTCTTTATAATAATATCATTTTACTTACTATAAGTGGTAGGAACTGGTATCGAAATATCAGAACCTATTTCCACTCGTAATTATAATAATTAACCATATTACTGACAAGAGAACAAAGAAATAACGTATTATCAACAGCTCTTTGTACCGTGTTATTTCATAGCAGTCTTCAATATTTTATTTCATGTAATATATATTACAGTAAAGCTATTGTTGAACTGAAAATCAAAGGTAGGCTGTAAAATTATAATTATATACATAAATAAGCTTATATACGTAAGCTTCTTCTTGTTTTGTAGGATTTAGGTTTATAGGTTTGATTTTTTATGTGTATTTATTTATTTTTATGTATACCTCGGTAGCGCAGTTGTTACAGTACGTGTTACTACTTGTTGTGCTGAGGTCTCGTGTTCAATTTCCGGGTCGGGTAAAAGTTGTATTGGTGCTGCGTTTCGTACGGTGAGTGAGATATCCAGAAGCCTAAATCCCGCTCTCCTTCCCAATCCCTTAATTATCCCTTTCCATTAAGGTTGGCAACGCGTCCATAATACTTTTGGTATTGTGAGCGTACATGGGCGGTGGAGATCACTTATCATCAGGTGACCCACTTGCTCGTTTGCTGACATATGATATTTTACGAGTGGTAGAGCCACGCTGTAGACAATTTTGTCTACAGCACGAATGGGCCGGCTCGTCCGGGTCGTTACCACTGTCTCACAGAAAATCGGCGTAAAGTAGCAGCTTGCTGCTGCGTTTCGTACGTTGAGTGAGATATCCGGAGGCCCAAAGCCCCCTCCGCTTCCCAATCCCTTATTATCCCTTTCCTTTAAGGTCGGCAACGCGGCCATAATTCTTTTGTATTGTAGGCGTACATGGGCGGTGGAGATCGCTTACCATCAGGTGACCCACTTGCTCGTTTGCCGGCCTATACTATAAAAAAAAAAGTTACTATGAGACCTCATAGTGAGCGCGAACGCATAGTGACGATTTCTCTAAACGTCATTGGTTAGTTTTTGACGCTAAATCAAAACAGACCAATCATGTACACAGCATTGGACACTTGGCATAAAGCTTACTTAATTGTTGTATACGAGTATGAATACGAGCCCTAAGCCTGACTTATTTTTTAATTTAGTTATTATACATCAACAATTACTCAAACGCTATGTTTAGATAGGACGTGAAAATTGTTAACACAACATATAATAAATGATAACTAGAATATGTTTTTTCAGTATCATTTCACTATCAGAGGCAATTCAGAGAAGGCTGAGTATAATAATAAAGCGTTTAGGTTAGCCGTTGTTTAGTCTACTTAAATAAATAAATTAATTGAGGATAGAAATGATTATAATAAAAACTGGCCAAGTGCGATCGGACCACGCACAGTGAACGGTTCCGTATCAGAATAATGAATATGTAATCGAAAATATCCCATAATTCAAAAACTATGCAACCTAACTAGTTATAACCAATTTTCGCTGGATGTAACGTTTTAATTTACTACCATGTTTTTTAATTAATTATAATTTTCTACTCGTACTTTAAAATTAAAGGGGGACTTACACATTATACACGACTTTAGACATGTTCACAAAATAATAATAAATACACCCAACAGTCACACACATACTCCTGACCCCACACTAGGTAAACCTGTATCTTGGGTATCAGGAACAACGAGGGACTTGTGGGGGACCCACGAGGACGAACCCACGGCCTCTTCGCAGCCGGCTACTCGCCTATTACGCCACAGAGACTCAAAAGTCATTTAGGAACCTGTAGATCTCATTTCTCAGCGCCTATACGTGTTGCTACCGTCGTGTATCGTGGTTTCTTGCCTTTCGTGCTACGAAACAGGCAACCGCTTAATGTCGCTTTAGTATGGCATTAACGTAGGCGACCGAAACAGGAGACCGCGACACGGCGATAGCGACATGACTTATTTGTATGCTTTAACGTTTGCGAAGAGCGCGACACACGATCATATCAATATCTAATTCAGTAGAGGAG
Organism: Mimas tiliae; assembly: GCA_905332985.1. NCBI lineage: Eukaryota > Metazoa > Arthropoda > Insecta > Lepidoptera > Sphingidae > Mimas > Mimas tiliae. The sequence continues at coordinate 3,435,519 of HG995254.1, forward strand.
GCCCGTGCATAGCAGTGGGACGTGTATAATACTGGACCAGTATTATTCAGGCGATAAAGGGCGTATAGCTGTACAAGTCCTGAATACTATGACACCGAGATGGGTATGCTTTGAGATTTGCGAAGGAGACAGGAGAGCGCGACACGCGACCGTACGCACGCACTCACGCCTGTAATCCCCAAAGGGGTAGGCAGAGGTGTAACCAGTATACCCACATTTCGCTGAGCGTATCTAGGTCCCACGATGTGATAGGGGATACGCGACCGTATTCATACAATTTCATACAAAGCAGTCATATCACTACCGCCTGACTTGCATCCCGCGTCTCCATTTCCCTGACTCAGTCCGCGTACCTCAAAATGTGCCAAAAAACGCATTTATCATTTGAGTCTACTAGGTGGTAGGATCCTCGTATGCGAGAGGCCGTTTAGGTAGGTTAACGCTTTGTCTATTTTTTAGTGAAATTACTGGGCATTATTAGACTTTACACTTTATGTCTCAGGGTGACTCGTAATCTTAAGCTAGTAAAGAAAAACGTCTTTCAAGTAGACTCAATTATTAGACCACTAATCTAAGCTTTTCCAAGCGAAACCGGTGTTCCTTTGCTGTATTTAAGGTCTCAATTTCATTGTTTATTATAATTAAAGAAGTTTGTTTTGGGCATTAACTGTAAAGTAAAACTTCACGTTGCCCATGCAAACCGGCGACCCTTTCGAGTTTTATCGAGATTTAAAACTTCCCTGATGGCACAGTTAGATAGATGTAATGCTTCGAGTTTGGATGAAGGAAGATTTAATTTAGCATATATTATCTTTATTGACTGCCTCGCTGGCGCAGTTGTAATGCGTACGCGACTGCTGTGCTGAGATCTTGGGTTAGGTTCGGGTAAAAGTGATATTGGGTTTTTCTACACGGAATGCTTAACTAGCTAACTCAGTCTGGAGTTTTGAGTTGTGCCTGGTAATATTTTTTTTTATATTATAATAATAATAAAAAAAAAGCATGTTGCGCCGACCCCACTGCGAGGGTAAGGGCAGGTGGAAGAAGAAGAAGTATAGAAAATATTACGGCATTTCATGGTTCTACACTTGCAGCCTGTGGGATACATACCACCCGAAAATCTTACGATGCACTCCGGGTTCAGTATAATGACGAATTTAGGATGCTGGTGGGGCTGCCGCGATACTGTAGCGCATCGTCTATATGTTCGCGAAGGCGCACATCGATGGATTTAGTGCTATTATGCGGAAACGAGTAGCTTCGATGGTGAGAAGGGTTCGCGGCAGTACTAACAGTGTCCTAAATATGATAGCTAATAGGGTAGACTGTCCCTATATAAATAACACAGTCTTAGTAAAATAATTGACTGCCTCGGTGGCGCAGTTGTAATACGTACGCGTAACGATTACGCTAACGCTGAGGTCTCGGGTTCAATCCCCGGGTCGGGTAAAGTGGTAAGTATTGGGTTTTTCTATTACGAAATGCTCAGTATCAGCCCGGAGTCTGGAATTTGTGCCCGGTATGGCGATAGGCTCGCCCCCTATCACATCGTGGGACGCTCGGCGAAATGTGGGTGTACTAGTTACACCTCTGCCTACCCCTTCAGGGATTACAGGCGTGAGTGCGTATGTAGTAAAATAATTGTAATTTAAAATATTATGGATATATGTAATCTGAAATAAAATGATATGTATAAAAAAATAAAAAATAAGTTACCGTTTAAATGGGTAAATAGTAACACATTTGCACATACTCCTGTACGCAGCCCCAGGAACTTGCATGGTCGATATGAAGTCATATATTGGCGAGAGTATGAATATATTTGAAATTAATCCTCGGTAATGATCGGTGTTGTGTACCCACTGCTTCAGTATTAAAGCGGTAATGTCTGCCGTTATACATTCCTGGTACAGGTTATAGAGGTCTGGCTATTCTATTCTATATTAAAAAAAAAGATAAATATAAGTAAAATATTTATTCTACTTCATTTAATTTATTAAAAATTACATTAATTTAATGTGTGTGTATCATCTTCATATATATATTTCTACTGTACGTGTGTATGTGATTGTTGAGTGGTAGAGCCACGCTGTAGACACGTGTCTACAGCACGAATGGGCCGGCTCGTTCGGGTCGTTACCACTGTCTCACAGAAAACCGGCGTAAAGTAGCAGCTTGCTGCTGCGTTTCGTACGGTGAGTGAGATATCCGGAGGCCCAAACCCCCTCCCCTTCCCAATCCCTTAATTATTCCTTTCCTTTAAAGTCGGCAACGCACCCATAATTCTTTTTTTATTTATTCGTAGTTATATTTGATCCACCAACAGACGATACAGCAACTAGCTAACAAAGAAAGATAGTATATAAAAAAATCTTATGTTACTGCTCGCCTAGTTATAGGTGGACCCAGCTAAATACATTCTTTTAGTATTGTGGGCGTACATGGGCTGTGGAAATCACTTACCATCAGGTGACCCACTTGCTCGTTTGCCGGCCTATGCTATAAAAAAAACTCCTAAACGGCTGGACAGATTTGAATGTTTTTTTTTTATGCGTTTGGATGGGGCCCTGAATGGTTAAGATTCACAATAGGGTAGTTGACTAGTTTTTTTTTAATATTTAAATTAACGAGTTACGTTACTCAAAATCTGTTGCAGAAAGAATTTTATAAATCGGACCATGAATAAATAAGTTAGAAGCCATTCAAATCCTGTAGAAGGGGTAATTGTCAAATGAAAAACGACGCAAACTTTGACGTCACTGTGTAAAATGTTCATTAAAGTGCACGCGTGCAAGCGAGATAGTGAGATATCCCTACTACGCACCCACTTTTCCTCATACCAACATGTAAAGTCGTAACTGCGGGCACATTTCTGAACCGATTTTGATTGTATTTTAATAAAAGGGTTTCTATTGCGTACCAATTTCTGTTGCTTATAAAATAATGTATAAAATTCAATATAGGAAACTACCCTATTGGACCCGGTAGGTGGAGCTGCTGTAGTTGCGGGAGAAACCGTGCGGGACAGCTAGTAATTTATAAAATAATAATTATTAGGTTATTTTATTGTGACGTTGATATTATTTTGTGTAGGCTGTAAATACCTTTAAAAGGTAAGTACCTAATTATATATTTATTTGATTTTTATAATATTATGTTGAGTATCGTGTATTGCCTAATGGTATTTCTAATAAAAAAAAAAAATTGTTACAGAGACTATTCCGCCCACATGAACGCCACGGTAACTCCTGCAAGCCAGGATGTGTGCCACTGTCAGTGGCACGCATACGCAGACGCTGAGTCTCTGGGAATGCGAATCTATCTTTATCCCGCAACTAAATTAATCAAATAGAAAGTTAGGGAAGAGTTGGAAATTATAATTGTCCTCTATAGCAAAGCGGGAGACAAAATAAGGAAGTTTGAACCTCAGGCACAAGGACATTTACAATTAAAGAAGCCAGATGTAAAGCAGCAAATGATGGTCCACCTAGTGTCTAAGTTTTCAAGACCTCAAGAAACAAATATTTGTCTAATCTGCAAAAAATTGTTTCGGGTCTGGGTGTTGTTTGACTGAAAAGTCTCTCGTAGTTCTTGATAACTACTACACAAGCAACAGTGTGTAAGCACTGTTGTGTTTCGGTTTGAAGGACATTGAAGCCAGTGAAATACTGGGCATATTATGTCACTTGACAACTTATGTCTCGGGGTGACGAACGCAGCCCAGTGCTATGCAGTGCTTTGTAACTCAAAGTTATATGTGGTGCTGTGCGGTAGTCGTGGCGCTTACTATCAGGCAAGCGACCTGCTCGTTTCGTCATTCAAGCTAATAAAATAAAAAGATAATCGCATCTTACAGTGGGATCAGGAATATATGTGTGACTGTTCACACACACACACAAACACGCACACACACACACACACACACCTATGTTCATTCACACACAAGTCATACTTGTGTTATTTTATTTTTTATAAAGATCTGAAAGTTGTTTTGTTTTGTTATGTTTATGATTCTTGACTTATATCATTTTGAATCATTCCAACATTATTCAATTTTTTTTGTCACCTTATTTTTATATTTAACTTTGCATAACAGTAGTGAAACCGTGTGCCCTTAAATGTTGTTTAATGACATCCTGGTAATTGATCCCAGGCCGTTGCGATACAAGCTTAGCTTAGTGCAAGGGCCACCGTCCTATTGAATAAGTTTCAACAGTATTTTGTTAATGAACTAGGGGCGTTGCCCATGTTTTTCCACAAACATAAAATAAAAAAAAACAAAGTCCGACGAATATGAGACATATCTTACTTTCTTCCCCACATTATTCTGCATCGATTGGTATTGGTCTCGACTCCATACCCCCAGCGGTTTTGGAGGAGATAGCGTGACAAGCTTTTGGCAGCGGCGGCGGCGGCGCCAGTTACTTTTTTTTAGAATAGAGAGATACTCTAAGTCTACTCGCAAGAGAAATATGGTATGGTAAATACAAATTAATATTATTTATTTATTATATTTTTATCGTTTGAATCTCTTACTCTGTGCCATACGACGAGAGTAAAATAATGATGGTTTGATGGTATCTAAACGGTGGTAGTCATTAAAATCGACTTACGGTATTGATACGTTACTGCACGAAACGTTCCTTTGATGTTACTAACATTCAAATTATATGGGATAATTAATAATGAGTTGAGGAAAAAAAACACATCCTCAGTAAGGAGACTTTGTATGTTGGTTTGCTAGGGATCGATTTTCAAATCTCCAAGTAAAAGTGATTTGAGTTGAGAGGTAGAGCCAGGCTGACACTTTTGTCTACAGGATGAATGGGCCGGTTTGTCTTGGTTACCACTATCTCACAGAAAACCGACGTAAAGTAGCAGCTTGCTGCTGCGTTTCGTATGGTGAGTGAGATATCCGGAGGCCCAAATCCCCTCCCCTTCCCAATCCCTTAATTATCCCTGTCCTTTAAGGTCGGCAACGCGCCCATAATTCATTTGGTATTATCGGCGTATATGGGCGGTGGAAATCACTTACCATTAGGTGAACCACTTGCTCGTTTGCCGGCCTGCTGCTACATTTTTTATTTTTATTTTTTTATAGCTCTAAATAGACTGACGAGCAGACGGTCCACCTGATGGTAAGTGGTTACCGCCGCCCATGGACCTCAGCAATGCCAGATCACAGCCAGGCCGCTGCCTACCGTTGTATATATGTAATAATAAATAATAAATAAATACACCCAACAGTCACACACATAGTCCTGACCCCACACTAGGTTAACCTGTATCGTGGGTATCAGGAACTACGCGGGACTTGCGGTCCCACAACACCCAGACCCGAAACAAATATTTGTGGATTAGACAAACATTTGTCTCGGTGTGGGAATCGAACCCACGGCCTCACGCTTCGTAGCCGGCTACTCGCCCACTGCGCCACGGAGGCTGTCAACTACTTACTGTACTTGATCAGTAAATATTACACGTTTATAATGAAGATCAAATCACCTACCGCTAATTATTAGCGGAACATCGTTGGGCATCAGATTACAGTTTACGGGGATAAATAAACACTTCGACGTCTGAAGTATAATGTTATTTAGCTTCCACAAAAGGCTTAACGCTCTTAATTAGCTAAAGAAACCGAATACGAATATGCTTAGAATTCTGCGTATGGTGTTTTATTATGAAAATTTGGGACTCCTTTCTTTTAGGTAAGTATATCCATAAAGATGATCTTAATTAAAGAGTTTAAGAAAAAAAGCAAGTCTATGTAAAGTCTATGTAAGTCTAATGTAAGTCTATGTAAATCTATGTAAGTCTAATGTAAGTCTATGTAAGTCTAAAAAGTAGTCTATGTCCTAATCCAGAACATGGTCTACACGTGTGCCAAATTTCATACAAATCCGTTCAACTAAGTGTGATTAATCAGTTAAGTGTGTAATTAATCATTATCAGTTAAGTGTGATTAAATTAAATTGTGTTTAAACATCCAAATTCACAAACTCCCAAGCATTCAGACTTTCACAATTATAATACCAAGGTGAATTTCCATTTAATAGACTTACAATAGAAGTAGTCTTATAAACTATCTTTTATAATACGATGTGGCAAGTTGTCTTTTTTTGTCACTCTCTATCCGTCGATGCCCAGTAGAGAACTTTGATCCATAATATCCTCTCATAAAGCCCTTTTCAGGCAAATTTAAGCCCTCTAAACTTATGCAGGAGCCGCACAGGCGCTGCCATGGTACCTATGCGCTGTGCAGTGTTCAGCAAGCCGAAATATTCTATGTTCTATCGGCTACCGAGGACGAGTCTCAGATACGTCATGGTCGACTCGATGCTGACGCCATCGCTTACAACTATTACATGTTAACTACGAGGTGGCGCATTCCGAGTTCCGTGAAAATACAAGGCTTCATAATTGTTAAGCGCCACTTCCAACCCCCTGCGCTGAATAAAATTGATGCTGCCACTTTTTTATTTTTTTATGGCATAGGCCGGCAAATGAGCAAGTGGGTCACCTGATGGTAAGTGATCTCCACCGCCCATGTACGCCCACAATACCAAAAGAATCATGGGTGCGTTGTCGACCTTAAAGGAAAGGGATAATTAAGGAATTGGGAAGGGGAGGGGGTTTCCACTGCGATTTATCCCTTGCAGCAACCAGCATCTTGTCAAATTAAGAGACCACGATAATACCAGGAGCAAACAAACCGCGCAACAGCCAATTATTTATTTTTAATTATTATTAGTATTCAATGTTCCACAGCAAAGGTCCTAGAATCGATTCCTGTGGAATACCCTGTACCACATCTCGCCATGTCCATCCCTCACGAAGAAGAACATTACGCTAAACAGATCGCAAAAGAAAACGACAATATAAAGCATCTACCAGGCGTTACAAATACAATAAGAATAATCATAAATCCCAATAGTGTGCTTATATCAAAATGTTAAATGAGAATATCTGAATCACGCACCGGTTCCAAATTGATTTGGTGCCTGCAAATAACAACATTTAATTCTTCGGTCACGTCTTGTTTTATTGTGAGGGAAAAGTTACAATGGAACGGCGCGAATAGTAATCTTTCCTTAGCGATGTTCCGAGTGGAGTTGCGATGGGGCCCATGGGACTCAGTCCCCCATCTATCAGATTTTACGGCTCGATGCTGGCGCATGCTTTATTTTTGTGCTGTGTGAAGATTATAACTTAATAGATACAAGCCTTGACGTTGTTATGCTCAAGAGTAGACAGAGACGCAAGAAAATACCTACATTTGGAAACAATATTTCTGACTGCACGAAGATATATTTAAAATCCTTTGGTTCTAGTTTTGCCCGGTTCGTTTAAGATGTACTTTGCTTCAACCATTCATCCATGCTAACTACAAGACCATTGTAAGAAGATAAGGCATACGCCCCTATTCACATAACTGATGATAGCTTACCACGGAAAAAAACTAGTATAGAATATTTCAGTAGATTGCCTCTCCACCCTGTGTATTTTGACTTCCTTAAGCAAATATGGCCATGTCCTATTTACTTTGCATTCTCATCTGATGATCTTTGCCGAGTATTAGCTTCTACAATTAGATGGGACCTACTTCTATCCCTGACCTTTGTACTCTCAAGATTCAAAAATGGCTTGGGATATTTCTAATCTAAATTACCTATCAACTAACGCTTCTAGATAAATAGGTATCCCTTTGATTTGCTGCTCATATTATCTAAATTCAAGACTCAATTTCCACCCATATGTCGAAAGTCCTACTCCATCCCTGGTGTTATGTAATTCTTGAAAATTGCCAGCCGGAACCCGGTGGGTGCGCGGGCGGTGTAATGTATTCAGAGCCAGCCGCGCTGAATCTCCACTATTCTCCGTGCGCGTTGAGCAACAGCCACGGTACGGTTTACACTTTGGCGATTAAAAAAGGCCGGGATATTTAAATAATTCAGTATGAAATGACGTTTCCGTGTGACCAACTGCCTGTAAGGGTTTGTGGGTAGCGGTTAAATTTAATGTAGACTATTTTTTATGAATCAAAACAGATTTCTTCTTGTCGACGGTCAACGGACGGTTGAGGTCTCGGTTCGATCCCCGGGTCGGGTAAATTGGTATTGGGTTTTTCTATTACGAAATGCTCAGTATCACCCCGGAGTCGGGAATTTGTGCCCGGTGTTGTGATAGGCTCGTCCCCTATCACATCGTTGGACGGAGATACGCTCGGCGAAATGGTTACACCTCTGCCTACCCCTTCGGGGATTACAGGCGTGAGTGCGTATGTATAATTGATTATTTTTTCAAAAAAGTGTTTTATAATTTTTATGTCATTAAATATCCACTGAATTTATTTATTGCCAAAAGACTGCACTAAAATTGTCTTAACCCCATCCATTTTCGTACCATCAACTCCCGTAAAGGCTTACAGGAAAATTAATTACCCCAATTTAATCACACGCTAACCGGCCAATTATATCAGCTTTTAATAAACGCTACGCAAACCTATAAAATTAACCCTAAAACGCGGGACGCGCTGTTTGTGTGACACGATAATCATATTTCCGCTGGAATATTAAAGGTTATATGACGTCATAAAGATATATTGGGCACCGTGAAAGTGGCGCCACTTTATTAGATAATATTTACGTTTCATTAAATAACACACAACGGGTTATTGCTTGATAAAATAAGATTAACTTGTAAAAATCTGGTGGTGATTTAACCCGTTCTTGCGGGTGACGGATATATACGTCAGAGCCTCTGTTATTACATTTTGTTTAAACAACTTTGTAGCAGGTAGGTAGGTCCAAACAACAGTGTGTAAGCACAGCGGGCGAGTAGCCGGCTGCGAAGCGAGAGGCCGTGGGTTCGATTCCCGCACCGAGACAAATGTTTGTGTGATCCACAAATATTTGTTTCGGGTCTGGGTGTTGTGGGACCGCAAGTCCCTCGTAGTTCCTGATACCCACGATACAGGTTTACCTAGTGTGGGGTCAGGACTATGTGTGTGACTGTTGGGTGTATTTATTTATTTATTTACTGTTGTGTTCCGGCTTGAAGAACATTGAAGCCAGTGAAATTACAGGGCATTAGACTTTACATCTTATGTCTCGGGTGAGGATTGCAGTCCAGACTGCATACTACATCATAGACTGTCATTTATCTTGGACTGCGCACATTAATGAAGTCAGCAAGAAATTGCATTACTATTCCCACTCTCTTAAGCGCCTCCAGAACTTCCTGCCCTTTCACACTAAAATTCAGCCAGCTCAGTCCCTTCTTCTCCTTCTTTTCGACTACGCTGACGTTTGCTACGAAGAAGCCACCGAAGAGCAGCTTAATAAGCTTGAAAGACTTCATAACTTGTGCATCCGTTTTATGTTCGGTCTGCGCAAGTTTGATCACGTCTCTGATTTTCGACGTCAGCTTAGTTGGCTCCCTATTCGTTTTCGCCGGGATATGCACATCTTGTCTACGCTTTACACTATCCTCAATAATCCTTATACTCCTTCTTATCTTAAAGATAAGATAAGATAAAAATTCTTCCCCCTCGAGTGACTCCTTTACTTTTTATACTCTTCAAAACTATGGAATGTACTTCAACTCAGCCTGTTCAAAATTAAATTGGAGTAATTTTATCTAGACAAGTGTCCCTGATAGTTTGACTTATTATTTACGTGTAGGTAGGTTAGGTTGGTAGGTACCTTTATTTAGGTGTAGGTATTACGTGTTATAGGTAATGATAATTTATATGTATATATAATATATATAATATTTGTTGATATATATATGTATTTATTGATGCGTTGTTACTATGCATTGTTTATTTTATTATCTCTTTTATTTTATTTTATTTTATTTTTAAGTACACATGGCCGTCACTATATTTGTTTTAAAGATCTTAATGCTCGAAGGCTGGCTGGAAGAAATCTCTTGTAGAGATAAGTCCACCTTTGTACATGTTTTTATGTAATAACTGTGCTGTTATTTGTTGTGTGCAATAAAGAATAAGTAAGCTTACTGATAAAGGATTTTAGAAAATTCCTCTATGCGGGTAAAATAGGCGACTTAAATTTTGTGTATAATATGTGTCATTTTTTAAGCTAGAAACATCGATGTTGGTATTTCAACTCCAAAAACTCTAACATATGAGAAAAGTGCAATGGTACTTTTGAACCAAAATGAAATTTCATCAGACACACGGTTAATGATAATATTATAATATTGATTAAAATCATTTACGTATTGGACGGATAATTAGCTTTTAATAAACTTCTAATGTAAAATACTTTCAACGAATTAAATTAGATTTATTGAACTCCGACCTTTAAAGTCGTATCTTGTTTTACACCATTTTAATCTTCGCGACCAGAGCGTTGAAACAAATAAAATACACACGAGAAAAAAAAACAAAATGACATTTTCAATTTAAAACACCCACCAGTTCAGTACAATAACTTACGAATTTCCAATTGTGCGATAAAATGAGAGAGGCAGGAAATTAAATTTTAAACCATGAATTACTAAAGATGAAAAAGTTTTAATATTGCATCGTTGCGGTCGATGTATCGCCGGTTCGGACGAAATTTCGTGTAAATATGAAGCTAGTACGCTGTATAATGGCAATTTTAATGTAGCCCTCGCATTTGGAGTTGATTTATTTTATGTTTGGTACATTATCAGTCTGTAATCACTTTTGTGCTGTAGATTGTCTGCGTTATATGGATTTTGCAAATGGGAGCCAGTCACGTGTTCATGTGGTCTACGGATGGAGACTGCAAATTTAATTATGTTTGTGCGAGAAAGGGTTTTCTATTTATATTATGGTGTGAAATTAAATGTGATAGTGACATGGAGAATGGAACAAGTGGCGAAGTTTGGCGTGATTTGAAATAATGTCGTCTTCAGCGAGATGAGTCCGATAAAAGCAAATTATAATTTAGCATTAGTAGATTTTTTGAGTAGATGTCAGATGAAAAAAACAGCTATAGCTTATCGGGGAGGGGCACAAACTACCGAGACACGATATCGCGGATTTAGACCCCAGGATACACACCTCTAACTTCTCATATACGTGTGTAATCATTTTTATTTAATTCTATAAAACATCAACAAAACATCACCACCCATTCATTTTGGCTTCATTTTTAAGCAAAAAACAACAATATTGGATTGATCTACTTATATTACCTATTACGGTCTACTTAATATATGGAGAAGCGTATGTAAAATTTATACAAAATTGGCGGTTTTATGCATTATCTCATAGGTATTTATTCGAACATTGAAAAATCGGCAATTTGTACGTCGAAATATCTTTTCAAAAATTCTCAGTGAAATGTCACTTGAATTTCTCAAGTAAAGAACTAAATAACCTAACTTACTATTATTGTAAATGTAAAAGTTGGGATGTTTTGAGTTTGTGAATTTGAATGTTTGTTAATCAATCACGCCTTACTGGCTGAACGGATTTAGATTAAAGACACACAGGTAGACCATGACTTGGACTATGAGATAGGAGTGACGTCACGGACGTTGAGTTGACCCTAAGTCTTCTGTGTTATTTTCGGTGTAAAAATAAAAATCTAGTGCAAGTTGGTGACATTTAATATTAAAATAGTTTAACTCAGTGATACAACTAACATCTGTTATTATATAGCGTTTTCCGCGCAGTTAACAAGTTTTAAACATATTACTAAAACTTATATTGATAACGAACCTATTTTCTACCCTAAACCTTAAAAATTAAAAAAAAAACAAAAACTAAAGTGCCGTAAATATATGTTGTGTAGATAACTTGGTGTGTGTAGGCCTTTACAGTGAATAAGTGTGTCTGCCTATGGTGCTATTACCCCATATAACCACTTAACGTATTTTTGTGATAATAGCGCCATCTATCGGTTTATCTGTCATTCTGTCTGCCGCTGCGTCTTCGAATCAATAATGGCTAAGTGCGCGGCTTGCGGTAAATTCCTGTCGCCGCCAGGTGCCGCCATTTGTGCGACCTGCCCATGTATGTATCACAAAGGGTGTATATCAGTCTCCGACAACAAAGGCTTCTCGAAAGACTGGGCTTGCCCTGAGTGCAAAAATAAGCAGCGCAAAGGTGACAACAGTAGCACTCCGATCAAAGATATCTGCGGAGCTATTGCCACCCCACTGACTCGTGAGACCATCGTTGCTGGCTCATCCCAGCTAGAGGCAATGCTCCCTCTACCGTCTGTGCACATTGCACCCACTTCAGGGGATTCGGAGTTTCGGCTCATACGTCTCGAACTCGCTGAATATATGACTGAACTGCGGAAATTCCGTGACGAGTTCCGTACCTCTATGGAGAACATAAATCAGCGGATGGATGGGTTCGAGCATAGGCTTAAGACGGTCGAGGACAGGGACGCACATGCTGATGCGAGCAAGGTTGCAGAATTACAGCAGACGGTGACTCAACTCAAGTCGGAACTGAATGACCGGGACCAGGAAGCGCTGCTATCCGACCTTGACATTGGACATCTGCCAGAGGAGAAAGGGGAAAATGTACTGCATACGGTCTCAGTCTTAGCTGCAAAACTGGGGGTCACACTGGAGGTGCGTGACATCGTGTTCGCTGAGCGGGTCGGAGCGGTTTGCTCGAGCAGCGGCGGCGGCAGTGAGGCGGGGGCTCGCCCACGCCGCATCGTGGTGCGGTTGACGCGCCGTCATCTTCGGGATCAGCTTTTGCAGGCTGCGCGCGTGCGCCGCAATTTGACTGCGGCTGACGTTGGCCTGGCGGGCTCGTCGCGTCGCGTGTACGTCAATGAGCGGCTTACCAGAACCAATCGCCAGCTATTCCATCGAGTCCGCGAGGAATGTCGTAAGAAACAGTGGCGATACTCGTGGACTAAGAGAGGTCGCGTCTTTGTTCGTCAGAGCGATGGAAAACAGGCGTATTCTATACGCTCGGACGCTGACCTCTATCGTGTTTTTGAGACTGGTACCGTTTGAAGGGTTGGTCAGGAGCTATTGTATCTGCCGGTTTAACTTTATATTTATTTTATCTACGTATTTATGTGTGGTCTCTGTGGTTATATTAGTACACTGTTTGTTCGTAGATTTAAAAACTACTCGTAGTATTGTCTGTGTAACCTATACTTTTATAAGAACATTATTGCTTGACTATATAATTCATTATAACAAACTGTATCCACTTTCCATTAATTATTATCATTATATAATAATAAATATAAGTTATATTTTTTGTATGAGTACGGACAGGTTGATGTGCCGCTGTAGTTTTTTGTGTCTGTTTAGATTTTCTGTAAAGTTGTTCTTTGTTCATTTCTCTCAATGGTTAACAAGCAGCTAAAAATTGGTTTGTACAATGCAGGTTCTCTCGGCACTAATCATGATGACTTTGTAGCATCAGTTGTTCGAAATGATATCGATGTACTGGCAATTAACGAAACCTGGCTTAGAACTGGCGAGGAGGGCCGGGCCCCCGCGTTGCCCTCGTACCGACTACGTCATATTCCCAGGCCACGAGAAGTACGCTCGCGCGGAGGCGGTGTCGGCTTCTACATTAAACGGAATGTTAGGGTGCGCACTTGGCCTCACCCAGTAAATCCTCTTCACAACTCAGTCGAGCAGATGTGGCTCACTGTGACCCTTAATGGAAAGAAGTTAGCGATCGGCACAGCATATCGTCCCCCTTGGATGGATGTTGATTTATTTTTTGACGCAATTTCAGACTCTATTAGTGCAATTCCCAAATATGATAATTTAATTTTATTAGGAGATTTTAATATAAATTTGTTTTGTAATGATATTAATACTAAAAAGTTTGCTACCTTCTTATCGTGTCTCAATCTTTCACAAGCAATCACAGAACCCACACACTTTACTGAGACTAGTCAAACTCTCATCGATGTCATATGTTCTGATTTATGTCTTAAAAAAGTCATTTCTGAACATGTAGGGTCTCTCTTTGGTCACTGTCTTTTAGTCTGCGAGCTCAAGATTAAACGTGAGAAGGCTGTACCATATACAATAACTTACAGACCGAAGAAAAACATTTGTATAGATACTTTTAATAATGACTTGAAAGCTTTAAGATGGGACTTAATATTAACACTTGATAATGTTAACGAGATGGTTAAAGCTCTGGAGAATAGTATCATCGCTCTTTTTGATCTGCATGCACCTCTAAAATCAATAGTTGTGAAAGATCGGTCCTACCCCTGGATTACTGATACGATCAAACTAATGATGAGGCTACGTGACGACGCATCAGCGGTTTACCACAAAACTAAGTCTGCTAGTAAAAAAGAATATTACAAAACACTAAAATCCACAGTAAACCGAGCGCTTTTTTACGAGAAATCTGCGTATTTTAAATATAATATAAACAATAAAATAAATGATCCTAAACTATTATGGAAAAATCTTAAAAATACTTTATTACCTAAAAATACCAGTGAACTTCCCTCTTGCTTTAATGATCCCAATATTATTAATAATAATTTTTTAAATATTTCAGGGTCCTCAAATGTTAGTATGTCTCAATTAACTTATTTTGAATTTCATAAATATAGTGATGCAGTCTTTCATATGGAGCCGATTAGTTTGATCAAAATAAATAAAATAATACGCAGTTTGAAATCGAATGCTGAAGGCTGTGATGGTATAAGTCTGGACATGATTATTATGACATTTCCCTTAACATTAGATGTTATTAGAAATTTAATAAATCTGTCTATCAGTGCATCTTCATTCCCGGATATATGGAAACTCGCTGTTGTGCGTCCTTTGCCGAAACATTCAAACCCGGTGAATGTAAATGACCTTAGACCGATTAGTATTCTACCATGTCTCTCTAAAATTATAGAAAAAGTAGTATGTTCTCAGTTAACAGATTTTCTCGAACACAATAATATTTTGCCTGAAGTACAGTCAGGTTTCAGGAAAGGACGAAGTACAGTGACTGCCATGCTTGATGTAGTTGACAATGTACTTTGCTCCCAAGATCAGGGGATGTGTACAGTACTAGTATTACTGGATTTTTCAAGGGCCTTTGATTCAATTAATATTAACTTGCTTTTGTCCAAATTGAGCTATTATGGTTTTGATAGCCAAGCCTTACAATGGTTTAACAGTTACCTAAAAAATCGCTACCAATATGTGAAACTTAGTCGCAATGATGGTACCTCAACAATATCTGAAAAACGGCCTTGTGTTAGAGGAGTTCCCCAGGGGTCGATTCTAGGACCAATCCTCTTTATTTTGTACACAGCCGACATAGTAAAGCATATAAAGCACTCCAAATTTCACATCTATGCGGACGAACTACAGGTATATATTTCTTGCAAACCATGTGAAATAGATAGTGCAATAACTAAATTAAATGAGGATCTTTCACATATAGCCGCTTGGTCTACAAATAATTGCCTTCTGCTTAACCCCACCAAGACCAAATATCTAGTGTTTGGCAGTAGGCACCAGCTAGCCAGTCTAAATCCGTTGGTGAGTGTATTGCTTATGGATAAACAAATTGAACGTGTATACGAAGCACGTAACCTTGGCTTGTATATAGACTCTGATCTTCGATTTGAAAGTCATATCGCCAAATCTGTTAAGAATTGCTTTTATAAATTGAAGGTGTTGTATAGGATTAGACCATATATAAAGGAAGGATTGCGTGTTCAGCTTGTGGAATCCCTTATTTTATCCAAGCTAAATTATATGGACATAGTTTTTGGCCCACGTCTGTTAGCAAGAACACAGAAACTCATACAAAGGGTTCAGAATGCTTGTGCCCGTTTTTGCTTCAACATTCCATTAAGGGATCATGTGACACCGTATTTTAATCATTACTCGATACTGAAGATGACCCATCGTCGTAAGCTTCATTTAGCTTGTTTACTTTTTAATATTGTTAAACATAAAACCCCCTACTACCTATATGAAAAGTTATCCTGGGTCTCGAGTCAGAGGTCTTGTGGGTCCCGACAGTGTGCGATGCAGCTTTCGTCACAAAAGCATAGGTCAGTTACGTTTAGAGGTAGTTTCCGTTACGCTGCGTCTAAATGCTGGAATAATATACCACCGCCGATAAGGAACCTGCAGTGTCCTCATGGGTTCAAAGTGAAGTTAAAAAAGTACCTTTGTGAACATCAGAAGGAACAGGAAAATCTTAGACAGGACACAAGTGCTATATGAGCTTACTTTCTTGACCTTGCATTTTATGTTGTGACATTCTAAATTATAATACCACCCAACGCTCCATAACATTTCGTTGTCTATGCCATCACCCTGGACTTCGGCTTCTCGTTGATCTTTCAAATATGCCACCATCAACTGCTGGAACAACACCCCGCTGCTGGGTCTCCTAAAATGAAATAAACAGTTTTAGTTTACAATTTAACCGTAAAAAACATCAATGTAAAACATTTGACATGTTATACATACCTCATGTTGCAGACCGAATGGTGTTGTTATCCCAGTCGGCGGCATAAAATTATGAGTGGACAACATGGATAAGAAATTTGTTTCTTATTTGATTTCTTGCTTGACTTGGTCTACGCAGGTAATCACAAATGTTTACAAATAAACAAATGATTGTTATGTTCTTTGTAATTTTTCACAGACACCACAATTATTCCTTATTTTCACTTATTTTAGTTATTTTATTCCTTTTTTAAATATTTCTGTCACGTAACTATCTCGTATACCGGCCGGCGCGCAGCGCGGCGGTTGTATGACCGTAGTTCGTATGGCGCAATAGCCATAGGCCCGCTGCCCGAGGTAGAAGCGTAGTTACTTATAGTACCTATGTAGTGTATTATTATTATTAGATTTTAAGATTGTTTTAGTTGTACTGCAACCGTTTTGTTTATAGTATAGTATGGGTTTGATTTAGCTTCCGGACGTCATTCTAGGAGGCCACTGAAAACCAGCGCTGTGTTGTGGCTCGCCCCATAACCACAGCATTATACTGAGCTGGTCTCCTGTTGTCACCGTGAAGGCATACAACTGTATAATTAGTTATAATATTAATTTTAAGTCAGTTGAATTTTATTTATGTTGCATGTCTTAATATGATGACAATAAACTTTTTCTTTCTTTCTTTCTTTTCAGATAGGCTTATTATCATAGAAAAAGATATTCACGCAAGCAAGAGCCAGTATGTATATTATTTTCATAATAATCTAGTATAATATTTTCATCAAGCTTAGAAGGCAAATTAATATCGCTACTCTCAATTTGTTAAACTTCCACCTCCAGCCGCGTACAAAGCGCTCTTTAGAAGGCACATACAAGAATAGAGCAATTAAATGTACAAGAAAATAAAGCTATTGCTGCGTTTCGACGTCACAGAGTGTTTTCGTAATAAAACGCTCTTCAAATAATAAATCTTAATTTTGTGAATAGAATGTAATGTTATTGACAGCCTCCGTGGCGCAGCGGGCGAGTAGCCGGTTGCGAAGCGTGAGGCCGTGGGTTCGATTCCCGCACCTAGGCAAATGTTTGTCTAATTCACGAATATTTGTCTCGGGTCTGGGTGTTGTGGGACCACAAGTCCCTCGTAGTTCCCGATACCCACGATACAGGTTTACCTAGTGTGGGGTCAGGACTATGTGTGTGACTGTTGGGTGTATTTATTTATTATTATTAAATTTTACTTAGGTTTATTGTTAAGTTTGCTTTCACTGTGTATTTATTTATCAGCTTTCGTATTTTCTCCCAACCGACCACAAAAAACCGTATCAATGTAACCCTAGTTGCGGAACTTTGGTACAAAGTCACGTAGGATAACGTCAAAGCTGCTATTTGTGTGTAGTCATTTGTTCAGGGTTACGATACCGCTCCCAGATTCAAGTGCCATAGAAACTTTTAGATCAACTTTGATTCAAAGCGATATCGATGAGTTTTACTTGTTTTGATGTAGGTACACTAAAGTTTACTAGTGTTTGTGTAGCCATGCATATATTTTGGTGTAATGTCCCTTCGTATTATTTCTCGTCCCTTGAGTGGGTTTTGTGTCTCGGATGGGTAAATTTAAATAGGGTTTAGTGCCTAAAAGTTAGGAATTGTTTAAATCATCTCATATCAGTTGTGAAGAATCGTTGTCATATTTCAATACAATATATCAGCTCTATATTTTATAATTTCCCACTGCTGGGTACAGCCCTCCTCTACAATTATCAATGATCTTTCGACTACCGTACCCACCGTATGTGGGTTGATAGCTTGGTAGTCGTCATATTCGAACTTGAATATGAGAAATGCAGGTTTCCTCACAATGATTGTCTTAGTCATTAAAGCGAGCGGTAATTAAGAAAGAATGTTCAAGTTAAAAAAACATGCGCGTTCTGAAGGATAACTCTCGTGGAACGGACGGAGGAGAGTGTACACTACCAAGGCCAGCGCTGCTTACTTCCAATTTTATATATAGCCTATGTTCCACTGCTGGACAGAGGCTTCCCTTTTCCTCTTCCACTACTTTCTATCCTCAGCCATCACGCGCCATATCTTTTATAAAAAATACTTTTTGATATTATGTTATATCAATGTTAGTTGTATTACTTACTTACAAGGTTACCACTTTAAGTACGAATATATTAAGTATCCAACATTTATCTTTAACAACTGACGCTTTTAAAACACGTTTATGAAGAGTACCGTAATACCCCATAAGAGCCCCTACACAAATTATAGAGCGCACTTTATGCGTCACCGTCAACATTATGGGATAAATTAATGACGCCTGTCAAGTTACCCCGGTGGGTGTGTGTGATAAGGGATGGTAAAAGTGACGGAATTACTCATTCAAGTGGTGAGTACCTCGGGATGGGTGTTTAAAGTCGGGTGTAAGATTGAAGTTACTAAATTTTGCTGATTTATTATGACACTAGTTTTTGCTCATGAGGCGACGAGCCTATGGTACTTCAGCAGGCCAATTTTCGTAATTTTAAATATTCAAAATATCATTCCGATCTAGTCTCAGCGTCAAGAAGACGTTGATTATTGGTTTAAGAGAATGCCATTTGCAACTTTCTTGACGCTGAGACTAGATCGGAATGATATTTTGATTATTTAAAATTACGAGAATTGGCCTCCTGGTATTATGGGCGTTCATGGGCGGTGGAGATCAGTTACAATTAGGTGACCCTCTTAATCGTTTGCCGTCTTCTGCCATAAAAAACGTCTTCATACCTTGAAAGTATTTTCCTAGGATATAAACTAGCTTATTAACTTATATATAATAGCTTATAATAGTCAAGGATAATGTAGCTTCCTATAATAGAAAGAATTTTCATAACAAAATCAGTAAATATAGAGATTGCCAACAAAACAAACTCACTAAGTAAGAAACTCATAAACTTTACATTTAAAATAAAATAAATAAATGAGTCCTTAAATAAATAATTAATTTAAACTTCGTATTTGTATATAGTATTGGTGTTGGTGGCGTATATCAGCTGTAAGCTTCTGGGTTCGACACCCACACAGAGAGTAGGTATCTTTTTGAAGTTTCGTCATATGTTAAGCATCGAAATAAGATAACTAGAACGATAACTCTCATATGAATCTGACAAAAAATACGACTCCACTTACACATTCAAAGGTAAAATCACACGTAACACTCATACTCGTTTAAGCAACAAAAATTGATGAACGTTCAAAATCAACTTTATTTCATAAAAGTTAATATCTAAATATTAAATTTCTTGATCGAGATACGACGTTCTGCACCGCGCAAAAAATTAGACGTATCAAGTGTCAACTAGAGATTATTATGCACAGACTTTTATAGCCCCGCCCCCTTGCACAGAGTTTTGGTGGGGTAATTTTTTTGCTTGATTTACGTTTCTTGTCATCTTATTTCGCCGCTGTTTAGTCCAGTAATGGTGTCTTTAGAAGAACGTTGTGATTTGAAGATCAGATATTTTTTATAGAAATTTCTTGGTTACATCATTTTCCACGAAGAGTTGTGGAGAAGCAACCAGAAGTATTTTTTTTAACATGCCTAATTCCGATAATGCTCATACTGCTTAAAATTTTATTATATTCTGAAAATTAAAACACAACGAAATTAGATTACAGAGGAATTTCCAATATTTCGTAGGAAATTCATTAATTAATATAAAGATTAATGACACAAAACATTATTCGGGACAGATAAAAGCTTCACTCGACAAGAATTAATTTTGAGTATCCATTAATATTGGAGAAACAAAGTAGAAGGCAATTTAGCTGAAATATATTTTCGCAGCAATGTAGTTTATAATTATATTAATAAGTAATAACGAAGGGCTTTTCGATATTAATATTGTAATAAATTATTGCCTCGGTGGCGCAGTTGTAATGCGTACGCGTTACAATTGAGGCTAACTCTGAGGTCTCGGGTTCGATCCCCAGGCCGGGTAAAGTGGTATTGGGTTTTTCTATTTCGAAATTCTCAGTATCAGCCCGGAGTCTGGAATTTGTGCCGGGTATGGCGATAGGCTCGCCCCCTATCACATCGTGGGACGGAGATACGCTCGGCGAAATGTGGGTGTACTAGTTACACCTCTGCCTACCCCTTCAGGGATTACAGGCCTGAGTGCGTATGTATGTAAATTATTGGCGCTTGACGGTCAAGTGATGGCTATTGAACTCAAAATTGTTATTTTTTATCGGTCTACATTTGGCGGAGTAATGCGTGTTTAATGGTTTTACAAAAAAAATGCGTCGAATTGATAACCTACTCTGTTTTTATCGTCGGTTGAAAATACAATTTCTCGCGTTCTTTTTTGATTTTCATACTCAAAGTGTTTTTTTTATAGTATAAGCCGGCAAAAGAGCAAGTGGGTCACCTGATGGTAAGTGATCTCCACCGCCCATGTACGCCCACAATACTAAAATAATCATGGGCGCGTTGCCGACCTCAAAGGAAAGGGATACTTTGGGGATTGGGAAGAGGAGGGAGATTTGGGCCTCCGGATATCTCACTCACCGTACGAAACGCAGGAGCAAGCTGTTACTTTACGCCGGTTTCTGTGAGACAGTGGTAACGACCCGGACGAGCCGGCCCATTCATGCTGTAGACAGAACTGTCTACAGCGTGTGTCTACCACTCATAAAGTATAGTAAGGGAACCATATTATTAAGCCTTTTTTTAACGTTGGGAAACCCTGTATGTGTACCAACCCACCGCATGGTCCGCTGGGACGGTTATGTCCGACTCCCACGGATTTTAACCGAACAATGTTCCTCCGGGTGCGGTTATTCGGTCGGGGCTGCGGGTACGCTTTTGTACTCTTCCGCGGCCTCGACGGCGCCGGCCCTTATAGAGGGCCGCTCCGGTCGGTGGGTGACGGGGGAGTTATCCATTCACCTCTGCTCCGCTCAGACGAGGTTCGCGCGGGAATACCGCACGCATCACCTCGAGGCCTCAACTGTCGGGCAACGGACTTCCAAACCGTATTACTAAGCCAATGCCGTCTTTTCATCTATTTAATTTTTTTATTGGTCTGAATGACGACACGAGGGGTTCGCTTGCCTGATGGTGAGAGCCACGCCTGTTCATAAACAAAAACCACACCAAACATAACCTTAAAATACACTTCATGGCATTAGACTGCCCTCGTCACATTGTGGGTATCCACGGCCAAAGGTTATTTCCATCGGGTGACCCATTTGCTGACTTTTAGATACATAGATAGATAGATAGAATATTCTTTATTGCACACCAAATAAAGTAGGTAGGTTATAAACGAGGATCATACAGTAAGGGTGATACAATGGGCGGTCTTATCGCAAACGGCGATTTCTTCCAGATAACCTTATATACTATTACCAACTTACATAAAACATAAACATATTATTACCTAACATTATAACCAGACATTACCCAACGCAACAAAAAATAAAGCCGAAATTAGACGAAGAAAATGATAGTACAAAACACACTAAGGTACAAAGAGAACAAACATATAACAGCCACATTACGAATGTAAGATCTCATTTTCATGCATTAAGAAGCAAATAGGAGACACAATAATGATGTTATACTAAGATTAATACCCACTAAGCACAAAGGGAATGTTAAGGAGGCGTCTGAGATAGTTGGAATTGGGTCTTCTCGGTTATGTCTAATATGTTCATTGCATTGAATGTTTTTTTATAGAATAGGCCGGTAAGCGAGCAAGTGGGTCAACTGATAGTAAATGATTTTCACCGCCCATTTACGCCCACAATATCAGAAGAATCGTGGGCGCGTTGCTGATGAAAGGAAAGGGATAATTAAGGGATTGGGAAGGGGTGAGGGATTTGGCCCTTCGGATCTGACTACGGTGGTACGGTACGTTTTATATAACCTATATCACTCAGGGATAATGAAGCCTTGGATTAATAATTCTAGAGATTATTCCTACAAACAAAGATTGACATAAATATTACCGTTTTATAATAATAGTGTAACTTAACTTTTGCTCGAGGTTCCACCCGCCTATGCTCTAATCCACGTTATTGTCTACATTTGTGCCAAATTACATTTAAATCCGTTCATACGTTAAGGCGTGATTGATTAATAAGTTCACTAACATTCAAAATGTCTCATTTATAGATAGAATATTCTTTATTGCATACCAAATAAAGTAGGTAGCTTATAAACGAGGATCATACAGTAAGGGTGATACAATGGCCGGTCTTATCGCAAACAGCGATTCCTTCCAGTCAACCTTATAATATTAATAGTAAGAATTCCAATGTCCTACAAACCGGAACACAACAGTGCGTCCTGTTAAAAGTTAAGTGAGACGTGTATTATTTTATTAATACAATACTGTGATCACTTCAACTCATGGTTTGTTGGTCATTTATACAATACAACTGCTTTACGGACCACAACCCCATGTCAGGATTTTCTAGAAACCGTCTAATTAATTATAACTAAGACTCGATTATGTTTGAATAGTAAAACAGCAAAGTTACCGCGTAATGATCTCTTGGACTATCGACTGAGCACTGATCTTATTGCACTGGAGACTGACTGACTTACTGCGGGCAAATGTCCCCCATTTATGGCGACACACTGTTGCTTAGTGGCTGAACTTGACTGAATAGAAATCTATGGACATACATACATCACGCCTATTTCCCATAGGGGTAGGCACATTGCATTTTTTCTTACCACGATTGGGTCTTCAATAGCCTTCATAGTACTTCTTATAATCTCTTGGAATATATCTAAAGAATATCAGGCCTTGTAATGCCACGTTTTTTCTTAGTTATTATTACATACAAATAACTTCATTATATGTTTTTGGTTTTCTAGGAACATGGACAGGACAGTCTTTGATTATACACATAATTATAACTTAATATAAGAAATCTAATTTTCTCCACCATTGCAGTGATCTCAAAGCCGTGCCCTTAAGCCACGCTAAGCACAAAGGGAGCGTTAATGGTACAGATTATTGCGGGAGTCAGTTTGTTTTAGCCAGTAATCTTTTCCTTACTACACACGCATTAGTAAATGTAATTGTCGTCGAGTAAATGGTAGTTGGCTTTGTTTTGCACGCGTCTCTGGTGGTTTTAACGTACAAACTTCTAAATGGGTTTTTGCATGACCTTGTATGTGGTTTTAGTCGAAATTTTCTTTAGTTAGTGTAATGTTAATTATTTCCCATTATATGGCGTTTTTATAGCATAGGCCGGTAAACGAGCCAGTGGGTTACCTGACGGTAAGTGATCTCCACCGCCTATGTACGCCCACAATACAAAAAGATTCATGGGCACGTTGCCAACCTTAAAGGAAATAGGATAATTAAGTAATTGGAAAGGGGAAGGGATTTGGGCTTCCGGATATCTCACTCGCTGTACGAAACGCAGCAGCAAGCTGCTACTTTATGCTAGTTTTCTGTGAGACAGTGGTAACAACACGGACGAGCCGGCCCATTCTCGCTGTAGACAATTCTATCCACAGCGTGGGTCCACCACTCATAAGCCATAGCTCCAGTAACGATAGTAAGTTCATTAAAATCTTTTTTACAGCAGCGGCCGGTAGACAACCAATTAGGTCAACTAGTGGTAACTAATCTCCAATGCTTATAAAAACCCATCAGAAGAATCAGGAGTGCCATTTGGTGAGCTGTACATCTAGTTACTTTCGGTCAGCAAAAATCTGGCGACTATCGTGGGACGAAACGTCTCTCAACGATTGACGCTTTGTTGGACTGCACTGTATTTAATAGCAGATGCGGTGTAATCGATTTTACATTTCCATTTTATTTAGGTCTATAGTATGGAATAACATACCTAAATAAGCTGATTCCGAAACCGGATCCATTAGAATTATTGCAACCATACGAAATCAGTTTAAAATAGTTCATAGATAGATAAATAATATACTACAGCTAATATTTATGGTACACCGTGTAAATTATTATAATTACAAAAAAAATTGTAGCAATATGCAATCTTATCGGTACTAGCCACCTTTGCCCGACAACCTTGCGATGACAAAACATTTCAAAAAAGAATCAGTAGAGAGAGCGGGGTGTATAATGGAACATAAATATGTCCATAACCCCAAACTTATTGCGAAGTAGAATGTAAGTAAAGTATCCTGCGCCAAAGGTATCTTGCAACATTCATTTTCAGAAACACCCATGATTAGTTAGTTAGATAAATCGAGATTTATCTCTCGTTCAAAGCAAACTAACTTTTAAAGTAATCAGTCGACACACAACAGTGCAGAATTTGAATTCCTCGGTGGATACAAAATTATTTTATTTAATTTACTCAGCAGTTGCAGCGGCTTGCAAGCTCTTTGAATTTTAAACTGTACAGATTAACGTTTATGTAGGTAATGTAAATCTTGTAGGAACTAGCAAAATGTTAGTTGTTAAAAAGGTTTTTGGAAATCATGCTGGTTAAAATTAACTGCTTCTGAGAGTTCAGTAATAAGTGTTTTGAAATCTTCAACTGTTTTGCTACCTGTTGAAAAAGATTTAATATTTTGCATTCTTCCTACAAAGTTAAGGCCCACTTGCAAGACTATCCTAAATCGGGTTTAACCCACTAACCCTGTTTAAGTAACGTCAAGTCGTATGAAAATTTGATATAATTAAAAAAGTTTAATGGTAAATCTCGATTTAAGATCGTCGTGCAAGCCGGCCTGAGTACTTGTTTTACAATGTCTGAGTAAACATTACTTAACAAATAAAATATTATATGACAGCTAAATACAAAATATGTTTATTTAAGTTGCTACATCCTAAACATTTTTTTAAACATCCAACAGTCACACTCATAGTTTTGACCCCACACTAGGATAATTTGTGCTGAGGATATGAGAAATACTATCAAAATTGATTTTCTAATACGTAAGCTGGTTATAAAAAAATATTTACACAATTTGTAATAAATATTTCATAAGCGTACATATTTTATACATTAATATTTAATTTTCACGGAACGTATTTCAATTACACTTCAATATTCTGATATATATTTTGCCACCATAATTATTATAATCATCCTTTCTATTCATTACTTTAATGCATGTTTAAAATGGATAATATGATATTCGTTCTAAAATATAAGAATTTTTCCATTTTGTAGTAAACTTACAACTTATTGGTTTTACGAGTGGACTTTTAGATGACAACTTCTCTTGGGAATAGTTGGTCAATAAAGTGTGAAATATTTTACTAGCGCATCCTACAATGTAGATATAGTAGACACTTTTCAATTCTATTCTTTATCAAATGGTGGTCAACATAATTATTGTCAGAGTTTTCAAGTCACCCGCAGGCCTCTGTTTCCCCGAGGCAAATAAAGTATTAACATCAGCTAAACAGAGACACAAAAGGATTTACAAAGTAATAAAAAAAATTCAAAGGCTTCAGAACCAATTACGCGAACTATGATTAAATCGCCCACATAAATTAAAAACACTTAATTTATCGTCTTAAACAAAATGTCCGACGCTATAGTGGTTAGATGTTTGTCAGTGGGAAAACTGCTCGAGGTTTTAACTAAACACATTTTATTATCGTCCAAACATCGCAAAGATAACTAGAACGACAACTCCCATATGAATCTGGCAAAAAATCCCACGTAACACTCATACCAGCAACAAAAATTAATGAACGTTCAAAATCAACTTTATTTCATAAACTTTAATGTCTAAATATTAAATTTCTAGATCGATATACGACGTTCCGCACCGCGCAAAAAAAATGACGTATCAAGTGTCAACTAGAGATTACTATGCACATACTTTTATAGCCCCGCCCCCTTGCACAGTTTTAGTAGGTTCTTTTTTTGCTTGAGTTACGTTTCTTGTCATCTTATTTCGATTAGTCCAAAGCGCAAATTAAAAGAGAAAATTTCTCAGCCCATACTCGTACTGGAAAGGTGTAGTAAAGAACTTAAGTAAATTACACAAACAAACCGTAATACCAAGTTTTGGATACGGAATTAAAAAAAAAAAACAACCTTACCCGGTCACAATTTCTTTAACCGTGTAATAGGTAAGAATAAAGACGAGACGAGATTTCGGATAGGACGCGACGCCGACTTCAAAACATTCCGGGACACTTTCGTTGAACTTAGAACAAAACTCAATATAAATGAAACGTCTCGAATGAACGGTGGAAAGTATTTTCTTGAGAAAAATAAATCACCTCAAGGGAAGTTAACGTTATTTCTGCGCACCGTTGGAGGTAGGTGCCAACTTTTATCGCCGGCTCTCAAATTAGTTCGGGGTTATACTGTTTTTTTCAATTCTGAAGTTTTGAAGTATGGATTCCAATATTGAATTTTTACTATGTCTCCCTCAAGTCGTAACTTTGTTCCAAGAATTTAATTTGGAACTCGGGAGTCCGGATTTTTTCCTCCGAATTGTAAACTGTGAATTGAATTTGTAATATCAACGTCTCCTATTGAAAAGTTAATTCGGTTTTGAAGTGAAACGTACCGATAGCTTAAGCTCCGATTTTATGAGCGAGGAACAAATTAGCCTTCTTTAATGTAGAGAAATAGTATCGGGAGTTTAAAACGGTACAATAAAACGCATTCAAAGAGCGAGTTAAAAGCCAATAAAGCGGGGATCGCAGCACTTTTGTTACATCCAGTACATTACGTTCATTTATGTAAATAAGTAAGCGATTCTTTGAGTCCGATACACTTGTGGAATTATAAAAATGACTCTACTCCAGCCAGCCACTTCGGTAAACGTAGGAAATATAGGTTGCTGCGCTTGTAGCGCATCGGTTACAAGGAGGTAGGTCCCTCGTATGCGAGAGGCCGTCTGGGTTGGTACCACCGCTTTGTCTATTTCTGCTGCCAAGTGCCACTGTGCAAGCACTGTTGTGTTCCGGTTTGAAGGACATTGAATCCAGCGAAATTACTGGGCATTAGGAGATTTAACATCTTATGTCTCGGGGTGACGAGCGCAGTCCAATGCCATGCAGTGCTTTGTAATTCAAAGTTAAGTTCTATGTGGTGTTGCTTCTGTTTATGGGCAGGCGTGACGTTTACCATCAGGCGAGCGACCTGCTCGTTTAGTCACTTAAGCTAATAAATAAAAAACAGTCGCCTTGGATTCTGTAAATTTCCATTGACAGTTTTATAGTGTCTAAACTTTTCCCGGTGTGTTGCAGTAGCGCCGTTATTGCTTTTGGTGTTATAATATTTTTTAAATAATCGTCTTTCCGACGACAAAATATTATAATGATAGACTTTTATATGCCATTATGTTTTTATGTGAAACCCTTCGGGGGTTTGATAGCCGGAATATGCTCTTTATAGCAGTTTGTTGTTAGCGGGTTATGGGTATTTCCCTTCTTGATTATGGTTTTTGTGTTTTCTTTTACCAGAGTAACTACGATCGTCATCAATTAATGTTGCTTATTTTGTATTATTTAAGGTATTTAAACAATATGTAACAAAAACACTGGTCGACGTATTAACTGTGATATCAGAATCGATATTCAAACGTAATAAAATAACTTGCATTCGAAAATGAGACTATAAAATAATTATATTTCTTTTTTAAACTTTAATTATTGTATTATTTATAAACAGTATTTCGATTGTTTACCTCTGAAAGAGCGATAACTCGCAGCCAGAGCGAGATAGGAAGTTGCGCATACATCAAACGCGCCGCGCCCGGCTTCGTCAATACGTCACATCAGTTAGCTGTTCATCACTTATCAGTTATTTTTCAAATAATTTTATTTTTCTAAGCTTCCTGTGTAAGGATAATATCTCGCTTCTGTTTATTTTTATTATTTTAACTTTTATTATTAAGCTGCTATATGTCTATCTTCAGCAGTCTCCTGGCGCAGTGGGCGAGTAGCTGCGAAGCGAGAGGCCGTGGGTTCGATTCCCGCACTGAGACAAATATTTGTGTGATTCACATCGGATCACATTCGGATCTGGGTGTTGTGGGACCGCAAGTCCGTCGTAGTTCCTGATACCTACGATACAGGTTAACCTACTGTGGGGTCAGGACAATGTGTGTGACTGTGGGGTATATTTATTTACTTTATTATTTATTCACGACCTAGAAAGGGCCAACGGGTTTGTTTACATACTGTATATGTCACAGTAAAACAAATACCTATTATTCTGACACTAAAAGAGTGTCCTAGTGCATGGCGTTAACCCGACTTAATACCAAAATCCGCCTTCCCGTACCATAGAATTGACGATATTTGATATTATATGGAGCAACCCGACGTCTGACCCCCACAACCCGCAAGTTTCGCCATTGCCTCGTCCGTTAATCAGCAAAGTGTACCACATGCAGGTAAGGTTCGTTTTGGGCCTAAGATGAAGGTGGCCCACTTACACTCCAAACCTAAGGAGAGTCGATATAGAAAAATTACGAATTTAAATAGCCAAAAATCATACACGAAACGTTTTTAATCTCATATTACAAAACCTCTAAAAGCCTCGTATAGCCGTTTTTGACAGAAAAAAAACTCGTACGCCAACAAAGCAATTTTATTTCTATGTCTAATGCTCAGGTTATTTAGAGAATTCATATCGACGATGGTCCCGAAAAATCGACGGTCACGTAAAGATTTATTGTATGAAGAAATACGGACAAGCACTATTTGGAATGAAATTGTTAGAGTTCCGACCTACATTATATATGACTAGCTTTTGCTCGCGGCTCCGCCCGCTTGATAGTCTTTTTTTCGGGACTCAAGTACCCTATGTCCTTCCCCAGGATATAACCTATTTCCTTACCAAATTTCATTAAAATCCGTACAGCCATTTAGCCGTGAAAACGTAACAGACAGATAGAGTTTTTTTCGCTTATATATTAATTTTTTACACCTTGTTTTGGTTTTACTAGGGATTTCTAAGGATTTCAAATTTTTTCTCGTAATAAATATAACATATTACTCAGTGATAATGTAGCTTTCTAACGGAAAAAGAATTTTTTAAGGTCGGTCCAGTAGTTTTTAAGTTTATTCGTTACATACAAAAATAGAAATCTTTCCTCGTTGTAATATTAGTGTAGATGAAACATTATATGTTAGGTAAGACTTTATTATGAATTTTCGACATCATGGCTTGTATTTTTTACGGTCGAGATCAGCCAATGAGCAAGTAGGTTATCTGACTTACACCATGAACGCCACAACACATGAAGAATCATGAACGCCGACTTAAAGAAAAGGGATTGGGGAGGGGAGGGGGCGTATTTGGGCCTCTGGATATCTCACTCAACATACGAAACGCAACAGCAAGCTACTACTTCAAGTCGACTTTCTGTGAGGCTGTGATAACAACTGTTGTACACAAAACTGTCTATAATGTGGTTGTATCAATTTTAAAACACTTGTACTTGTCATACATTTTCGTACTTGTCATAAGGTTTGACATACATACGCCTATAATCCCTGAAGAGATAGGCAGAGGTATAACCAGTACACAGTGTATATTTCCATCCGATGATGCGATAGGGGGCGAGTCTATCGCCTTACTGGGCACAATTCCAGACTCCGGGTTGATACTGATCTTTTCGTAATCGAAAAACCCAATATCACTTTTACCCGACACCGGGATCGAAGCCGAGACCTCAGCACAGCATACGTACCGCGTACGCAATACAACTAAGCCACCGAGGCAATTCGAATAAGGACCTCTAAAACTAATATGAATTGAAAGCAAAAGCTAAGGGTCCGATGTTCCGGAAGAGTGAATCCCGG
Organism: Mimas tiliae; assembly: GCA_905332985.1. NCBI lineage: Eukaryota > Metazoa > Arthropoda > Insecta > Lepidoptera > Sphingidae > Mimas > Mimas tiliae. The sequence continues at coordinate 3,465,716 of HG995254.1, forward strand.
GCGCCGCATCAGCGGGAATGGAAAACAAAAGAAATCATTTGTCAGTATCCACAGGTCCGAAATTTGGTTCGACATTGAAATCTCTTTGATCAAAAATTGATTTATTATTGTAACCCCTTTATGTATCAAATGTAAGTAAATACTAATAATAATTCGCTAGGTGGTAGGTCCCTCGCATGCGAGAGTACATTTAATATACATAGTATATGTAAAGTATCTTGTAAAACTTCTTTTTTTTTATAGTATAGGCCGGCAAACGAGCAAGTGAGTCACCTGATGGTAAGCGATCTCCACCGCCCATGTACGCCCAAAATACTAAAGAATCATGGGCGCGTTGCCGACCTTAAAGGAAAGGGATAATAAGGGATTGGGAAGGGGAAGAAGATTTGGGCCTCCGGATATCTCACTCACCGTACGAAACGCAGCAGCAAGCTGCTACTTTACGCCGGTTTTCTGTGAGACAGTGGTAACGACCCGGACGAGCCGGCCCATTCATGCTGTAGACAAAATAGTCTACAGCGTGGCTCTACCACTCGTTCTTCTTCTGCTTCTTCTTCCACTTGCCATCATCGCACTCGTAGTGGGGTCGGGGCAACATGCTGATAGCCTACGTGGCGCAGCGGGCGAGTAGCCGGTTGCGAAGCGTGAGGCCGTGGGTTCGATTCCCGCACCTAGACAAATGTTTGTCTGATTCACAAATATTTGTCTCGGGTCTGGGTGTTGTGGGACCGCAAGTCCCTCGTAGTTCTTGATACCCACGATACAGGGTGTATTATTTATTTGGCTTGTAGTTTTTACGACCGGCCGCCCACCTGACGTCAAACCCTCTGGGGAGGATCTTGTTAAACATGATCAAAGAAAATTCAAAATTTAAGTGACTCTTGATACATTAAAATAGAATGTAAATTGATAAACCGTAGCTCTCACCTCTGTCCCCAATACAATTAGACGATTATTCCTCAGGCCTACCTTTGTATAACTAAATCTTGGCCTAAGTCATCACCTTTCACATACTTTTTTCAATAATAAAAGTGTTCGTACCATTCTATTCATTTCTATTCATTCTATTCTATGCTGATGGATGCAGGCCGCTTCCAACAGGTCGGGCTGGAAGGCATTAGGGGAGGCCTATGTTCAGTAGTGGGCGTCTTGTGGCTGATGATGATGATGATGATTCTATTACGTTTTTCTAATAAAAGTCCAGGGTAAAATTTTATCTAATTTATATTGAAATCCGGTACGTATGGAATAAATCAAAATAAGTGCTACTACTGCAGTCAACTCAGGAATTTTGTCATCCTTATGGGCCCTGGTATTTAAGTTGTGGCTTGATAGCCTCCGTGCTATGCCAAGTACCCGGCTGTGAAGCGAGAGGCCGTGGGTTCGATTCCCACACCGAGACAAATGTTGTGTGATACACAAATATTAGTTTCAGGTCTGGGTGTTGTGGGACCACATATCTCGTAGTTCCTGATACCATGATACAAGTTAATCTAGTGTGGGGTCAGGACTATGTGTGTGACTGTTGGGTGTAAGTAAGTATTTAGTTTTCTCAGAGATTTACCCCCATATTTATAAACCCCATATTTACTATGAGACCTCATAGTGAGCGCGAACGCATAGTGCCGATTTATCTATACGTCATTGGTTAGTTTTTGGCGCTAAATCAAAACAGACCAATCATGTATACATAATTAGACACTTGGCAACAAACTTACTTAAGTGTTGTTTATGAATACGGGCTTTAGCCCTTCATTAGATTTTGTGCTATTACTTATAACCAGAAGTAGCCCTATGAGGGATGTTTACAGGATGATATCTTAAGAAACCTCATTGAAACTAGCTTCCATTGTCTCATAACGTGTACCACACACCAAAGTCGTGATAAAGCTGAATTGATCTGGCTCTTGTAAGCCGCCCTTGCGTATAATTGACTCTTCCCTGTCATTGGCTGGAAGCTGTACAGCCTGCCGTCGACATCGTATATTTGCAATGTTTAGTGGCGTTAGCATGCGTGTTTCCCGATCGTACGGGTTTGTGTCGCGGAGTAATTGTGTGGTACTTAAATTGAATTTGGCAACACTCCTTATTATTCTTGAACTAAATAAATACAAAAATTTAATCTATGTAAAGGCCTACTGTTCTACTAAAATTCTTTATGGTTTTTATAGCATGCGCCGGCATACGAGCAAGCCTGATGGTAAGTTGTCTCCACCGCTCATAAACGTCCAAAATACCAGAAGTATCTTGGGCGCGTTGTTGACCTTAAAGGAAAGGGATACTTAAGGGATTGAGAAGGGAAGGGCGATTTGGGCCTTCAGATATCTCACTTACCGTACGAACCGCCGCAGCAAGCTGCTACTTTACGTGGGTTTACTGGTAACGTCCTGTTTGAGCTGGTCCATTCGTGCTATAAAGATACTGTCTACATCGTGGCTCTACCACTCAATGTGTATTTGGATGTATTATATAACTACGTTATTATAATATACCAATCAAATGAGCCCCTACCTATTTGCATATTTAGTGCTAAATGAATAAATTTAAAGTATTTACTGACATCCTGAGCAGAGTCCACAGCAAGTGAAAGTAGACAAGAAGTAGAAAGACACACAAAACACACCTGTAACTAATGTGCCTAAATTTATAATTAAATACACCCAATAAAATACACCCAACAGTCACACATATAGATCCCACACTAGGTAAACCTTATGGGTATCAGGAACTATGAAGGACTTGCGGTCCCACAACACCCAGACCCGAGACAAATATTTGTGGATCAGACAAACATTTGTCTAGGTGCAGGAATCAAAATCACGGCCTCACGCTTCGCAACCGGCTATGCGCCCACTGGGCCACAGAGGTTGTCAATTAAAAATAATAAGCACTTCTATTACATGTATAGTAAGAGAATATCGTCTAACATTCATTAAAGACAATTGCACATTCCAACAAAATCAAACGTAACGAAATCAATAGAATTGCTTCGTCCGCGGACTCGGCGCGAGTCGGCAGGACCCGGTGGAGGGTGTAGAGTGAATTTCACGGCTCATCGGGCCCTGATCCCCAATCCCGAATCCCGCCCGTGGGATCAATCCCACTTTATCAGAACATTTCATTACGGGCGCCGACCGCTGACTAAACCCCGGCGTCGACCGATTCGTTTTAAACTTTTTCCTTTCTGTAATCCACTTGAGTTTGATATTTAAGGGAGAAGTTGAAGTTTGTATTGTTTCCTTTATTTATCTTTGTAATGTTCAGATTTTCGTTTTATTTAAGTATATTCTAAATTAAATATTTCAATGTCTTCATTAATCACCTTTTTCATCCTGGCATTTGTGTTTAGGAAATATGAATATATTGAGTGCTAGTTGTGTGTGCACGAATGGGCCGGCTTATTACCACTGTCTCATAGAAAACCGGCGAAAAAGCAGCTTGCTGCTGCGTTTCGTACGGTAAGTAAGATCTCCGGAGGCCCAAATCCCCTCCCCTTCACAATCCCATAACTATCCCTTTCCTTTAAGGTTTACAACGCGCCCATGATTATTTTGGTATTGTAGGTGTGCATGGGCGGTGGAGATCACTTACCATCAGGTGACCCACTTGCTCGTTTGCCGGCCTATACTATAAAAAATATATTTGTGGAAACATATTCGGCTCTTTTTATTGTTTACAAGTCTTGTAAACTAATGATTGATAATGACAATCATATCAGTTTCTTAGAAAACTGGAATTTTTCATATTATTTTACTTGTTATGTAATTTTAATATGTGTTTTGAATCGACGGCAATTTTGACTTCTTGGAAATTATACACAACAATGATATCACAATTTAGTACTTTTTTGCTATGTTTTCGCCTTTTACGAACTTGTCAACAATAGAACCCTTATTAAAACCAGAACCGTCTAAGTACATAATGTAGATTAAAGATCGCTGGTGATTAAATCCCGTTCATTTGCCAGGATATCAGGTATACTCAGCAATTATTGCAGGCTATCGGAATCGAGCGCAGTTTCGTATCGATTCTTGATGTGACTATTAAGTTAAGCCTCCAATCGATGCTTGGAGCTAAGCGATATATTGTATTGCGAAGATACCTTTGTGAGCATAGATCAACTGTGATTTTATCTTTGAAATTAGGAAGCCTGGTTTGTTTATAAGCTACGTTTAATCTTTTTGCTAATTTCTACTGAGCCATCCAAATGAGTACTAAAATCGGTTTTTAATATTAATTTGGAAAAGTTATAGTTACTGGTTCTTACTGGGTTGTGGGCCCATCGTATGCGAGAGGTACTACTGCTTGTCTATTTCTGCAGCCAAGCAATACTATGTAAGCATTGTTTTGTTTTGGAATTACTGGGAATTATGGTCTTTAACTTCCTATATCTTGGAATGACGAGCGCAGTACACTGGACTGCAAACGGTGCTTTGTAATTCAAGGTTCTGTGTGAAGTTGTTTTTGTTTATGGGCAGGCGTGACGCTTACGATCAGGCGAGCGACTCGTTTCGTTATTCAAGGCAATAAAAACTACACTACACAGAACCTCAATATAACACAAGAGTAATTCTTTATTTCAAAAGTGTCATATTTGAGTGGCAGTTTATCAATTGGTTGATATTCCATTTTCAAATTTGATAGGTTATTTTATTCATTTTATTGTTCAAATTCATAATGGTATAGCTTTATAGTATTACACATTATCTAGACGCTAGAGTTAGAGTAATCACTTAAAGTATCTATGCATATTGTGTTTTTTGTTCCATTGAGATGCAATGTAACTCTAGCTTTGGATATTAAAGCGTGCACCCAGCACATATTATGTCAGGTAGAAATGCTTACATATAAATCCAACACCTATAGTTACCATGAAATATTATTTTTATTGTTTAAATTCTTGTATACCGGTCTAGTGACAAATTTCTTAAAACTCGACGCGCATTATCCGAATAAAAAAAGAGGAGATTGTCCATTCTAGTATATTTCACATACTCACTTACGTCTGTACTCCCAGAAGGGGTAGGCAGAGGTGTAACTAGTACACTTACATTTCACCGACCTTATTTCCGTCCCATGATGTGATAGATGTCGAGGCTATCGCCATATCGGGTACAATTTCAGACCCCGGGTTGATACTAGGCATTTTATGATCTTTACTCGACCCTGGGATCGAACCCGAGACCTCAACACAATAGTTGTACCGCGTAAGCATTACAACTTCGCCACCGAGGCAGTCTACTATATTTCAACCGACTTTAAAAATGTGGAGGTTCTTAGGTTCTCAATTTATTTTATATATACAACTAATACGATAAGTCAAAATGCACTCAAAATAATCATCTAACAACCTACTCGAACGAACTTTGTTTTATATTTTTTTCCTTAACGCATCAAATATTCTATATAAACCAGTAAGGGTGGGTACGCATTGTCCGTAACAAGCCATTAAGTCAACAATAAAGAGTTCATTTGAGAGAATGATTGATTCCCGCTTGACCCTATTGTGTACAGGCATAATCGAGCAGTAATGACCCTACGTATATCTGCGAAACCTGCCTGTTATAAAGGGATCTGTGTCCTGTGAAAAAGGGTTTATTGTTCGGGGATATTGAACTATTTTTATGATAGGGCTTGCAAAGTTTAGTATGTAAAGTGACGACAGGATCGGATTTAGACGGATTTGAAGTGGGTATTGATATAACTACGGGATTATAAAGTTAGCATTAGTAAAAACAGTAGTGCATGATTTGTGAAATTCATTCTTAATTATCTTTATTTGATAAATAGTTATTAATAAGACTGCCTCGGTGGCGCAGTTGTAATGCGTACGCGTTACGACTGAGGCTAACGCTGAGGTCTCAGGATCGATCCCGGGTCAGGTAAAGTGGTATTGGGTTTTTCTATTACGAAATGTTCAGTATCAGCCCGGAGTCTGGAATTTGTGCCCGGTATGGCAATAGGCTCGCCCCCTATCACATAAGGGACGGAAATACGCTCGGCGAAATGTGGGTGTACTGGTTACACCTCTGCCTTCCCCTTCGGGGATTACAGGCGTGAGTGCGTATATGTTTAAGACTAAAATCCCCTCCTCTTCCCAATCCCTTAATTATTCCTTCCCTTTAAGGTTACCAACGTGTCGATGATTTTTTTGATATTGTAGGTATTCATGGGCAGCGGAGATTACTATCAGATGACTCACTTATCGTATGCAGACTTATTCTCAAAAAATAACATATAGTTTGTATGGCCTTCCACTCTCCAGTAGTAGACATAAAAGGCATATTACAAATCTTACTACTATTATATATGTGCAAGTTTGGATATTTCAATTTGTGAATTTGGATGTTTGTTAGTCAATGATACCTTAACGGCTGAACAGTTTTGGATGATATTTGGCACACACGTAGACCATGACTTGTATTAGGACATACTTTTTATCCTAGAAAAGGCCACTCGCGAAGGCGGCGTCGCGAGCTAAAGCTAGTCATCAATATTTAACATAGAACAGAATTGACATAAAATATAACTTAATTATCAAAATCAAAAGCAGGTGTGGAATTAGAAATTTATTTTGTGGGTCATGGCCCCCGACTGCCCCTCCTTGCAAATCTGATCGTTGGCTAGCAAAAGCAATTAATACGAAATTGGTGTAGATTAGTTAATTACTATTAGGTGGGTAATTTGTTTGGACTGAATATTTGTTGATCGGCTGTATTCGCTTTGATAGCCGCATTTGGGCGATGCTATAAGCCTTTATAAATATAAAGCCTCTTTGTGTGTGGTTCAGTGTGATTATAGGCGAAGGGGTAGGCAGAGGTGTAACCAGTACACCCACATTTCGCCCAGCGTATCTCCGTCCCACAATGTGATAGGGGGCGAGCCTATCGCCATACCGGGCACAAATTCCAGACTCCGGGCTGACACTGAGCATTTCGCAATAGAAAAACCCAACATCACTTTACCCGACCCGGGGATCGAACCCGAGACCTCAGCGTTAGCCTCAATCGTAACGCGTACGCATTACAACTGCGCCACCGAGGCAGTCGGTGGTGTGGTTCATATCTTGCATACGATGTTGCGTGAGGCACAACGTTAAGGCATCCACGATTCCTCAGGTATTGTGGATGTTCATGGGCGGTCGATTATGTGGGACGACCGCCGTCTGACCCCCAAAACCCGCAACGGGAATCAAGTTTCGCCATTGTCTCGTTCGTGAAACAGCAGAGTGTACCATGTGCAGGTGAATTTGGCTTTTGGCCTAAGATGTTAGTGTACCACTTACACTAATCTAAATCACTCAATAAATCATCAAACGTTATCTGTCCGTCCCGTACCCCAAAGTACAATGAACCGTGGTCACTGATTGCCCTTTAATTTGATATCCAGGTAAATTTAACCTCATGTTATTTGATTTTGGTCAGAATTCAAAGTTAATAATTACACTAAATTATAATACACGTTTAAATATAGAGTTGCCGAATTAAATTCGTATTTTGTTACATAGTTTGGATCCCAATTTAATTTTACTACCTCTAACTATTATATTAGTATTTGTGAACAAAACTGAAGTTATATTAATTTGGTTTAATTAAAACAATTTAGAAATAGTTGTTATGCAAAACTTTTAGAATTTTGTGGTAAGTTTGATTGCCTAGGGATTAACCTGGCTTATACGTGAATAGGATTTTTTATATTTTTTTTGCCTTGAAACAACAGTGTGTAAACACTGTTGTGTTTCGGTTTAAAGGACATTGAAGCCAGTGAAATTACTGGACATATTATAACATCTTATGTCACTGGCTGACGAGCGCAATCCAATGCCATGCTTTGTAATTAAAAGTTCTGTGTGGTGTTGCTTCTGCTTACTTTCAGGCGAGCGACCTGCTCGTCTCGTTATCTAAAGCTAATTAAAAAAAAGAAATGAGCAATGTCCATAAACAGAAAAACTTTGAGTTACAAAGGGCTGTATACCACTAGACTGCTTTTGTCATCGCGAGTACATATATATTAGGTCTCAGAACGCCCAGTAATTTAACCGGCTTCAGTGTACTTCAAACCGAAGTAACAGTGCTACTTAGCGGAGTAATAGACAAAGTGGTATTACTAAGCGACGGCCTCTCCCATACCAGGGTCCTACTACTTAGTCCTAGTAATCCCAAAAAACATATGCTATCCAGTCCTAATCTTACTTTTAAAAAACTTCTTCGAAGTATAAAATTTCATATTTTTGAAATTCATTTCCAATTTTAAATACGCACGTATTGACTTAGCTCAATGTTGACTTCGGTTAACTGAGGGTCTGTGAAATGTTTGCGCAAAGCCCGCGCAGTGCGTAAATTGTACGCCTATAATGAAATTCAATAAGGGAGGTTTAACTCGGCTTTACGCGCACCCTGTATATTGATAAATGAATTAATGCTTTATTTAATTAGGAAAAAGAGCTTCGCGGGATTGTGCAAGTTGATCTTGGCTTTGATTCAAATTTATAATTACATGTTAGATCAGCGGGTAGTGGTAGGGACTGACGAGATGAATGTCGCAGGTTCGAAACCAGGCCCAAGAGCATGCACCTCTGATTTTGGAAGTTACGTATATATTCATTGTTTCACGACAGACATTTAACGGAGTTACTTTCGAATTTATATTATAAATTTGAGAGTAAATTTGGCGAGTTTGTTTTTATTAAAATACGTAATATACGTAACCAAACGCGAGCCTACGTTTGCCCACTATCACGCCTGATGGTAAGCGATAATGTGGACTAAGATAAAGCATGCTTGCCTAGCAAAAAACGATTCACTCGCGACTTGATGACACCCAGATTATATTTATCGGGGAACAAGAAAGACTCCGGCAACTTGTTCCACAACTTGGCAGTCCGTATGATGAAGGTGGAGGCAAAGCGTTTGGTGCGCGTTTTGGGATCGTCTACCATAAATGGGTGGCGTTTTGCCGTGTCTCTGGTCGTTCGATGATGGAATAATAATAATAATACAATAATAATACACCCAACAGTCACACACATAGTCCTGACCCCACACTAGGTAAATCTGTGTCGTGGTTATCAGGAACTACGAGGAACTTGCGGTCCCACAACACCCAGACCCGAGACCAATATTTGTGGTTCACACAAACATTTGTCTCGGTGTGGGAATCGAACCCACGGCCTCTCGCTTCGCAGCCGACTACTCGCCCGCTGCGCCACGGAGCTGAATGGGGAGGAGGAATTTAAATTTGGCGATAAGCTCGCGTCCTATCGCATCATGGCACGTTAATAATCTCTACAACCGCGGCTGCAGTAACTGCATAGTATATAGACATTAAGTATGTTACAATATGAAAATCTTTATTCCGAACTGAAAATTCTAATAACACGCTGTATATTCCGGGAAAGTTTTTACGGCGTCAAAGAGTTGGGCTGGCGGAACTGCGCGGCACTTAATGATTATCTGGGAAGATAGAAACTTTGTGACGCATAATGTCCAGTTTACTGCCGTTAAAGTTAAGCACGATGTACCGGATCTTCGGACGTTTCATGGTTACATTGTGGCTGCTTTGTTCTCGTAACCTTTATCTTTAGGATGAGTGAAATTTGGGTAGTGTTTTTGAAGATTATATTTCAGTAGCGTACGTGACGAGGATTTTTGAAGAGAAAACTTCTTTAGCCGCACCACCGGCATGCTCATGACGCGCAACGTACGTGTGCTGTGCGCGTTAGACACTTTGTTGGGTGGGAGAAATCTCGTGCGTTCGCGTCACCGACATGCTTATAGTAGTATATCTGTAGCTATACAGCTAATACGGCAGCTGCAACATTAGTGCTGTGTATATCTTATTCCTGCTCCGTGGCGCAGCGGGCGAGTAGTCGGCTGCGAAGCGAGAGGCCGTGGGTTCGATTCCCACACCGAGACAAATGTTTGTGTGAACCACAAATATTGGTCTCGGGTCTGGGTGTTGTGGGACCGCAAGTCCCTCGTAGTTCCTGATACCCACGACACAGGTTTACCTAGTGTGGCGTCAGGACTATGTGTGTGACTGTTGGGTGTATTATTATTATTATTATTATTGTGACAAGGGTTCCAGGAAGCCGATGGATGCAGGTCGGCCTGGAAAGCATTAGGGGAGGCCTATGTTCAGCAGTGGACGTCTTGCGGCTGATGATGATGATGATGATGATATCTTATAAGTGAAATTGAATGGATTTAGTAAAAAGTTGAATGTGTATATACTGTGCATTGTTGAAATAGTGTTTGTGTTTGATTATTATTATTTGAATCGTTTAATTGTAGAATCATTGTGCAGTACAATGATAAGTACTAAAAACCATATAAACATGCATATAATTGTTGCTCAGAGTATCAATAGATGTGAAAACCCGATTGATGTTGATAATTTTAATTCAAACATTATGATATTTCAAATTTTAATACTAAAAGTTCTAAGTTTTCACTTAGATCGGTAGTCTCTACAACTGCATTTTTTTTTTTATACAATGGCCGACGACCTTGCTAGTGGGTCGTCAGCTGATGGTAAGTGATCTCCACGGATCATGTACATCTACAATACCAGAAGAATAATGGACGCGTTGGCGACCTTAAAGGAAAGGGATAATGAAGGAAATGGGAAGGGGAACATTGGTTTCCTGTAAGATAGTGGTAACAATCCGGTCGAGCCGGACCGCTGTAGAACGAAACTGTCTACAATTACAAAATCTGTTAAGATCATTCTTACATACATACGCACTCACGCCTGTAACCCCCGAAGGGGTAGGCAGAGGTGTAACTAATACACCCACATTTCGCCGAGCGTATCTCCGTCTCACGATTTAATAGGGGCCGAGCCTATCGCCATACCAGGCACAAATTCCAGACTCCAGGCTAATACTAAGCATTTCGTAATAGAAAACCCAATACCACTTTACCCGACCCGGGGATCGAACCCGAGAGCTCAGCGTTAGCTTAATCATAACGTGTACGCATTACAACTGCGCCACCGAGGCATATATTCTTAGATAAGCTCCAATGCGTGGGTAATAAATGGGTAGGCAGAAGTGTAATTACTGCACCCACTGTAGTCGAGCTTATTTCTGCCTCTTGGCGTGATAGTACAAGCCCATACTGATCACAAATGTTCATCCCGGAAAACCCATATGTAATTTGTCCAATTGAAAACGCAAACACAAATTGTGATTGTCTTGACCTGGCCACTTTGAATCTAGGACCTCACAGTTCTCAACCTTAATATATTGCTACTAGACCAATGAGGCGCTAATAAAGATAAACCGCGAAATATACATGTTAATATATCAGAAACTCTCTTGAATATTTACAAACACCGTGAAATATACATGGAAACTTGAATATTTACAAACATTTGCAACACTTCGAGCAAAAAATCCTCTCATTCCTTAAGAAAGACATTTCCTTCTATCTCCAGTCGGTTAACAAACGCTAAACTGAGAGCATTATACATTGTTATTCACATTTTTATTGCATTCTCGGTCACGAGAGGGCTTTAATTTAATATGGCCGCTCGATTTGTTTACAAAGGAAAAATTTATTCATGAAATTTGTTTTCAGACGGCCCCGGCAGGGCGGGCCGAAATGAACTTTCGTCTAAGTTACTCCGGGCCGGAATTTCCCTGCCTTGTGCGATAATCTTGATGATTCGTTGTGGCGGAGTATTGATTCAGGTTGTAATTGAAGAGATGTGTCTGGACTTAGTATTTAGTTGAGTGAAACTACCGCTATGGGTACAATTGATGCTCTATTAAAAGTAGTAAATACCCTGTTTTGTGTTCATATTTGGCTTTAATTACTTTATTTGTATCTTTGTTGTTTTTATAAATACTTTGTTTAAATTACTATTTGACAAGCTATAAAAATTTCTTCGAGTCAGACGAGAAATAAAAACAATAACTACCGTATTCAAAGATGTCAAGTAAGTTTATTTTTATTTTTTAGCTTGAATGATGAGACGAGCATGTCGCTCGCCTGATGCTAAGCATGCCATGCCTGCCTGCCCATAAACAGAAGCAACGCCACACAGAACTTTAAATGACAAAGCGTAGTAGCGCTCATCACCCCGAAACATAAATTGTTAAGTCTCATAATGTCCAGTACTTTCACTGATTTCAATGTCCTTCAAATCGGAACACAACAGTGCTTGCTACGCTGTAGCTTGACGGCAGAAATAGACAAAGCGGTGGTACCAACCCAGACGGCCTCTCGCATACGAGGGGTCTGTCACCTTGTAACTTTATTTAACTTACTATATGACAAGCTTTAACAATTTAATCGAGACACACGAGAAATAAAAACACTAACTGCCGCACTCAAAGACATCAACTAAGCTAAGGTATTAATTAAATATTTAACATACGCACTTATGCCTGTAATCCCCGAAGGGGTAGGCAGAGTTGTAACCCACATTTCGCCGAGCGTATCTCCGTCCCACGATGTGAAAGGGGGCGAGCCTATCGCTATACCGGGAACAAATTCCAGACTCCGGGCTGATACTGAGCATTTCGTAATAGAAAAACCCAATACCACTTTACCCGACCCGGGGATCGAACCTGATACCTCAGTGTTAGCCTCAATCGTAACGCGTACGCATTACAACTGCGCCACCGAGGCAGTCTTAAATATGTAATAAACTTGATTATTTGCGAGAGTAACTTAGTTACTAAATATAGAAATTATGATTGTTTCTATATTCAGTAACTGAGTAGAGATTTGACTGGATGCGGTTGTAGAAATCGTCGTATTCTAAGAAATTACTGAGTTACAAATATAGTTGATTGTTTTTTTTTTTTGAGTACAACATTTACACTTCTTTGGCAACAAATAGAACGAAACAGCAAAAAAAAAACAAATTAATTTAATCAAGATACTGAACTACGCATAGTTGAAAAGTTCCATCGCATTTTAAAATGAGCGCTTGAAACAGAAAAAAAGAGAACATTTAATTCTGTTACAGCGGCTAATTTATGGTAGCTTTTGTATTGCCTTTTTGAATGGATAAAAATACGTTGTGAAAAACTGTTTCGCCTTTTGTAAATCACCGCTTTACGCTGTTGACTCGCGGCGTATTGGGCTGTGTGTTTTCTATTTCCATTTTTTCCACGCAGTCTCAACATGTAAAGCGCGTGGCTCGAAAGCAATTTTAGACTCTGTTTAGATTTCTAAAAAGGCTTTATTTTTAATACCGCTCCGAATTCAATAAATGCAATAAATACACATTTTACTCTCAATAAGAATGAAACAATTCTTTTTTATTCCCTTGAATAACGGGAGGAGCGGGTCGCTTGCCCGATGGTAAGTTATACCTGCTTTTAAACAGAAGCATCATCACTCTTTAGAGTGGTAGAGCCACGCTGTAGACACTTGTATCTACAGGACGAATGGGCCGGCTCGTCCGGGTCGTTACCACTATCTCACAGAAAACCGGAGTAAAGTAGCAGCTTGCTGCTGCGTTTCGTACGGTGAGTGAGATATCCGGAGGCCCAAACCCCCTCCCCTTCCCAATCCCTTAATTATCCCTTTCCTTTAAGGTCGGCAACGCACCCATAATTCTTTTAGTATTGTGGGCGTACATGGGCGGTGTAGATCATTTACCATCAGGTGACCCACTTGCTCGTTTGCCGACCTATGCTATATAAAAATTTAAAAAAACTCACAACTTTGAATTGCAAAGTACTGCATAACACTGGATTATGCGCGTCAGCTTGATACATAAGAAGAAAAGAAAAACAATGCTTATTCACTGCTGCTTGACGGTAGAAATAGGCAAATCGGTTCTATCTTTCCAGGCGGCCCCCTGCATACGATGGACCTTCCTCTTAAAAGACTATAATATAACGCTACCCTAATTACTCAATAAATATTAAAACTCATTCAATATTGAATACCTCTGAGGCGTACAGGGCGAGCAGACTGAACTGCGTGGTCGATTCTCGCATGGAGAAACTAGGTATATGAAAATATTTGTTTCCGATTCTAAGTAGGGACTGAAATTATTAGATAGTTCTTGATAGATTAGGTAATAATTGAACGATCATACTAAACGCGTTTTGATCTAAAATCTAAATGAAAGATTTCAATAAATTTCGATATTTTATAACACTACACGATTCTACACTAATATTATAAAGAGGAAAGATTTGTATTTTTGTAACGAATAAACTTAAAAACTACTGGACCGATTTCAAAAATTATCACTGAGTAACATAGGCTTAGTAACGTACTTTTTATCCCGGAAAAGGCCGTTCACGCGGGCGGAACCGCGAGCAATGGCTAGTAAATAATATCTTTGTTGTTTCGTACCGACATGATACGACGGTGTACGATAATAAAATATTAAGAAACTGGAATATATGCTATATATAAGTTTCTGCTAGCGAGTCGCGACCAGTCTTAATCTAGTTTCAACAGTATGGCAGATCAAAAACTGACGTACCCTCTCCTGCAGTGTTGCTAGCGGCGAAATAAAATTATCCCTTTACACGATCCTACATTTTACAATATATTTTGCGCATCACATAATTGAGGTCTCAAGGGTGTAAGCATAGAAAATTTAATATGGAAACTTTATTTAAACAAGTGATTAACTCTAACTCTAGACTGAGGAATCTCAATATTATTAATGTGAATATTTGGATGTTTGTGAATTTTAATCGATTTCGCCTTAACGGCTAAGCGGATTTGGATAATATTTGTCATACATGCAGGTATATCGTGACAGGTATAAGAACATAGACTACTTTATCTTGATAAAAGACATTAACGCGATCGAAGCCGTGCTTAAAAGCTATTTTAATATATTTTTTATTGAACACGACTCAAAATTAATTTTATTTTAGCTTACTAGTTTTTGTGTCGGCTTTTTTGTAAAAAAAGTGTTTTTATTTTGATTGTTACTGATTTTTGCGATTTTATTACAAAACATAGAAGAAGTATATAACTAACTAGCATTTACTCGCGGCTCCTCTCACGTAAACGGCCTTTTCCGGGATAAAAAGTAGCCTATAACCATCTATCTCTGAACAAAAATTCATCAATATTGGTTCAGCGATTTAGGCGTGAAAGCGTAACACACAAACTCACTTTCGCATTCATAATATTAAGTTAGGATGATAAAACATTTATTAGGGTAGTTTAATAGGGTGAGAATATGTAGCAATGTTGGGTGTTTTGATTATATATGGCAACATTAAACTGTGATGAACACTTCAAATCCGCGCCAGAATTGTACATCACATGACCTTGTGCTGGCCGCTAAGCTAGCTTAGTTTTCCATTACCACTGCTCTCCCGGGGAAGCCTTGGATTTTCGGGATTTTGAATAATATCCTTTTGTACATAAATACTTATTTCTTTATAAATTCTATGCAGGTATTTCAACGAAGATCTGGAGTTTCGTGGAAATTAAATGATGAAGATAAAGGCTACCATTTTTTATACATACGTAAGCCTATATCCTTGAAGGGGTAGGCAGAGATGTAAGTAGTCCACCCCCGCTAGGCTTTCAGGCATAAGTTCCATTCCCGGGAAACTCAAGTATGATTTGTCAAATCTAAAATTGCGATTATCCGACCTAGGATTTGAATCGAATATCTAAACTAGGTGGTAGCCCCCTCGTATACGAGAGTTCGTCTGGATTGGTACCACTGCTTTGTCTATTTCTGCCGCCAAGCAACATTGTGTAAGCACTGATGTGATTCGGTTTGAAGAACATTGGAGCCAGTAAAACTACTGGGCATTATGAGACTTAACATCTTATGTCTCGGGGCGATGAACGCTATCCAATGCCATGCAGTGCTTGGTAATTAAAAGTTATGTGTGGTGTTGCTCTGTTTATGGGCAGGCGTGGCGTTAACCATCAGGCGAGCGACTTGTACCTCTTGTCAAACAAGCTAACTAAATAGACCAATTTTAATGTGGTTATTAGCCGACTTCAAAACAAATCAATCAATTCAATCTTTTTTTTATTTGAAATCAATCATCACGGTTCTTATCTTAGTTTAAAGAAAAACTGTACAACCGTATAACTAACAAATATTTTTTCTAGCTAATGGACGTCGGCGATTTTTAACGATGCGACGCGATGGTAATTCTCAATATACTTTACATAGTTTTTTTGTATACGCACTCACGCCTGTAATCCCTGAAGGGGTAGGCAGAGGTGTACCAGTACACCCACATTTCGCCGAGCGTATCTCCGTCCCACAATGTGATAGGGGGCGAGCCTATCGTCATACCGGGCACAAATTCCAGACACCGGGCTGATACTGAGCATTTCGTAATAGAAAAACCCAATATCACTTATACCCGACCCGGGGATTGAACCCGATACCTCAGCGTTGGCCTCAATCGTAATGCGTACGCATTACAACTGCGCCACCGAGGCAGTCACTCCGTCAAATGTGAATCGATATAGATGTTTCTTTTTTATTCGGTAGTTCTATAGGGTCATTCGGTGGTGGTCTCATTTAAAGGTTAGGTTATATTTAATGAGTATTTACTCAGACGTGGTGAAATAATTCAATTGTCAAAAATGATTATATTATGAACAAAGGCGGTTTAGATTTCAATACCACTCAAATTTTTTATACAGGCATTAAATTTTCTTTAAGAATTAGGAAGTTATTTTACTTCCATTTTCCTCATTTAATAATAAATTATCCATTAAGAGCTTTCTTCTTGGGCTTTGAAAATAAAGTTAGTTTAATTCGACTATACTTTATTATTCTGACCTTACTCTATCTTTTTAAAAGGTATAGTTTCTTTATTAAATCATTGACTTGAGTAGTTTTTATAGTAACTTATTAATTTATTACACAAACGATTTAACTTATTAATTTATTAAATCTGACTTACCTAGGTATATATAAAAATGTCATTTTACAATCTTTACATATTTTACGAGCCTATCCAATGATAGTACATATGCCTATGTGCAATAAAAAAAAACATCACTTAGTTACACGTATGGAGAGCAACATGATTTTTATTCTTAATTTCACTACTCTTATGTGTAGCAGTTCATAGAATACACTTAACATTCAAATTTCAGCCATATAGTGCTGAAATTTGGATGCTAATAATCTCCGAGTGGCTGTGACATACGGACGGACAGACCGGCATGATGAAATTATAAAGGGTGTTTAGCGTCTGGCTATGGAAGTCTAAAAACTCAGTGAAATTAGCAATCCAGAGCCCTATACAATTCGGAAGATGATTGTTTTTTTTTCGTAAAAATTATCTTTTATTTCGAAATCTAATAGCACTGACTCGAAGTCGTATGATGGTTTCAAAAGCCCACCATTTATGGTATATAAGAAAAAAAATATTTTAGCTGCAGTTGTGAAGTTAAGTCCAAAAGTCAACATTCATTAAAAATAAAATGCGAAATAATTTTTAAACTACGCATTTTCGGGCAACATAGTTTCTTTTGCTTTCTGCCTAACGCTATCCCGGCTAAATGCCAGAGTCCGCCTTCCCATCGTAAGCAAATAATAGGTATTAAATTTATATACACACATTTACACACCTAATAAATTTCATCTCGGAAAAAGACATTCACGCGGCCGGAGCTGCTAGCGATAGATAGTTTCCTATAACGTTTATACACAGGCCACAAGCCACGCGAGCTTGTAAAGCTTTCGGGAGGTAGTCACAACGTATTTCTGGTATTATTTTAACACCTCTGGAGGCTTTCAGTATAATTAAATGATGGTTACCGATAAACGCTTTTAAGCTGACACGGAATTTAGTTTAGCTTGTTACCTCGCCAAAAATTGAGGATATTTTTCGGTTGTGGACTGTATAATGAAGAGTAAAATGTTTATTTATTTTTTGAATGCCGCTCGGCTATTTCGAGTTATGTTAAAGTAAAATTGATAATAATTAGTTTTTGCTCGAGGCTTCGTTCGCATGCGAGCCTATTCCGTCATATTTCCGAGATAAACTGATTTTGTTTTTCGATTCTAAAAACACATTGGGATGACCAGAAATAGAAGCTATCAACAATGTGGTGATAGGATCGCCCTTGTCACATCATGGGACCGAAATAAGCTCTACAAAGCGTGGTAGCACTAATTGCACCTCTATCTTATTAAGCGTGATATGTCTACTCTTACTGTCCCTGACTGATCACTGCCTCGGTGGCGCAGTTGTAATGCGTACGCGTTACCAATGAAGCTGACGCTGAGGTCTCGGGTTCGATCCCCGGGTCGGGTAAAAAGTGATATTGGGTTTTCCTATTACAAAATGCTCAGTATCAGCCAG
Source organism: Mimas tiliae (assembly GCA_905332985.1). Classification (NCBI taxonomy): domain Eukaryota; kingdom Metazoa; phylum Arthropoda; class Insecta; order Lepidoptera; family Sphingidae; genus Mimas; species Mimas tiliae. The sequence continues at coordinate 3,484,005 of HG995254.1, forward strand.
GTGTCTGGAATAGGCTTGCCCCCTATCACATCATGGGACGGAGATAGGCTTGGCGAAATATGGATGTACTGGTTACACCTCTGCCCACCTCCTCGGGGATTACAGGTGTTATGTATGTATGTCTACACTGTTTACTTTTTTTCGAGTACATCATACACGTATATTTTTTATTTATTTGTCTTTTACACCTCCCATTATTAATTATGTGGCAACCTTGAAAACTTACTTACTAAATAGTATATTACAATTTTTTTTTCTTAACGTTAAACCTATTTTTCATTTACCATACACGTATTGAATATAACATCTCACAATGAGATCGGCACAGCCAACAAGGCGACAAAAAAGTCAAGTTCACCATGACGCACGTTTTAAAAAGTGGTATTTTTACAATTACAAAAGGCTGGTAATGTAAAGGAAGGGCCGTCGAGGGTTGGAAAGGCATTGTTCCCGCTGCTGAACGCTTAAATCTTCCGTCTCGGCACACGGTCGAGATTTACCGACATATCACCTGCTCGCATCGGTTTAGCTTTACAATGTATAATATGCTTTGTGCTATTTTACGAGAGTTTTATTTCCATTTTATCCTCATCTAATTTTTATTTTCCTTTCAATAAAGCTTTTAGGTGGCTCTTTGTTAGGCTGAGATGGGATGTGGACACTGAAAATCGATATGTATAGATTGTGCTTTTAAATCATTCACAGATCATAATGGTCCAAATGGCACTTAGTGGTCCAAATATTCAAGTTAGCTTTTCTTTCTTTCTGCGTTGGGTTATCACCTCTTAATGTACCTTGGTACATTTCCCAATGTTTTAATGTCCCAATTTAATCTCGAATTAATCATTAATGTCAGGGTATCTAATGATTTTGTGCCCAACTGGCTAGCGACCACCGTACACATGGTCAACAGTGACACTTTCCGGTGAGTCGTGGTCCGAGACTAGTCCGTGGATAGGTATTTATTAACGTCACGCTGGCATAATTCTGGTGACTGACGAGAGATGCAATATCTTTCGATGGTCAATAAATTTGATGAAAATGCTTTCAAAGACACATGACCCATTACTGAAATTTGTAAATACACTCTCTTAAAACATTTCTAAAACTTCGCTTCCTTCCTTGTTGTATTACATATTAAATATATTTTATGTAGAGTTGAGCGTGTGTATACCTAGAGCAATTTGCTCATATCTCGGCGAACGATTCAGTGGAACCTGGATTGCAATATCCGTAGTGTACATCGTATGAAAACTTTAAAACATGAATTTTCTGGATATTCCTTAAGCAAATTAATGGAATTTGTATTAGGCAAGGTGGTTAATATGTTGTATTTTTAACTTATTTAACATAAAGTGTGTTCCAATTCTTGATTAAGAGTGTAATTATACCATAGGCCGGCAAACGAGCAAGTGGGTTACCTGATGGTAAGTGCTCTCTACTTTGTCAGTAATAATTTTATGCGAATTCGAAAACTGTGAACGTATTTGTTACTCATACTAGACCTACAGAACATAGTTATGTCAAGTATTGGCTTTAATTTTATACATACGCACGCTACACGCCCGTAATCCCCGAAGGGGTAGGCAGAGGTGTAACCAGTACACCCACATTTCGCCGAGCGTATCTCCGTCCCACGATGTGATAGGGGGCGAGCCTATCGCCATACCGGGCACAAATTCCAGACTCCGGGCTGATACTGAGCATTTCGTTATAGAAAAACCCAATACCACTTTACCCGACCCGGGGATCGAACCCGAGACCTCAGCGCTAGCCTCAATCGTAACGCGTACGCATTACAACTGCGCCACCGAGGCAGTCTTTAATTTTATACCTTTTATTTTCCTCAAATATCAAATTCGTATAATACTAAACAAATACCTTGAAACTATGAACTAAAAGGAATTTAACAGAGGCAACCAAACCAGGCACAGGCTGTATCTTGGGCAGCCAAATAAAAAAATATATACAATATTTTATGGTGAGCCTTACAAACAGAAATAAACTAATTAAAATTACAGAAATTATATCTATTTTAAACACACAAAATCCTATTTTTAGATCAAGGGACAACACAATACTAAGCTGCGTCAAAGATGATCTTAAAATACTTTTTCTTTTGACAAAAGTCACCCCGGTCGTTATCACGAAACTCGTCTGTCTTAATTGTTTTCAATGTATCTGTATTTTCCTCCTTTTGGATACTTTTTGTTAAGAAAAATCATTTCATCATTAGACAGGACCGTTGTCGAGACATTGGTTTAGTTTTAAAAATGTATTCATGTTTTGTTATATTGTTTTTTATAGGTAACCAAAAGGTTTCAATGCGGCATCTGTCCGACCTAACTAGATATCCAATAGAAACTCGGTCTTGCTTTAGTCCAAGACCTACGCAAGCAACATAACTTTAAAACTGTCAAAAAAAATGAAAAGTCAAATATAACATTTTACCAATTTTTAGAGGTGTTTTTGGAGTCGATGCCTATGCCTGGTAACTGAAATTCTCTCTCTCTTAAAGTGGTAGAGTCACGCTGTAGGCTGTCTTGTCTATGATGTTTTAGTGGTATAAAAATGGCGCGTAAAACCATGTGAACCAAATTTAGGTTTTTACGAGTGGTAGAGCCACGCTGTAGACTATTTTATCTACAGCATGAATGGGCCGGCTCGTCCGGGTCGTTACCACGGTCTCACAGAAAACCGGCGTAAAGTAGCAGCTTGCTGCTGCGTTTCATACGGTGAGTGAGATATCCGGAGGCCCAAATCTCCCTCCCCTTCCCAATCCCTTATTATCCCTTTCCTTTAAGGTCGGCAACGCACCCATGATTCTTTTGTATTGTGGGCGTACATGGGTGGTGGAGATCGCTTACCATCAGGTGACCCACTTGCTCGTTTGCCGACCTATACTATAAAAGTAAAAAAAATAATAGGTATATAGAACCACACCGCAGCTAATCTCTGTCGAATCAGACTTAAAATACAATAAAAAGCAACCGAATTGAGAACCTCCTCCTTTTTTGAGATCGGTCAGAAAAGTTACCCATTTTTTTATTGCAATATTTTATGACTATACTGAATTAATTTTCGCATTTAGTTGATCATCATTGACAATTTATAAAGAAGCTGCAAGTAAGTTAATTATAAAGCAATATTCGCATCCATAATGAATCGTCGCGTCGGCTGATTCACGCTTAATACATGGCTCTTGAATATTAAAAAGTTTCAGAGAATAATTTCTTTTTCGAGCCAAGTTTCCCCTTTAATTCATAACAGGAGGTCGGCATTTATCACGTTTTGTTGTTTATGGCTCACTGAATGTTGCCATAATTAAATTTATTGTGCGGACATAACTGCCAGTTCGTATTATTTACAGAGTTTCATTTCCGATTTTTCTTTTTTTCGGAGCCACTTGAACAAATGTGTCAGTTAGTGTTTGCCTTTCGGGTAAATTGTTTTCTGGCAACATTTTTATTTTATTCAGTTTTTAAACATAGATCACTGTAACAACATTTTTATTCAAACATCTACACGATACACTAAAATTATATATGTAAACTAGCTGTTGCCCGCGGCTCCGCCCGCGTGAATGCCTATTTCCAGGATTAAAGTAGCCTAGTGGGCGCATCAAGCGAGTCCCGGTAAGAAACGCGCTTGACAAAAATACTAATGTCGCTATTAAAAAATAGGGGTTGATCGTAAAGGGTTGAAAATTTAGGGTTGTATGTATTTATTAATGCTGCATCATAAAAAAATAAAAACAAAAACTTTTGTCTAAAAAATAAAAACATATATTTAGGGGTGGACCACCCTTAACATTTAGGGGGATGAAAAATAGATGTTGGCCGATTCTCAGACCTACCCGATATGCACACAAAATTTCATACAAATCGGTCCAGCCGTTTCGGAGGAGTATGGGAACGAACATTGTGACACGAGAATTTTATATATAAGATAGTTATTTTGTATATAAGGGGCAATAACTTAAATACTACTAGACCGGCTGCGCGGTATATAGAAATTGTTCCACTAAGTTACGGTCAATTGACCGCAACTCAATATTCCCATCTCGCTTACAAGAGTAAGTAGAAGTAGGGATTCTAGTTAAGAAACTAGAATCCCGCTCTGGCTCATTTTCTGTCAGCTGTGAAACTGTGAACCAATTTGAATCCTAGACAACCCGCCTAGTAGTATGTAGGTATTGAAGTCTGATAGGGGGTAATCTTTGAAACTATTGAACGGATTATAAAAGTATTAGCATTAATTAAAGAAAGAAAGGAAGAAATACTATTTATTTATAAAAAAAGCTACATTATCCGTGTGTAAAAATAACTTTGTGAATTGTGATGAATGATATGTGAGATTTCAGTAAGATAAATACTTTTTGTTATCTTCTGAGAAAATAAATGTAATTGTATTTTGTCTGTAAGAGATTTTTTGTAATCTTTTGATAAATAAAATGTATTTAGCTTTAAACCTTTTATTATGGCGGAGCCGCGAGTAAACAATTGCATTAAATAAATATTAGCATTTGAACTAATTAGTAGTACGAGTAGTAGTAGGAAAATGTATATACCTCCATAGCCCATACACACTAAGTTAGCGTGGGTTGCACTATTCGTCAATTAAAGTTAAAGCTATTGTTACTAGATAAATAAATACATGTGGGCAACATTGGCATCGCTAGTACCATCTGCGTGCCGTTGCGATAGCGGCGCCACCCAATGCTTTATATATGGCGAACTACCCAAACGGAGGCGCACTTACTTTTGAATTTTGTTACTGTACCTTAGTTGTTTAATGTGAAATAAAAGTTAAGGTAAATAAATACACCCATCAGACACACACATAGTCCTGACCCCACACTAGGTTAACCTGCATCGTGGGTATCAGGAACTACGAGGGACTTGCAGTCCCACAACACCCATGGTTGACATCTATTGCTTTGAAATTTTGATAGTAGTGAAAATAAATGATACAACCTTTAAATAAGGTAATCCATTGTTAGTTACAGTAACTTTAACTGAGGGTTGGTGCAATCCACGTTTAGTGTTAAACCAAGGCAGCCCGTAGGCTTAATCGTAAAGCTATGTTGTTTGAACTGTTTCCTTAATTGCTTATTATTACGAGTTGGCCGTCATCTGCAGAAATTGTTAACAAAGCGAGAATGTTCCACAAATTCTTTGCGTTATTATTGCCAGTTAACAATTTAACTATAAAGATGACTCAAGTTCTTTTAAAATATGCAAATAAAGAGATATAGATAGATTCTAAAAATTACGTTCAGGTGTCTATGAGAATGCAAAGCAAGTAATTAAATTACAAAATATCTATTTAGCTTATTCTACGTCAGTTTCATTACTGGTAGCAAAGACCTTAATGTATACTACTAGAAAAGCTGCGCGTACATAGGAATTGCGCCACTAAGTTACGGTCAATTGACCGTAACTCAATATTACCATCTCGCTTACTCTCTAGAACCCCTCTTACGCTCCTAGTCTGTGAGCTGTCAAACCCCCGCCTTATGTGACACAATTTTACTTCTAAATAAACCGTCTAGTAGAACACATTAACTTATTTGACTAGTACGAGATGGGTACGAGTAGATCTTTTTCTTCTTTTATAATTCATAGTTTTCGTTATATTTCAAGAGTATATGAATTTTGCCTTTTACTCTTTGTCGAAATGTACCTTCTGATGGTAAAGTCCTTGCTCAGAGACTCAAAATTCGTGACTTACAACCTCCTTCATCCAACAATACCATCAGGTCATCCATCATAATAGAAGCAATCCACTCCACAAAGTTGGCTTATTAATAAACAATCAAGATTCATATTTGAAAGTAATTAATTGATAATTGAAAACCGTTTGATAAATAATGGCTCGCTACAATTTCTCAAGGCTTTTGAATTTTGACAAGTTTTAATTTAATTTGCGCCCAAATTTAATCAATGATCAAATTAGTGTCAATTAGCAAGTTTCTGGTGTGAACAAGGGATGCCCTTTGTATTAATTTGAAATGAGAACTGATTGATATTTAATTTACTTTTATACTATCATAGTGGCCAGTTTAGGCGAAACGCTTTCCAGTCAGTCAATGACTTCAGGCTGGCATGGTCGATAGATGGAATTATAAATAAATAAATACACCCAACAGTCACACACATAGTCCTGACCCCACACTAGGTAAACCTGTATCGTGGGTATCAAGAACTACGAGGGACTTGCGGTCCCACAACACCCAGACCCAAGACAAATATTTGTGAATCAGACAAACATTTGTCTAAGTGGGGGAATCGAACCCACGGCCTCGCGCTTCGCAACCGGCTACAAGTTGTTATTATTGTACAATTGTTTTACTTTTCACATCATCTGCTCTATATGCACTACTCTACAACTAAAGCGAAATCGACACACGACAAATACGTTTACAGGCATGGCTATTTTTGCCTCCATTCTATGCGAATAGCACGCATGGCCAGCTTAAAAGCACTGTTTCACGTTTTATAAACCTCGCAGTGAATACAATCTCCGTGGTGAACGGACAACCGCGTTGGCATTGTAAAAAACCTTTCGCCGAGCATCGCTGCATTCGTGTGAAAAAAGAAGAATATTGTCAGGTTGTGTATGAGATTTTGTAGTATGTTCCGTATATTTGAAAGCTGTGCTTTGACTTTGACGGCGTAAAATGGCTCCATATATGTACACAGCGACAGCGACCACCCGAAAATGTGGCGAAAACCCACCATAGTAGCTTGAGGCGAGTCACGCTTCGGAGTTACCTAGTATAATAATTATATCCAGTAACTTACATCACGCCTGTAATCCCAGGCAGAGGTATAACCAGTACACCCACATTTCGCCCACATTTCCGTTCCATTTTATGATAGGGGCAAGCCTATCGCCATGTGCCTCATGCACAATTCCAAACTCTGGGTTGATACTAAGTATTTCATGGTAGAAAAACCCAGTATCACTTTACCTGAACTGGGGATCGAACCCTAGACCTCGCACAGCAGACTTGCCACGTAGACCTCGCACAGCAGACGTATACCACGTATGCATTACAACTGCGCCACCAAGGCGCACTACTAAATATGAGGATCTCTAAAAATTGCACCACGATGGAAATTAGATTACGCGCAGCACTGCACGTATTACGTACGCTGAGGTTATTAACATATTTTTTAAAGTAAAAATACTCTTTGAAAATTTTAATATAAATTAAAATTTGGATGGTTTCGCACGAGAAAATTGGATGTATTTTGATGACGGCTTAATTTTGAATTCTCGTATTTTTTTAATATATAATAGAGTGGAATTCTTGACGATATAAAATGTACGCACATATTCATATTTTGAGTTAAAGAGGTAGAGAGATTTTTTACCGACTGCCTCGATGGCGCAGTTGTAATACTCGTACGTACGTGTTACAAATGCGCCACCAAGGCAGTCGGTGACGCAAGTCATCTATTTTATTTTGTAATATCTGAACCCAAAATATTTTTCTTATAGTTGTCTTTATTTTTTAAAACACGCACAAATTAATATTACTATTTTAATGACACTTTCCTTTAAAACAACTTCATAAAACTGATGAAGAATCAGGCTTACTCAATGCACTAGGACTTAGGTGGTAGGACTTTCGTATGCGAGAGTCCGTCTGGGTAAATACAATCGCGTTGTCTACTTCTGTCGCCAAGCTGCAGTGTCTAAATATTGTTGTTAATCGGACGGACATGGTAGCCATTTTAATTTATTATTTATTGAGCATTACGACAAGATGGATCGACGACCTGAAAAGGGTTGCAGGAAGCCGAAGGATGCATGCCGCTTCCAACAGGTTGGCCTGGAAGGCATTAGGGGAGGCCTATGTTCAGCAGTGGACGTCTTGTGGCTGATGATGATGATGATGATTACGACAGTTAACATCTTGTGTCGCAGGATTACGAGCGCAGTGCAGTGCCACTCCGTGCTTTGTAATTCAAAGCACGTTCTGGGTCGTGTTGCAATTGTTCATGTGCAGTCGTGTAGCTTACCATCAGGCGAGTGGCTTGCTCGTCTCGTCATTCGGCTGTATAAAATACAATTCCATTATCATTTCGAATTCGAAGCACTGCTATAAACCACTACTAAACTGCAATCAAAACTTTTCTTTCAACCTTTTATAAAATAAAATGTTTTTAACACGCAAATTTTATTATCCAATGAGAAAATAAAAGTTTTTATCTCAAACCACTATTACAATGACAGGTAATTTATTTATAAAACAGTGTGGTATACTTCAAATTCACAAAAAGCTATTTATTATTCAATTTATTACGAATCATTCGAAGTTGAGTTTGCTAAGTAAATAAACGTGTTAGTTTCAATATCTTGAGACGAATATGATTTTTTTCTGATAATGGACTTTTTGTGTGGTTTGGATGCTTCTTTATTGTGAATTGCGGTTTGAAACTCGAGTGTTGCGACATTTCAGAGGAGAACAGAAAACTTTACATACATACATACGCACTCACGCCTGCAATCCCCGAAGGGTGTAGGCAGAGGTGTAACCAATACACCCACATTTCGCCGAGCGTATCTCCGTCCCACGATCTGATAGGGGGCGAGCCTATCACCATACCGGGCACAAATTCCAGACTCCGTTTTGATACTGAGCATTTCATAATAGGAAAATCCAATACCACTTGTACCCGACCCGGGGATCGAACCCGAGACCTCAGCGTCAGCCTCAATCGTAACGCGTACGCATTACAACTGCGCCACCGAGGCAGTCTTAACAAAACTATACAGCTCTTGTGCTATCTCTAAAATAATATTATACATATTATATAAAGTTTTAGGTTATGGAAAATTAAGCCTTCTAGATATGGAACGATTAATCGAACCATCAATCGTTAAGAGAATTGTAACAATCTGTTGCTACTTGGCGTTGGGTTATACACGAAAAATCAGTAGTTTCTATGACTCTATGTCTCGTCACGAAACAAATTAGGTGGTAGGTCCATTGTATGCTGGAGGCGTGCTCCACGTGGGCAGAGGGGCATTGCGAACTCATCGCAGAATTGGGAGACGACCTTTTTTACCGGCTGTGTTTAAGGCCATGGCCGAGAACGAGAGTTCGTGGAACGCTATGACCGCCTTCTCTGAAACAGTCATGACCGAACAAGTGTACCTGTACACCGTTGGGCTTTAATCTATGGGAGTCGGACATAGCCGCTCTGAATGACCACGCGGTGGAGCGGTACCAATAAAGGGTTTCCCAACGTTAAAAAAAGGTCCGTCGTATGCGAAAGATCGTTTGTGTTGATAACACCGCTTTATCTTTTTCTGTCGCCAAGCAAAAGTGTTGTGTTCTGGTTTGAAGTACACGAAAGCCAGTAAATTTACTGGTTATCATGAGACTTAACAACTTATGACTCGAGGTTGCAAACGCAGTACAACACGTAGTGCTTTACAATTTAAAGTTCTGTGTGGTGTTTAACGAAATCGCAATGGCTAGATTAAAATTACAAATTAAATCTGGAATATTTGTTTGCACTTCCGCAATCGCTTGTCCTTTTCTTCATCTATTTTCATTTAAATTTTATTTTATTTACCTATTGTTTCAATATACAAATATAATTATATCATTCGGAATATAAATTGTTAATAACAAGATAGTCAAATCGGGCGACGGGTCGAGGAGCTTTTTAAAAGACTGTTCAGAGTGAAGATCTTTATTAGACTGAATATTCATGTACAATTTCCCTATTTATAATGTGGAGCGATGTAAACAACACGCATTACTTATTCTAGAATGTTCGACATGTTGACAATGAAAGTGCTGAGGTAGCGTCTGGAGCACGCCTGTGATGTCTCAAATTACATAAAAACAACATGTACTTGTTCTAAGACGTGTTGACAATGAAAGTGCTGAGGTAGCGTCTAGAGCACACCTGTGATGTCTCAAATTACATAAAAACAACATGTACTTGTTCTAAGAACTGTTTACTGTTTTACAAAATGTGCTTAGCTTGCGTCTGTGGTACGTCCTGTGATGCGACACCATCAGATCGTACACATACTCTAGGATACGTAACTAGATACACGACCTTAGCTTTCACATGTGTAAATAAACATTATTATTGTGTTTTTAAAGATGACACAGATTTGTTCATTTTATGTCGACAGCAACGATTATATATTATAAAAAAAAAAACTTGTGTAATACATATTACATTGTATGATATTGTGTCATGACATGGAAATTGAGAGCAAGTGATAGCTCAGTGGTATGGACTGTCGAGACGAAAGTCGCAGGTTCGAAACCAGCCCCAAGTGCATACACCTCTGATTTTTCTAAGTTATATGTGTATTAATTGTTAATTATCACTTGCTTTAACGGTGAAGGAAACATCGTGAGGAAACCTGAGAAGTTCTCCATAAGAATTTCGAAGGTATGTGAAGTCTGCCAACCCGCATTAGGCCAGCGTGGTGGACTAAGGCCTAACCCCTCTCAGTCAGTAGAGGAGGCCCGTGCCCAGCAGTGGGACGTTATATACAGGGCTAGTATTATTATTAAAATCGACAAAAATCACAGAAATCTAGAGACCAATGCCTCATTAGCTCTTGTATTCATAAACTTTACTAGATACCCCATAGTGTTAACAAACGCACAGTGTCGACTGCCGTACACGTGATTGGTCCTTTTTGAGTGCCAAACAAAAATGAACCAATCATGTGTACAGAAATCTATGCTTAGTTAAGAGATCACTTGAGTATTGTTCTTGAATATGGATTTAAATGTCGTCGCGTTTATGCTGAACCAAAATTATTACAAATTTTAAAGAAAACTGCTCACAATCCCCTTAAGAAGTCACTGTAAAATGCCCTTTACACAAACTGGCTTACTATAAACACAATTTCACAAGAAAATAAAGTACAAGTTGAATTCAATTTTAGAAAGCACCTTTTCTTCAATATACTCTTTTCATATTAAAAATAAGTCGCATAACAAAAGATACCAATTCAATACAAATTGAAATAGCTAACACAAAAAAAACTCAATCGAAGGAGCATATGTTTTATGTTGAATTTATCGAATAGTTACAAACTATATTAAAGTTGTAGAGGAGGAGAAATAAGGGTGAAATTGCGTGCAGAGGGCCGCGACACGGTGGCTGGCTTATCTTTAAAGGTGGCCGTATATTGAACCGACTTGTAATATAAGAATCGCGAAAATATTTTTTTGTAGAATCCATCGTAACGTAGCGAATTCGGACAGATTTAAATTGATTATTATCAGATGTTTTAATGATATACTCATATTTTTAGTGCATTTTAAGACTACAACTTACTACATTAGTATTATACGCTGTCCCACTTGTACAACGATCTTAAACCCAGTTTAACCCACTAAACCTATTTATGATACATCAAATCATATGATAATTTGACTTAAGTAAAAAGTTTAGTGAGACAAGCTCGATTTAGGATCGACGTTCAAGTGGGCCTAAGGCAATGATAAACTCAAATAACAAACGCTATTTAAAGAAATACATCACTGTGCATTAAACGCGCTTTTATAGATAGAAGACAACGTCGAACATCACATACAAATATAAATAAAAACGACGCTTGTTTGCTAATTGCCGCTATACTTCCTTCTTCTTCTTCCACCTCCCTTATCCCACTCGCAGTGAGATCAGTGCAACATGCTTTTTAACACATGTTACAGAAATATTCGGCTTTTAGTTTTTACAATCGGCCACCTACCTGACTTCCACCCCTCTGGGGAGTGCTGCTATACTTCCTTCAAAATCATCCTACACTGTTAATAAATGGAACTTGGAAGATACCTAATATGAATTTGTATTATTATGTAGCGTGTTTATTTCTGCTAGATGACCGCATAAAATTTCTTTGTCACCTCACACCCTTAGCTTTAATTTTGAGTGGAAGAGCCACGCTGTAGACAGTATTGTATTACAGCATAAATGGGCCGTCTCGATCAGGTCGTCATTACTGTCTCACAGGAAATCGATATAAAGTAGCGATTTGCTGCTGCATTTCGTACGGTGAGTGAGATATTCGGAGGGTCAAATCCCCCTCCCCTTTGCAATTCCTTTATTATACCTTTCCTTTAAGGCCGTGCTATTCTGGTATTGTGGGCGAACATTGCTGTGTGCTTGCTCGTTTGACGGCCTATGCTATTAAAAATATTTTCCAGTTACTCGGTTACATGTCGGTGTAACAAGGTCGTGTTGGATGCCGCAGTGAATCTCCACCGTTCGACTAAACTTGGGAGCTCTTGAAAACGGTCTGCAACTTGTAAAAACTTGTAAGTAGTGTTGGGAATGAAATAAAAAGGCCCGACACAATGGCTTCAGAATTTGTTCGTACTTTCTATACACATTACTTAATTTATCAAACATTTTCTACATTGTTCAATTAAATGTTATTTACTTTTAAAAATCGTTTTCCTAAACTATTATTGTGTACCAGATATAATATCAACTTATATGCATAACATACATCATCAATTACACTAAGTCAGTTTATTAATATCCATTTTTCAAAATTTTTTACCGGCTTCTAGTAGATTTTATCTACATTGTTGCCAGTTTTAAATAAATTCGATTTGTAATAATGATCACCACAATCCTTTTCATTCAATAGTGTCTTGTCAGTATCATGTGCGATCTAATGTTTCTTGACATTTGAATATGTACATTCACAAACTTACAATCAGAATTATTGATATAACATATTAGATTCAAGGCTTCGAAGGACTTTAAAGTTCAAAGAGGAATAGACTTATTAAAGTAATCACTGTCAATAAATAATGTTTTGTCTGCGATTATTTTTTAAAATATAACAATTGATCTTTCTTTAGCATTTAAATATTGGCCAGTAACATGATTTCATGGATTTTGTAAATACCAACCACTTGTATTTATTAAGCCATATAAAGCTTTTTTATTACGTATAAGATGAGTGTGAGCCACCAACATATTAAGTCCACAGCCAACCTCACCTGCACATGGTACACTCTGCTGATTAACGGACGAGACAATAAAGAAATTCGGTTGCCGTTCCGGGTTGTGGGGGTTTGTCGGCGGGTCGCCCCAATTATTATCAACTTGTGGTAGTGGAAGATCGGCCCTACTCTACTGTAGTAGGGTATTCTCATCGAACCTCTATTGAAGAAAGGCATACTTACAAGAATTTATATTAAAATTTTAATGTTGCATCTAACACAAAACGATTGTCTTTAAAATGTTTTTAAGTGACAGTATTTGTGTGTTACGCCCGAATACTGAAACGCTACTTGGGCATTTATTATCGTTTTAAGTTAAGTATCTCGTATCTGTCAAAATTGTATGAAATAAGTAGCCTTTAGACAGTCAGCCATTGAGTAGCGTTTGATTATTCGGTTGTTAGTGTTTTAAAATCTTTGACAAATTTGTATTCTCAAAAAAACGTAACCTAATTTTTAGCTCCAAAAATCTTTTGTCTCAAACACAGCGCGTATCTCAAAACATTATGCTATAATATTCTATTACGAGTCAGAAACGCGTTTAGCAATCGTGAGGCGGCGAAAAAGAAACAATAAAATGTTACGATCGGATGAGAGGAAGGTCGTTTGATAAGTGACACTGGGGAAGGGATGTCTAAACTAACTGAAAGAAATCGATTCTTGTATCGTGTGGAGATGAATCGATTTTTCAAAACATGATGATACTAATATCATTACGGCCTAAAAGAGGATTCCTTTTACAGAAGACAGCAGTTCAGCTATGCCCTAACATTGTCGATGTTCACTTTATAATCGAAATCTATTATAACTTATATTCTTGCCTGCCAAATCCAGCAATGATTAGCAATAAATAAATCTTTAAACGTAACTGGGGAGACATGAGATTATGTTTTTATGTTATGATTAACATAATTATGCTACGTAGTCAAGTGCCTCTAATATATATCCCACCTTATTATTCATTTGGGCTGGATTCAATATTTTATGTAATTAAATAACAAACTTGCGGAGTCACTTCAATCACACACTACGATTATAAATATTTAAAAAAATAATCGATTTTTCAAAAATCGATCATAGATATGAATATCTATTGGCAATACGAACATTGCTTCCAAATTTTGTAGGCAGCTCTTTGAGTGTTTTATTTAATTTTCACATTGAAAAGTGGGTCTTTCAGATTAGAGCTGAATCATTATTATAGAATTGTTCACTTTCACACCAAGAAAAATTACAGTGGGCAAGTAAAAAGGGGAAAAGCTGTGGGAGGCAGTGATTATTTTACTAACCCTCGACAAAAAGTGTTATAATAAGTTTGACACACGGTCTGGCATTTGTCTATCTGTGTGTATATTTACTGAATAAATATGTTCAGCAGGTTCTGGTTTTAATGCTTCGGTTACATACAAGGAGATAACCTGTAGTTACTACAGGATCGAATTCTATTACGTCCAGCTTTTTTAGGATACAAGGTGGTAGATCCCTCGTATGCGAGAGGTCGCAAGGTTGGTACCAAAAATAGACAAAGCGGACCTCCGCTTTGTCTATTTTTGCCACCAAGCAGCAGTATGTAAGCACTGTTATGTTTTGGTTTAAAGGACGTTGAAGTCAGTTAAATTACTGGGCATTATGAGACTTAACACCTTATGATATGTCAATCTGTCAACTCGTATTATGCCAGCATGATGGACTAAGGTCTAACTCCTCCCATAAAGTAGAGGAGGCCCGTGCCCAGCAGTGGGAAATATATAATACAGGTTTGGTATTATTATTGTAAGCTACAAAACAATCTGGAAACATATATTTTCTCCTCTCACAATGTTGAGTTCTTTGAGCGGAGCGTGAAGAAGCAATATAAATTATGACGAGTTGTCGAGAGATGCTTAAATCTTTTGTTGATCGTAATTTACAAGAGTTCATTGTATTTAGAAGTTGGTGTTAGGCCGACTTTCTTTATTACTCAACTAAAATGAATAGACAGATATGCGGTTTATATTTCCTAAAACTTTTTTAGTTACTTTTACCGTAATTTCGGGGTATTTGCAAAGCAACTCGTCCAAGCTATAAAATGTTATATGTTTAACTTAGAACTAATACGTAATTAGCACTAATATCTGCTATTCGTGTTATTTATTACATGTACGCTCAAATAATTATGCATTGGCGATAAATTAAACCATGATCAAAGTTATCCGAAATCAGTACATATACATAGATTTAATAGTGACATCTGAACCCTCAATGGTGTAGTTTGTACAGAGCATTCGCAGTTAACGGAAAGAGAAGAAAGAAAGAAAGACAAATTATTTCTATTTATGGAAGAATTTTTGATCTATGATGTGGTATATTATATAGAGGTAGATATAGAGGTAGGTAGCCAAGACTCACTAGGAAAGATGCTCAAGCTGTAGGCTAAAGTGGAAGCGTCTAAGAAGGAAGATCGATCCTAGCAATAATCTGGGATAACATCAGGCGGAAAGAAAGACAGGCTGTCGTATATATCCATATCAAGCACGGCCCTTATCTCAGACAAGTTATTTAACAGAAAGAGACTTAGAAAAGTTTTATCAGAACTGGAAATGGAATCTAAGATATTCAGAAAAAATGTGAAGGAGTCGATAAATCACAAATATAACACAAATACCTAATTCAATTAATTTTCTCTGTATACGCTAATATCGTATACTCTTACATATATACATACATACGCACTCACGCCTGTAATCCCCAAAGGGGTAGGCAGAGGTGTAACCAGTACACCCACATTTCGCCGAGCATATCACCGTCCCAAGATGTGATCGGGGGTGAGCCTATCGCCATACTGGGCACAAATTCCAGACTCCGGGCTGATACTGAGCATTTCGTAATAGAAAATACCCGACCCGGAAATCGAACTCGAGACCTCAGAGTTAGCCTCAATCGTAACACGTACGCATTACAACTGCGCCACCGAGGCAGGCGTATACTCTTAAGTAGCATTTAAACGCTTTAGCTATTCACAAAGTAATGCTCACTTAGTTGGTCGGCATTATAGTACCATGAATATAGGTGCAGTCTAATTTATAGTTCTGCTTTGGAGATTCGAGGTAACTATCGAAGTTTGTGTACACTGATGCTTTCGCTATTAAGGATATTCGAATATGAGGTATTTTACTAGAAACGTAACTAGAATTTCGCAGAATAATCCTGAGTGTGTTGGTAACCTTTAAGGAAATTAAAACGAAGCTAGTAAATCTGCCATTATATAGCGATTTGCTATAAAAAATAAGTACTTCTGTCGCTGGTCCAGCGTTATCAAAATTCTTTGCATTCATAATTCTTATTTTGATTTTTTCAACTCTGTAAACACAGTTTGCCCGAAATTGTATCGAATAAGCTTGACAAGAAGGCATAAAAATATCGGTCGTTTCTCGGAATATAATTCCCATCATTTCATCTTGTTTTGTTAGGAATAAACTTCTTAGTTTAGTTTTTCCCGACTGAGCGAAAAAAAGGAGAGTTATAATAAAATATTTTAAGTAAGACATGAGGTGCCAATGTACACAGACCCTAACAATGTTCTTTGGACGTGACTGCAGGGAGATTGTGGCGCCGATAATTACTGTTACAAACTTACTTTTAAACTGCTCAGAACTAAAACTTTTAGGGCTCAAATACGAGTGGACGTTTTATATAAAAAAATTATTTTATTATGGATAACAGGTTATTCATTAGTTGACATTATTTTGTTTTATTAATTTCTTAACCGAAAATAGACGCTGTGTTTTTTGGATTCAAAATAAACGTTACGTAGAATTAATTGTTTCATAAAACGTTTGGTGTATGTTCTGATGTGTGGATGGGCTCTAATATAAGGACGCGTTACCGTTTTTTTATCTACGCTTTCATCGCTTTTGTTTGCCACTGAATAAAAAATAACTTAAGATTTAACTTATAATTATGATTAAAATAATAAGACTTCCGCTACCTATCACATCGTGGGACGGAGATACGCTCGGCGAAATGTGGGTGTACTGGTCATACCTCTGCCTCCCCCTTCGGGAATAGGGTAGTTGACTAGATTTTTTTTATTATTTAAATCAATAAGTTATGTTACTCAAAATCTATTGCAGAAAGAATTTTATAAATCGGACCAAAAATAAATAAGATAGAAGCCATTCAAATCCTGTAGAAGGGGTAATTGTCAAATGACAGACGATGCAACCTTTGACGTCACTGTGTAAAATATTCATTATAGTGCACGCGTGCAAGCGAGATAGTGAGATATCCCTACTACGCACCCACTTTTCCTCATACCAACATTTAAAATCATAACTGCGGGCACATTTCTGAACCAATTTTGATTGTGTTTAAAATCGTTTCTTTTGCGTATCATTTTCTGTTGCTTATAAAATAATGTATAAAATTCAATATAGGAAACTACCCTATTACTGGCGTGAGTGCGTATGTAATAAGACTACATGGATAAAATTGTAGCACAAATTCTTTAAGCTTTTTATCAGTTTAATATTTTTTATAGCATAAGCCGGCAAACGAGCAAGTGAATCACCTGATCCTGATGGTAACTGTTCTCCACCGGCCATGTACGCCCACAATACCAAAAGAATCATGGCCGCATTGCTGACCTAAAAGTAAAGGGATAATTAAGGGATTAGGAAGGGGATTTAGGCTTCAATTAATTTAAAATTACAACACGGATATTTCACTCACCATATGAAACGCAGCAGAGCAAATCTTTGCAGTAAAAAGATTTGCTCACAAGTGTTAAATGTAATAGAATTAAGGTGAAATTCTAAGATTTCTTATGTTTACGCGAATATTACACATTGAAATAAAACTAGTTTTTACGGATTTTATCGCGGTTTAATTTTTATTTTAGTCCCGACGTTTCGAAAGCTTTTCAGCCTTCGTGGTCACGGGAGAGACCGAGGTCAGTATCTCCCGTGACCAGGCGATAAAATCCATATAAACTAGTTTTATTTCCATATATGTGAATTGACAGTGATTAGGTGTAATCAGTGTACAATAGAATCAAACAGCGTGCTAAGCTATTTACTCCCTCGAGTTCACAGGATATATACGGCGAACTCGACGTTAGTTGACTTTCTTTGGGACACACTGTATTCTCGGCATAAACGTGACGCGTAAGTCACTAGCGTCAGCGACTTGCAAAGACAAAATAATAACTTTTAGTCCTTTTACATGTATGAAGCATTTTCTGGAGGTTTGTTTTATGTTAAATACTGTAAGACAACTAGGTTTCAAGGACATAATAATAAATACTCAGTTGCTCCCGTGTCGCTTTTTAGCAACTATTTTAGGAAGCCCATCTACCTAAGATTTGGCGAGTCACCACTTTCCTATTTTATTTGTATAGCATAGGCCGGCTAACGAGCAAGTGGGTCACCTGATGATAAGTGATCTCCACCGCTCATATACTCGTACGTCCACAATACCAAAAATAATGGGCTCGTTGCCGACCTTAAATGAAAGGGATAATTAAGCGATTAGGAAGGTGAGGGAGATTTGGGCCTCCGGATATCACTCACCGTACGAAACGCAGAGGCAAGCTGCTACTTTACGTCGATTTTCTGTGAGACAGTGGAGTGGGATATGAAAGTTTGGATGCTTGTCTCTATGGGTGCTTGTGATTTTGGATAGTTTTAATCAATCACGTCTTATCGGCTGAATGGATATGAATGAATTTTGGCACACAGGTAGACCATGGGCTGAATAATGATATAACAAATAATATAAATAAATACACCCAACAGTCACACTCATAGTCCTGACCCCACACTAGGTTAACCTGTATCGTGGGTATCAGGAACTACGAGGGACTTGCGGTCCCACAACACCCAGACCCGAAACAAATATTTGTGGATTAGACAAACATTTGTCTCGGTGTGGGAAGCGAATAACGCCACAAGCGATAAATTCTCGCTCATTCCACCTCTCATCCCTTACAGCAAACTCAAACTCTGGCATAGTTTAAATTGCTTTTTCAGACAGTGCGCGTCTTCCAGCGCTGAAAACTAACAATAGTTGTTTCACGATAATAGTCTTAGATCAAGTTTGAACCTGTTTTGGATATATCAACGGTTTTTTTTAAGTGAAACAGTGATTGAAACGGTTTACAATTTATGCTTTTCAACGTGTTTAACAGTGTGTTGCAGTTTTATGTAGCATGTTCTTGATGATTAAACATTTTTTAAACAAAGATTTTATCGCGATAAGAGTCGTAGAGCCACGCTGTAGACACTTTTGTCTACAGCATGTATGGGCCGGCTCGTCCGGGTCATTACTACTGTCTCACAGAAAACCGGCGTAAATTAGCAGCTTGCTGCTGCGTTTCGTACGGTGAGTGAGATATCCGGAGGCCCAAACCCCCTCCCCTTCCCAATTCCTTAATTATCCCTTTCCTTTAAGGTCGGCAATGCATTCATAATTCTTTTGGTATTGTGGGCGTACATGGGCCATCAGGTGACCGACTTGCTCGTTTGCCGGCCTACCTATGCCATAAAAAAAGATATTTCGTAAAAATACTACCTACTTAATTTTATACTGCTGCTACTGACTGCCTCGGTGGCGCAGTTGTAATGCGTACGCGTTACGATTGAGGCTAACGCTGAGGTCTCGGGTTCGATCCCCGGGTCGGGTAAAGTGGTATTGGGTTTTTCTATTGCGAAATGCTCAGTATCAGCCCGGAGTCTGGAATTTGTGCCATTTGTACCATAAAGTTTAAGTATTAGTGGAGAGGTTCCGGGAAGGCAAAACAATTGAGTGACGTTAGTATGGTATAAATATTAGTATGTAATAAACCGCGCGGGACAGCTAGTTACAAATAAAATTAAGTTTTTTTTGTTAATACTTAAAAATATACTATAAATAAAATGTTCAGTGAAACTCGCGGAATATTGATACGAAAAATATAATAGGCAAAGGAAGAGACAACGTAACTCCTATCAGAATTTTCCATACCATTATTTTCCTTTAATGTTACTACGTCGGAAATAAAAGAACAGTTTATGTATTTACTTAAATAATATCATATTATGAGTCCTGCCCTCTGGCGCAGCCAATATTTTATACTTTACTGCTATAACGGAAACTTATGGTAGTTTTTTTTTCCTTTATAATTGATCTTATAACACCAAACAACATAAGCTCACGACTGTTTTTCTGACGGGATAGACAGACTTGTAACTAATGCACCACGGTTCGTCGATCTTACTTCCGTTCTATGTGTATGATACAAATTTGTACGTGAAGTTTTATTGTCACGGACACAAATTTTAATTCCGGTCAAATTTGATTAGCAGTGGGCGAGTAGCCGGCTGCGAAGCGAGAGGCCGTGGGTTCAATTTCCACACCGAGACAAATGTTTGTATAACCCACAAATATTAGTTCCTCGTAGTTCAGGGGTCAGGATTATGTGTGTGGGTGTTGGGTATAAAAAACAACACGGAGCACTACAAGCCGTAAGTCGTGTTCCCTAAAACATACCTTTAATAACATATTGTGTTTCTAATCTTTGTACCTTAGTATTTATTTTGTATCTGATATCTTGTTTTTTTTTATAGCGTAGGCCGGCAACCGAGCAAGTAGGTCATCTGATGATAAGTGATTTACACCGCCTATGTACGCCTACAATACCAAAAAAAATATGGGCGCGATGTCGACCAGAAAAGGGATTATTAAGGGATAAATAAATATGTAATATTTTACTTCTAAACCTATTAAAATATAATAAAATTCATTAATCCGTAGAGGAAAATCATTTTAATTTCCTAGACTGACGCAAGTCCATTTCTTGAAATGAAACATTACATAACGTTTAACAAAACTTAGAAACCGACTTCAATGTACAGCACCGCAGCAGAGTTCATCCATACCACCTGGAAACGATTCCGTCTAGCACGGTTCGTTTCCAGCGTTCATTCTTACCACGTACGTGCAAGCTCTGGAATGAACTCCCTGCAGCGGTGTTCCCTGAGCGCTATGACATGTCCTTCTTTAAACGAGGTTTAAAAAGAGTAATCCTTCGACGGTAGGCAGCGGCTTTGCTGTGCCCTGGCATTGCAGAAGTCTATGGGCGGCGGTGACTACTTACCATCAGGTGGCCCGTTTGCTCGTCTGCCTATCCAGGCAGTAAAAAAAAAAAAAAAAAAGCAATAGCATGTAAATTCCAATACAATAACACAATCGCGACGAATGTAGTGTGTGTGTGTTGTCCGTTGAAGAATTTTATTTTTTTCCTCCGTACTCCGTCATCAGATTCTAACCAAATTTATATGGGACCATATCGCAGCTAAACTCTATCGAGTAAAATTTTTGCCTACAAAATCGGTCCACATTTGGCGGAGAAATCAATGTACATACATAAAAAGCAAAAAAAAACGGGCCGAATTGGGAACCTCCTCCTTTTTTGAAGTCGGTTCAAAATAACCATCCACAGCCAACTCTCGAAACCTTTCCAAAACCGCTAATTACAAACCTCAAACAGAACACGAAAACAAATACGGTGAATACTGAAAAATTAATTCGTAAACCACAAGTGAAAACAAATAAGCATTACACATAACACTTTGTGAACTAAAAGTAAGTACCGAGCCCTGTACCGCAAACCGGATAAAGTTTTAAAACTCCAGTAACAGGGTCGTTGGCCCCACATCCGTCTGCAAAAAGAGCCAGGTGTGTGCCGGACCCACGATTCATGAAAGACATTTCTTTCTAGCGCGACATATAAAGAAATTCCCTTACTATTTAGTTCGGTTTGAATGGGATTTTTTTTTGAAGATTTTTATTTTTCACATACATTGGTATAGAATAATTATCGCTGTTTCATTTTATTCATTTTTGATTTTTATACAATAGAATGGCGTGACAAGTAGCTCGCTTACCTGATGGTAATCGCTACGCCGGGCCCTAAACATACCAACACCAGAACTTTGAATTACAATCCACTGCACTAAACATCCCAAAACATAAGTTGACCAGTAGTTTGACTGCTAAAGCTATCCTAAAGTTACTGAGACCATATTTTTTATATTATTAAAATTAAAACAGATTTTGTAAATATCGTAATCTTTTCCACCACTTAATACACTATCGTAATCTTTTGGAGATTATCAGCAGAGTGTACCACGTGCAGGTGAGGTTGGTCCAAGGAATTAGTTACTTGCATACACTCAAAATACACTGACAAGGTTTGCAGGAAGCCGATGAATGTAGGCCGCTTCCAACAGGTCGGCCTGGAAGGCATTAGGGGAGGCCTATGTTCAGCAGTGGTCGTCTTGTGGCTGATGATGATGATACACTCCTAATATCGTCACATATTCACTATGTTACATACTATATATCATCACTACAAAGTCACCACACTTGCAAACTCACGTCATTATAAGTTCGCTGACAGCTATCAAGTGAGAACTTGAAGTTGCGCTGCCAGTCACGTGTGCACTTGGAACTTAATGTTTGTAAGCGGGAATGTTTATTTTCGCTGTGTGAAAAGATGTTAGTTGCGGCGATGTACTGAGATATAGCACTGCTTTTTGTTTGAGATTGAGGTGCTGTGTTGCATAGTGTCTGTATAATGATTGTCGGGTTTGATTGTGGCCATTTTGTACTAGAAGAAACGACTTTTTGTAACCCCCGGTGAAAAAGTTGGGTTTTATAAGTGTCACGCCTTCTGTTTGTGGTCTTGTAGCACTCGTATTTGGATGCGATTCTAAATTGTTCACAGTTTGGTAACCTTCACTTGATGCTGTAGCAAATTAGTTTGCCTATATGCCATAATGGGTAAAGGTTGGCAATGATTCCTATGATATAAGGTTACATAAAAAATACCTTAAGATGACTTACTTCCTCCTTCTCCTCTTCCTGGCCTTCTCTTGTAAGAAGGGTAATAGAAACGTCTTTAAATTACTTGTGGACCACAGTGTTCAATTATTTTTTTATTAGTTTTAATGACGAGACGGTCGCTTGCCTGATGGTAAGCATCATTAAACAGAAGCAACACTAATCAGAACTTCGAATAATACATGGTACTGGACTGCGATCGTCACTACGAGATGTAAGATGTTAAGCCCAGTAATTTCACTAGCTTCAATGTCCTTCAAACCGGTACACAACAGTGCTTACACACTGATGATTATAGGCAGAAATAGGCAAAGTAGTGGTACCTATTCAGATGGCCTCACATGACGGACTAAACTAATAAATAAGTAGTGCAATCAGATTCGCCTCATACAATTTCGTATTTCGTTTTATCAGCCCGGAGTCTGGAATTTGTGCCCGGTATGGCGATAGGCTCGCCCCCTATCACATAAGGGACGGACATACGCTCGGCCAAATGTGGGTTTACTAGTTACACCTCTACCTACCCCTTCAGGGATTACAGGCGTGAATGCGTATAGTACAATTTCGTACTTTAGTAATATCTGGGCTTCGAGTTATGCCAAAGCCGAAACTCATTAACATCATCGCGTGTAAGCGTATTATATGCAGAAACCGAAATAAATGTCGAATTTCTGTGGAAATTACCGATCGATTAACCACCAATTAATCGGGGGGCGCTCTTCGCCAGCGGTTGGATTGCGGCGGCGACTGGTCATCCCAGCTCAATTACTGCACCCGTTTTGATTATACACGTCTAGATACCGCACCACTATGAGATTTCATTTAAATTTTTTTATTGTATACTGGAGTACAAGTATCAAATATTAATATGTTTTAAGGCCTGTTAGTTACCTGTATTTTTATAACGCACTAGGTTTTGCTCGCGGCTCCGCCTGCGTAAACTTTTCCGGGATAAAAGTAGCATATGTCCAAATTCAGGTCATGGTTTACATATGTGCCAAATTTCATTCGTAACTGTTTTTTTTATTTTTATTGTTGGGACATTGGGACGTTGGATCGGAATTTTATTTTTAATGAAGTTTCTATTACCTTTCTTACAACAGAAGGCCAAGCACAAAAGGAAGTAAGTCATCTTAAGGTAAATATTTTTAATGTAACCTTATGTCATAGGAATAATGGGTGCATTGCCAACCCTAACCATTGTCCAATTGATTAAAAAGAGTAAAAGACAAGTAGTAGTAACAGACTAGTAAATTAGATATTACGCGGTTAAAATTAGGAATTAAAATAAATTTCATCTGTTCATCCGTTAAGGCGTGATTGACTAACAAACATCCAAACTTTCACATTTATAATAGTAGTAGGACTAGTAGGAAGTAGAATAGTAGGATATTGGTCCCATCTAGACATGTGCACAAACATAGTGCACCTACCATAGCAATGAATTGATTCCTTGCGTTGCTGAATCATTCGTGTCTGCAGTTTCGGAGACTCTACATCGAGTTATTAAGGAACATGTCAGTGGGTTTCGAACGAAGAAGTTTTTTAAATGCTATTTGTTTGGTTATGGACCTGATAGCATAGGATAATCCCCAATGTCTAATAAGCCTTACTTCTCCATAATATTCTCTTTATCATGTGTTATACGTTATATGGACGCTTTTGTCTACAGCATGAATGGGCCGGCTCGTCCGGGTCGTTATCACTGTCTCACAGAAAACCGACGTAAAGTAGCAGCTTGCTGCTTGCTGGTGAGTGAGATATGCGGAGGCCCAAATCCCCCTCCCCTTCTCAATCCCTTAATTATCCCTTTCCTTTAAGGTCGGCAACACGCCCATGACTCTTGGTATTGTGGTGGTTGTTGCGCACATGGGCGGTGGAGATCACTTAGCATCAGATAAAAAAAAAAAAAAAAAAAAACAATAAAAAAAATATATAAAAAAAACACTTACTATAAAAAAACACCAGTGAGTATACTTTTTTATATTTAAGTTCCACGTATTTTACATCCACGATATAAATTGAGTGTACTGGTTACACCTCTGCCTACTCCTTCGGGGATTGAGGCGTAAGTGCGAATGTATATCCACGATGTAGACGATTTTGTTTACTGCGTGAATATGCCAGCTCTATTTGGGTGGCCACTCGCTCACAGAAAATGACTCGAAGTAGCAACTTGCATGATTTCGGTTGGCCCAGATCACTTTCCTTCTATTTTTTATAGTATAGCCCGGCAAACGAGCAAGTGGGTCACCTGAAGGTAAGTGATCTCCATGTACGCCCACGATACTAAAGTAATCATGGGTGCGTTGCCGATCTTAAAGGAAAGGGATAAGTAAGGGATTGGGACGGGGAGGGGAATTTGGGATTTCTCAATCGGTATTCATCATCTTTATGTAAAGGCCTTCATCATTCTTCTGGTATTGAAGATGTAGATGTTGTGAGACTAGTAGCTCCCTCTAATACGTCAAGCCTTCATATAAAATCTTATTACACCAAGACACGATATAATTCGGGTTACATTTAGATGTGACAACAAAATTAATCTACTTTCACAGTAATCCTTAATCCTCTTAAGGAAATGGCCGACTGTCATCTGTAAAAGGTCTGGGATCAAAGAATTGCGGAACTCTTCCCCAAAGCGATTCCATCACCGCTTCCTCTTTTTAATGGAGAGAGTCTATGTTTTTCCACTTTGGACCGTCCGTGAGATCGTACGCCTAGGCTTGGTATGATCTGGCACACCGCACACGCATTTGCAACTGAAGTAATTCCGCGGTTTCCTCAAAATGTGATCAAACCACTATGCGACAGACCTGAAATAAATAAATACACCCAATAGTCACACACATAGTCCTGATCCCACAGTCGGTAAACCTGTATCGTGGGTGTCAGGAACTACGATGGACTTGCGGTCCCATAAAACCCAGACCCGAGACAAATATTTATGAATCAGACAAAAGAAATTCTAGGTGCGGGAATCGAACCCACGGCCTCACACTTTGCAACTGGCTAATCGCCCACTGCGCCACGAAGGCTGTCAAACCTTTCTTACCTTGAAATATCAGCTCTTAATAGCTATAAAACTTAACATAAAAACACAATATGAGCAAAATAAAATACATAAATCGGAACCAATACAGTTGCGGGGAAGTGCGACGGCGAGCTGTGCGGTTCCGTTACTGAGCAAACAACACGCGCCTGCAAATTGATTCGTTTGCACTTTAAACTGCTATGAACTGTCTTTATCCTGCACTTTGGCGCCATTGTTGTTGAATTTTGCAGTAAGTGTGCCGGATTCAGTCAGGTTTCTGTGACATTTGCAGTTTAAAAAGAAGCAGTGACTGCCTCGCTGGCGCAGTTGTAATGCGTACGCGTTAAGACTGAGGCTGACGCTGGGTTGAATCCCAGTGTCGGGTATAACTGATATTTGCTTTTTATACGAAATGATCAATATAAGCCCGGAGTCTGCAATTGTGCCCGGTATGGCGATAGGCTCGCTCCCTATCACATCATGGGATAGAGATACGCTCGGCGAAATGGGGGTGTACTGGTTGTATCTCTGTCTACCCCTTTGGGGATTACAGTCGTGAGCGCGTTTACATATATTTTTAAGCACGATTAGGATCACGCAACTACCTGCGTACTCGGACGCTGCCCGTATGACGCAATAAGCCTATTGCCCACTGCTACTCACGGTAGAAGCGTACCGAGGTGTAATAGATACATATCTAGATATATATTTAATCTAATTTGTTGTATTAGGTACTTAATTTTACTTTATTATATTACGTAACTGACCACTATCAGTGCGAAGTGTTCGCGAGGGTCACCTAGTTGGTACTTATATATTTTGCGTTAATTATTACTCTTGTGGTACAGGCTGGTTTGTCTTCCGGATATCACTTTATGTGGCTGCTCAAAACCAGCGTTGTGTTGTGGTTCGCGCCACAATACAGCATTATGCTGAGCATGCCAACTATTGTCATTGTGAGGACATGCAACTTGTTAGATTAGTTATTTATTTATTTATTTTATTATTAAAATTGTACATCACCTTTATTAAATTGCAAGTTTTCGTGATGATAATAAACGTTTCTTTCTTTCTTTCTTTCTTATATATATGTAAAGAAATAGCAAAGTTTTGTTGAGATTTCATCGACATTTATGAGCGGTCCGAATTTGGTCGCTTCACCCGTCGCCTCCCTCTATGCCTCTATACCGTTTATCCTCTTGAAAACAATAACTTACCATAAATATTCACACGACATGACTCCCCAAAGGGGTTGACGTCAGGCGAGCGGTCGGTCGTATACTAACATGATTGGTAAGGCCCTCGTATGCGAGAGGCCGGTTGGGTTGGTAACAGAGCTTTGTCTATTTCTACCGCCAAGCAACAGTGTGTAAGCATTGTTGTGTTGCGGTTTGAAGGACATTGAAGCCAGTGAAATTACTGGGCATTATAAGACTTAACTCCTTATGTCTCGGGGTGACGAGCGCAGTCCAGTGTCATGCAGTGCTTTGTGATTTAAAGTTCTGTGTGGCGTTGCTTCTGTTTATGAGCAGGCGTGTTGCTTACCATCATGCGAGCGACCTGCTCGTCTCGTCATTCAAGCTAATAAAAAAACACTACCTGTAACAACTTATAGAAACAACACGGTTTTTGTTTTTAATCAAAAGACATTGTCGCCGGCTCGACTGTTATATGGTGTGAGTGTCTCTTCGGGACAGGAAAGTAAAACGTACGAGTACCATAATAAAAAAACTTTAATACACGGAACTATATAGGTACATGGCACATAAGCTCTACACGTGGTAATTACACGATACAACGTAGGCTCAAGCGGCGGGCCGCGCCCGCGCACGCATCCACCCCGGAAGGAAGCTAATTAGGCACTGCGAAAGTGCGGGGTGTTGGGCGCAGGCGCAGCTCGTAGGTTTGCGAGCAAGGTGCTAGGGGTGGCGGCACGGGACGCGTTCGAGTGGTAAGGTTGCGCGCTACAACATTCAATATTATATGGTAAATTTTTAATCCTGGCACGGCAGTGTGTACATGCATGCTTGATGTAAATCATAGCACATACATATACATATACTGTTTGCGTATATATAAAATTGTATTCATATGTATGTTGTGCAAACGCTGTAGACTTTTTTGTATCCTGCTTTCGCTATATACTCCTTCTTAATTATATTTGTGTTCTTGTGAATAAACTCTTCTTGTGCTTGTACCTTGGACTGCTTTAATTTCTCCTCATTCAATCCTAGAAGGTACGCTATCCTAATTTCACACACTTCACACTAGAAAAAATTACAACACTTATTTTTACAAAATTATTTATACAGTGAATTAAAAATAAGACCATCTGAAAACGATCGTATGAACAAGGAAATGAAATCTTATCAGCACATTTTAAATTACGCTCGGTACGTGCTCACACCAAAATATGATGAATTATTTTAACAGCCTCCGTGGCGCAGTGGTTGACTAGCCGGCTGCAAAGCGAGAGGTCGTGGGTTCAATTGCCGCACCGAGACAATTGTTTGTTTAATCTATAAATGTTTGTTTCGGGTCTGGGTGTTGTGGCACCGGGTGTCCCTCGTAGTTCTTGATACCCACGATACAGGTTAACCTAGTATGGAGTCAGGAATCTGGACTATGTGTGTGGCTGTTGGGTGTATTGATTTATTATTACTTTATAATGAAACTTTTAAATTAGGTTTATTTAATATTATTGTAAGTACGCTTTGATTTGAAATCTTATTTTCGTCGCAAAGGCTTGGTTCCCGTTGCGGGTTGTGGAGGTCAGATGGCGGATCCTCCCATATAACATTAAATACATCGAAATAAGTAAGATGAATTAAATACCGTTGAATCTATAATGCAAGAATGCGGACGCTGTCATTGAGCCAGGATAACACCAGGTAGAAAAAAGTTTTCGTTGCAGATAACATAATTATAATTAAATCAAAATAAACCTCTCATTCATATTATCTAAAAAATCTAGAATATGTTTCTCATTTTTAACTGACGAAAAAATATAGAGAAGACCAGCAACTACCGGGGGCCGCCAGGGATTGCGGCCGTGCATCTAGGGATGCGCATTCTTAATACTTAATGTATATTTTATGATACAAACCGGAGATGGACGGCAGTGTGAACTGCAAAAGATCGTATTGCTAGCATCTTGAAAGACGTCCTTATTGTGTGGGCCTCCTGAGTCCCTTACGAACTTGACGCAAACCCGAGATGGGTCGCAAATTGGAACAGCACAGGTTCCGGCAGCAATCCACGGTATACTCAGGGTTCCCCAGGACCGACTTACCTACTTGCGCCGAAGAAGGATACCGCGAGGTTTTTAGTCGGCATAGCAGCATAGCGATTTTAGTTAGGGATCCGATCCAGTAGTTGTTCGGGTAAAGATATCTGAGTCGGGCATAACCACAGTATCCGTAAACTGGAATAATTATCGTAGGTTCCACAGCCGGGCCGGCTCGTCCGGGTCGTTACCACTGTCTTACAGTAAACCGACGTAAAGTAGCAGCTTGCTGCTGCGTTTCGTCTGGTAATGAGATATCCGGAGGCCCAAATTCCGCTCCCCTTCCCAATCCTTTAATTATCCCTTTCCTTTAAGGTCGGCAACGCTCCCATGATTATTATGAAATTGTAGGCGTACATATGCGGTGGAGATCACTTACCATCAGGTGACGCTAGCTCGTTTGCCTGCCTATGCTATATAAAAAGGGGAATTGCAACAAACAATGAATCGAGAAATGGCTTTTCACAGATTAAGTATTTATGCTATAAAATCTAATTTATTAACATGAACAAAGTAAAGCACATAAAGTATGAGTTTGGTTGCAATTTTAAATAAAACCGAATATAATCGGATCATCCGGATGGTCGGATTACAAACTACTCGTACACTATTGATGAATAATTCGGATGGATTTCGATGTGTAAAATTAAATGATAAATAAATAATACCAAACAGTCACACATATAGTTCTAACTCCACAGTAAGCTCTGTTTATCTTAAATATGCACTCCCGCATATAATCCCCGAAGGGGTAGGCAGAGGTGTAGTAAAATTGTGTCACATAACGCGGGTGTTCGACAGCTCACAAACAGGGAGCGCCATAGGGGTTTTAGTTAAGAGTAAGCGAGATGGTAATATTGAGTTACGCTCGATTGAACGCAACTTAGTGGTACAATTTCTATGTACCGCGCAGCTTGTCTAGTAGTATACGTTAAAGTCTTTGGTTATAAGATGTTTTTTATAGATTTTGATTGCTTCGATGCTGCAGTTTATATGCGTACGTGATACGACACTTGGGAGTTTGGCACACGTGGTGGTCACACAACACGATTCACTCCTCTCAGTGCGGTGAAATGTCGCTTTTATATATCTAGGTATAGAGCGCAATGCTGCCTGATTCTACAGTATACGTACATTCTTTTTTATTAAGAAGGACAACTTCTTTCAATGTGAAATTAATAATATAATAAGTAATTTAAATATTTTTATGGCAACACAGACAAATACAGTAAAACATAAGTGCCTACCATCTAACAAACATTATTCCGCAACACAATTTCAAGTCAAATATTTTTTACACAAGTATTTAGATAAAAGAGATACGTATAAAAAGCTCGTTGCTTTGTCGCATCTGTCAGAAGCAAAAACATTTGAAAAAGTAACGAGGAAACCGAGTCGCCACAATAGGCGAGAACGATCGACGAGAAAAAAAACAATTTCACTTGACAAGGGATGGGACCCTTTAAAGAACAAAACATCTCACCGACGCCAACGGTTGCCTTAAGATAACTCTGCATCAATTTCAGTATCTTTGTGTTAACATTGGATATATGTCTCTGGACATTCGTTCCTCGGATTTAAATTAATAATGAATTGCCGCATTGTCCTGGAGGCCAACTCTCGTAATTTTAAATGTTCAAAATATCATTCCGATCTATTATTCTACATTTAATCTCATTACGATCTATGTTCACTTTTGACGTTGATTATTGGTTTAGGAGAATGTCATTTGCAACTTTCTTGACGCTGAGACTAAATCGGAATGAGATTTTGATCATTTAAAATTACGAGAATTGGCCTCCTGGTAGCAGTACATTCCATTTAATTCCGTTTCGTTTTCAGCTTTCTCCCGTTTGAGCTCATGGGTTCGATTCCAGGGTCAGGTAGTGCAAAAAAATATATGTTTGACATTTTAATTCAAAACAGGTGAGTTGCTCGGGACTGGAATTTGTTTCCAATGTAGTGATAGGTGTGCCACTATCATGCAATGGTAATAAGCTTGCTGAACCATGGGTGCACTGGTTGCACTTCTGCCTTATATTATTTTAAATTAATTTTCAAGTCCTTATAATTTATCTCATCTAGGCAATACGTACATGGACTGCAAGCCATAAGGTTGATAATCCCATTAATAGAATCCCATTAATAAATCCCAAAACCGTAAGGTTAAAAATCCCATTTCTAGATAACAGAGACAGTCTAGTCTGTGATTATTTGTGTGATTTTTATTGTCTCACCCGGAATAGGATCTTTGTTTAAAATGAAGCATAATAGGTAATTATAGATACAGTGAAGGTACGAGACGATTTTATAATCTTCAGAGACACAAATTCTTCTACCAATCTGTCCAATGGAATGCTGCCATCTCTTTTAAGTTTCTTTAAAACTACTGAATAACTCACCTGATTGCAGCGCCACATCGGCTCATAAATAGTAGTAGCACCACTAAGATATTTCAATTATAAAGTATTGCATTCGTACCCTCTGGACACATTATGTTACAATAGGTGATGCTCCCTCGACACCTACGCCAGAACATGGAGCTGTTCTATTCAGCGGGAACTAACATGAATTCATCCCTGAAATTAATCATTGTATATTTGTTCTAAGAAGCTTAACTCAGTTACTATAACATTTAAGGAAAACATATAAATGGGCAGCAGTTACATGATGAAGCACCACTTATACGATAAGCAACATCTAAAACTATAACAATAGAGTGAATCACACAATCTCTCACAACTAACAACAGAGTAACGAGCCATACGTAATCACTCAAACGTAGTTCTAATTCAGAGCAAATCTCCACGAATTTGTAGGTACACGCCATTTCTTTCTTCACAAAACGTACAATCCTTTAGCATCAGCAAACATTTGTAATCTGAGGCGCTATTTATCAAGCTCTATTGTAACACGGCTCGTCCATATTTCATCTCTTGCTACCACCTTAGGAAGTGCCGTAATGATACCCATTTTCTCTGGAGAGTACAGTTTGAAATTGTTTCTTGTAAATATAGATTGTAAATGGCAAACAATTTTGTAAGTTGTTTCTGTTATTGATCTATTTAAGTTTAGTTCTACCGGTAGTTAATTAGCATGTCGGTTAGTTTAAATCGCTCGCTTCGTAGGTCGCTTTGGACTACAGTAGTTAGTTATAACATAAACTGAATATAAACTGAATGGGTACGCTATCATATTTATAAAGTCGCGACGAAGTTTTATTATAATTATTTTATAATACGCAAACATGAACATTTTTGATACAAAATGGAAAATTGAAATAACTGTATAAAAATAACGTATTGTAAATTTCGTTCTCTTTTTCATTCGTACTAAAAATAATGATTTTTTATAGGTCAGTTGAAAGCATGTTTTAAAGCTGTGTCAATAAAAGTGGATACTTATAATTTGAATTTTACTCAAAGAGTTTTTCATCGAGGTAAAATTCCAATTTTTAATCATGAAATTGAAATCAATAAAAAATATTGCATCCAACTTGAATAATTGGGACATGCCGTGTTATACATTTGGGACATTCATTTATTGGATTTCAATATCAATCAGTTGATGAACTTGCTTGAGTTGTTTTTATTAATTTTTAAAATTTAATTTAATTCTTTGGGGGACTGAAAGTGGAGTAATGAGTTTCGTGCTATCTTTTGAACGATGGTATGAGGACAGATGTTTTGAATATTAAAAAGGTAGCTACTGTATTTAGGTCATGGATTGATCAGCTATAAGCGGGTGAAAAGATCCCGGCCAGCTTTTTTTAGGTTATTCTATAGTAACATTTGGTATTAACCGACTAAATGCTCACAATTCGACGAGTGTGTTATGAATGTTTTTGAAGGTAAAGTTCAAATTCAAAATATTTATTGAATCCATAAAAGATTATTTAGATTATTCTGTCAAAATTCTTCTGCTAGTTCGGAATGCTGTTTCGCTCGAGAAGAATGAGCAAGAAACTTCAGCGTTGATCTTTTCAAAACTAGTTTACAATTATTAGAGGATAAGGTTTTACAATATATAATTGGAATTCAAGGAATAGACGAGAGAGAGAGAGGTAGACGAGCTAACGGCTGACTGATGTCATAGTACTGGTAGATACAGCACCATCAGCAAAGCATGATACTGTAGAAGACCTTGTGACTGAAAGATGCCGATGAGACTTAGTTTTAAAGGTCTCATATACAAAATCATCATTCGGCTTGTCCTCTTGTAAAGCTGTAGCCTGCTCTTACACGACAAGTCAAAGAGATCCATGTCGTGGCGATGAAGATGCTGTGGTAGATGTGCAACGTTGCATGATTAGATCGTTGAAAGCACGAGTACATGCGCGGCAGCTTTGAACTCTGCGACGTAGCAGACAAATTCCAGGAATGTTGCTTAAGATGGTTTGGTCATGTTTTAAAGGAAAGTAGATCTGACAGCCTAAAAAGCGCTGGCTTGGCGTATTAAAGAGAGAAATGAGTTTGAGCGGTAGAGCCACGCTGTGGACAGTTTTGTCTACAGCATGAATGGGTCGGCTCGTCGGGGTCATTACCACTGTTTCACAGAAAACTGACGTAAATCCGAAATTCCCTCCCCTTCCCAATTCCTTAAATATCCCTTTCCTTTAAGGTCGGCAACGCGCTCATGACTCCTTTGGTATTGTGGGCGTACATGGGCGGTGGAGATCACTTACCATCAGGTGACCCACTTGCTCGTTTGCCAGCCTATGCAAAAAAAAGAGGTCTAATAGTTTTACTTCGGAGAATGCCCATGACCAAGTGGAATAGAAGTAATGGTAAGGTTGACTCAGGGAATAAGCTAGGATAACGCCAGGTAGAAATAAAAAACATTAAAATAATCAATAATATGTCCTACATCTTGAAAATCGATACTGAAACTAGCCAAAGAGTCGGCAGGTGTAATCCGTGTAGTCTTGTCGGTTTATTATCAAGACACGTGTCTGTCAAACTGAACATAGAGAAGTACGTGACGATACAAACTATAGGAACTATAGGAAGTTGTGACTTGTGAGTACGTTTGACGTGTGTAGAACACGCTCCAGTGAGGCATGTTATTTCCTATATTTAACTACATAAGCTGGAGATAGAGGCACGCTGAAACGTGTGTATATTATACATTTCATGTCATAAAAATAGCTTTGCTGATGAATGGTTATAGCAAAGTTGGGCCATTTTTAAGATCCGACCCAATATGAGGATAAAGATAAGGCTTGGAGGCTTTTTCTGTCTAGCTGTTGTGGTTGATTATTAAACAACTTCATAAAAGGAGGAGGGTCTTAATTAGGCGCGTTTT
Organism: Mimas tiliae; assembly: GCA_905332985.1. NCBI lineage: Eukaryota > Metazoa > Arthropoda > Insecta > Lepidoptera > Sphingidae > Mimas > Mimas tiliae. Next base: position 3,518,508 of record HG995254.1, read on the forward strand.
TTTTTGCTTTTTTTATGTATGTACATCGATTTCTCCAACAATTGTAAACCGATTTTGTAGGAAAAAAAATCACTCGATAGAGTTTAGCTGCGACGTGGTCCCATATAAATTTGGTTAAGATCTAATGACGGAGTACGGAGAAAAAAAAATAAAACTCCTCAACGGACAACAGTACACTCGTCGCGATTGTGTTATTTTATTGGAATTTACATGCTATTGCTGTATATTGAAGTCGGTTTCTAAGTTTTGTTAAACGTTATAATTATTTAACTGCCTCGGTGGCGCAGTTGTAATGTGTACGCGTTACGATTGAGGCCAACGCTGAGGTCTCGGGTTCGATCCCCGGGTCGGGGAGTGGTGTTGGGGTTTTCTATTACGAAATACCCCAGTATCAGCCCGGAGTCTGGAATTTGTGCCCGGTATGGCGATAGGTATAGGCTCGCCCCCTATCACATTACGGGACGGAGATTTAGCTTAGATTAGCTTTAGATTTAGATTTAGGAGATTACGCTCGGCGAAATGTGGGTGTACTGATTACACCTCTGCCTACCCCTTCGGGGATTACAGTGAGTGAGTGAGTGCGTATATATGTTATAATTATTTAAAGCTAGATTAATCAGAAGGGTTCTTACCTAAGAACCATAAACATACCTACGTTTGAAGAAGACGTAGTGTAGGATGCCCTACAATACGAAGGAACGACGATTTGAAAATGGTGGCGGGTAGCGGACGGATGCAAGCTACCTAAGACTGGGATGGTTGTTGTACACTCCAGGAAGCCCACGCCTAATAGCGGATGGCAATATCCTGAGTTCTCAGATCTGGGGCTCATTGCTGTGTATCAATATTGCTTAGATCAGCGGATATTCAACCTGTTGACACACATTCCTTTGTTGCCGATATTGAACACTTTTTTGATTTTATCAAATAAATACAAATAAATACACCCAACAGTCACACACATAGTTCTGACCCCACACTAGGTAAAACCTGTATCGTGGGTATCAGGAACTACGACGGACTTGCGGTCCCACAACACCCAGACCCAAAACAATTTTTTGTGGATCACACAAACATTTGTCTCAGTGCGGGAATCAAACCCACGGCCTCTCGCTTCGTAGCCGGCTACTCGCCCGCTGCGCCACGGAGGATGTTATTGTTTTTGTTTTATTTTGTCCCATTCGTGCTAGAGACGGTTGTATCTACTGTATGAATGGGATGGCTTTACAAGGGTGGTATAACCGTCTTACAGAAAAGCGACGTGAATTGGTGGCTTGCTGTTGCATTTCGTACGGTGGATGAGACTTCCGGCAGCCTAAATTCCTCCGAATTCCCATAAATTTGTTTTAAGTTCTGTAAATAAGCCATGATTCGTCTAGTATTGTTGGTATTAATGGGTGTTGAAGAACACTTACCATCAGATGACCCACACGCCCGATTGCCGGCCACTAATATAAAAAACCAAGTTACCTAAATTTTGATTACCCTGGAAAGCGAACACATGACCCACATTTTATAGTTATCAGACGAAAATACTTACATCTAAAATAAATAACACCAACCATTAATATTACATATTATTTTATGTATTTGCAGTAAACCACTTCGGTATTATAGATACAGTAAAAGCAATCTGAAATATTTTAATGCTCAGCGCAATCGTGTTTGATGAGATCTCTTGCAATTCATGAAGAATTGATATGAAACAGTTTGATCATTCATTTTATAAATATTTTTTTATTAACTAGGGGCTTTGCCCGTGTTTTTCCACAAAACATAAAATAAAAAAAAATAAAAAAAAGTCGGACGAATGTGAGACATATCTTACTTTCTTCCCCACATTATTCTGCATCGATTGGTATCGGTCTCGACCCCATACCCCCAGCGGTTTCAGAGGAGATAGCGTGACAAGCTTTTGGCAGCGGCGGTGGCGGCGGCGCCAGTTATTTTTTTTTTAGAATAGAGAGATAGCTTTTCAAATTGAAGTTTTTTTACTCCGGCTCCCCAAAATAACTACAGTACACCTAATGGTAAGTATTCAGGCGAGTCGTGTCCCAGCGTCACCCAGTGTCATCCAGTAACTTCAGGGCGGCAGAATGCTGCCGACCCTCGGAGGACACAATGTCTCGTGGCAGTCGACATTATAATATTTAGACCCGTCGGATAAAAATATACAACGTGTTACAGAAATGTGTGGTCATTTTTAAGGGTTGTTACATACACCTGACAGTGAGAGTTTATGTAGCGGATCTTAACAAAATCTAAACATAGTAAAATTTCATGCTAATTGTAATCACTCGTTAATTACAATCGATAAGATTCATCATATTCCTACAAATTAAGTAAAGTACGTGAGCGAGAATGACAATGCTGGATTAAGGCAAAAGCTAAGCTAGTTTCATTTAGTGGTGTCCAAAATTGCAAGTCGAATATCAACATGTTACACCTTCGATAAAAATATAATGCTTTATTTATGTTCTAGCAATGTATTCGGATCTGGTACTATGGGTTCTGAAATACTAGGATCGTCCATTATACTTTGCTTAAATTTGACCACCTTTCTGTAAAGCGTTGTATATTGAAAATATAAAAGAACTAGCAGATTTCGCATTCTTTATTTTTATACATATTAAAAATTACTGGATTTGTAGCGCAGGTTGCTTCTAATGCAATGTTCATGACTAATGAATCCAATTTTGTAAAACATCAAAATAAATCGACTTAACTTTTCACAGGCAATATCACAACCACTACTTAATGCATTTTGAATTTAAACACACCGTAATCAATTTAAAGTACTTTAGCACAAACGAGTGGCTCCGGCCGTTTCGTCTCGTAACACTAGCAAACACCGTGTCGCAATACCGTACCCCCTGGGTAGTTTGTAAGGTCATTAAAAGGTTGTTGGAAAACTTTTCTAATTAGGCTGGAAGCATTAATCTTCCTGACGTTCCGCGAATCGTTGTGACTGGCACAAGCCGCTAAATTATAGAAATAATTACATCGGAATTTTAGTATTGATTGCTTTGGTTATGGTTGAATTTTACACTTTCCTAGTTGTTTTGTTATTTAAATTATATACCTATTTTGAATTTAGTTGAAAATAATCACCTCGTAGATCTAGTGACAACTGTCATTACTAATATATCGGCGAGTTCCTGGGTTCAAATCCAGAATCATGGCGTGGTCGTCCTTGAAGTTAGGGAAGTGTCTCCAACACATCGTACCAAAGGCAATGGAAAACTGTCGCTTAGTGTCAGTTTTCTGTAAGACAGTGATACTAGCCCAAACCGATCAATTCATGCTGAAGACAACCGTTTACAGCTTGGCTCTACTATTTTTAACTTTTTTACATGTGTGACGTAAGTCAGTTACTTGTTTTTCGCTCTTCTACTATAAAAATATATATAAACATATTTAGAATCAAAATAGAGCTACAAATTAGTTTTAAATTGTAGAGAATTTGTAGTTTAGCTTAGCACCTAGCTCTTAAGTAACTGATAGCTTGGCGCAGTGCGTGAGTAGTCGGCTGTGAAGCGAGAGGACGTGAGTTCGATTCCCGCTCCGAGACAAAATGTTTGTGTGACCACAAATATTTGTTTCGGGCCTGGGTGTTTTCTCCCCAAAAAGGTTCACGTCAGACAGGCCGGTCGTAAAAACTACAAGCCAAATCTTTCTGTAACATGTGTTAAAAAGCATATTGCGCCGATCCCACTACAAGTGGTATTATGGCAGGTGGAAGAATAAAAAGACCTAGCTCCTAGATAACTATGAAAAACATAGGTTTTTCAACTTCAAATAAACACATACTTTCTTTGTTTAACTTAACCAGACTCGAACACCTTTGAGAGGGGTTGTAGATCGACAGATGTTTTCACTGTTGTTTTTACTTGTACATGCTCCGAGTTCCAAATTATTAAACTCGCACGGCATTCAAAAAGTATGACTTTGTGCGGTTTCTGTTTGTTCTTAGAATTTAAGTTTGGTTTGATGGTATGTGTTGCGTGAATTCTGATATCTGGATTAGTCTCATGAAGGGGATTATATTTAAAATGTTATAGTGAAACATCAACAGTTAAACAGCAGTGTACTGCCTCGGTGGCGCAGTTGTAATACGTACGCGTTACGATTGAGGGTAACGCTGAGGTCTCAGGTACGATCCCCGGGTCGCGTAAAGTGGTATTGGGTTTTTCTATTACGAAATGCTCAGTATCAGCTCGGAGTCTAGAATTTGTGCCCGCTATGGCGATAGGCTCGCCCCCTTTCACATCCTGGGACGGAGATACGCTCGGCGAAATGTGGGTGTACTGGTTACACCTCTGCCTATCCCTTCGGGGATTACAGGCTGAGTGCGTACGTATCAACAGTTAAAATTGCATTTGGTACATTTTCTGCTTTGGAAGGAGCAAATTACGTTTACAAAATATGCAGCATTCTCAACAATGAAGGAAACGTTTCAAAATTATATCATAACATTGTACGAAATGTTACAGAATCCTCCACTGTTTGCATAACATAGAGGATACTGCCGACATTCACTTTTCGTTTAGAAGTACGTTTTTCATGAACTTTCTTTCATAAATAGGCAATTAAAAGTTCTTGAGTAACACAGTTTTTTTTTCAAAAACTTTGTCATCTTTGCAGACATTACCGATTAGGTACGATTTTTTTTTTATTTTTCCTAACTAACAATATAAATTATAAATAGGTCACCAATTTTTAAGTTACCAATTTTTTTTTGTTCTTAAAGATTTATCTGTGAAGTATAGCTTTGTTGTTGTCTTTTCTGTAACAAAAGACATTGTTGGAAGTTTAACATACTTCCATTAAAGCAAACGGCATAATGCAATGCCTATGTGGTTATTTTAGTCATGTTATAGCAGGATCGCATGCTTCGATTTCAGTTGAACAACTGCTTAATCATTTGCAATTTGAAACGTCTGTACAGATTTTCAATCGTATTGATCAAGAACAACCATACAGATTTGTTGATAATTAAACCGAGTGAACCTTCTATTAATGTATATAAACGGCGATGACAACTTACCATCAAGCGACGTTCTTCTGAAGGCGCTTTTGGTGAGGGAGGCTGACCATTTTATCAAGTTTGTATCTGCCATTTATTCTGAAGCTAACCTTAATTATAATAATCAGTGCTATAAATAAATATAAAAACACATGACATTAAATATATCACAATTCTTAAATTATTGAGTGGTAGAGCCACGCTGTAGACACATTTGTCTACAGCATGAATGGGCTGGCTCGCCTGGGTCGTTACCACTGTCTCACAGAAAATCGACGTAAAGTAGCAGCTTGCTGCTGCATTTTGTACGATGAGTGAGATATCCGAAAAACGGAGCTATCTCTTTCGCCTTTTAGAAAATGCCATACAAGATCCATTATAACTCGTCTATTATGCAGACCAGACACCCCAAACCATAACGTTGCACATTAATCAAACAACAATGGGGTCGATGCCCTCACGTACAGACCTCGATCCCCAAGTCATGCTATGATTTTGTATTGTACGTTGAATGTCAATTTCTGAATGCAATTTGCTAAATATCAGTTATGTCCGCAAGAGCCTATTCGTTTCAGAAACGAATAGCTTGTGTTGATAGCAAGGATCTACCTGGTTTAGTTTTCCTGGTAATAACAAGGTTTTACAGAACTGCTATATTCCCTTACTATGTCCCTTGCATTTAAATGCAATTTTGATTCAGAAATCCAATTCGGATTGGCTGACTTCACATATTTTCGGAATTCTTATGGAGGACTTCTTAGGTATGCAGCTTTCCTCGCGATTTCCTTTCACCGTTAAAGCAAGTAATACGTAACAAATAATACACACTTAGAAAATTCATGTATGCATGCCCTTGGGGCTGGTTTCGAACCTGCAACTTTCATCTCGGCAGTCCATGCCATTTCCCGCTGAGCTATCGCTGCTAGAAATCTAACAAAATATAACATGTATCCATGATGCAATAGTCCGGTGGCAGCCTGCTGAGGTTGCGAAACTGTAAGGACCGGAGTAAAATCCCAGATCGGGCAATTATATATAATATAATAATAATGATATTTATTTAGCACAACAAACATTTAAGTTCTCAAAACAAACTACCGTGAATGTAACAAAAGATAGTACTTACTATATGTAGGGCCTGTTTCACAATGTCCCTTTATGTAATTAATTTTGACTGCCCCCTTTAGGAACCTCGTTTTTGTATTTGAATTCAATACGAAATATCACCCATGGTTGACTAGAAACTAAAACTTAGTATGGGGATCGACTACCCCTTGTTACATTAAGCACCGAGTTTGGCGACGAATCTAGATGCATGTTAGTTGCACCTGTGTCCACTCCTTCGGGGATACAGGCGTGAGCTTTAGTTGTTTGTTAATCTTCTTCCACTTGTCCTTATCTCACTCGCAGTGGGGTCGGCGCAATATGCTTTCAAATACATGTTACAGAAAGATTTGTCTTGTAGTTTTTACGACCGGCCGCCTGCCTGACATCAACCCCTCTGGGGAGAGCTTATGTTTGTTGTTTGTTAATCATTTATCTACATTAACTATGCGTGCTGCCATATTTATTTTATATTGAGCCATTTAACATTTTGACGCTTTACTTTCTATTACTTAAATGCGCTTACAGAGGAACGTGTAATGAATGTTATTTGGTTCGAGGAGACGTGTTGAAAGATCGAAGGCTCAGTTACGACTCCTTATTAATGTAACGTGAATGAAAGGCCGTGGTGGATAACTGACTGATTTATTAGCGATTGACGCCTACCCTACATTATACATAACAAAATATTCTACTCAAACCTAGTCAAGTTATGGGCAACCCGGAGGATCTTTTAAAAATACAAGTTAAATGTTCGTAACACGTTTATTCTCTACAATAGAGTGTCTAAGACTAACTTAATGTTTAACTTAAATCTACGGCCTCAACAACAAGACCACCACGCAGTGGATGGGCTTGTCAATCTCTTTGCCGAGTCAGCATCTGGGTGGTCCCAGTTACTAGAATATAGAGCGCTGACGAGGGTTATTGGTAGAGTCGGCAGACATAACTCTTCCCTCCTCAAGTTCGAAGTTCTCTTCTTGAGGAGAACTTCGAGAACATGACCGTGACAATAATTTTAAATGATATCTATAAAATAGGTAACACAGTATTACAATGATCAGAACATAGATTCCAAGAGTCCAAATGCTTATACTACGCACTTCAATAATTGCCCTTTCACTTTCACTATTTTCAGTATCACTAAAACTTTTCTTGAGTGTCACAGACAGCAACTGCAGATCATCTAGGTCGACACCTTCCAGGTTTATAGGTGACGGGGGTTTAATTTCGTCCGATGAGAAGATCGAAGGTAAGTTTACGATTGGTAACTCTGGATATGATACATTTTCCGTATATATCTGATGCATTTTCAGTATAGTATCTTGAATTTTCACTTCACATGGATCGTCCAAAGTAAGTATATAGGTGCCTTTAATCTTATGGCGAAATATTTCATCGTTACATGTTCTTGTAAGTAGCTCTTCATTTCTACTATAAAGAATCCATCTATTTGTTTGCAGGAACTGGACTCTGACCTTTTCAATAGTGACAGGGATCTGGGTACATGACGTTATGTTTTCAGCATACGTCATTAAGTCGGTAATGCAGGGGTCGTAATTAAACTGGAGCTTTCCATCATCAGTACAGAGGAAGCTGGACTCGTCGACTTCTTGGCATGGATGAGTGAGCAATCTGATCTTCAACCCTTTCGCCAAGAGGTAAGGATATTTGGGCATTATGATAACGGTGGAGTTAAAGGATAATACAGGTAAAGGGGTTAATTTATAATAGATATAAGTATCTTTTTCGATTACAGGTACTTCCAAAAGGTAAGTGATTTGATGTTCTTTCAAATAGGCTTTTAGTGTTATAGCTTGCTCTATCTTAACTAAGTTTCCTAAACTAGGTGTAAAAATTATCTTTTCTAATCTATTAATATTCTCAAGTATATATAATAGCTTATTCGACTCTATTATAGATTGATGTAAAATTCCTAACCTGCTAAAGGATAAACTAGTTTCTATCTCATTTAATTGGGCATAAATTACTTGGAAATTATGTGTTAACAAATTATATGTACTTATAAGTTGGATTTCTAAATGTTCTAATTCTTCGAAATTCTTTGCAATCATTTCAATTTTACTATTCAGCTGAACAAGGTTCTTATTTAATATGAATGTAGAATTAGTTAAAATTAGCACCATTTCGGTAATCACTGTTAGCTTTCTGTTACTGTTATTTTGCTGAACTTTAATGTCGTTTATTAATTTATCGTATTTAATGGCATCGTCATTATCAAGATTTCCTGTTATTAGTTTAATAAGTGAGCCTAGCGGATTAATAATACCTCGTTTAATTCGAACAGTTGGGATGATTTGTTTAAATTTATTTATAGTTATATTTTTAATATACTCTACTTGACCTCTTATATCTATGAAATTATCTGTAAAAGTTTTATTAAAATTAATCTTAACTAACTTATCTAAATCGGAAAGTCGTTGAACGTTAAACGTTAAATCTTCTTCCAGAGGCTTAATGTCCAATACCTTTGCAATTGTCCATTTATCTCTACTGATTACTGCAACACCATTTTTCATAAGTAGGACTCCAGGGTTTTTATCGAGTACCTGAAGTTGAAGGGCCTGCAGTTGGGTCACCATGGCTACTGCCAGGAGGACGTGTAGGTGCCTGTGAAGGGCGTTTAACATTTTTTAATGGAACTTTAGTGTGACGGTTCTTTACGTGGATGGGAACCACGTTTCTAACAATATCATCAGAAACTATAGCCTTTTGGAAACGCGGTTTGTCTTTACTAATTCTCTTATTTACTTCTTTCGCGAATATTGTATCACCGGGTTTTACTTCAAACTCTATTTCTCCACCTCTTTTCTCTATTATTTTTTGTTTTTGTTTTATGGTTTGTTCAGATAAATGTTCATATAAAAACTTAGTTCTTTTTGCATGTTCTTTAATTAGTTGTTGCATGTACTGTTTCTCAAATTCTATGTTAAATACATTTTTAGAGTCTGTGTGTCCTAATAAAACTTCGAATGGAGTAAAGCCAGTAGTTGAGTGTATGGAATGATTATATGCCATTATAGAGTAAGTCATTACGGTGGCGGCATCTGTATACTTATGTTCATATTTAGCTAATCGGTAGATTTCTATAATCGTAGAGTGAAATCGTTCGATAAGGCCCATAGAATTGGGGTTGTTAGGGGTTCCAATGTGAAGGTCTATTTTATAAAGGGCTAGCAGTTCCTTTAAAGAAAGAAAGAAAGAAAGAAAGAAAAAGTTTATTGTCATCATATTAAGACATGCAACATAAATAAAATTCAACTGACTTAAAATTAAGAGAGCGTTATTAAATTCAGAACCAGAGTCTGAGCTGATTCTGTGAGGCACGCCATAAAAGGAAAAGTATTTAATGAGGGCTCTTACTACCTCAGGGGTAGATCTATTAGGAATTTCAAATGCTTGGCCCATTTTCGAGAAGGCATCAATGACTGTCAAATAATATCGTCCTTCAATACAAAATAGATCTATGAAAATTTCCTCTAAGGGTTTAGATTGAGTTTGTGTCAGTTGAAGATTCGGTTTGAGCGGTTTTCGGTCATATTTCATTCGCTTGCATGTCTCGCATGAATTTATAAAACTAGAAATAGTCTGTTCCATATTATGCCAAAAATAAGTGCGCCTGATATGAGCTAAAGTCTCTCTAATGCCGCGATGGCACGTTTTTCCAGTATGATATTTACTTACGATTTCTTTTTGTTCTAATTCATCTGCTATAAATACTACTCTTTTAGTGCACTCGAAAAATTGTACTGATTCTTTTTTAAACAAGTATATTACCATTTGTGCAAATTGTTGTCTATGCTGTTTTTCTTCAAAGTATATAAAATATTTAGTGTTGTGTTCTTATATACTCCTTAAGAAATTGTTTTACAAGATCGGTTCGGTTTAAAGGTAAATGTACTTCAAGAATTTTTTGTTTTTCTCGAGATAAATTTTTAACAGTTAATTTATCAACAGACCAGGGGTAAACTAAAATTTGGTTAGGTTTAGTATCTATAGCTTCCTGTAAAATTGGAATACCTTTAGATTCAGTATCTTGTGCTGAATGAATTGTTTCCGTAAAAGAAGAATTTTCAGAAGCAGTTAAAGTTGAACTTGAAGAGCACGGTATTGAATATGGGGAACGACATCTTCCTGTATTTCCTAAATCTGAGATAATCATTTCCTCTTCGTCGTCTGACATCAGGGATATTATCTTATCCGGTTGGGCTAGGGTTCTCTTTTGATCTTTACCTAATTGCTCTATTTCTTTCGTTAACTGTTTAATTTCTCTATTCCTATTTTCGTCTGTATCAATATTAACTTGTGTGGAAACATTATCATCTTTACCTAATGCGTTGGATCGAATTCGTGATAGCGCGTCTGCATTGCCGTTAAGCTTACCCTTCTTATGTATTATTTCAAAATCATATTCAGACAATCGTAATCGCCAACGTGTTAATCTACTATTTGTATCTTTTAGGGAGTTAAACCAGGCTAGAGGCTTATGATCAGTTATTATTGTAAATTTCTTACCGTAGAGATAGGGCCGGAAGTGTTTCACCGCCCAGACTATCGCAAGTAACTCCTTTTCAGTAACACTGTAACGCGTTTCAGCATCATTCAGCGTTCTGCTGGCGTATGCCACAGGTTTATCGTTACCAGTTTGACCTTGCGAAAGGACTGCTCCAAGGGCGAATTCTGAAGCGTCAGTTGTCAGTATGTAAGGTCTGTCGGGATCTGGATATTGCAATATAGGGGCGTTCACGAGTAATTCTTTACATTTTTGAAAGGCTGCTATATATTTTTCGTTATCTATGGGCATTGAGCGCTTTTGTTTTAATCGGGCTGTCATTGGTTGAGTAATTTTGGCAAAGTCTTTGATGAACTTACGATAGTAGCCAATAAGACCTAGGAAGCTCTTTATCTCTGTTGTAGTACGGGGTAGAGGGTACTCTAAAATGGTTTTAATTTTGTCATTGTTAGGTTTCAAACCATTGCTCGTTATTGTATGTCCTAGATATAAAACCTCTTTCCTAAGAAATTCGGATTTGTCAAGTTGTACTTTTAAATTGGTCTGTCTGAGTCTGTCGAAAACGGTCCTTAATTTAGTTATGTGCTCCTGTAAACTAGACGAATATATAATTATGTCATCTAAGTAAACTAAGCAGTGTATTCCTTGTAGTCCACGTAGCACATTATCGATTGTTCGCTGAAAAGTCGCCGGAGCTGTTTTAAGTCCGAATGGCATCCGGGAAAATTCGTAATGTCCTGAGTTTGTACTGAATGCGGTTTTCTGTCTGTCTTCTTTAGCTACTTCTATCTGATGATAGCCGCTGGCAAGGTCAAGGGTAGTAAAGTAACAACTGCGTCCTAATTTGTCAAATAGCTCCGTAATGTTGGGTAAAGGGTATTTATCGTCGATCGTAATTTCGTTCAATTTTCGGTAGTCTATAACAAGTCGGTATTTTTTTTCATTAGTCGCGTCTAATTTTTTCGGCACAAGGTGCACGGGTGCACTCCAGGGAGAGTATGACTCTTGTACTATATTATTCTCTAGCATTTGATCTACTTGTCTGTTAATTTCGTCGTTAATTACTTGGGGTTGTCTGTATGGTCTGATAAAGATAGGGTCTTCATTTCGAGTTCGGATGTGGTGCTTCACATTATTGGTGAAAGTTAAGGGTAGTTTATCCGTGTAAAATATGTCTTTGTATTGTACGCAAAGTTTTCTAATAGAGTCTCTTTCTTCAGGGTTCATGTGATCTAATCGTAGTTTACTAATATTTTCAGTCAGAATTTGGTCTATTTCAAGGTCTTCTCGGTCGTCTAATTTGTTTAAGTTGCATTTTTCGCTTTCATATTTTGTCACTATAAACGGTCTCGTAACTGTCAGGGTCATCTCGGTGTCTAAAGTATTCTGTATGATTGTTGTCGCGTATCCATCTTTGCAACTAACTAAAGCGGTAGGCATTCTAACACCTTCGCAAAATAATTTATAATTTAATATAGCATCTCCATTGTTCAAGTCGGTCGGTAAACTAACTCTTTGTTCGCAACGTGGCGCTAATTTAATTTCATTTTTAGGGTTATAAATAATAGGTATAGCTGATGAGTGGGTATAGAGCATTTCATTTTTCATGTCGATTTTCGCGTCAAGTTGTTTTAGAAGATCACTTCCGATAAGTCCATCGTAACAGCCGTCTACGTCATAAATATAAAACTTATGGGTTTCAGTGCTATTGAACGTCGGGAATAAGGGTATTACTATTACTTCATTATGTCGGCTGGATGCGTGGGTGCTGATAACTTCGAATGGTTCGGAGTATTTAAAATGTTGAAAATATTCGTTAGCCTTTTTTGGACCAATAAACGATCTTGAACTTCCGGTATCTATCATGAATTTAGAATTAATTTCAGGTATTATTATGTATGGTAGTTTTAATGTATTGTAATTAAGTTTGATTATTTCAGGAGTCTGTCGGAGGCATGGATGTGAAAATTTTCTATACTGTGAACTGGTAAGTCTGAGTAATTTTGTTCAATGTTAGTCTCGTAGGCGTCGGTATTGTCAGTAGGCTCGTCATTGCTGTAGTCATAGCAGTAGTCAATTTCAGGATTTTCGTACATACAGGTAGTATCATTATTTTCAGGTTCATTCAAATTATAGAGCTCGTTTAATTTAAATCCTTGAGCTTTCATCGGAGGGGCTGTGCGCATGCTCACGTCAGTGGAAAACTGAGGAGTAAATTTTTGTGGGGGGCGGTAACCGAATTGTTGTTGACCTTGGTTAAAGGGTGGACGATATCCAAATTGTTGCTGACCTTGATTAAACTGGGGTCGATAGCCAAATTGTTGCTGACCTTGATTAAACTGAGGACGATAGCCAAATTGGGGTGAGTTTTGGTTAAATGATGGTTTATAACCAAATTGCTGTTGACCTTGGTTAAGTTGAGGTCGGTAGCCAAACTGTTGTGGAAGCTGTGGCTTATATCCAAATTGTTGAGGTTGCGAAACAGGTAAGTTAACTTGTTTACCGGGTGGCACCCCGAATTTAAAATTAACTTGTGATTGGTGAGGGTATTGATTGCTATTTTGGGGAACACCAAATTTAAAGTTTTGATGAGCCTGCGAATTTAGATTAAAGAAAGGCTTCATTCCAAATTTTTCTATGTACGGGTTATGGTTTGTTTGTACTTTTGGCTGTAGTTGATTTTGAGACCTAAGCATTTTATTTTTAGAGTTATATTGGTACATAAAATTTACTTCCTCGAGCACTATAGTAAGGGCATTTTCTAATGACGCAGAGCCCTTAAGACGCACGATGCGAAGCAAATCTTCGGGTAAGTTGTATAAAAACACATTCATTGACATGTTGTCATAAATTATTATCTTACTGCGACGGAGTTGGTCGTCGTCGATTAGATTGACCTTGGCAATCAATGTGCTTTTAGTGTGTTGGATTCTATTGCAAAAATCTAAATATGACTCGCCATTATTAATTTTCAAAGTCTCCAATTCTATCGCAATACATTCTTCAGACCGGGGATCCCCGAAATGTTGTTCAAATGCCCTTTTTAATTCGGACCAAGTATCTAAATCTTGGCGTTCACTAATAAGAGCGGCTGCTCTACCTGTTAATCTCGATGTTATAACTTGAAAAATATAAAGATCCTGGTGTGTATTCCCTTCTACTATACAGTGATTTATTAAGTACTCACTCTGTCTAATGAATAAGTTTAATAATTTTTCATCACCATCAAATTTGGGGATGATATTAGCGAAGTCGCGAGGTACTTGCACTATATTGTTGATCATTGTATTTATATAACTATTCTATTATTCTATAACCTATGAAATCTATGTATTTATCTATCTATGTATTTATCAGAATTAAAAAGCTATATTTATATTTATTTATATAATTTATTTATAATTTTATCTATTTAAAAGAAACTTCAAAACACAATTCAATTTTCAGAAATAGCGTCTGAATTTCTAGATACTTATAACTAAAATAGTGAATAGGATTGGACTTAGACTGGAAATAGCTATTTGGGTCTACTCACAGACTGCCCATGTCCCTCGTTGAGCCTTAGACGTTGACCTCCGGATCACGGTGATATCACTCACAATTTTAATGTCCTTGACAAATTTATTTGGTTCGTGGATTTCCGTGAAACGCGTAAAAACGTACGTCGCGGTACACTGATTTTAAAGATTTTCACGACGCGGAAATCCTACCGGCTGCGCCAGTCAAGTTATGGGCAACCCGGAGGATCTTTTAAAAATACAAGTTAAATGTTCGTAACACGTTTATTCTCTACAATAGAGTGTCTAAGACTAACTTAATGTTTAACTTAAATCTACGGCCTCAACAACAAGACCACCACGCAGTGGATGGGCTTGTCAATCTCTTTGCCGAGTCAGCATCTGGGTGGTCCCAGTTACTAGAATATAGAGCGCTGACGAGGGTTATTGGTAGAGTCGGCAGACATAACTACCTTCCATCTTTCCCCTCTTAAATAGGCGCCTTAAACTAATGATAAGTTACCATATGCTGAATCCAAATTGAATGTATATATATTGACAAATATATATTTCTTATAAAATTAACTTCGAAGATATACAGTTATAGATAGCTAGCTATAGCAAACTAAAAATATAACAAGTGTACAAAGATGATATGAAATGTGGATTAATCTCCTTTTTTAATGAGGGCCCGATGATAAGCCCGGACAGTGCGAGCGCTTGCGTTCGGGGGCGGAGGTGTCGGTGAACGTGCGGAAGTGGTCACCGCCGACTGTTGCGATTGCAAATGTTTGCCCTGACCCTCTTCCTTCTCAATCGTATCCGACATCTCCTCCCCTTTTGCGTCCTCGAACGTGTCATCAGCATCGTCACTTGGTCGCAAGAGACTTTCCGCATTCCCAGAGGTGTTTACATTCGGTCTAGAAAGCGAAAATCTATTTTTATGTATAGTCGGAATCACTTGATCCTGATGTCTACGCCATTCTAACCCGTTGCCCACATCTACCTTGTAAGAAACCGGTCCGGTTTTTTCCGTGACCTTGCCCTCGACCCACTTTTGATTCTTATCGGAGTAACCGCGTGTGAGCACCTGGTCCCCAACATGTATGTTCCGGTCACGGCCCGGCTTGTTGGTTTTCTGGCGGTCCTGCGCGGCGCGCACCACGACGCTTACGTCCGGACGCAGCGCGTCGAGCCGCCCGCGCAGCTGCCGGCCCAAGAGTGCCACGGCCGGCGCCACGTTCGTCGTGGCGTGCTCCACGTTGCGGTATTGGAACAAAAATTTACTGAGCGCCTGAGACACATTTTCGCCCTCCAGTAAGGCCCTTTTTATAGCTTTTTTAACGGTTTTAACCGCGTTTTCTGCCGCCCCGTTCCCTTGTGGCCTGTACGGTGCTGACGTCACGTGCTTAATAAAATTTTTGTTACAATATTCCCGGAAGTGTGTCGAGTGAAACGGCGGGCCATTGTCGGTTACTAACATCGCTGGGAGACCAAATCTGGCAAAGATCGATCTTACAACAGCAATCGTAGATTTGGCATCCGTGCGACTCATTGGCACGGCCTCGATCCATTTTGAGTGTGCGTCTACTAAGATAAAATACTTTTTTCCCCCACTTTCGGCAAAGTCGGCATGTATGCGTTGCCACGGGTTGAGAGGAAACTCCCAGGGGTGCAAAGAGGCACGTGGCGGCGCGTCGCGCACCACGCGGCACGCCGCGCACGATCGGCACGCGTCTTCAATTTCCTGGTCTAGACTAGGCCAGTACACATAACTACGTGATAAGTTTTTCATTTTGTTAACGCCCAAATGCCCCTCGTGAATTTCTCCCAAGACCCGGCGACGCAGCGAAGGTGGTATAATTACCCGATATTTATAAAGAAGACAGCCCAGTTCGACCAAAATTTCCTGCCTCCGTGTATAATACGGCTTGATTTCCTCCTCGAGGCTAGTTCCCGACGCCGGCCAGCCAAACATAGCATATCCTTTAATCTTAGATAACAAGGTATCTTTAACGGTCGCTTCCCCAATTTCCTTAAAACTAACTGGCATTACATCCCGTACTAAGTTAACATAGGTGACCGGCTCACTATTAGCGGGACGTCGCTCGTGCGGAAGCGGCAGTCTCGACAGTGCGTCGGCCGGCCCGTTATCCTGCGATCTAACAAATGTCACTGTAAAATCGTACGCCGCTAATCGGGCCGCCCAGCGCTGGAGTCGACTCGCGGCCGTCTGTGGGATCCCAGCTTTCTCACCGAAAATATAACTTAAAGGTTTATGGTCGGTTCGCAATTCGAATCGCCTCCCGTATAGATATTGATGATGTTTGGTGATCCCAAAGAAGATCGCGAGGGCCTCCTTATCGAGTTGGCTATAATTTTTCTCGGCCGTGTTGAGCGTCCGCGAGACGCAGCTGACGGGGCGCTCGCTGCCGTCCTCGTACCGGTGTGCGAGCACCGCGCCCAGCCCGTACGCCGAGCTGTCCACCGACAGCAGGCGCGCCGGGCCGCGGCCACGTCGCCGCTCGGCCCCGCGCGCGCCCCTGCGCCCCGGCCGCCTACCCTGCCGGCCATTCCCCGCGCGCTCGCTTGGTGCAGGCCTTCCCCTGCGTCGCCGCCACCCGTACAGGTGGCACCTGCGCCCGTTGTCGCCGCCGTGGCCCCGCTGATCTCCGCGTGCCTCTCAGCGGCCTCCAGCGCCAACGCCAGCTCCACTGCCTCCTTATATCGAATGTTTTTCTCGGCAAAAATCCGCGAGCGCATCGTTTCGTTCGCTAAGCCCGACACGAATTGGTCGCGTAAATTTTCTTCTAATGTCGCCCCGAAGTTACAAGTTGTCGCGAGATGTTTTAAACACTGCAGATATTCTGTGAGCGATTCGTCGCCCCGTTGTCTGCGTAGCCGAAATACGTGGCGTTCGGCTATTTCGGATCGCTGAGGCTCTAAATGATCCGTCACCAGTTGCACTAACTCCTCGAATGTTTTATCTTCCGGGTGCACGGGCGAACACAAATCGCACATCAGAGAATACGTCGCATCTCCGACGACCGTAATCAACAATGACACGCACAATTCCGTCTTGACTTCATTCAGGAGAATATATTGTTTTACGCGCCGAATATACGTGGGCCACTGTTTAGAACTTAAGTCGAAGGTTTCAAGTTTCCCGATAGGCATTGCACAGACTTTTTTGCACGATAAACTATTAGAATCACACGTGAATTCGCCTCGTCGCCAATGTAACGTGAATGAAAGGCCGTGGTGGATAACTGACTGATTTATTAGCGATTGACGCCTACCCTACATTATACATAACAAAATATTATACTCAAACCTTCCAATTAAGACTGACTCATATAATATACTTACACACTACTTAAATACTACACCTTCCCCCTTTGGGAAAAAAAATAAATTGTTTTAAGACACTCTTATTTTTTTTTACAAATTAAGGTATACAAAGTAATTTAAAAAGTACAAAGCGTATAAAAATAAAATAAAAAATATAAACAATACATGTGATTTTAAACAAAAAAATACAATAGGGATTACATTTCACCCAAAAACAAAACTGTTACAATGTTAAAAAAAACGTATTACATACATAATGATTTCTTAGGTTTACGCGAATATTACACATTGAAATAAAACTAGTTTATACGGATTTTATCGCGGTTTAATTTTTCTCCCGTGACCACGAAGGCTGAAAAGCTTTCGAAACGTCGGGACTAAAATAAAAATTAAACCGCGATTAAATTCGTATAAACTAGTTTTATTTCAATGTATTACATACAATTAAACTAAGTTATACCTACGGAACGCCTGTCGTATATTTCGCATCTACTTGCAAAACTCATACTCTTTCTTATATTATTCTCCTTACAACGTACTGCATCGACTTTACAGTTTATATTTTCATTATTCTTGCCATTACTATGGTTCATAATTGTCCATTTCTGTACAACATTTAATATATTTTTATTATACTTCTCCTTTATCTGACTACTTGTCGATATATCTTTACTTTTATTCTCATTTTGTCCATTACATTTATTTTTATCCACCTTCACTTTCATATCTATAACTTTATCATTTTTCTTTATATTTGGCAAGTCTACCCTATATTTTCTCATTACTCTTATAAATTTCTTTAAATCTCTTCTACTATTATTATTTTTATTAATTCTCAAATCCGTTATATTCTTATTTCTACAAAATACTTCAAATTCTTTAACTAACTCCTTTCCTAGTGACAAAACTTCATGTCATACTTACACACTACTTATACACTACAAACGGTAGAGGTAACTGCAGGCGTCGGCAAGATGCCGATCATCTGTAAGAACTTAAGAAAAAACTAAAATTTGTTGCCTGATCAAGGAACTGAACCCAGGACTAGTCAATCTGTAAGAACTTAAGATAAAATTAAATTTGTGTTGCCTGTTCAAGGAACTGATCCCAGGACTAGTTAACATGGCTATATTGCAAGTGGATCGTCTAGTGCTTGATTCAGTGGTGTTGCGGCAGGGCACTTTATGACTGACACCTTATCGGGCTTCGCGACATTCTTTAAAGACAGCCTCCGTGGCGTAGTGGGCGACTAGCCAGCTGCAAAGCTAGAGGCCGTGGGTTCGATACCCGCACCAAGACAAATGTTTGTATGATCCACGAATATTTGTTTCGGGTTTGGTTGTTGCAGGACTGCAAGTTCCTCGTAGATACCAATGATACAGGTTAACCTATAGTGTGGACAATGTGTGTGACTCTTGGATTTATTTATTATTATAATTATTCACCTATATTGCCTCGATGGTGCAGTTGTAACGTGTACGCGTTACGATTGAGGCCAACGCTGAGGTCTCGGGTTCGATCCCCGGGTCGGGTAAAATGTTATTGGGTTTTTCTATTACGAAATGCTCAGTATCAGCCCGGAGTCTGGAATTTGTGCCCGGTATGGCGATGGCGATAGACCCCTATCACATCGTGGGACTGAGATAAGCTCGGCGAAATGTGGGTATACTGGTTACACCTCTGCCTACCCCTTCGGGGATTACAGGCGTGAGTGCGTATGTATGTGTGTATAATTATTCAATAACAATCTCATTCTACGAGGCAAAGTGAAAAGTTAGTCGTCTGCAGTGAATGCGAAACAGTCTAACATTATTAAAATGCGGAGTCTTTGAGAAATTATTCAAAATCAATAGACTCGGGCGGCTACCAGAGTCGGTAGTTTTCTTAATAAAATTCAAATAGAAATCTAAGAGGATCTTTGTGTAGAAAATTTGCCTGCACCGAAGTGCACAGACCCCGCACTGTATTTAAATAATGTTCGGATAGAGAAACGGCGAACTTCCTTTAGGTATGCTTATTTATGAAAATTATTTCTTCACAGTGGCAATTATTTCGAGCTCATTGAATTTAAAATACCATCAGTTGGTTTTACTTGTCAGGAAAAGGTAAAATGCAGGTCGATTAATGTCGTTTATTTTTCCCATTGTACTGGATTGACGACAAAAGGAGATAGAGTCAAGTGGTTTAACAATTTGATTTGATATTAGACAAATTGGATGTAGAAGAAAAGCTAAACTGTTGTGTTTCGGCTTGTAGGACATTGAAGCTAGTGAAATGACTAGGCATTATGAAACTTAACATCTTATATCTCGGGGTAACGAGCGCAGTGCAATGTCATGAAGTACATTGTAATTCAAAGTTCTGTATGGTGTTGCTTCTCTTTATGGTAAGCGTGTCACTTACCATCAGGCGAGCGACCTGCTCGTTTCCTTATTCATGATAATATAAAAAAAGCATTATAATTAACTATGAGTATTATAATTATGACTGCCTCGGTGGCGCAGTTATAATGCACACGCGTTTCGACTGAGGCTGACGCTGAGGTCTCAGGTTCGATCCCCGGGTCGGGTAAAGTGATATTGGGTTTTTCTATTATGAAATTCTCAGTATCAGCCCCGAGTCTGGAATTGTGCCCGGTATGGCGATAAGATTGCCCACTATCACATCATGGGACCGAGATACGCTCGGCGAAATGTGGGTGTACTGGTTACACCTCTGCCTACCCCTTCGGGGCTTACAGGCGTGAGTGGGTATCTTTTATAATTAAAGATTTTATTTTGCAAAGAATATTACTTCCTTTGAATGATGAAGTAGCATATTATATTGTATCAGAAAATTTTGAGAACATGTTAATCGTCGGACTTTAAGTTTCTTTTTTATTTTATGTTTTGTGGAAAAATCTGGGCAAAGCCCTTAGTTACTTAAATAAAAGTATGAGAAGATCAAGTTAGTCGACGCTTTAGCCAAAATAAATGTACAATAAGTAGACTCGTATAATCTTAAGAAGAAAAAACGAGTCTGTGATTCTATAGGTCAATCTCTAACTAAACTATAAAAAAATAGGTACTAAAAATTCAGATGTAACTAACAACTAAATAAATCTATTTATTAGTACATAGTATTACAGACGTACAATAGAAGCCAATAGTTGAAATTAACCAGCCCACAAGTCGCATGTGCTCATTAATAATACATTTTCAATTAACATAGCATTCACGGCTGAAAGTGGTTCTTGCTAGTAAATTAACGCCTGCGACCAACAGCTACAAAGTTTGCACATTTAAATAATATGCCAATTCCTTTAATACACCAGCGTCTGTAATTAAAGCCATTCCGTTTATTACTTGCGGGCAAAGTATACTTGAATGTATACTACTAGACTGACTGCCTCGGTGGCGCAGTTGTAATGCGTACGCGTTAAGATTGAATGACCGCTTGAATTTATTTTTGACCGTCTTCAAAAAGGAGAAGGTTCTCAATTCAGCGAGTTTTTTTGGACTGAACTTGATAAGCTTGTAAACCTTGATGTTTTACTAAAAAAACCCTCAGAACCACTTCACGTGGTATTTTTATTCCTTATCGCCACACTCCACTTCATAAATAAATAAATAAAAAAAATCACAAACGCGCAACCAATCTTTCACAATGATACTAGTAGGAAGATATTATACGATGTAATAGATTGTATTGCGTGGGATAAGGAACAGAATAAGAAAGTATAATAAAATTATTTGTATTATATAAAGTCGATTTTTGGAACCATCAGTTCAGTCTACGTTATTACTAGTATGTCTGAAACAGCCGAAATCTCGTTATCAAATACTAACAAGATGGAAGGTCCCTCGTATGCGAGAGGCCGGCTGTGTTGGTACCACCGCTTTGTCTATTTCTGCCGTCAAGCAACAGTGTGTAAGCAATGTTGTGTTCCGGTTTGGAGGACATTGAAGCCAGTGAAATTACTGGGCATTATGAGTCTTAACACCTTATGTCTCAGGGTGACGAGCGCAGTCTAGTGTCATGCAGTGCTTTGTTATTTAAAGTTCTGTGTGGCGTTGCTTCGTTTATGAGCAGGCGTGGCGCTTACCATCAGGCGAGCGACTTGCTCGTCTCGTCATTCAAGCTAATAAAAAAAAACTAAGTTTAGCTCGTCGCTCCATCCGTGTGAATGTCTTTTCGGGATATAAAATACCCTATAATCTAATCCAGGTTATAGATCTATCTGTGTGTCAAATTTCATCCAAATCGATTAAGCCGTTAAGGCGTGATTGATAAATAATAAAATAATAAATACACCCGACAGTCACACACATAGTCCTCATCCCACACTAGGAAAACCTGTATCGTGGGTATCAGTAACTACGAGGGACTTGGTCTCGCAACACCCCGACCTGAAACAAACATTTGTGAATCACACAAACATTTGTCTCGGTGCGGGAATGTCCTAAAAACCGAAACAATAGTGCTCAAACACTGCGGCTTCGCAGAAATAGATAAAGCAGTGGTACCAACCCAGACGGCTTCACAGACGAGGGATCTTACCCAGTTTTTTTTTTTATTCGGTCTACAAATCTGGAAACAATTTTCCATTAGAAAGCTAAACAGTAACAAAGTGCCATGTCTATAACCTTTTACATGTAGGCACAACATAGTTGATAACAAGGTTGTATTGTATTATTTAGTGTGAAATGTAATTATATACTTATTAATGTTTTATAAAAATAAAACTATTACAGTTACAATAGAATAAAATAATTTACAGTTGTACCAAAATTACTCTCAAATGGTGTGATAATATTGGTGAATGTAAATGCAGCTAATGAGCAGTATAATTTAAGCAAACGTCGATATCATACTGTGAAGTGGTAAGTTAAATAATTCTGGTTGGCCATTATAACCACTTCGGCACCAGCAAGAAACTTAAGCGTACTTGCCACCGAATATAAATGCTTCTGGAGAGGAAGTTTTAGCACTACAACGTGGGAGAAGCGGTAGCGGGAGCGGTCAATCCCTGTCTGACGTCAACCCCTCTGAGTAGAAATATTTCCTGTGTATAATTTATACGCACTCACGCCTGTAATCCCCGAAGGGGTAGGCAGAGGTGTAACCAGTACACCCACAGTTCGTCGAGCGTATCTCCGTCCCACAATGTGATAGGGGCTATCCTATAGCCATACCGGGCACAAATTCCAGACTCCGGGCTGATACTGAGCATTTCGTAATAGAATAACCCAATAACACTTTACCCAACCCGGGGACCGAACCCGAGACCTCAGCGTTAGCCTCAATTGTAACGCGTACGCATTATCCCTGCGCCACCGAGGCAGTCGTATAATTTATATAAAAGAAAATCTGTTCGTTAGTAAAGGCGTCACTGAAACCGGCTGGATTGATGTGGCTATTTTTTACAATTGTTTATAATCCGAGTTAGGTTTTTATGGACAGAAAAATTGGATAAGTCGGGGAAAACAGAAAATACTTTTTTGTATGGGAATTTTGTATGAACACAGGACCATTACTCACGAGGTGAACGATGGATATGTGTAATTCATTATTGTTAATTAGTTATGATTTTGAAAAAGAAACAGAAATAATTGAAATAATCACAATTATTCAGCTGAAAATAATAATAATACTAGCCCTGTATTATACACGCCCCACTGTTGGGCACGGGCCTCCTCTACTGAATGAGAGGGGTTAGGCATTAGCCCACCACGCTGGCTTAATGCGGATTGACAGACTTTATGTACCTTCGAAATTCTAATGAAGAACTTGTCAGGTATGCAGGTTTCGTCACGGTGTTACCTTCACCGTTAAAGCAAGCGATAATTAACAATTAATACACACATAACTTAGAAAAGTCACAAGTGTATGCTCTTGAGGCTGGTTTCGAACCTGCGACTTTAGTCTCGACAGTCCGTACCACTCGCCACTGACCTATCACTGCTGAAAATAAACAACTGTTTTTTTGCCACGAACATTTGAACTTCTTGGACAATAATCTTGCCCCGCGAGGGGCGGGGCAACTAGTACTAAATAGTTGGAACTTAAATTTTCCTAATAAACAGTTTGAGAAAATTAAACGCGTTTCCATTTATTGACCAAAAAGTACGAAAGGTACCTGAAATAAGATCTAGATACTATAAGATCACTTCTACTAATAGAAATCGAATGACGAAATGTTAAAATCATTCCAAAGGTATAGTCATTGGCGAAATGTTTTACAACTTTTTTAAAACTTTTATATTTTAAGTCAGATTTTTTTAGTTTATCTGATAACCCTATTCGGTCCAGACTTCAACAGTGATATATTTTGTCATTTGGTCACCAATAAAAAGCAGTCATGGCATAAAACAATATTCGTCTTTTATGTTCTCGTACAAAAACACATTTATTTATCTTTTCTATCAATAGTATAGTCTAGTTTAGGTCTGTAACTTCATACATATTTCTCGTTAGGAATATCGTGACAGAATAAATTAATAAATAAATACAGCCAATAGTCACACAATATCGTCACTCGCTACCGCTTACTTCCATATCTCGGCCTAACGAGGTCTGTTTTGAACTGCTTTGTTACATTTGTATAAAGGTTCCATTCGTTTATACAGTAGGTGGATAATTTGGCAGCATCTGCTTATAAGAATCATATCTGAGTGGGTGTAAAAAATCCTAGATACTGGTTGCAGAGTAGGTTATTTAGACGTATTTGGTTTTATGGTACAGTATTCTATGACTGCCTCGGTGGTGCAGTTGTAATGCGTACGCGTTATGATTGAGGCTAATGCTGAGGTCTCGAGTTCGATCCCCGGGTCGGGTAAAAGTGATATTGAGTTTTTCTATTACGAAAAAGCTCAGTATCAACCCGGCGTCTGAAATTTGTGCCCGGTATGGCGATAGGTTTGCCCACTATCACATGATGGGACGGAGATGCGCTCGGCGAAATGTGGGTGTACTGGTTACACCTCTGCCTACCCCTTCGGGGATTGCAGGCGTGAGTCCTGCGTATTCTATGACTATGACATTTTCGTTGCTGTTTCTTGTCCCAGACCTCCTTTAACTGTCAGTGTGTGGTTTTCTGGTAAGTTCTAAGTTGGAATGGATTTTGATACCCAACAAAAAATAAAGGTGCTATATGTGGGGAAGGTTCAGTTGAATATCAGTGCTAGACTATATCCAAATACGGACCACTTCAGTATATTTCTGAGCAGAATTATGACTTTTTTACGAAATTGTAAATAAATCTTTTTTTTACTTTTTGGAAATAACTTGGTATTTGAATACTTAGTTAGCATCTTATACTTCGGAATGCAATGCCACTACTATTTAATTTAAAGTTCTGAGTAGGATTGTGTTCTGAAAGATATTGTTTTGAGCACCTGCAGTTACTACTCCTTGCATACATGACACAACTAAGTCCACTAATTAATATGATTGAGAAGTGGTACGTGGGCAAAGCCAACCAACATAGTCATCAAGTTTTGCTGTTACGTTTCGTACAGTGAGATATCCGCGGTCCTAAATCATCCCTATATGGTTAGCAACGCATCCATATTCTTCTCATATTGTTGGTATTACAGGGCGGTGGAGATAACTTACCATCACATATAAGTGAAATAAGATAACTAGAACGACAACTCTCATATGAATCTGCCAAAAATACGGCTCCACTTACACATGCAAAGAAATTACACGCAACACTCATACAAGCAAAAAAAATTAATGAACGTTCAAAATCACTTTATTTCATAAAAGTTAATGTCAAAATATTAAATTTCTAAATCGAGATACGACGTTCTGCACCAAGCAAAAAATTAGACGTATTAAGTGTCAAATAGAGATCATGAATATTGTTTTATGAATCGATGAATGAACGTGCTGCACTGACGTTTATAGCCTCGCCCCCTTGCACAGAGTGTTGGTGGTGTATTTTCTTTGCTTGAGCTACGTTTCTTGACATCTTATTTCGATGCTTCACATGGATGAATTGCATTTACTCATACGAAAAGAAAGTAGATCGTCGATAAATAGTGTCAAAATTTCGGGCATTCTCTTTTTTAGTACACGAACGTAAATAACCAAATTGTGTCGATATGAATGTGTTTTCACACATACATCAGATAGGTCTAAAAGCTTTATTTGAGTTATTTCAGTTACTATCGATTGTCAAATAATAAATAGCTTGACTTTGATTGAGGTCACTGGCTTTTTTTAATTACTAGAGTAAACTGCTCAACAGATATGGGCATCTATGCTAAAGAGTTCTACATTGCCATGGTACATTACATAGCTTAGTATAGATATCTGTTTTTTTAGAATTAGGTACTTTCCAAACATCAGTGTTTAAACACTGTTGTGTTCCATACTCTATACTAATATTATAAATGCGAAAGTAACTCTGTCTGTCTGCTACGGTTTCACGGCTAAACGGCTGAACGGATTTTAAATTAAAAAAAGGAGTTTTTTTTATTATATCCTGGGGGTATATCCATAGGATACTTTTGTCCCAGAAAAGGCATTCAAAGCAAAAGCTATAATATACATGCATACATACATACACACTCACGCCTATGTCCCATGGGGGTAGGCAGAGACTATTGAGTACCACAAGCTACGATCCTGACACACCTCTTTCGCCTCTTCCACATTCATACATCTTCTCATACATTTTCGTCGGTTGAGGGTAGGTACTCGTGACGTGCCCTTTTCGGAGAATATCATTAATTTGATTTTATTAGCTATAATAGTAATCTCGATAAATTACTTGTAGTGTAGAAATAACTACGACGTGGTGCCATTAGTGGCCAAATTCATCCCTTGGCTTGTAACTCTCTGCCAAAATTATTTAACACAGCAAAAATCCAACGAGAAATTATATACGTGAAAGGGAAAATAACAAAAAATCGCATTTGATTTGTAATCTAATAATATTAAGTTATTTACGGGCCGGGGGGCAATAAGTTCTTATTTCCGATGAAATGCTGCGGCCCGGACCTACGGGGCTCGTGGCGTAAGGGACAAGAAAAGGCGAATATGAAATAATATTTTAACTGGAGAACGCTATGCTTGAAAGTTTTGAGAAAATCACAGGAGTAAGGAGGAGGCCCAAACCCCCTCCCCTTCCCAATTCCTTAATTATCCCTTTCCTTTAATTAAGGTCGGCAACGCACCCATGAATCTTTGGTATTGTGGGCATACATGGGCGGTGGAGATCATTTACCATCAGGTGGGCCGCCCGCTCGTCTGTCTATCTAGGGTAATAAACATTTTTTTTTCTTCATATGGACTGTGTGTGAAGCATCTTTATTTATTAAGCAAAACTAAATATATAAATATTAGATTTTTTTCTGAATACTTACAGGGCGGCAGACATCCAATTGTCAAAAAAACCTTCCTACCATACATCTTTTGTTTATAACTAGCTAATAAATAGCAAAGTTGTGAACTAAAAATGCTTTTGACAAACTTGGAAATGCATGGAAATAAGTTGCATATGAGTTTGAGCATATTTTGTAATTTTGTCTGTAGAGCAATAGGTACTATTTTAGACTAAATACTTATATAATATTTTCAGGAAATAGCCAATTAAATACAACGGTATATAATTATTTTGCTACAGTTCAGTATAATGTACTGTAGCTGGAGTGTTATTATGCTGAAAGAAATCTCTTCAATCGTTACCAACCAAAGGCTGGATAAAATAACAATATTAGCCCTGTTTATACACATCCTTCCTTCTAGTCACGGGCTTCCTCTACAGAATGAAAGGGGCTAGGCCTGAGTCCACCACGTTGCCCTAATGCGGATTGGCAGAGGCTGGATAGGCCAACAATTCTCATTCCTTTTTCTTCTACACCATAACGCTATAATCTTATAACTTTCATCCAAATCTAGTATGGGGAAATTTATTCATAGAATTCAATTTACTCCAGGTGTGGCTTGACCCTTAGCAGGGAATAAATGGGCGTTATTATTAGTGACTTTTGCTTTTGTTTTTTTCGGTGGACCACATTCCTTAAATTGTTAGTATAACACAGTATATTTATCTATTTCATTATAGTTTCTATGACAATGGACCAATAGAGAATTACTTACATACATACGCACTCACGCCTGTATTCCCCGAAGGGGTAGGCAGAGGTGTAACTAGTACACCCACATTTCGCCGAGCGTATCTCCGTCTCACGATGTGATAGGGGGCGAGCCTATCGCCATACCGGGCACAAATTCCAGACTCCGGGATGATACTGGGAATTTCGTAATAGAAAAACTCAATACCACTTTACCTCAATTCGATTTCTTGCTAATATAACAGCCCAGACACTCACGAACTATCTCCAGTCTGCGGTTGAAAAATCCTCGATAGAGATCCCAGTGGCAAACGACCGTCGCTGGGACCTAACTGCCGCTATGAAGGAGCTAGTTAGGGCCAAAAACGCTGCAACCAGGGCATACGATTCGGCCCCCACCGACGGAAACAAGACTAGATTACAAAGTTTAAGACTAGAATTTAGAACACGTATCAAAGAGATCCGCGATGACAAATGGCAAACTCGACTTGCAGAGATCCGTCCATCACATAATGCTTATTGGAAACTAGCAAGATCCCTAAAGTTAGACTCCACTTCAGGAATACCTCCTCTCCTAAGACCCGATATGCCTCCGGCATTTGACGACGATGAAAAGGCTGAATACTTGGCTACCACGCTGGAATCCCAATGCTCGCCAAGCCAAGAGTCTACAGATCCAATTCACCTCGACACCGTGGTCGAGGAAACAGCGCGTAGGTCAAATATAACACCGTCCGATATAATTACAGAAACGTCTCCCAAAGAAGTGGGTGCCATTATAAAAGACCTTAAAGATAGAAAATCCCCTGGCTACGATGGCATTAGTAATAAAGTTACTAAACAGCTCCCTCCCAAATTTATCCTACTGCTGACGATAATATTTACTACATTTATTCTACATAACTCTTTCCCGAACATTTGGAAAAAAGCTGTTATCATAGGAATTCTGAAACCAGGTAAACCAGCCTTTGATCCTACCAGTTATAGACCTATAAGTCTTTTAAGTAATCTAGGAAAAATCTACGAACGGATTCTTCTGAAACGTCTTAGCAGCTATGTCGAAACCCACAAACGACTCCCTGACGAACAATTCGGCTTCCGAGCCGATCACTCATGCATTCACCAGGTTCACCGTATTACGGAACACGTTTTATCAAACCTGTATAAACCAAGTCTATCCGTACCGGGGCTGTATTCTTCGACGTAGCGAAAGCATTCGACAAAGTCTGGCACGATGGCTTGATCTATAGGCTGTTCCGTTTAGGAGTGCCAGACAAGCTCGTACTCATAATACGAGATTTTCTTACTAATCGAAGCTTCCAATACCGCGTCGAAAGATCACTTTCCACCCCCCACATTCTGAAAGCTGGAGTTCCTCAAGGCTCTGCTTTATCGCCTCTCCTTTTTTCACTCTATACTAGCGATATCCCCAAGCACCCAAAGGTCAACCTAGCTCTTTTTGCTGACGACACAGCTCTTTACGTATCAGATGTCAACAGAAGACGCATTTGGACCTACCTCCAACAGGCTACAGATATGCTAGGAAAATGGTTTCGCAAATGGAGAATCGACGTAAACCCCGGAAAAAGTGCTGCTATCTTCTTTTCTCGGGGCAGCCCTAGACTTCCTAACCAAATCCAATTATTCAACCGTCCGATTTCTTGGGAAAATACCGTCAAGTATCTAGGCGTTGTCTTTGATAGTCGAATGACATTCAAACACCATATCACCCGAGTCCGCAACAAAGCGGCATTTATCCTTGGTCGCCTCTACCCTATGATCAAAAACAAAATGTCACTCCGCAACAAAGTGACTCTATATAAAACTTGTCTCAAGCTGAGGACTGAGCCTTCTAAAAGGCGCCTCTGTGCTTAATCGCTACTAAGTACATTATACATATTTCTGGCTAGAGCGCCATAAGCGCCGGCTTTATTGTCAGGTGAAGCTGTGAAAGCAATATAAGCTAACAGCACAAATCCAATCGAAAAAAAAAACCACTTTACCCGACCCGGGGATTGAACCCGAGACCTCAGCGATAGCTTAATCGTAACACGTACGCATTACTACTGCGCCACCGAGGCAGTCAGTGGAGAATTCTACTTTAGAAATCTACATTATCTCTACTTTTGATATAACTAGTCGAGTATTCTTTGCAACCATGGTAGCTTCGATTGATGTTTATAGAGATAACCAGATAAAATAGTTTTTCATGACAAAATTATCTAATATTGCATATGCTAAGCTCCCAAGGTGGTCGTACAAATTGTGTGAATACCATGTGAAAACTATGTTACTACTTAATTAATGTTTTTTACACTACTCCAACCGATTACCTGAACCTCAATTGGCTTAATTGTTGACAGCCTCCGTAGCGTATCGGGTGAGTGGCCGGCGAAACGAGAGGCCGTGGGTTCGATTCCCGCAACGTGGCAAATGTTTGTGTGATCCATAAATAGTTGTTTCGGGTCTGGGTGTTGTGGGACCGCAAATCCTTCGTAGTTCTTGATACCCACGATACAGGTTTACCTAGTGTGGAATCAGAACTATGTGTGTGATCATTGGGTGTATTTATTACTATTTATTTATTTTAAAGTTACTCATATTAACATAACGTATTGACGAAATAAAAATCTCAAATCCATTTTATTCTTACGTACGAAAGTTATTTTCGACATTGGACTGCATATTTGAATTCTTCGTACACCTGCTGTCCTGCCAAAATTTATTATTTGTTTGTCAAGCCATCTGACGCGAAGTTCCCATATTTGTGCAAAAATAACATCTATGCGCTGCTTTACACTTGCATGTGCCATTAAAATGGCTAAAAGCTTCGTCGACACGGTTGAAAAAATGGTAAATTTTATCTAGCTGTCCACTTTTTCAAAAATCTTTTGAAGGTTTTTACCGTGAAATGTGATTTGGTTAGTAATTTAGTTTGAAATTTGTAGGTGATTCGTTTAAAGCGTTTTTTGCTTTTATGCATATCGTGATTCTTTCAAGATATCCAGACAGCCTCCGTGACGCAGTGGACGAGTAGCCGTCTGTGAAGCAAGAGGCTCTGGGTTCGATTCCCGCACCGCGACATAATGTTTGTGTTATCCACATATATTTGCTTTGGGTCTGAGTGTTTTCTACCCAGAGGGGTTGACGTCAGGCAGGCGGCCAGTCGTAAAAGTACTACCAAATCTTTCTGTAACATGTGGTAAAAAGCATGTTGCGCCAACAGGGCAGGGCAATAAGGGCAGGTGGAAGAAGATGAATATCTTGATTGCTTCATTGTTTTGACTAAGGTATTATTTAATCCCCGACAAAAAGAAAGGGTTTTGTAAGTTTGACTTCTTTGTTTGTCTATGTATCTGTCTGTGTCATCGTAGCACCTAAACTATGGACTATTGAAATGTATTTTTTTATTTGAAAGCTGGCTTAATCGAGATGGTTCTTAGCTATGTTTGAAAAAAACCTGTTCAGTTTCCACTGTCGAGTCGTCGAGTTACCACTGTCTCACAGAAAACCAACGTAAAGTAGCAGCGTGCTGCTGCGTTTCGTACGGTACGTGAGATATCCGGGAGCCCAAACCCCCTTCCCTTCCCAACCCCTAAATTATCACTTTCCTTTAAGGTCGGCAACGCACCCATAATTCTTTTGGTATTGTGAGCGTACATGGACGGTGGAGATCACTTACCATCAGGTGACCCACTTGCTCGTATGCTATAAAAGAAAATCCTCTAAATATTAACTACACTTAGATTTAACATCCATCATGGACTGTTGAAGTGTTATTAATCATACACTTAACAATATTTACGAAGTCATAACAATTTAGTTAGTAGTGATTACAAAAAATGAGAGAAACAAATATATTGGAAATATCGCATTACAAATAATATATCCTCTTAAAGAAATAACGTTTTATACCACTCAGGATAATGAAGACGCTGTACAATTGTCAAGGGAAGATTAGGTTTCCACAGAACATCGTATTTTGCGGAGAATATAGATATTATTTTTGTTGAGCAAACATCTTTATCGGTTCTGGTAGTTATTTATTGTTCAGTAGATGGTTTTGATCTTTTTAGTAATATTGTGATGGGAATCTGCAGATGGCTTCAAATTACAATAATTTTATTGCAAACTTTCTTGGTTCTGTAACATTTTGTATTTTTACACCTACACATTGAATGGGTAGATTGATGGTGGACAAACAATTTAAGCGATCATATTTTGCTAATAGCAATGGTCGCTAAACGAGCATGAGGGTCACTGGGTGGTAAGTGATCTCCTGAAACTTTTATAATACTAGAGAATCATGTCTGCATTGCTGACAATGCAGATTCGGAAGGGGAGGGGGATTTGGGTCTTCGGAAATCTCATCGTACGAAAATGAATGATGAGACGAACAGGTCGCTCGGCCGATGATAAAAAAAATATGAAAAATAAACATAAAATAAAAATAAATAATATGCCTCACCACAAACAGAAGCATCATCAGTCAGAAATTTGAATTATGAGTTCTACCTTTTGCTCGCCGCTTCGCCAGTTATGGCCTTTTCCGAAATAAACAGACTATGTCCTAATCCAGGTCATGTTCTACCTGCGTGCCAAATTTCACCGAAAACCTGACCCAAAAGCTGTTAATACGTGACTGACTAACAAACATCCAAACTTTTACATTTATAATAGTAGTAGGAAATAGGACTACATGACACTGGAGTATGCTTGACACCCCGATACATATATGCTGAGTCTTATAAAGTCCAATAATTTTACTGGCATGATCAATGTTCTTCAAACCAGAACACAACAGTGGTTGCTGGTTACACACATGGCTTGGCAGCAAAAACACACCATTAAAAACAGACATAATTTCGTAATTAAACGTCATTCAGTTAATTTCATTTGGTATTTCCTTAGAAAATACAGTTGGAAGAGTTCTTTCAATCTTATCTTGAGATACCCTAACTTACTTATTTATGCGATCAAGTTTAATAACAGTGCCTACTTTAAATGACCGAAATTCCGCTTTAGCGATTAAACGACTAACTTCTGTCTTGAAATTTATCTTGGGGACGCTAAGTTATTTTTCAATTTGGGAGATCTGTGAACGGGTTTAATACTGGGTAGCTCTGGGTAGTTAAAACTCTATTGCAATGGCAGAGAAAGTTTGTGTAAAAATAAATAATCCTTTAGAAGCGTGGAAGTTGACGAAACTACGGTAGTTAGTGTGAAGCTGGCAGACTAATGTCCTTTTCAACTTGTGAATATTTTGCTAAGTCATGTCCGTTTGAAATGAAATGAAATAGTTTATTAATCATTAAATATTTTATTAATCCCGAATTATTAAATATTTTAAGTTGATCCATATCAAGGCATTTACCGAAATTTAAATTTTAAAATTTATCCATCAGATAACGTGTTGAAGATTGACGAAACAAATATACATGGCGAGTGTGAATGGTACATTTGGGAGGGGAAGGCCTCGGCGAACTTCCATAGATCAAGTTGGAGACATTCTCGTGAAAGGCCAGGTCAGGAGTACCCTAAATCGACGTGCATGTATGAAAAATTTAATGAGATTGAATGAGGCCAAAGAGGTATGCAAGGATCGTAGCAAGTGGAAACCCGTTGTCTCTGCCTACCCCTATGGGAAACAGGCGTGAGTCTATGTATGTATGTATGTAGATAACGTGTTTTACTAGTGGTAGAGCTACGCTGTAGACATTTTTGTGAAAGTATGAATGGCCCGGCTCAACCGGGTAGTTACCACTGTCCCACAGACAACCGACGTGAAGTAGCACCTAGCTGTTGCGTTTCGTGCGTTGTATGCTATTGGATCCGGATATCTCCGGAGGCCCAAATCCCTTTACTTTAAGGTCGGCAACGCATCCAAGATTCTTCAGGTATAGTGGATGTTCATGACGGTGAAGATTATTTACCAGCAGGTGACGCACTTGCTCTTTTGACGGCATTTGCTATTAAAAATAAATCAACAGATAATTTAGGAAGTAGCACACGCTTGTGGTAATTTTATATTTTGCTATATTATATTTTATTTGATTAGTAACGTTTACTCGGACATTGTGAAATGGGCCATAAAAGTTTTATTATTCAGTTGTTAGACTGTATTATTACTATTTAACCTTATTACCTTACTTCCTTCGATCTGATTTCAATGAATATAATTATGATTTATAGTTGTAAAGTTGTAAATTATTACTTTTGAATTTTATAGGTCTTTTTACGACCCGTATGACCTTATCAAAATAGTTTCGACAAAACTTAAATAGTATACGTTTTGTTTACTATTATAGGCTTGCTGGTACATGGTGCTATGACATGGTGGTAGGTCCCTCGTATGCAAGAGGCCGTCTGGGTTGGTACCACCGCTTTGTCTATTTCTGCCGCAAAACAGCAGTGTGTAAGCACTGTTGTGTTCCGGTGAAGTTACTGGGCATTGTGAGATTTAACATCTGATATCTCGGGGCGACGAGCGCAGTCCAATGCCATCCAGTGCTTTGTAATTCAAAGTTCTGTGTGGTGTTGCTTCTGTTTATGGGCAGGCGTGTCACTTACCATCAGGCGAGTGACCTGCTCTCTCTAACTCAAGCTAATAAAGAAAACATGATAATTTTTGTACCCGGATGGGTAGCAATCACCGTAATCTCAAATACGAAATTATTATCATTTCCCTAACAAAGGATCTGAACTCAGAACGTAGCGGTTTCTCAGGACCAATGAGACGATAGAAATATTGTACAAAATACTCCTGATTAGAGTTAATAATTTATTAAGTCTTTGTTATAATAATTTTCTTTATCATATAATCGGCTTAGGCCCGTCGTATTGCTGAGCTCAGCCGCCCATCATATTACGGGTTATGGGTTTGGGCGAGTAAATTCTCCGTGATACTTATTATATTTAACATTTTGTTGTGAGATACAATAAAAATGATAATGGAAACAGGCTGATATTTAAGGCCTGTTTAGAACTTCGCGACCGCGACAAGAGACGGCGCTGCACGATGATAGTAACACAGCTGCTTTGTATGCAATAGCATAGGCATAGATGTACCAAGCTAACTGTGAATTGAAGTGCGTCGCCCTGTTCGCTCCAGTATTGCCATTTTACGAATACATACATACATACATAGACTCACGCCTGTTTCCCATAGTGTAATTAGTGTAATTAAATTAAATACAGCCAATAGTCACACACATAGTTCTGACCCCACACTAGGTTAACCTGTATCGTGGGAATCAGAAACTACGCGGGACTTACGGTCCCACAACACCCAGGCCCGAAACAAATATTTGTGGGTCAAACAAACATTTGTCTCGGTGCGGGAATCGAATCCACGGCCTTATGCTTCGCAGCCGGCTACTCGCCACGGCGCCACGGAGGCTGTCAAAGGGGTAGGCAGAGACAACGAATTTCCACTTGCTACGATCCTTGCATACCTCTTTGGCCTCATTCACTCTTATTAAATTTTTCATACCTACATGTACGTCGGTTTAGGGTACTCCTGACCTGGCCTTTCTCGAGAATATCTCCAATTTGATCTATGAAAGTTCGCCGAGGCGATCCCCTCCCAACTGTACCATTGACACTCGCCATGTACATTTGTTTCGTCAATCTTATTTCATCCATCCTCTCTACATGCCCAAACCATCTTAGTATTCCTTTCATTTTACGAATTATCATTAATTATGAGGGATATTTCAGGTGCTAGCCCCTCTGGTCCTTGAAGTCACTATTCCGTGACACGATAACAAAATGGAGGAGTTTCGGAACCTCCAAAAGAGCAGGTGGACAAGTCTCTAACTGCCCACTAGCAATTTAACAAAGTCTAAATGAGCCTTAACGCCGTCATTGCAAAAGTATTTAAAAAAACAATTCACAACTCGTTAAAGAGACGATACAAAAGATAGTTCACAAACTGATTTTAATGTTTCACCAGAGTTTTCTCTCTGGCAATCAAACTTTTGCCTCGAATGGATGATGTTTTTTTACGGCAGCGAGCTACAGAGCTTTACAAACATTACTCGGATCTGGTGTAATTGTCAATTTTCGGATGGGTTTTTAAACGAACTGCAACGTTTTAAATAAAAATTGTGTTCCTTGTTTAGATTTTGTACGAATGTTTGTTAGACTTTTGGATATAAACTTTGATGATACAATTAATGACGAGACGAGAAGGTTGCTCGCCGATAGTAAGCATCACACCCATATACAGAAGCAACACCAACCAGAACTCCGAATTATTAAAGCACTTCGTGGCACTGGCTTGCGTTCGTCACCTCGAGACATAAGTTGTTAAGTGTCATAATGCCCAGTAACGTCACTGTCTTCAATGTCCTTTAAACTGAAACACAACAAAGCTTACACACTGCTGATTAGTGGTATAAACAGATAACCTCTCGCATACGAGGGATTACCTTGTACATTATTAATATAAGTTGTTTTAGCCAAGATATATTCAAACATACAAAGTTCCATAATGATGGCTTCTCCCAAATCCGAGAAAGGAAAGCAGACTCCAATTTCTAGTGCAATAAGATTCGGTTCGACTCCCCTGACACATCAAGCATATGGTATTGAAAAGCGCGTCAAGCAACGCAAATATTCGCCAATATTTCTAGCGTACATATTCCCCGGACAGAATTTAAAGTCGATACGTCCAGGTGTCTGCTTGACAATTTGTCTTTGATAAATTTACGAGCGTAATGCCGGAGATTTTGCGATGATATTTCATGCTGCAGGTGCACAGTTTAAGCTTGAGATGTGAATGCTGAAGAATATTTGGGAATATTTCTTGGGTTTAATCGCCTTAACGCCTTTAACTTGTTCAATATATAAAGTATCGCCTATTTAGTCTTATCCTCGGTCATAGCTGAGGTCCTGGGTTCCAAGATCAGACGACAAACTTTTGGATTCTGATTTCAACTTTTATGTCTTAGGAGGACGAGTCTTAAGCTTCATCTGATGTCATTAAATTCCTTTTCTTAAAGAAACTACACAAAAGATTATGAGACCTGATAATCGAAGTCCTTACCTTATTCAAGTCCAATTATGCCGCTCTAACTAATACCATAATTTCAAGTAATCAATGGTTTTTTATTGTTAAATTTACCTTTTCTTATTCTATATTAATTTCATGTAACTATTTGTCTAGTAAGCCTGCATCAAGCTATAGTAAGCTAAACTTACTCTGTCTACAATGTAGCGCATGCTTACGTAACCTACTTTTGAGTTTACATTTTATCATAAGTTGAATTTAATAGCAGTTTTGAATAAATTATGAAGCAGCGTATCGCGCTTGGCACTTACAAGCAGGCT
Organism: Mimas tiliae; assembly: GCA_905332985.1. Classification (NCBI taxonomy): domain Eukaryota; kingdom Metazoa; phylum Arthropoda; class Insecta; order Lepidoptera; family Sphingidae; genus Mimas; species Mimas tiliae. The sequence continues at coordinate 3,555,420 of HG995254.1, forward strand.
CTTTCTATCTCATTCAATTATTATCAATGTCATTTGAACTTCTTCTATTTCATCTCGGACTTTTATAAGTGACGTGTGTATTATAGTTGTGTGTGTATTGGGTTTTTCTATTATGAAATGCTCAGTATCAGCCCGAAGTCTGGAATCGTGCCCGGTTTGGCGATACGTTTACCCCCTATCATATACTGGAACGCAAGTATGCTCGGCGAAATGTGGGTGTACTGGTTACACCCCTGCCTACTCCTTCAGGAATTATAGGCGTGAGTGCTTATGTATGTACGTACGTGTGTATTAATTGTTAATTATCGCTTTATTTAACGGTGAAAGAAACATCGTGAGGAAACCTGCATACCTAAGAAATTCTCCATAAGAATTACTCGTATTAGTAAAACTATTCACCGACAATAGACAAAACAATAAAAAAAATACACCAACAGTCACACACACGTCAATCCTGACCCCACACTAGGTGAATCTGGATCAGAAACTACGATGAAGTTGCGGTCCCACAACACCCAGAATATTTGTGGATCAGACAAACATTTGTCCAGGTGCTGGAATCGAACCCACGGCCTCACGCTTCGCAACCAGCTACTCGCCCACTGCGCCACGGAGGTATGCAAATAAAATATCCATCAAAACGAAACAAATACGACACCAAATAAAATAAACACAATGAAACAAAGTAGCAAATCACATTTCGTATTAAATAGACGTGTCCAATAAAATCATTGCAAGCGAAATTTAAGGACTATATCCGTGTTTTACTGCACGTAAAATTTCATACCTTTTCAAAACAGGGGGAGGTGGGCTGGGGTAAAACGGGTGCAAGGGGCAGTTTACTCGGGCATAAAATTCGTAATTTATGAGGTTGCAAGCATAGAATGTACTGGCATCGGCTGATAGATGGATTTAATATTTGCATCTATTTTATCTTGGGATAAATTTCACTTTGAAAAATAATAGGTTTTGACATTTACAAGGAATAATAATGAACTTATGGTCGAAATTCATACATACATACATACGCACTCACGCCTGTAATCCCCGAAGGGGTAGGCAGAGATGTAACCAGCACACCCACATTTCGCCGAGCGTATCTCCGTCCGAGGGTGCGAGCCTATCGCCATACCGGGCACAAATTCCAGACTCCAGGCTGATACTGAGCATTTCATAATATAAAAACCCAATACCACTTTACCCGACCCGGGGATCGAACCCGAGACCTCAGCATTGGCCTCAATCGTAACGTATACGCATTAAAACTGCGCCACCGAGGCAAAATTCAACCTCTATAATCATCTTCTTTTTGTTTCATAACGTCAGCTGCAAGATTTGACATTCAGACCTTGACAGTATAAACGTAAACAATGAATGTTTTTTTTAGCATGAATGATGGGACGAGCAGGTCACTCGCCTGATGGTAAACGCAACGCTTGCCCATAAACAGAAGCAACGCCACACAGATCATTTAATTACAAAGCAATGCATGGCACTGAGCTGCGCTTGTCACTCCGAGACATAAGTCGTTAAATCTCATAATGCCTAGCAATTTCACTGACTGAACTTACGCACTGTTGCTTGGCGACAGAAGTAGATAAAGCGGTTGTACTAACGCAGACGGCTTCTCGCATACGAGGGACCTAATAGCTTGTGTATTTAATGAAATGTATAATTATTACAGATATTATATATAAATAAATAGCTTTCTGCATTCCTCCTCCATATAAACTATAAGTTATATCAAACCTCACACATTCGCAATCCGAAACCATGATGGTGATGTGAATTATAGGTCCAAAGCTATAATATGATGGACAAAAGGTGGGTCCAAAAATGAGGGAATGGCTTTTATTCAAAAAAGAGTTCAAAAGAGTAAGAGATTGTGCACCAATGTGCGTAAAAGTGATAGACCCACGCTAAAGACCGGTTTTTCTATAGGTAGGGTGAATGGGCCTGCTCAATCAGTTTGTTACCACTATCTCACAGACTACTGGCGTAAAGCAGCAGCTTGCTATTGCGCTTCATACGACGAGTTAAGTATTTGGACGCCGAAATCCCCTTCCCCTTCCCAATCTCTTAATCATCCCTTTCTTATAAGATCGGTAACATGTCCATGACTCTTCGGATATTGTGGATCTTCATGGACGGTGAAGATCACTTACCATCAGGTAACCCACTTGCTCGATTGCAGTCCTGTGCTGTAAAAAGCCAGCCCTAAAAATAATTTTAGGAGATGTCTAAATGAATAACAGCAGCCAAGTTTTACGAAATTTAAATACCTAAAGGTCTAGACCACTAAATAAATATAGAATACTCCGTAGCCGAATACGTTTCATGAAATGTAAAAGATATAAAATCCTTTTTATTTAGTGACTGCTACATAAAAATCGGCCAAGTGCGTGTCGGAGCATACACAGTAAAGGGTTCCGTGGTACGAGTATAACCGAAAATATCTCATATCTCAAATGAAATGAAATAGTTTTATTAATCGTGTAGGCAATTAAAATAGCGCTTATGACAAGTCAGTACAAAATAAAGATACTTATGTATAGAAATCATATGAACTAATGTATATAACATACATAGCATCATCAATATACACTGGGCAACTAAAAAAATTACAAGATTTTTATTATGGAATAGTTCAGAATTTCTATGATAAATGTGAAAGTTTGGATGTTTGTGAGTTTGTGAATTTCGACGTTTGCTAGTCCATCACACGGTAACGGCTGAATTGTTGTGGATGAAATTTGGCACACAGGTAGACCATAATCTGTATTTGAAAAGGAAGTTTAATCGGAAAAAGCCGGGAGCGAAAGATACTAATACTAATTATCATTGGAAGTACCTTTAAAGCTATACTACCTTGAATTTGCCGCCCCACAAATCACCCCTTAATTACATCTGTACACTTCATTTTTTTTAAATAATATAATTGCATATTTTATGTGTCAGTTCATAGATTACACCTACCATCTAAATTTCATCTATATAGTGCTAGTCTCCAAGTAAAATGGCTGTAGCATAAGGACGGACAAAATTACAGACAAAATGACAGACTGTCAGACGGACATGATGTAATTAGAAGGCTTCCGTTTTTGCCATTTTACTACGGAACCCAAGAAATGGATCCAATAATATTTTTTCTATTACACAAACAAAATAGTAAGTCGCCAGTCCTTATAAATATTCATCAGATTATTTATTTTACTCGTTTACAAGCTTTGGTTCTGATTCACGATTTGATGTTTATTTTTTGTTTCGTCGGCCTTAAATATTATCAATAACTGGAAAATACAGTTCAGCAATTCCTATTTCATTAATGTTATTCTAGAGCTAAAAACGGTTCTATATCAAGGTTGCCTGAGCGAAATTCGTAATTTAATTTCTAATAGGCTCTCTACCAACTATACTACATTTTATTAACCGACTTCAAAAAAAGGAGGAGGTTCTAAATGCGACGCGTTTTTTGTTTCTTTTTTTATGTATGTACATCGATTTCTCCGCCAATTGTGGACTGATTTTGTTGGAAAAAATTTCACTCAATAGAGTTTAGCTGCGATATGGTCCCATATAAATTTGGTTAAGATCTGATAACGGAGTACGGAGAAAAAAAACTCCTCAACGGACAACAGTACACTCGTCGCGATTGTGTTATTGTATTGGAATTTACATGTTATTGCTGTAGCTACCACTAATAAAAATAAGTCGGTTTCTAAGTTTTGTTAAACGTTATATTATTTTACACGCCTACAGTAGCGATGAACTGACCACCTAACATCGGGAAAAAAATTGTGTGATCCATAGATATTTGTACTAGAAGGTCAAAATTGTCGCATAAAAATGTAGTTTCTGAATTCCATAACACAGGCACTGAGTATGTTAAATACCAACACACAGTTCTATCTGCAGCATGAATGGGCCGGCTCGTCCGGGTCGTTACCATTGTCTCACAGAAAACGGCGTAAAGTAGCAGCTTGCTGTTGCGTTTCGTACGATGAGTGAGATATCCGGAGGCCCAAATCCCCTCCCCTTCTCATTCCCTTAATTATCCCTTTCCTTTAAGGTCGGTAACGCGCCCATAATTCTTTTGGTATTGTGGGCGTACATGGCCGGTGAAGATCACTTACCAACAGGTGATCCATTTGCTCGTTTGCCAGCCTATGCTATAAAAAAGATTCATGTTTTATAAAAATAAAAATACATCCAACAGTCACACACATAGTCCTGACCCCACACTAGGTAAACCCGCGTCGTGGGTATCAGGAACTACGAGGAACTTGCGGTCTCACAATACCCAGACCCGAGACCAATATTTGTGGTTCACAGAAACATTTGTCTCGGTGTGGGAATCGAACCCACGGCCTCTCTCTTCGCAGCCGACTACTCGCCAGCTGCGCCACGGAGCTGTCGAGTAGTTAGCTGCGAAGATAATAAGAATATAACTTCCACGAACAGCACAGTTGCTAAGTATTTAAAATCCTCTGAAACACTATTAGGGTTTGAAACTTATTTCATTACACGGGACTTATGTTCAAGTTCAGTAACAACGCTTCTTAGAACGTTAAGTTTTTAAGACGACACACGTAAAAGTATGTTTTGAACAATATACGATGTTTGTAACTTAGAAAATGAAGCGGGTTTTTAACCGCCTTAAAAAGATTCTCAGTTCATACATACATACGCTCTCATGCCTGTAATCCCCGAAGGGGTAGGCAGAGGTGTAACCAGTACACCCACATTTCGCCGAACGTATCTACGTCCTATGATGTGATAGGGGGCCATCCTATCGCAAATACCGGACACCGGGCTGATACCGAGCTATTTTGTAATAGAAAAACCCAATATCACTTTTGGCCGACCTGGGGATCGAACCCAAGACCTCAGCGTCAGCCTCAGTCGTAACGCGATTACATTACAACTGCGCCACCGAGGCAATCTCAATTCATCTTTGAATATACATGTATATTTTAATATTTGTTTACGCATAACTCTAAGCTAAATGTGGCCCGATTTGGATGATTCTTTTTGGCATACCATTAGGCGAGTGACCTTCTCGTCTCATGCAAGCTAATAAAACAACAGCCTAGCAGAAAAACATAAAATCCATCATGATCAAAGTATATTTATACCTAGCTATAAATTCAATAAGTACTGCACTGAGTTTTTAAAACCACATATCAATCTCACAAAAAAAATATATTAAACCATTTCACTAATAATAAAATTCATTTTACGACAATATCCAATATTAATCAATTACTATCAAAATCCTTCAATAAAAAAACCTCTCAGAGGTCTCCCCCGACGACGAGGCGAATCTCAATCAATAAAATGTACCTCAATAACATCCCAGAAGGGATAATGATGGCCTATCAAATATTTACGATTTTCAAGGAAAAATAATACGAAATGCTCCCATGACAATACGTTTCTGTTATTACATCTATGTTCAGGAAAGGGCATAGTGGTTGGAGGATAAACAACGAATTTTGATGAAATTTGATGTATTGGTTACCTTTTTCTGTTTCATTCAAGAATTATGTTTTGGTATGTTGGCAGTTTTGGCTGGTATGACAAGGAATTGTATGGCCTTTACATACATACACACTCACACCTGTTTGTTATCCCCGAAGGGGACGGCAGATGTGTAACTAGTACACCCCCATTTCACCAAACGTATTTCCGTCCCTTGATGTGATAGGGCCATCGCCATACCGGGCACAAATTCCAGACTCCGGGCTGACACTGAGCATTTCGTAATAGAAAAACCCAATATCACTCTTACCTAATCCGGGCATCGAACCCGAGACCTCAACGTCAGCCTCAGTCGTATCGCGTATGCATTACAACTGCGCCACCGAAGCAGTCTAAATTGTATAATTTTATATTTATTCGTAGGTATCCAATTAGGTATGCTATGACTAAACACAGAAATACAACATCCATTATCCATCCAATGTGTCATGCCATTTATAAACATACCTTAACCAGGCTATTTCACGCTTGGTGCAAACAGAGCTATAAATGATAGGTTTGGGCCAGTGAGGATGTCATCATTCGGAAATAGGGTGTCACGGTGAGATCCCAGGATGATTGAAGACATCCAGGCATTGGATCAGTTATGTATTCATGACTCGTGCCGTATATACATCCAATGTCATCTGTTACAAAAGTATTCGATCAAAACGTATTGCCTTTTTTGTCTATCGTATTTCAGATGTTACGAATCGCCTAAATTCTAACCTAATATTATAGATGTGAAAGTTAGGGCGTTTGTGAATTTGGATGTTTGTTAATAAATCACGCCTTAATGACTGTACAGATTTAAATTTAATTGGGCGTTTAGGTAGACCATTACCTTGATGAGGATATAGGCTACTTTTGGTCCGGAAAAAGACATCAACACGAGCGGAGACGCGAGCAAAAGTAAAAGAAATAATATTTTACGTCTTTCCTAAAATTATTGTTACCTAGTGTGGGGTCAAAACTGTGTGTGTAACTGTGTATGGATGTTTAATTTATTTTAATAACGTTACCTACTCTCACTTGTCGCATTCTTTGTTTATGAAAAAAACCTGTTGGGCGATTTAACTGTAATATCAGGATCGATATTCAAATGTAATGAAATAACTGTCATACGAAATTGAGACTATAAAAATAGTCATATTTATTTTTAATACTTTAATTATTTAATTATTTGTAAACCGTATTTCGATTGATTACCTCTGCAAGAGCGATGACTCGGAGCCAGAGCGAGATAGCAAGTTGCAGCGTCTACGTGCATCAAACGCGCCACGCCGCATGCGCGCCCAGCTTCGTCAATACATCACATCAGTCAGCTGTTTATCACTTTTCAGATGTTAATTTTTCTAAGCTACCTCTGTAAGGATAATATCTCGCTTCTGTTTATTATTTTTTTAAATTCACTATTTTTATTAAGCTGTCTGTATGTCTATCTTCACGACCTAAAAAAGGCCAAAAGGTTTTCTACATACTGTATATGGTGTTCACTATCCAGTCGGATACAAAAATGATCAACCCTCCAACCACTAAAATATAAGACTGTCAAAGAAACTTTCGATGTATTTAGTAATAAACAAAAGTTCGTAAAACAATAATTCATAACCCTTAATGCTTGTTAAAGGGCGTGTGCCAAGGAGTTTATTATTACCTCCATCTTGCCCTCAGAGGTGCGAGCCCTCCTCGCCTTTTTTCGAACTCCAATAACCCGGCATAATGGCCCATGAATCATCAAAATTACTGTACTACAAGCGTTACTTTTTGTACCAACGCTATGAGTTATAGATTTTAAATGTTTACTAAGCTTCACGATTTATTGTTTATGTGGTTACTGCTTAGATTAAGTTTTTTTTTTATTTTATTTTTTTATTAGATTGAATGACGAAACGAGCAGGTCGCTCGCCTGATGGTAAGCTCCACGCCTGCTCATAAACAGAAGCAACGCCACACAGAACTTTAAATAAAGCACTGCATGACACTGGACTGCGCTCGTCACCCCGAGACATAAGGTGTTAAGTCTCATAATGCCCAGTAATTGCACTGGCTTCAATGTCCTTCACATCGGAACACAACAGTGCTTACACACTGTTGCTTGGCGGCAGAAATAGACAAAGCGGTGGTACCAACCCAGCCGGTCTCTCGCAAGCGAGGGACCTACCACCTTGTGAAAAAAAAAAGTTTTATTAAACTGTTTGTATGTTTTGACCTGAAAAAACAACTGACTGCCTCGGTGGCGTAGTTGTAATGTGTACGCAGTATGTGCTGTGCTGAGGTCTTGGGTTCGATCGTCGGGTCGGGTAAAAGTGATATTGGGTTTTTCTATTTTGAAATGCTCAGTATCAGCCCGGAGTCTGGAATTGTGTCCGGTATGGCGATAGGCTCACCCGCTATCACATCATTGGACGGAGATACGCTCGGCGAAATGTTGGTGCACTGGTTTCACCTATGCCTACCCCTTCAGGGATTACAGGCGTGATTGCGTATAACCTGACAATTATTTGTTAGAGTTTTGAAATTATATTATTATTTATGTGTGAAATTTAAGGTTCTCTTGCAACGCAGGATCGTTGTAGAATCTAAATTAATTCATCTTAGCCTGTTGCCGTCCACTGTTGGATGTAAAGCCTTCCGAAACCATCCTCGTCTTGGGCAACCCGCATCCACCCGCCACCCATCTTTTTCAAGTCGTCCCTTTTGCACAGTGGACTGAAATATATTAAAAAAAGAACCGGAATTTTTCTACAAATTCATAAACTCGCAAACATTCAAACTTTATTTATAATAGTAGTAAGATAGTAGGAAGTAGGATCTCCGACATTTGTATGCCACTAATGGACAAATGCCTCCCTCCCGTCCTTACATTTATCGCTATCTACTGCGACTTTCAACAGTTGGGTACTTGTAAGTCTAGTTCATCCCACCATATCTTACTGGGTCTGCTGCAATAATTGGTTTTGCAATATGAATTTTCATTTAAAATGCAGTCTCATCTAAAATACTACACATTTATGCAATCAACTGTTATTAACATTCAGTAATTCTCTTCATTGTCGCGACTTCATAACAAACAATAGAATAACTTAATTAAGTCAGTATTGAAGCAACAAATGGTGTGTTTATGTTCCCAATAATGAACTAAAAGTCAAATAATAAGCGGTTGAGGTACATTTAAAATTAAATGGGAGTGAAGTAAGAAATATTTACGCCACCATTATTCCCTTTGGCTAATTGTAAAGTGGATTGGCATTCATAATTGGTTGGCCTTTGTTTAATTTCGCCAGGTCCGCGACGGCACGTACTCCCCGCTAAGTTATGGGGGACGGACCCTCGTTTACTTATCTGTAAATAAACTTTATTGGTTGTTTGTATCGCAACACGAACAGGTAATGAATTAACGAAGATGTAAATAGACTCATTAGAGAGAGGATTTACAACAATTTGATCTTACGTGGGGTTTGTTTGCGAAAATTTGTTTTTGTTTACTTTGAAATTGTTTTGAGTTTCAGTTTGAAAACATTCCTTATGAGACAGCCAGGTTGTTTTTATTATAATATAAAACAACGTTCCTTTTTTATATATTCCATTAATGCTTCTATTAATTAAAGATTTTTGAGGCGTCTTAACACCTTTGTTGCTTAATTTATAGAAAATGCATGATTGTAATACATCCATATTTATTGTAAGGATATTAAATAAATAAACAAAACATGTGAAATCGTCACGGGTCGCTCGTTTTTAACCGACTTATGCTGGCGTAAGGGTACCACATACATTTTTGATAAAAAGAACCGCCATAGTAGCCCGTTCAGCGAATCGCGTTTCGAAGTTAGCCACTGTCTTCCACCTGCCCTTACCCCACTCGCAGTAGGGTCGGTGCAACATAGTTTTTTTTTTACTTATGTTTCAGAAAGATTTGGCTTGTAGGTTTTACAACCGGTCGTCTGCCTGACGACAACTCTTTTGGGGAGAAAACACCCAGACGCGAAACAAATATTTGTGGATCACACAAACATTTTTCTGGTGCGGTTAGCCACTATATATCCAGTTAATTCAGGTCCGCATAATTTTGACGACCGTTAACTACATCCGTAAACTGCTGGATGTTGTCGTGGGTACGTGTAGCTTAGACAAAACCGAATAGCAAAATTCGACCGAAATTTGTTTTGGATGATCCTAAACACGTTGCGTGAACGCGAGTGTTGTGCCTACATACACTGCTGAACTAGATCCTGTTAAAATCCGATCCAGTAAAATACTGGATGCTGCCGTGGGAACGAGTAAGTTGTGAGCTCCACAAATACAACCATTTTACCTGTTTTTTATATACTTTCTGTAATAACGTTTCGTGTAATTAGCAAACGGAATATTTAATTATTGAGTTGGTATTGTGTTCATGCTTTAATTAAATTCACAATTTGCCTTTCAGATTATAAAATTACTCGCGGCTCTGCCCGCGTGAATGTTTTTAGTGCCTTTAACTTTGGATATTGAAAGCATTATGCCTTCGTAGCGCAGTGGGTCAGTAGCCAGCTGTGAAACGAGAGGCCGTGGTTTCGATTCCCGCATCGTGACAAATGTTTGTGTGATCCACAAATATATGTTTCGTGTCTGGGTGTTGTATGGCCGCAAATTTTTCATAGTGTCTAATACCCACGATACAAGTAAACCTAGAGTGGGTTCACTACTACGAAGTGTCTAACTGTTGGGTGTATTTATTATTACCTTTTACTCGCGGCTATGCCCGCGTAAACGGCCTTTTCCAGGATAAAAAGTATCTTATGTCCCAATACAGGTTATGGTTTACTTATGTGCCAAATTTCATCTATAACCATTTAGCCAATAAGGCGTGATTGACAAACAAACATCTTAATTCACAAACTCACAAACATACAAACTTTAACATTTATTGTAGTCGTAGGACTATATTGTTACTAATTCGTACTTAATAATGTAATCGAAGTGCATAATTTTAGTCCTAGTAGTATATTATAGGTAATTCAGCTCGCAATTAGCTTAGTTGAAGTAATATTTGATTTAAGTTTAAACTCAACATCAACGCTCGGTTCTTAGTTATTAATTGTTAACAAACGAAACCGTGAATCCATAATAAAGCTAATTTCCATAAATAATTTTACATACATAATTGCTATTACAACATTTACCCTAGCTTTTATATCACTCAAATATAAACTTAATTCTCCAAACGATAAAGCATAAAAACGTGTAGGTAACAATTCGTAATACGGATGTCCGATGAGAATAAATGTAAAAGCAACAGCTTGTCGCCGTAAAGCATGGTATACACGATCCCGGGCACGGGTCCAACATAGACTAGCTCTACACTTGTTTGTTGACGCTACCTTGTTCCGTGTTGTTGGATAATTGATTGTTTTATGTAACAGGGTTGCGGGACGGTCGGTGTTAGCTATTTAGCTCGGTACTATAGAGGCATCGTTGGACTCAGACGCATTTGTTAACAACTTTAAAAAAGGACTGACTGCCTAGGTGGCGCAGTTGTAATGCGTACGCGTCACGATTGGGGCTAACGCTGAAGTCTCGGGTTCGATCCCCGGGTTGGGTAAAGTAGTATTGGGTTTTTCTATTACGAAATGCTCAGTATCAGTCCGGAGTCTGGAATTTGTGCCCGATATGGCGATAGGCTCGCCCCCTATCACATCGTGGGACGGAGATACGCTTGGCGAAATGTGGGTGTACTGGTTACACCTCTGCCTACCCTTTTGGGGATTACAGGCGTGAGTGCGTATGTGTTCAAAATAGGAGAAGGCTCTAAATTCAGCGCGTACCTATATATTTTTTGCTTTTTTCGTAAGTGTGCCTTAGGGGCAAAATACAATTAAGGATCGTTAAGAAAATCAGCCTTAGGCGTTTGACCTTAACTACAAATAAATGTATGACTATATCGAACAAATAAATAGTTTAATATACGAGAATAGTATTCATATCGAGTTCAGATACATTGAGAACGGTATGCATAGACGTCGGAAACAAATATCCTAGAAAAATGATCTACGATATTTTTGAACATATAGAATGTCGTAAAGAGTGAAGCTCGATTGTGTTTTCATGTTATTTTGTATAGAGATGGACGGGTCGTACTGAGTTTTATTTGAAAGTGGGCAAAAATATCTTTTTTTTTTATTGCATAGGCCGACAAACGGGCAAGTGGGTCACCTGATGGTAAGTGATCACCACCGCCCATGAACGCCCACAATACCAAAAGAGTCGCGTTGCCGACCTTAAAGGAAAGCGATAATTAAGGAATTGGGAAGGGGAGGTGGATTTGGGCCTCCGGTCATGTCACTCACCGTACGAAACGCAGCAGCAAGCTGCTACTTTACGCCGGTTTTCTGTGAGACAGTGGTAGCGACCCGGACGAGCCAGCCCATTCATGCTGTAGACAAAAGTGTGTACAGGGTGGCTCTACCACTCATGAAAATCTTCCAGTGGAAGAGTTTATTTATAGAAACACCTCTGTTCTAAATACTAAATACTAATAAACCCAACAGTCACACACATAGTCCCGACCCCACTCTAGGTAAACCTGTATTGGGTTATCAGGAACTACGAGGGACTTGCGGTCCCACAACACTCAGACCCGAAACATATTTTGTGGATCACACAAACATTTGTCTTAGTGCGGGAATCGAACCCACGGTCTCTCGCTTCACAGCCGACTCGCCCACTGCGCCACGGAGGCTGTCAACCTCTGTTCTTTAACATTTTTTTTTTTTTTTTTTGTATTACAAGTTCGTGCGCGACCGTCCTGCGGGGTACAAGTGGTTGGGGGGGGCGAGGTTCTCTAGATGTTAGCGGGGGCGGTTTGTGCAGCGGGGAAGGGAAACAAATGCAATCTATAGCTTTTGCCTCGGTGGCGCAGTTTAAATGCGTATGCGTTATGACTGCTGTGCTGAGGTCTCCGGTTTGATTCCCGGGTCCGGTAAAGTGATATTGGGTTTTTCTATCTTGAAATGCTTAATTGATACTAATCAACCCGGAGTTTGGAATTATGGCGGCAGAAATAGACAAAGCGGTGATACCAACTCAGAAGCTTCTCGCATACGAGGAACGGTGATTTATCACCTTGTAAAAGAGTGAGAGTATGGCTATTAGATTTTATTGGATAAACAAAATTGGGGGTCGAGTGCCCCACCTGTTTCCCCTGACTACACAAGTAAAGCTCAAATAAGCCTGTACCATCGGAAGCTATGTGATGTATTTTTTTATTCAAATTTGATGAGGGTTCACTTAACGAGTTTCTAACTTTCTTCTATTTTTCTTCATTTTCTTTCGGCCTTTGATCTATTCGTTTGATTTAGCCATCTAGAAAATTTCTAAAAGTCTAGCTTTATTTTTATTTCATACTAGCTTTTGTTCGTGGCTCCGCCCGCGTGAATGGCCTTTTCCAGGATAAAAAGTAGCCTATGTCCTAATCCAGGTCTGCCTTTTTTATTACATAGGCCGACAAACGAGCCAGTGGGTCACCTGTTGGTAAGTGATCACCACCGCACATGTACGTACGCCCACAATACCAAAAGAGTCATGGGCGCGTTGCCGACCTTAAAGGAAAGGAATAATTAAGGAATTGGGAAGGGGAGAGGATTTGGGCCTCCGGATATCTCACTCACCGTACGAAACGCAGCAGCAAGCTGCTACTTTACGCCGGTTTTCTTTGAGACAGTGGTAACGACCCGGACGAGCCGGCCCATTCGTGCTGTAGACACAAGTGTCTACAGCGTGGCTCTACCACTCGTGAGGTTTTACGAAGTGTGTTAAATTTCATACAAAACCGTTCCGTGATTGACTAACATACATGCAAATTCATATTTATAATTATTTTTATTTGATACTAGTGTAGCGGAGATATTTTATTTTTGTTCATTATACATTAAATTTGGGTGAACTGGTTACATCTCTGCCTACCCCTTTGGGGATTTCAGGCGTGAGTGCGTATGTATATTGCAAATACTTATGTTTTGGATAATTTCCCTTCAGGGTGTTATTCGTCTTAGAATCTCTCTATTCTAAAAATAAGTAACCGGCGCCGACGCCGCCGCTGCCAAAAGCTTGTCACGCTATCTCCTCCAAACCGCTGGGGTATGGGGTCGAGACCGATACCAATCGATGCAAAATAATGTGGGGAAGAAAGTAAGTGACAGCCTCCGAGGCGCAGCGGGCGAGTAGCCGGTTGCGAAGCGTGAGGCCGTGGGTTCGATTCCCGCACCGTGACAAATATTTGTATGATCCACAAATATTTGTCTCGGGTCTGGGTGTTGTGGGACCGCAAGTCCCTCGTAGTTCTTGATACCCACGATACAGGTTTACCTAGTGTGGGGTCAGGACTATGTGTGTGACTGTTGGGTGTATTTATTTATTATTATTTATTTATTTATTTATACGTCTCATATTCGTTGGACTTTAAGTTTTTTTTTATTTTATGTTTTGCGGAAAAACATGGGCAAATCCCCTAGTTAGTAAATAAAATAATAAAATCCAAGTACAGCGCTTTGAAACAAACTTAGGCACTACGTGAAGTCTTTTATAAAGTATCTAAACTAAGATTTCATTTGCCAAACGCTGAGAACTGAAAAGTTTAATCTTCAGTTCAAACCATAGCTGTTAAAGCAAATCGGTGTCGTAGCAATCCGGGATCCTGCAGTCCCGAGATGCCATCCATTCATCTGCGGGTCAAGCAGCGTGTCTTCGGAACGGCTTGTCACGGTGTCGATTCCTTGACACATGGCAGAGCTCTGCCAATATTTTAGAACTAATTCACATTAAGTTGGCAGAAGCCGTTGTAGAGTTGTGGTGTGTGTCGGAGGAGGTCGGTTTACTTGTTTTATTATCAGCATTTGGAGAAAGCACATTTGCAAAAAAATTCTTATTTTGTTCTAACAATTTGAATATAGGTTTGACTGATTTTATTGTTGTTGCGTTTGCTATTGGCTATGAACGTCTGAATGAAGTCTTTTTCCGGAGCAAAAGGTAACCTATATTCTATTCCAGATCATGGTCTATCTGTGTGCCAAATTTGAATCAAATCCGTCTTGTCAATAAGGCGATTAACAAGTATCCAAATTAACTAATATCTAAACTTCCACATTTTAATTCTATAAAGGATTACAAGGATTTCTGTCCTTTAAATCGAAACACAATAGTGTTTACACATTGCTGCTTGACGACAAAAATAGATAAAGCAGTGACACAAACCAGAAAGCCTCTCGCATACGAGGGAAATTATTTACTAAACTTAAAACATCTTTGTGTAAGTTCTCAGCACGAAAATGTCATCTATGTTCTATATACGCACTCATGCCTGTAATCCCAGAAGGGGTAGGCAGAGGTTGGTTACACCTACACCCACATTTCGCCCAGCGTATATCCGTCCCATGATGTGATAGGGGGCGAGCCTATCGCCATACCAGGCACAAATTCCAGGCTCCGGGATGATACTGAGTATTTCGTAATAGAAAAACCCAATATCACTTTTACTCGACCCGGGGATTGAACCCGAGACCTCAGCGTCAGCTTCAGTCGTAACGCCCACGCATTACAACTGCGCCACCGATGCAGGCTATCTATGTTTTCTTTGTTATTTTTATTAATAATCTACGCAAACCAATATTCAAATGATTTACAGCTTAGTCTTTTTACATAAAAAAAACACAAACTTTATACGAAAGACTCCTACAATACCATTACGACGCTATACAGCCACGTCCGAAACGGAAATACGACGTAGATTTTATTCCTCGTCACATATTGCGAGTTTGCTTCACACCGGCTCGTTAACTTATGCATATGTATGGCATTCAGGATAGCCTCTCTCATATCGCCTCAAGAACTGAGCAATATATTTTAAACTCGTTTTGCATCTAGCTGTCCTAGGAATATTATTCAGAACATTTGCGTGCTGTTTAGTTTTTACTTAAAGTTTTTGTGATGTGGATAATTTAGTTAATTTGAATATTCTCGTTTACATAACGAGTACATCCGTAGCAAGTTTGATGGCTGCAACGTGGCTGATAAACACCAGGAGTATCAGTTAAGGTGGTTTGGTCACGTTTCCATAAAATCCCCGGAGAATCGGTCGCAAATGCCTGTGCGAGATTGTACTATAGGAGGACGATCCCGCGGACAGCCCAGAAGCAATGGCTTGTTGTATTAGAGGGAGATATGGAAGAAAATGTTCTCACTATGTTAGGTAGCTATGTCTGTACGGATCTGTTATATTTTTGTAAATACGGATAGACTGCTATCGAAAATTATGCTACGACTACTGATTTACATTGATCAATAACTTTCCAACTCGTAAATACACGCTAAGTATTTACAAAAAGTTTTTATTCCCACTTAAAAACTAAAGCAATAGTGATAAATGCATGAAACAGAATAATTTCGTAATTTCAACGCGGTCATAAATTTCATCAGGCAAGTTTAGACCGTCTACTTTCGTACCAAAAATAACTAAAAAGCATGGCCATAAATAAACTACGCTATCCAGACAAAAGCATCGAATTATGCATTCTACATTCGTGAAGCCAACCGGCATTATAAAACTTATTAAATGCATCTTTAATATGCGAATAAAACCAAATTTATATCTCGTGGCGGCTAAGTTTTTAAAAACTTTTCTAGTTTGGTACCAGGTTGGTGTGTGAACGGGGTTTTATTAAGTTATTTGTATTTTACGTTTATAGAAATTAGAGCATGTTGAGTGTGATTTCTGACTGTAAGGTTTTATATAGTAGAGGCCAGCAAACGAGCAAGTAGGTCACCTGATGGCAAGTGATCTCCACCGCCCATGTACGCCTATAATACCAGAAGCATCATAGACGCGTTGGCGACCTTAAAGGAAAGGGATAGTAAAAGGGATTGGGAAGGAGAGGGGGATTTTGGATTTTAGAATTTTCAATACCAAAAATGAAAAATGAAATGCCCGGCATTGGCGTGTGTTCGCATTATGGCGATATGCTTCCCTCTTTCACATCATGGGACGGAAATAATCTCGGCTAAACGTGGGTGCCTATTGCACCTCTACCTACCTCTTATGTTAAAATTATTACATCGCTGCATTTGAATTAATTATTGCTATTATCTGCTGATCGGATTAATTGCCTTGTCCCGAATTTGTCTCATCTATGTATAAAAATACATGTCCTGACTGACTATCACTGATTTGTTGAAAGACAAGTCATTTAGACTGCGTATACCTATAATGTCACAACCGCTAACAAAGGATTTTTATATATTCCTCATTCTTATTGAGGTGAATAAGACTGGAAACAATAAACATTTCAGGCATGGGAAATAATAATTTAATGGTGGCATTCAACACAATTAAAGAAACACATGTTTCGACATTTTTAAAACATTAACCCATAAAACATAAACAGAGAAATCCGCGAGCAAAATCTAGTAACAATAATGAAAATCCATGTTTAAGAAATGGTTCGTGTATTCTTTTCCAATCTACTAAATTCAACCATTATAGAACAAAGCAAGGCATCAAAGGAAATAACTAATGTTTGAATCGTTAAATTTGCAACAGCAATTAGTCATAGCGGTAGTTTTGATAGCACTGTTCACTCCCAGATATCACGTCTTGCTAATAAACTTTGCAAATGTGCCGTTCGGGACATTATGTTTGGCGCTGATCAATTACATCTGTTTATCAACGTTATGTACAGCTGGTACTGCTGATAGAGTATTGGTTTTTGTTGTTAGGTAGTTAAAATATGTGTATTATATGGTGTAATGGCTTAGTTGGGCTTTAGGTCACCACGCTGGCCTTATTCGGGGTGTTATTATTAAAAACTAATCTAACTAATACTAGCCCTGTATTATACACGTCCCACTGCTGGGCACGGGCCTCCTCTACTGAATGAGAGGGGTTAGGCCTAATGCGGGTTGGTAGACTTCACATACCTTCGAAATTCTTATGGAGAACTTCTTAGGTATGTAGGTTTCCTCACGATGTTTCCTTCACCGTTAAAGCAAGTGATAATTAACAATTAATATACACGTAACTTAGAAAAGTCAGAGGTGTATGCTCTTGGGGCTGGTTTCGAACCTGCGACTTTCGTCTCGACAGTCCATACCACTCCCACCTGAGCTATCACTGCATCTATTATTATATTAACTTAAATGAAAAAAACAGGTCGCTTGCCTCATAAACAGTAGCAACACATTTCAGACAATTATTTCTCCTTATTCCTTAGTACCTAGATTACTAGCGGTTCTATAAAATATATTGTAAAGAGGTCTATTTTTCTTCTGCGCGACATGTCTTCATCTTGTATTGCTGAATATCTTTGGTTCTTTTGTATCATCTCTAAAGAAAACTTTAGTATTCTGATTTTCCTTGACAATTTCACATCTATCTTTACTATTGAACTTTGATAGAGAACCCTAGTAGTTTCCTAACGATTTCATTTTAAAATGAGTGAAGGAGTTAAATGAGTTTATTTATTTAAATCAATGGCAGATAATAAATACGTAGCACTCTGATTAACATTCAAAAAAACAATAAATTTGCGACTTTCAATAAATATTTATTTAAATAAATGCAAAGCTTCGCAGAAATAGATTTCCGCGCGATCGCCCGAACCACACTCAATGCCGACATCACGGGATTTGAAAGTATTTGCAATTTCATAAGCAAAATTTAGCTACCTTATCACAAATGCGTTTTATGTACATTTATTAAACATTGTAGGCTTCGAGTTTTCAGAATTTGGAAACGACAAAAACATTCAAAATCAAACGAAGAAAAACAGAACACTTCAATATAAATTGTGTGATGAATAATTTATTACCAAATCAGCGAAGTTTGCAACTCGAGATGAGGTTATTTAGTTTATCAATAAAAGACCTGGTACACAAGGGAATAAATCATTTCAAAGGCTTTTAACAGCTTTGATGTTTATTAATTGAAATAAATATTATAAATGAAATTGCTTCGCTCGATGAGGCTGTTGAATCATTCTTTTAAAGTGTGCTATAATTGTTAAATGTTTATTAAAATGACCAATGACCACACTAGTCTGTGTTTATTGAATTGTGATTGAGAATTTTCTCATTATTGTGTTTAACAGATTTACCACAAATATTTTTTTGCCATAAATATACAACATATTACAGAAAGGTAAATTTAAGCAACGTATAGGGTACGATATAAGTATTTCATCCCCCATAGTACCAAATCCATACATTATCATAGGACATATTTATATTGTTTATTTTATCGATTGAGTAACATGTCGATATCGACTTTCAACTTCAGACAACACTAAATGATAAAAAATATACTTTACACGTCCATTCATTTCAATTTTGTATTATTTAAAATTAAAAAAACAGTTGTCAAATGTCAACATTTATTTGACGAAATCAGTTCTATAATTTTTGAGTATTGAAGTATGATTACGAGTTAAAAATATGTTGTATTTGACTAAAACCATTATTATAAATTAGTGTTTTTATAAACACCCAACAGCCATACGCATATTCCTGACCCCACACTAGGTTAACCTGTATCTGTGGGTATCAGGAACTACGAAAGACTTGCGGTCCCAAGTGAGTTTAAAATAATGAATAGTGATGAGATCAATCTTATCGAACTCAATAAACGAGTGATTAAAACTAACGTAAAATTTTAAGATGTCTCGGTTTTGAAAATAGGCTCCTTTTCTCTGCACTTAGCCCGTAAAATATCGGACCATTGTGCGTGAAGTTTATGCCAGCTAGCTAGATCAGAAGCACAGGATCCTCCGGGTGTCTCCACAGGCTTCTTGGAGTGACCTGGGTGTGTTGAGGATAGCATAACCGTCATTTCTCCCCTGGGGAAGGTATTCATAAACTGGATTTTCCCTGCGAAGATTTTCCACGTTCACAGGCGTGAGGGTATTCGGTTTTTGGTATGGAAGAATAAAATAGACCAGAAACTACTAATGATTACATCCAACTACGATAACGTAACACCATTACTTCACCAGCTAATGTGTAATTAAGCGTTCTGTGGCTAAAATTGCCATATATCAGGCATACGGATTTATATTTGAATATATTTGCATAATACCCGCGACTTTGTGCCTGTAACAATGTTAAACGGATGGAATTTGGGTGCTTAGTTATCGCATATATATTTTGCCTTGACTATAAATTGGTAGATTTCATCCATTGTCCATATCTTAATCCGAACTTTATATCTGAATGTTGTGAAGTGAGATATGCACTCACGCGTGTAATCCCCGAAGGGGTAGGTAGAGGTGTAACCAGTACACCCACATTTCGCCGAGCGTACGTCCGTCCCATGATGTGACCTATCACAGGTCCTAATGAGTCTACGTCACTTCATTACTTGAGTGCCTCGGTGGCGCAGTTGTAATGCATACGCGTTACGATTGAGGCCAACGCTGAGGTCTCGGGTTCGATCCCCGGGTCGGCTAAATTGGGTATGGTATTTGGTTTTTCTATTACGAAATGCTCAGTATCAATCCGGAGTCTGGCATTGTACCCGATATGGCGATAGGCTCGCCCCCTATCACATCATGGGACGAAGATAAGCTCGGTGGAACGTGGTTGTACTGTTTACACCTCTGCCTACCCTTTCGGGTATTACAGGCGTGAATGCGTATGGTATGTATTCAGTTTTATTTTCATTGCTCGATTCGTTCCTGATTGTTCGTAGCCGATTTTTATGTACAAGTTGATCCGAAATTTATGGGTAATATATTTATTGTACGATAAAATATATGCACGCCATTTGTAAAAGTTGCCAGTATCTGAAAATGAGATGCCTGATTTACATTTTATGTTAATATCCGTATGCAGCATCATGCTATGTAGCTGTTGAGCCCAAATTTATTGCAATCGTAAACGAAGAGCTAACATTATGTAGATCTCCAACCAGTGAAATGCAATGTATAAAGATCCTTTAATGTTTTTTTATTATTAAAATACATAAGCAACCACCGCAGTAACACGTTATGAGTAGTTTTTTTTATTAGCTTGTATGACGTAATGACCATGGTCGCTCGGCTGATGGTAAGCGAAAGTGAATCATTAATTTCTGCTGCTGTGTTTTGGTTTGAAGGATATTGAAGCTAGTGAAATTGCTGGGCATCTTATGTCTCAGGGTGACGAGCACAGGCCATTGCCATGCAGCGCTTTGCAATTCAAGATTCTGTGGTGTTGTGTCTGATTATAGGCAGGCATTGCACTTAACATCAGACCTGGCCTGAGTGGCCTGTTAGTTTCGTTATTCAAGCTTATAAAAAAAGTACAGTGAGCTTCCACAGGTCATTTCTCCGACGCACTTGCAGACTTTGGAATGAGCTACCGTCCTCTTTTCTCATGGCTATAAAATGGCTTCAAACCAGGCTAACAAAAGTATTTCACGGTAGGCAGTGGCTTGGCAGTGCCTCTTAGCAATGTTGAAGTCCATAGACGACGGTAACCACTTATTATCACATGGGCCTTCAGCTCGTCGCCTGAAAACCATTATAAGAATAACATAACGTTTAACAAAACTTAGAAACCGACTTCGATTTTAGTGGTAGTTGCAGCAATAGCATGTAAATTCCAATACAATAACACAATCGCGACGAGTGTACTGTTATCCGTTGAGGAGTTTTATTTTTTTACTCTGTACCCCGACATCATATCTTAACCAAATTTATATGGAACCACATCACATAAACTCTATCGAGTGATTTTTGTTCCAACAAAATCGGTCCACAATTGGCGGAGATTCGATTCGAGACTCGATTGAGCCGGATGATGGATGCTTTATACAAAAGTGTGATTCTACCAATTGTCTTATCAATTATTCATAACTCTTCTTCTTCTTCCATCTGCACTTATCCCACCCGCAGTGTGATCGGTGCAATATGCTTTTCAACACATTTTACAGTAGGCCTAGTACATAATAATATGTTTTTATGTTAATAATGAATATGAAATTTGTTTTGCATGCGATTCTTTCCTTTATTACCGTATGAATTACTAATTTGACACTTCTACGGTAGTAATTTTATACGAATTCGAAAACTGTGAATGTATTTGTAACTCGTACTAGGCCTACAGAAAGGTTTGGCTTGTAGTTTTTATGACCGGCCGCCTGCCCGACGTCAACCCCTTTGGGGAGAATCTATTATTTTTATTTGTCACAATATACATTCAGTGTGATTATAAAATGATTATATTGCTACAACCCACTGTATATGTATTATGTTCTATTCTTTCTTGAGCCTTAACACCTACCCCTAGGGGGCCGCTCATCATTCTTATCTCCCTTTAAAATACATCGAGGCAACCGAGTAGAAATCGCATGGAATTCCTTGAGGAATATATAGAAAATTAAAAAGCAGTTTCTATTCTAGCCGAAGGGCTTTCGTATTAAAAATTTCTAGAGATCTTCGCTTGTGTGGTGAATCGATTGTTATCGTACAATTGCAATAAAATCAGACACAATATAAATATAATAATAAATAAATATAAATAAAAATATATATAAATATCATGATAAAGTTATAAAGTTTTGGTTCTTTCAACTAAGGTTGACGTATGATTAAGATGCTGATAATTGTTGTTAAAGATTGATGCTGATAAAGAAAGCATTGTGACAATTTATAGATAAACTTATTTAATAAAAGAGTCGCTATCATGAAACAATGGTTCAACTAACGTATAATGATAACAAATTATTTGAAAGCAGCAGCTCACAGCAGCCTTGTAAAATATAAATGTTTGTTCTACTGTATTTATGTCATGTTCCAGCTACTACTAGACTCTGAATTCTCATTTATTCTTCTCTATTGGACGTTCCTTTTGATATCGTCAGAAGTATAACTACTTACTATCTCTACTTACCTAATATCGATAATACTATTTATATCCCATATACATCAATACAATCACGTATAATTTCAGCTTTAAATGAAATTCGAAGTGTAATATTTAAAAAGAAACGGTTAAACCAACTTTCATCAAAAGATATCAACGATTTCTCCAGAAGTTATGACAACAATTCTTTCATTATACTAACAAAACTCAGCGTTTCATAAATCGATTCCAATATCGTCAAAGAATACCAAGCACACAGTTAAACGACGTAAAACATTCGAAAAAAACTTCCGTCGAAGATGATAAGTCTTGTCATAAAACTTACACCTTACTCCTGGTTGTCATATTTTTTTCGCTTTAAACAGCGCCCTCTGTTTTCACGGTGAAGAACCACCGCTCAGTTCAAAACAGACTGAGTTGATTTACATGGTGTCACGATGGGTGGAACATGTACAAGTGACCTTATTGTGACAGTACACATTTCCACGTATCCCATATTTTTGTATAACAAAGAAAATACCGTGATGTAGTTTGGAGGTCGACTGTTACAGCGGACGTGTCTGGTAAAATAATATCAGAGTAAATGTTTCAATGTTTAGAAATATAACATTTTCCTTGAGGCTCGGAGGCCGTGATTTTGTTACATTTTGTATTAGCAACGGCATTATTTATATGCTTTTCTTCGTAAATTCATCCTTATGGAGCTCTCGGCGGTATACAGCAACATTATAAATTGACTTGTAGATAGACATATTTTATCGTCAAAATTTATTTCCTATACCACTCTATCGTTAATATTTGAGGAAAATATTTACCTTATTATGGGAACTTTAACCTTGCAAACTCTCGTTTTCGTAGAGGAGCTATAGATATTTTTTATTGCGCCGTAAATATTAAGATGTAATTGTCTTTCTTACACATACATACATAGACTCACGCCTGTTTCATAAAGGGAAATCTTTTTCACTTGCTACGATCGTTGCATACCTCTTTGGCCCCATTCACCTAAATGAGCTGTTTAGTGCCTTATTTGGCGGATAAAATTTAACCCACAATTTTGAAACAGGCCCTGAATACAAATCATTTTATAATATCTCCATTAATTACATCCGCATTATATAATTTCGTAATGTCGCACCATTAGCGTAATAATGTAATTGCTTAATGAAACAATGTTGACGCTAATTAAATTAAATATGACAATAAACATTGGTTTCATTCTATATTGTATAATAGGATAAATGTCATTTAAGTGAATAATAAAGTTAATCATAATATAGATAAAACTCATTATCTGCATCAAATATTATATGCATCAGAATCTCCTGAGACGTATTACTGAATTATTTCAATGTGGCATTGTAAAATTTAATTCATTAAAACTTATGTTTTTTTCGCAACACGATATACCATAGAAACTCACAACAAACTAGAATTTATAATATAAGTACACGATGATTTCAGACATATATTTATTAAGCAAAACATATTTAAAATCCGTATTTTTTTTATTATTTGTTACGATAACAATTATTCTGCGACAATTTCTTCCGGCTTCAGAATATCATCATAAAAATTAGCCCTTTCAAGGTTAAATAGACAGACAGACGACGTAGGCTTAGTAATAGACTTCCATTGAAATCCCTTGAGTACCAATCCGAAAAATTACCACATTGTCTTATCATCTGCAATCGAGTAATCGAATGACAACCTATAGTAACAGTCGACTGAATGAATCAAAACGCTATATGCGTTCATACATCAGGGGGAGAGAAGCATCACTTAATCCACTTCAGAGCTAAGTGTATGTGAGATAGGACGTCATTCGTCACAGAACCGTGTCTTGCACGATACTGCCTGACGATTGCTATTATACGTGTAATTCAGTGAGAATTTCATATTTTATCCCCGCCGCATCCACGTTTTATTTTGTCGAGTTTTATCTTAACCGAGAAATATTTTTGTTTTATGTGAGACGTTAAAGTGTTTTGAGAAATGTCGTGAAAATGTTTAATGGTAGTGGTGAATTATTGAAGCTATTTGTTCTTAAAAGGCTCTTGTTAAAATATGCAAAAAAGGTGTTTAGACATATTTGTTTTTTAAGCGCCTGTTTCATCCTTCAAGTAAATGCTACTTATCAAATAAAATATGACACGTCCAAATACAGAAATCTCACTCTGCAATATTTTTATAGCACAGGCAAACGAGCAAGTAATAATAATAATAAATACACCCAACAGTCACACACATAGTCCTGACCCCACACTAGGTTAAACCTGTATCGTGGGTATCAAGAACTACGAGGGACTTGCGGTCCCACAATACCCAGACCCAAGACAAATATTTGTGGCTCAGACAAACATTTGTCAAGGTGCGGGAATCGAACCCACGGCCTCACGCTTCGCAACCGGCTACTCGCCCGCTGCGCCACAGTAGGTGACACATAGTAAGCCCATGAAAATCGATAATACCTGAAGAATTGGACACTTCGTAGACCATAAGGAAAGGGATAAATTAAGAGATTGGTAAAGGGAGAAGTCTATAAACTTCTTAATATCACATAGATAATAATCGAAATAAATTTTCTGTGAAATAGCTCTCCTCGAATTGGTAACTTTATCGCAGTCCACTTTGAAACTACCGGTTCCTGAATAAATCACGGATTTCACCTAACTCAAAAGATCAACGCGCAAGTTTCAAATCTTAATTTGTATTATCAATGGGAAGACATTCCCGCATAGTCCCACTGATCCTGCTCTTGATGGCTGGATCAATTTTATACTACCGAAATTAATAGCCAATATTATACTTGATGGCTCCATATTTCAGCTTACGGCGTTTCCCGAGGAGTTTTATCATTTCCCACAGGAGATATTACTATTGTCAAATGAATGATATTTTTATTTTTCTGCCGTTTTATTACTCCCGGGATATGTGGAGATAGTTGTTGGTAAATAAGGATAATATCTGTGTATTTTATAATACAGGAGAATAATTTCGTATTGTTCTGTTGTGTTCACCGTCCTTTATTAAACTTTAAATGATCCTTAATAACAGTTGTACGATGTCGGCCTATTTTTAACCACTCGTAAAAAGAGGTGTGTTATATGATTGATCCTTTTGTATGTGTGTGTAGCTGTCTGTGGCATTGTGATGCCTAAACTAGTGGACCTATATTAAATCGGTTCTCTCTTGAGATAATAATAATAATAAATACACCCAACAGTCACACACATAGTCCTGACCCCACACTAGGTTAACCTGTATCGTGAATATCAAGAACTACGAGGGACCTGCGTTCCTACAACACCCAGACCCGAAACAAATATATGTGGATTACACAAACATTTGTCTTGGTATGGGAATCGAACCCACGGCCTCTCGCTTTGCAGCCGGCTGCTCGTCGACTTCGTCACGGAGGCTGAGATGGTTCATATTTCTTCCTCCTGCCTTTCGTTATCCCTGCTTAATGCCAGGATCCGCTTTCTCGTACTATAGATTTTAGGGTGTTAGGTAATATATGGTGGGACCCGCCGTCTGACCCTTACAGCCCGCAACTGGACCTAAGTTTCGCCATTGCCTCGTTCATTAAATCAGCAGTGTGTACCACGTGCAGGTTAGGTTAGCTTTGGGCTTAAGATGTTGGTACACTCTATCTTTATACAATACGTTATCAGAATCTACATCAATTCCAATAGACGAACCCATTCGAAATTCGCAGGAAAATGCTAGTTCTCACGTATATGTAAAAGCTCGCAAGTCGTCCGGTAACAAGATTTATGTAGCGTAGGCGGAGCGAAGGTGGAGGCGGGAGCGGGAGCGGATATAGGAGCGGGAGCGAATTCTTCGCGCGTGGCGGACAGCCGTAGAATGTACCAAATGGGGATTTAAAAGTTAGAATGAACGGGTTTTACGCTTCTGTTTAATGTTACCTTTCAGATAAGCATGGGTTTCTTAGATGTAGTTTAACGCGGTTGTAACTCTTACACGTTATTTCGAGATTTTATTGTCACAGTTGAGTTTCAATAGAAATAGTGTGAAGTATTTTATAGAGCAGTTAAGTTCTGTAACTTTTATAATATTGCTTTTTGGGAATTGATGGGGTGTTGTAGTTTGACTTCTCTCGCTTCTTTCTCTCGCTGTCTCTATCTATCTGTGTGTATATGGGTGTGCTTGTGTGTGTGTGTGTACCCAATAACCAGAAATTTAATTGATATGATAGATTGACTGATTTAAATATAATTGAATAGGTGATAGGTCTCTCGTATTCTCGCATTTGTTTGGGTACCACCGCTTTGTCTATTTCTATCGACATGCAGAAGTATGTAAGCACTATTGTGTTTGTGTTGTAAGGCCATTAAAGCCAGTGAAATTACTGGGCATTAAGCCGCTACTTTACGTCGTTTTTCTGGTGAGACAGTGGTAATGACCCGGTGGAGCTTGGGCCCATTCGTGCTGTAAACAAAACTGTCTACAGCATGGCTCTACCACTCAAAGAAATTCACTTTCCTTAGGTCTCAAAATAATATCAACACAAAATCTTTCTTATCACCAATCCATATAAACAAAGTAACATATTAAAATGATCAAAGGAACATTAAAATAAAAGTGAAAAATCTTTGGAAATACATCGAAATGAAAATGCAGGCGAGCGGCGAGCGGCGAGCGGCTTACATTCCGAGTGCGGCGGACAAGCTTGCAATATCCGCTGAGACCGGACACCGGCGTCTGACGCAACCTTGTTCTGCGTCACAACCTTGCACGTGATCAGCCTATATGCGTCAGGGTTGAGGTCTCTTTAGACTTTCCAATAGGAATAGTTGTGGCAGGCATATTTAAAGCGAATTGATAATATGCCTGCCTGAGTAATTTGGTATGAAAGAGTTTTATAAGCGTTAATGGGGAGACGAGCAGGTCACTCGCCTAATGCTAAGCGTCATGTCTGGCCATAAACAGCAGCAATACCAATCAGAACATCACTGGAGGCGTAGAAAAAAATCCGTCACTAGTAGAAAGTATAATAAATAAATAAGAAATATACCCAACGTAACACACATAGTCCTGACCCCACCCTAGGTTAACCTGTGACGTGGGTATTTTTTTAAAATCCTGGTTTAGTAGAATTACTACGATAGTAAATGTAGTGCAATCCAAGAATAGTGTCGACCAACGACAGACAGAATATATCTACCGTAGGACGGCAAAATTATGCCGGCGTGCCTTATTGCTTCTTTACACTCAGTTTTAAGAATCTGATGTTGTAGGAAGGAGGGAATAAGCGTGCCGGCAAACTATTCCACAGCTTTTTGTTCCAACAGAAGTAAGATTTTACGAACTTCTTTATAGGAATAAACTGCTAGAAGTTGGAAATCCTACTACTATTATAAGTGTGATAGTTTGGATGTTTGTGAGTTTAGAAGATTGTTAGTCAATCGCGCTTTAACGGCTGAACGGTTTTAGATGAAATTTGGCACACCGGTAGACCATGACCTGGATTAGGACATAGGCTACTTTTTATCCTGGGAATGGCCTTTCACGCGAAGCTGCGAGCAAAAGCTAGTTCAATTTTAACTATCAGTAAGATTTAGGTACACTAGTCGTTGTTGTATTAAAAATACAATCCTTATTGTCAGTTAAAATAATAAATAATAAATAAATACACCCAACAGTCACACACATAATCCTGACCCCACACTAGGTTAAACCTGTATCGTGGGTATCAAGAACTACGAGGGACTTGCGGTCCCACAACACCCAGACCCGAGACAAATATTTGTGGACCAGACAAACATTTGTCAGGTGCGGGAATCGAACCCACGGCCTCACGCTTCGCAACCGGCTACTCGCCCGCTGCGCCACGGAGGCTGTCAATAGATCATAATTTTCAGTAAAGCCTACTTTTTTAATTTTGTTTTTTAATGCCTAGATAGGCAGACCAGCAGACGGTCCACCTGATGGTAAGTGATTACCGCCGCCCATGGACCTCAGTAATGCCAGAGCACAGCCAAGCCGCTGCATACCAGGAAAACTCTTTTTAAGTCTCGCTTAAAGAAGGACAGGTCATAACGCTCGGGAAACACCGATGCAGGGAGTTCATTCCAGAGCTTGCATGTGCGTTGAATTAAATTAATTAATAATTTACTTGAACGCGATCCTAAATCGACCCACTAAACCTGTTTAATAAATTTGACATCAGTAATAAAATTTTGTAAATCTCGATTTAGGATCGTCGTGCAAGTTGGTCTAAACCAATAAATAGCTCTCAATAATCAGATGCGACATGCCACGTTGTGATAATAAACACAATACACACACTGAAGTAATAATGTATCGCGGACGACCGGCCCGGTCAGTAAATATGGTTTGAGTGTACTTATAGTTCCTTTGTTTCATTTTATTGGAACAGAAACCTGTTAAATTTTAAATGGGCTTTGTTATTTTTGGATCATTTTCCTTATAAGATAGTTCGTCATGTCTCATTGGACTAGTGCCAGCGCAGTAAGAAAAGTGGTCCTAGGTTCAATTACCGGGTAATTTATTTAGCATAGGCCGGCAAACGAATAAGTGGGTCGCCTGATGGTAAGTGATCTCCACTGCCCATCTACGCCCATCCTGCTCGTTTCGTCATTCAAGCTGATTACTTTGATAAACTAAATACATTTCTTTGTGTAATATTATTTTTGTAAATGCATATCATTTTACGATTGAGACCAACGCTGAGGTCTCGGGTTCGATCCCCGGGTGGGGTAAAATGGTATTGGGTTTTTCTATTACGAAGTGCTCAGTATCAGCCCGGAGTCTGTAATTTGTGCCCGGTATGGCGATAGGCTCGCCCCCTATCACATAAAGGACGGAGATACGCTCGGCGAAATATGGGTGTACTGGTTACTCTGCCTACCCCTTCGGGGATTACAGGCGTGAGGGCGTATGTATGTATTTTATTATAATTTATTGCTGTGAAAGGTTTTATTGGTTCAGTTTGCGTTGTTTTTTTAACAAGTCGGTGTGCGGGCGTTGTCGATGCTTTACATCCGCAAACACGTAGTTTATTTGCTCTGTATTTACTGTGACCTAGTTTTATTTAGATCCTACGTAACTTTAACCCTGAGAGGAAATGTAGCTATTTAATTCTGTCTTGCTTGCTTGATATATTAGTTTTATTTTGGTTCTCTAGTTTAATTAACAAATTGTCTGGATTTATACACAATTTCTTCTCTTTTACCGTTATCCCAGTTTTACCAGGATCTACTTTGTTAGTTAGCTTCGTCCTCTTGAGCATCCTTCGTAGTGAGACCTGTATTTAATAAATAAATAAATACACACAACAGTCACATACATAGTCCTGACCCCACACTAGGTAAACCTATATTCTGGGTATCAGGAACTACGAGGGACTTGCGATCCCACAACACCCAGACCAGAATAATTTTTTTGTGGATCCACAAACATTTATCTCTGTGCGGAAATCGAACCCGCAGTTTTAAAAAAACGATTCTGGAGATACATATGGTCCTTATCAATCTCCCTTAAAATAAAAATAGGACTTTGTATTTCACTAATTATTCTGTTTTGAAAAACCGGACCAAAAACAAGCCCACTGAGTTTGTCTAGCTGTATCTTCTCAGGACTGGGTCGCGCCGCGTAAAATCCAGTGGTAAAGTAAGCCCACTGAGTTTGTTTCGCCGGATCTTCTCAGGCTGGGTCGTTTTTGATCCGGTGGTAGTTTTAAAACACGTGCCGTTTCGGTAATGCCTATGGTCCATATCGACCCATAAAAAAGAAGAAATAATAATAATACTTAACGATTCCATAATAAAAATATTGTAAAATTTATAGTTGCCCAGTGTATTTTGATGATGCTATGTATTTTATGTATACATTAGTTAATATGATTTCTTTAAATAAGTTTCTTTTGTATTGACTTGTCTTAAGCGCTATTTTAATTGCCTACATGATTAATAAAACTATTTCATTTCATTTCACGGCCTCTCGCTTCGCAGCCGGCTACTCGCCCACTGCACTACGAAGGCTGTCTTATACACTATTAGTGCAAATGTTTTTCGTGGGGTTTTTAATTATTTATTGAATTCCGATATAACCTCATTCGTTTCGTGTCAGTGAAATTCGGGATAATAAAAACGTTTAAATTTTATGATTCGAAAAACACATGGAAGTTGTCCGAGATTGGAATTACTGTCCCTTCTTCTTCAGCCTGTATCCACCCAATACTGAGTGTAGGCCTCTAGCATTGCACGCCATTTTGTTCTGTCCAAGGCAGTTCTCATCCATTTTCCCGCCACTTTCACCAGATCATCGGTTCATCTCTTCGGTGGTCTGCCCCGGTTTCTGTGACCAGTTCTGGGTCTCCAATCCAGTACTGCTTTACCCCATCTGCCATCAGTTCTACGGCATATGTGGCCTGCCCACTTCCATTTCCGTCGAGCCACAATCGCGGCGATGTCGGTAAGTCCAGTTCATCTCCGTATTTCGGATCTTATCTAGAAACACCTAGCATTGTTCCCTTCATCGCTTATTATGGCAGCCGCAGTGCGCTCTATGGCATTACTGTCCCACTCGATTATATATTCTTGTATCACATTATGGGAGAAGTTTGGTGAATCTTGAAGAAGTTTGTTGAATCGTGGGTGTACTACTTGCACTTTTGTCTACCCCTTCGGAGATACAAACGTGGTCTTATGTATGTATTTTCTTATACCTCGCAGTATGTTCTATGTAGCTCGTTAATCTAATGTACTTTCAAAGAAACTATTACTCATAATTTATGAGCTTTGCATGTCCAACGGTAATAAGAGATTTTGCTTAGCTATTGCAACTGTTAGTTTAGAATTTTCTTAATAGTTTGCATCTTAGACTGCCTCGGTGTTGTAGTTGTAATGCGTACGCGTTATGACTGAGGCTGACGTTGAGGCATCGGGTTCGATCCCCAGATCGGGTAAAAGTGATATTGGGCTATTATGAAATGCCCAGTATGAGCCCGGAGTCTGGAATTGTGCCCGCTATGGCGATAGGCTTGCCTCGTATCACATCATGGGACGGAGATACGCTTGGCGAAATGTGGGTGTACTGGTTACAGCTCTGCCTTCCCTTTCGGGGATTACAGGCGTGAGTGCGCATGTATGTATGTATGTAGTGTATTTTGTGTAAATACATCCAAAGACTAAGTAGAGCCACGCTATAGACACTTGTCTACTGCATGAATGGGCATTTTTTTATAGCATAGGCCGGCAAACAAGCAAGTGGGTCATCTTATGATAAGTGATCTCCACCGCCCATGTATGCTCAAAATACCAAAAGAATTATGGGCGCGTTGCCGACCTTAAAGGAAAGGGATAATTAAGGGAAGGGGAGCGGGATTTGGGCCTCCGGATCTCTCACTGACCATAACGCAGCAGCAAGCTGCTACTTAGGTAGTATTTTTACTCATCTATGATGATGACCTTCAACGCAATAGTCTTCTGCCAATGCTGAATTTTTTGTTTATTACGTGCTTCTTCCTTCTCTTTTATTCACAGTTTCCCAACCAGTTCCAAGATATGTTTCGTCTCTTTTTATTTATTTATGACCGATTTGCTGCAACTGCGTAGGGTAAGATTGGATCAGAGAGTTTTTCAACGGAGGGTTGCAGTCCCTAGGGGATTTCTTAAGGAATATAAAGGCTTTAGTGCGAGCTCTTCAGCTTAGTTGTTATAGTAACACCCTAAGAGGGAGAGGCCGTTTTACTTCTCAAAGGGTCGTTGAAATAATTGGAATCATTATTGTGCACTAGTATAGACCTTCCTGTTACTCCTGTGATTATAATTAAAAAACTGCAAAATCCAACTTCTAACTTAAATCGCCGTGCGTTTGCTGGTTTTCCGTTGAGGAGATTTCTATTTTTAAGGTTTCATACATCACAGTCCGGCGCGGCCTATTGTTGTGAGCGGACGTATATCAATTATAATTACGATAGTTTAGCTTGTCGTGTGTAACTCATTCGCGCGCAGGGAAACCGGTTTTGCCGGTCGGTCCCTGCGGTTATGAGTGAAGTGAATCAATCTAATGCAAATATCAATATTTATACGAGTGGCGATGAGTTAGAGGACGGTATAAATATGGATTCTGAGGGCAATACTCAACAGGATAGCATGGAGTTACTAGGAAGAAAAAGGACTAGGGATGAAAACTCATCTGAAGAGGGATGGAGTACGGTGAATAGAAGACGAAACAAGTTGCCTTGTTGCCGAACAAATTCAAATGATACAGACACAGAAGAGAATATACAAGTATGTGTGACTTGTAAAGACCCTTTACCGAAACAATTTGCGTTGGCACGATTATTCAAGACAAATAATATTGCTGGTGATAATATTGTTCGAGTTAAATACGTGCATTTACATAAAATACTTATAACATTTAAGAGAGAGATAGACGCGGATGAATTCATGACATGCAAGGCATTCACGGACTTGAACTGGAGATGTCAAAAGACATCAGAAGTAGGAGTTTCGTACGGCCTTATTAAATCTGTGGAGCTGGATATATCTGATGAAGAGTTTATGAGTAATGTTTCAAGCAGTGCGGACATAATATCCTTCAAAAGATTAAACAAACGATGCCCTGAGAACACAGATGGTAACGGCTGGACTCCAAGTGAAACGATTCGGATAGGATTTAAAGGGTCTTCCCTTCCAAGCTATGTGTACATTTTTGGATTGAGAGTCCCAGTAGTACAGTTTATATTTCCTGTTACACAATGCGCTAAATGTTGGAAGTATGGTCACCCAACGAAAATGTGCCCTTTCAAAAAAATTGTTTGCCCAAAGTGTTCTCAAAGTCATGAAAATTGTACAATCACTTCATTTGCCTGTGTGAACTGTTCAGGCGATCATATGGCGTTTGAAAAAATATGCCCGATTTTTAAAAAGGAAAAAAAGCTTCGTGAGCTAATGGCACATTTCAACTGCACTTACAAAAAAGCTCTTGCAATTTACGTCCCGCCTTCTCCTGAGATTCAAACACAAACGGCTTATGAACCAGTTGTTATAAGGGAACAGACTCATACCATAAACGTTCCAATTACATATGCAAACCAAGTGTCAAGGGCGAACAATAATCATATAGAGCCCCAAATAGATAATTCTGGGCCAACCTCCGAACAACCCCTACAAACCAAGCCTTTACCTAAACGCAACATCCAGAAGAAACATCGTCGGCCGCCTACCCCAGTGGATGATAAAATATGGCATATGGATAGTGAATCATCAGATTGCTCTGAAGGACAAAATATATTAAACACATCCAATTTAGATAAAACTAAGAATTCAGATAAGTATACGGATAAATTCACTTTTTGGCTCTTGATAAAAAAAATTAAAGATATTATTAAAAGTAAAGAATCTCTCCAGACTAAAATCCTACAAGCAGTGTCTATATTAACAGAGTGGCTGACACAAAAAATTGTAAATAGCTTATCTATTGATGCACTATTCGATAAGTTTGTTGGAAATGGCTAATAATCATGTGCATTTGAACATAATACAATGGAATTGCCAAAGTATAAGACCCAAATCCAGTTCACTTGAATTATATTTAAACCAAGAAAAAATTCATATAGCTGTTCTAAGTGAAACTTGGTTAGAGCCTGAGAGCCACTTTAAAATTAGCGGGTACAATACATACAGGTTGGACAGAGTAGATGGGTATGGTGGTGTTGCTATTCTCGTTCATTATTCTATAAAAGCTGTTGTTTGTACAACACAAAGTCGTAACCCTGGTATTGAGTTATTGCATATTAGAATTATGAATAGTCAACAGATTGAGAATATTGTTTCCATATATTGCCCTTCATCAGTACACACCTCTCAAAACGACTGGGATGCGGTTTTTTCTATCGCAAATGGGAAAACTATTATTCTGGGCGATTTTAACGCACATCACTCCAATTGGTCTTTTAAAACTGACCGCCGAGGTTCTGAATTACTTGACTCCATGCTAGATTACAATTTTATTCATTTGAATGATGGTAGTTTCACTAGAATAAGACTGGTTAACGGGATTCTGCAGCAGTCTAGTCCTGATATTTCATTTATTTCTTCTGACGTATCTTTATTATTTACATGGAGAACTACAAATGAATCACTTGGTAGTGATCATTTAATTATTAATTTACGCTGTGTACTTAGTATTAACCGTGAGTACCATAGTAAAAGAAATTTTAAAATATCTAACTGGGACTTATATTCTACCTATATCGACGACTATTTACAAAACTGCATAATCCCACACGAACCCCAAGAGGTGTATGACTTACTATACAATGTTATGCAAAAAGCTGCCGATAAATATATTCCCTACTCTAAAATTCCGCAGCATATTTGTAATAAGTTTAGTCCTAAACCATATTGGTCTGAAGATCCTTCGAAGGCAGTTGCGGAGCGAAGATTAGCGCTTGCGAATTTAAGACGATGCCCGAATCCTAGGAATTTAGATAGACTTAAAGAAAAAATTAATATTGCTCAAAAACTTATTCGTCAAGCTAAATGTCGATCTTTCCAATCATTTTGTTCATCTATAGATGAAACCTCATCTCCATCCGAAATGTGGCAGAAAATGAGATGGTTAAAGGGTCGACAGGCCCCTAAACACTGTGTGGATAATGAAAAAGCCAAATGCCTGCTTAGAGACCTGACTCCAGATTTTGTTTGTCCCTCCCAGCCTAGTTTTAATTCTACTAATACAAAATTGGAGTCAGAAATATTACTGCCAGAAATAATAAATTGTATAAAAAATAATGATACGGCGCCTGGATCAGATCAAATTTCTTTTTCAATGATTAAACATCTTCCACATTCCGGTAAATTACTGTTACTTCAAGTATATAATAAATGTTTCTCTCTCGGTTTCGTTCCTTTCCAATGGCGTCAAATTAAAATAATTCCAATCCCTAAACACAGTAGTTCTACATCATCGCTGCGGCCTATCTCTCTAATATCTTGTGTTTGCAAAATTTTTCACTCCATTTTATGCAAACGTATGGAATGGTTCTTTGAAAAACAAGGTTTATTTCCTGAAGATATGGTAGGCTTTCGAAAGGCACGATCAGGTCTTGATAACCTTACACGATTGGTATCTGAAATCCAACTTGGATTCTCAAAAAATTTTGTTACAGCAGCATGCTTTTTAGATATTGAAAGCGCATACAATAATGTAGACATTTCCTGCCTGTTAAATATTTTAGACCAATTTGGA
Organism: Mimas tiliae; assembly: GCA_905332985.1. Taxonomy (NCBI): domain Eukaryota; kingdom Metazoa; phylum Arthropoda; class Insecta; order Lepidoptera; family Sphingidae; genus Mimas; species Mimas tiliae. The sequence goes on from HG995254.1 coordinate 3,591,060, forward strand.
GTTGGATCAAAAATGTGTGTGTATTTGTGGTCATTTTTATCAAATCGACAATTAAGTATGTCAACAGTTGGATGTGATATTGTTAGATTTACTAGTAAGGGATTAGCTCAAGGAGATCCGTGGTCGCCACTTTTATTTAATATTCTTACATTACATATATGCAAAAGTGTACACCAAGTCAATATTTCTCAGTATGCAGACGACTTTGTGTTGTACTGCACAAATTCCAATTTAGATTTAGCATTTAAAATATTACAATCAGCTTTACAATACACTAATCTATTGTTAAATAAGATAGGTTTAATTATTTCCCCAACTAAGACTAATATTTGTGTCTTTAAGAAGGGTGGCTTTAGAAGAACTGTTGATTTCAATTTTAACAATTATTCAATAAAAATATCTAATCATGTCAAATATTTAGGTCTGTGGTTGGATAGCTCATTGAGATGGGGAAAACATATTAATGTAACTACTCAAAAGGTAATGAAATTTATTAATTTACTTACAGTTTTATCGGGTCCGGGGTGGGGTCTCCATCAAAAACATCTAAGACGTTTATATATCTCTATAATTCGTAGTAGAATCGATTATGCCAGCTTTTTATTTGACAATAGTTGTAAAACTAATCTACTAAAACTTGATAGGGTACAAAACAAAACATTGCGTATTATTGGCGGATTTATAAAGAGTACCCCGATACACGTGATGGAAAGCGAGCTATGCCTTCCACCTCTCAGTGTTCGTAGGAAATATCTAGCGCATAAATATATCTTAAAATCAAAATCATTTCGTGATAACAAAACTACTAAAATTTTAGAAAATCTTAAACTTTTCACAAGTTCCAATTACTGGTTGAACAAAAAACTTCCTTTACTGATTGTCATTCTTTCTCATTTTAATTCTGTACCAATCCACTCAAGCGCTCAGCTTGGGATGTTTTCGTTAAATACCTGGATAAGTAGTATCGACATGTCACATATAATATTCCATACTATACCTACTATTTGTCAAGCTAAACGTCATCACAATATTCTGGATTTAAAACATAAGTGTAATTCTTATCTTCAAAAACAATATTCGGATTATTATAAAATTTACACAGACGGTTCCAAGGATAGATACTCGGCAGGTTCGGCCTTTCTGGACCCCTTAAAACAATGCCACATGAAACTTAAAATCGATTCAGATATCTCTATTATGCATCTAGAATTGATTGCGATAGCAGAAGTCTTATCATATATCGAATCACTAAGTGACGGTAAGTTTGTCATTCTGACTGACTCTAAAAGCTCGCTGCAGCATTTGACTCGGTACACCTCTCACGTGCGAGGTATTCCGATAGTCTACGTGATATATGAATTACTTTTAAGACTTCAAACATCCAAGAGTATATGTCTACAATGGATTCCTTCCCACATTCAGTTGGAATATAATGAAGAGGTGGACAAGCTGGCAAAACAAGCTTGTGTTGATGGAGTTGCCTTTAATATTATTCCACTTTACTCAGACTATTTCGGAATGGCTAAAAGATTATGTGTCAAATTCTGGCAAGAATATTTTGATAAGAGATCAAGAGAAAAAGGGATTTGGTATCGAACTATCCAGCCAGAGATCGCCAGGGTACCTTGGATTGATTGTAAATTGAATAGAAATATTATGACTATAGCCCTAAGACTACGCTCTGGACACATCCCATCCAATAGGTTCTCATTTTTGATGAATAAGATTGTGTCTCCTAACTGTGATGACTGTGGGATAGTGGACGATGTGTATCATATCCTGATGGAGTGTGCCCGAAATGAAGACGCTAGAATTAATGTGTTGGGTAGAAACAAGAGCTACGACATAGGAGTATGTAACTCTATCCTCGCCGCCCCACTGTCAGATAGAGCTAAAGAACTGTATAAGCTAGTTTTAAGGTGAATGTCCTATATGTATTGTATCTTTTATTGGGCGATATAGTCGCTAAGCGACAAAGCCTTTTTAATAAATAAAAAAAAAAAAAAAAAAAAAGGTTTCATACATCGAAATAAGATGACAAGAAACGTAACTCAAGCAAAAAATGACTCCACCAAAACTCTGTGCAAGGTGGCTATAAAAGTCAGTGCATAATCACTAGTTGACACTTGATACGTCAAGTTTAGCGGTGCAGAACGTCGTATTTCGATCTAGAAATTTAATATTTAATAAAGTTGATTTTGAACGTTCATTTATTTTTGTTGCGTGTATGAGTGCTATGTGTGATTTTACCTTTGCATTTGTGTAAGTAAGTGGAGCCGTATTTTATGGCAGATTCATATGAGAGTTATCGTTCTAGTTATCTTATTTCGATGGTTTCATAGCCAAATGGCAATAACGAAAGCCTTATAATTACGTCATGTAGGTTTGTATGTCCGTCTGATCCGTCCGTATGTCACAGGCTGACTCGGAGACTATTACCACTATATGGATGAAATTTGAATGGTACCTAAATGTATTCTGTGAATTGCTACACAAATCTGTAGTGAAATTATTTATATTTTGAATAGTTGCTCTCCATTCATGTATTTGAGGATCTCCATTCATGTAACATGTAACTCTCCATTCATGTAATTTTTTCTATTGCAGATAGCCATCTGTGGTATTATTGGATAGGTCCTTAAAAAATATATATAGTTTGCTAAATGACTCTCTTATATAAGTCATTAGTTTGTGAGCTATGGATATTCACAACATCAGCATGGAGTGTCATCTCGAACTTCAAATTTGTAGGTCGATAACTGTCGATAAGTGTAATTCTTTGCGGTTCTGAGTTGCTAACCGTTAGAAACCCCTTGCGTCAATTAGAAAAACATCTGTAACTCTAAAATGGCTAAACAAATTTTCTTCAAAAATATCTAAGAAGCATTTTGATTAAAATAAGTATATTAACAAAAAAATACACGTTAAAATCGGTCTTTTCGATTAGGCACTACGATGCCACAGATACACACACATACCTAAAGATAGATAAAGAGGTCAAAATGATAACACCTGTCTTTACTGGGGGGCTAAAAACATAACTATACAAAATTAAGATCATGGATTCTACTAAAAATACAATAGTAACACAAAGTACGAGTGAGAGCAAACAAGAAATTTCACAAACTAGTGGCGTGTCTAGTGAAATGTTTGTAAAAATAACACAGCATTTCATCTCCGTTGTAAGTTCTTTTTTACAGTTTAACACAAAACAGAAACTCTTTGAATTAAATGAACCTTTTGAGAACCCCCTACAAAGAAACTCCTTTTTAACTGAAAACAGTTATGACTGACAGTTTTGACCCTCGGTTTTAAACTTCTGTCAACTAGTCGTTTTATTATGAAACGCAAAAAATCTTTTAATAGTTTTAAAGTATTGTAAATGTAATGTAAATTTGAATACTCATCTTGTTTGACGCTATCTTTTAAAAGTAATTTTAAAAGAATTCGGTGCATTCAAGCTTCTAAGCGTTTTAGTTTCCATTAAAATTAAAGTTGTATTAGATGACGTTATCTACAGATCTTGTCATTTTTATAGTATTAACCTTAGAATACTAAAGCATTACTCTATGGCATTAACCAGTATTAAAAACAAATGACGTTTACATAATGTTGCACCACGTTCCGTCGAGCTTCTATCCGCCCCATGACGTGATAGGGGGGCCAGCCTATCATCATTCCGGGCACAAATTCCAATCGCGAGAAATCCATATGTGATTTTTCGAATCGAAATCTCAAACACAAAGTGTGATTGCCTGGGCACTGAACCCAGGATCTCACTCTTCTTTCGTTCTTAACCTTAATACGCTGCCACTAGACTAATGGCGACTTTAAAAACTCACAACATTTTTGTCTTTTTTTTTATACATTCAGTTAAACACTACCACAAATCTAGAACGCTCGAATCATTCAGGCACAAAAACTTTAGAACAAGTGATACAAGTATAAATTCGCGTGAACATCAAAACGTATCAGCTACGTGCTGAGGATCCGAGCTGGAGTGAGTTCGCTGAGATATCGTGGCTTAAATAACTTATCCGACTTGAACATGGAACGTACATAGTCACGGACGTATTAGCGTGAGCGATATTGGCTTGTACTTTGGAAATAAATTTAGTTTTAAATAAGCTATAATCGGTGAAAGAAACATCGTGAGGAAATCTGCATACCTAAGAAGCTTTTCGAAGGTGTGTGAAGTCTGCCAACCCGCATTGGTGGACTAAGGCATAACCCCTCTCATTCAGTAGATGAGGCTCGTGTCCAGCAGTGAGATGTGTATAATACAGGGCTGGTATTATTATTATTAGAAAAGCTATGGGTAAGCATAAACCTAAGTAGGTTTCTGTTATAGTTAAGAGGTGTATCCCCGCCATCGAAATGGGATGAATAAGTTCTGCGTGGGAGTGCGTCTGTTTATGGAAAGGCGTTTGCTTGAAAGGCTTGTCACATCATCTAAATCTAATAAAAAAGCAAATAAGAATAATTATTTTAATATACAGCCTCCGTGCACAGCGAAACGAGAAACGAGAGGCCGTGGGTTCGATCCCCGCACCGAGACAAATGATTGTATGATCCTTGATTCCTTCTGCCTCTCCACTTTTTCGTACTATAGATTTGATGGTATTTGGTAGTACGCGGGTCGACCCGCCATCTGACCCCCACAATCTGCAACAAGAACCAAGTTTCCTTATTGCCTCGTCCGTTAATCAGCAGTGTACCACGTGTAGCCGAGGTTGGATTTGGGATAAAACGTGGTGGTTTCCCCATTACAGTCCAAATAGGTTCAATTAGCTGCAAATATTGAATTATAAATATTATTTACAAGAACATTTTCAGAAAGAACCAGTCTCTGTCTAGCTCTAAGATATTGGTGGCTCACTTACATTCCAAATAGCTTCAAGTAGCTGCAAATATTTAATTATGAACATTATTTACTGTATGCCTCGGTGGCGCAGTTGTAATGCGTACGCGTTACGATTGAGGCTATCGCTGAGGTCTCGGGTTCGATCCCCGGGTCGGGTACAGTGGTATTGGGTTTTTCTATAACGAAATACTCAGTATCAGCCCGGAGTCTGGAATTTGTGCCCGGTATGGCGATAGGCTCGCCCCCTATCACATCGTGGGACGGAGATACGCTCGGCGAAATGTGGGTGTACTGGTTACACCTCTGCCTACCCCTTCGGGGATTACGGGCGTGAGTGCGTATGTATTTACTGTATATTTTTCAGAAGGAACCAGTCTATCGATACATTAAGCCATTCTCATTAGTCCATAATGTAATGAGATGGAGGATGGAGGTAAACGTTTTCTTTTGCTCCATTTAAACTAGGCATTGCATGCGAAGCTAACGTTATGGTCTCGGAGCAGAGACATTTCTTTCTATTTTTATTCGCAATTTACTGGAATAGTGGTGCTTTGGTCTGTAGATGCAAGGAATTGTAAAAATATCTATCTCATGCAATTTTATATAAGAAAATTGTGTTGATCACTGTGGGCGGTGTATCTATATACAATATGTAACAAAAACCCTGTTGGGCGTTTTAACTGTCATATCAGAATCGATATTCAAACGTAATGATCAACTTGCATACGGAAATGAAACTATAAAAATAATCATATTTATTTTATTGTTTGTATACCGAATTTCGTCTCAAAATAATCCTTTAAATATGACGTATTGATTGTGCCTTATTAATAGTTTAGTGGACGCCGACTGGGCCTTTTTCCAAGTAAACTGTAATACAAGAATAGGGTAGTTTCCTATATTGAATTTTATACATTATTTTATAAGCAACAGAAAATGATACGCAAAAGAAACCCTTTTATTAAAACACAATCAAAATTGGTTCAGAAATGTGCCCGCAGTTATGACTTTAAATGTTGGTATGAGGAAAAGTGGGTGCGTAGTAGGGATATCTCACTATCTCGCTTGCACGCGTGCACTATAATGAACATTTTACACAGTGACGTCAAAGGTTGCATCGTCTGTCATTTGACAATTACCCCTTCTACAGGATTTGAATGGCTTCTATCTTATTTATTTTTGGTCCGATTTATAAAATTCTTTCTGCAATAGATTTTGAGTAACATAACTTATTGATTTAAATAATAAAAAAAATCTAGTCAACTACCCTATTAACTAGACTATGAATCACTGATTTATTAGAAATCACTTGTCTGGCTATCAACGGCTACGGTACGGTACGGTTAACATTCACTTTGGTTTATCTGAATTGATATATTAAATATTCCTTCAAAATCATAAAATATCATTTAATTGTTCAAATTTAGTGTATGTAGCTTGAACTCAAACTTAATCGGTTATTCAGTACGTAGCCTCCGTGGCGCAGTGGGCGAGTAGCCGACTGTGAAGCGAGAGGCCGCGGGTTCGATTCCCGCACCGAAACAAAATGTTTGTGTGATTTACAAATATATGTTATGGGTCTAGGTGTTTTCTCCCCAGAGGAGTTGACGTCAGCCAGGCGGCCGGTCGTAATAACTACAAGCCAAATCGTTCTGTAACATGTGTCAAAAAGCATGTTGCGCCGACCCCACTACGAGTGGGATAAGGGCAGGTGGAAGGAAGAAGGATTCAGTACGTAAATAAGCTACTAAGGCCGCCTTAATATGTTAGTTATTTTTATGATTATATTATATTAATAATAATAATATATTAATATTAATATTAATTAATAATACACCCAACAGTCACACACATAGTTCTGACCCCACACTAGGTAAACCTGTGTCCTGGGTATCAGGAACTACGAGGGACTTGCGGTCCCACAACACCCAGACCCGAGACCAATATTTGTGGTTCATACAAACATTTGTCTCGGTGTGGGAATCGAACCCACGGCCTCTCGCTTCGCAGCCGACTACTCGCCCGCTGCGCCACGGAGCTGTCAAATGTATATCTGAGAATCATCTCTTAAACTTAAGACCAGAAACGTCGCAGATCTTTCCTTTAAGGCCTGCAACGTGCCCATGATTCTTCTGGTATTGTTGCTGCACACGGTAGGTGGAGATGACCCACTCGCTCCTTTGCCGGTCTATGCTATTAAAAAAAATTGATCTACGATAAGTAAGTTTTCTGCCGCCAAGAAACAGTGTGCAGTACTTTGTAATTAAAAGTTCTGTGTTGTGTAGCAGCTATAGTAAGTAGTCAGGCGAGCGACCTGCTCGTCTCGTCATTCAAGCTAATAAAAAAATATCTAGGAGCTATTACAACAGCGCCTGTTGATGAACTGTTAACTGCTAACAAATGTTTTTGCTCAAAAACGACAAGATAACACTAAAAAAATTCATGTGTGCAATTCACACGTGGTAGAAGTAAAACCTTCAAAAATTTTGGCTTCAAGATAATGAAACGAATGAAAAATTTCGGGAGGAGGATAGTTGTAGGTTTTAGTAGTAATAACAGTGATACAAAGTTTGATAATTATTTTACATTTTATTCGTATATATTACATCGATTTATTCAGACTTAGAGCTTACATTTTTGATAAATTATACAATGAAGAATTTTATTATAAAAATGATGAAAAACTACAAACGTATAATACGTACACGTATACAAAACACCACGGTTGTTGTGATGTCTTTTCTCAAGCTTTATACTACGCATGCGCGCACAACTGTATAATGCTTCCTATCTCATTTTCTCCCACGTTAAATCTTATGAATTTATGTGTCTGTCTCTTTTCTTTTTTTTCGTTTCATCGACTTTCAAATTACAAAGATGCTAAAGAAGTTATCACTTCAAAAAATTTCAACGGATTATCAAAATAAAACTAAAAATGAATAAACAAAAGACAACTACTCCTTGTTAGTTAGTACGAAACATTACGAACGTCAAGACATTGTTATAAATCTTGTAGATAACCAAACGTCTGTATGTTGGAAAAATTCTACGCTGTTTTACACCACCCATTGTTATGCAAAAAAATTCAGATAAAGCGGAGAAATAGTGAGTTTAGACATTTGATCTACGATCTAAGGGGAAATCAAGTTTTTGTGGAAATGTATGTTTTGAAGTAAAAAGCGTATAAACGATTTTTTTTCTTTTAATGAACAAGACGTGGTATCATTTATTATTTGTAATACCATTTTTTTTTAATAGTATATATATAGCAAACGAGCAAGTGGACCACCTGATGGTAAGTGATCTCCACCGCCCATATACGCCCACAATACTAAAATAATCATGGGCGCGTTGCCGACCTTAAAGGAAAGGGATAAGTAAGGGATTGGGAAGGGGAGGGGAATTTGGGCCTCCGGATATCTCACTCACCGCACGAAACGCAGCAGCAAGCTGCTACTTTACGCCGATTTTCTGTGAGATAGTGGTAACGAACCGGACGAGCCGGCCCATTCATGCTGTAGACGAAACTGTCTACAGCGTGGCTCTACCACTCAAAAAACCATACTGTTTTACCATACTATTATTATTTATGTTAGCGGTGACCATATCAAACGACAGTAATCACTTGAATACATAGTTTATTGGTTACTTTTACAATGTTACTGCTTCACAGACCACAAACCCCATGCCAGTATTCTCTAGAGATCGCTCTCTAATTATAACTAAAAGAACTAGAACCGAATAGTAAACCAGCAGAGCTACCGCGTAATGAACTATATCGACTGAGCACTGATCTTAGTGAACTGGAGACTGTCTGGCTGACTGCGGCCAAAATACCCCCATTTATGGCGACAACCTCTTTTATACCATTTAACTACCCTTCCACACCTATATTGCACCATTATTATTATTTCAATGTACCCAACGTTGCTTTCCCAGACACCCTCAATACACAAATAAAAGGAATACGCTAACATTTAGTTATCATGTACGTACATTTATTTTTCGAAATATAATATCAGACCTATATTATACGTGTATCGAGATAATACATATGCCCATACATACACTCTCACGTCTGTAATCCTCGAAGGGATAGACAGAATTGCAACCAATACCGCCACATTTCGCCGAGCTTATTTCCTTCCCATGATGTGATTGGGAGCGAGCCTATCGCCATACCGGACACAATTCCAGACTCCGGGCTGATACTAAGCAATCCATGATACCCAATGTCATGAAAAATCCAAAATCACTTTACCCGATGGTACCAACTCAGACGGTCTCTCACATACGTGCCTAACACCTAGCAAATATTTGCTCGTAGTTATATTTTACCTCCAACAAAATCAAAGGTATTATAAGTTTGATCCTTTTGTTTACCTGCAGCGTCGTAGCGCCTAATTTTATACAGCAAATTATAATCAAGAATGTTCTTAAGTACGTAATGTTAAGCCAAAATAAACACAATTTTTTTTTTCAGATATTAACATCCCACCTAAATAAGTCCTGCAAGCAATAAAGGTAAGCCGATAATGAATCACTCCCTCAAAGAACAGGTGACGAGGCAAAATCCGAATGACATATCACTATTTTCTATAACACAATCCGTCATGCCATCGCGAGATTGATGACGAAGATGTTACCGAAGGAACACCTCCACAATTAACGTTTTCAGGATTACTCCTGAATCCCGGTGCGAACAAATGACCGACGAAATTGAATGATTGTGTAACACCGCTGATTTATGTTTGCAATTTTTGTTGTTGTTTACATACATACATACGCACTCACGCCTGTAATCCCCGAAGGGGTAGGCAGAGGGGTAACCAGTACACCCACATTTCGCGAAGCGAATTTTCGTCCCATGATGTGATAGGGGGCGAGCCTATCGCCATACCGGGCACAAATTCCAGACTCCGTGCTGATACTGAGCATTTCGTAATAGAAAAACCCAATATCACTTTTACCCGACCCAGGGATCGAACCCGAGACCACAGCGTCAGCCTCAGTCGTAACGCGTACGCATTACAACTGCGCCATTGAGGCAGTCAGTCTTGTTATTTATCTGTTGTTTATTGGGTGAGAAAAAAGTATTTCTAAGACAATTAAAAATTTATTTATCGTGGTAGAGCTTCGCTGTACACAGTTTTGTCTGCATTATGAATGGGTGGCAATACCATTGTCTCATAGAAAACCGATGAAAAATAGAAGTAGGTATTGAGTTTTGTGCGGAGAGTGAAATTTTTGAAGGCTCAATATAAAGTGCAAAGCAACATCACACACACTTGCATATGCAGAAACATTTTAAATAATATGTTTTTCAGAACAATAAAACTCCTAAATTGAAGAATATTTGAGAGAAAAACCTGGTTAAAACATATATTTTAGGGCACAGTACGATACTTTTAACATCGGGGGTCGGCGATTTTGCAACTGCATCGATGCTGTATCGCGTTTTGGCAACTTTGTGCGAAGTCGCGCGTTTTAACGACTGCTTTATTACTACATCGCGTTTTGACAACTTGCTGTGTTTGATCATGGCTAAGTAGTAGTAGCGCAGGTGCAGACTGTTCACTATTTTTATTTTTATTTCATAGGCCGACAAACGAGTAAGTGGGTCACCTGATGGTAAGTGAGCACCACCGCCCATGTACGCTCACAATACCAAAAGAATTATGGGCGCGTTGCCGACCTTAAAGGAAAGGGATAATTAAGGGATTGGGAAGGGGAGGGGGATTTGGGCCTCCGGATATCTCACTCACCGTACGAAACGCAGCAGCAAGCTGCTACTTTAGGCCGGTTTTCTGTGAGACAGTGGTAACGACCCGGACGAGCTAGCCCATTCATGCTGTAGACAAAAGTGTCTACAGCGTGGCTCTACCACTCATAAACGTAAACATAAACTCACTAGCACGTAGATCTTTCGTTACAATACTGAACCGTATTCCACAGATGCCAAAGCCTCTGGAATGAACTCCCTGCGTCGGTAATTCCCGAGCATTATGACCTGTCCTTCTTTAAGTGAGGCTTAAAAAGAGTCTTCTTTCAGTAGGTAGGCAGCGACCTGGCTGTGCTCTGGCATTGCTGAGGTCCATGGGCGGCATTAACCACTTACGAGTACCATCAGGTGGGCCGCCCGCTCGTCTGTCTATCTAGGGCAATAAAAAAAAGCCTCAGAAAATTGCTACGACCGGTATCCGAGTGTATGCGGAGTGTAGCGTTCAGTCACTGCATCGCGCTACCAAAATGCGACTTGATCGCCGTGAATAATGTTTGTATGTATGCGAATTGGGGCATTCGGACGCGGCATCGAGCTTGGGAAAAGCGACTAATTTGCCTATGTTAAAAGTATCGTGTGTGTGTGGCCTTAAACCTTAACGTATATCCAAAATTGAATGATAAAGTCAAATAGCATAAAATATGGTGACAGAATACTGTAATCGTGGAGTACAGTTTGTTTAAACAAAGCATTCAATCTCAAACGGAGTCAATTCTACACGAGCGTAGGAATGTTTCCTCTAAGAGTGAACTAGAGAAGTTATTATTTAAGTCGTCGCTTGCCAGTGACGGGTTTTAAATGGTGCAAGTTTTGACAAAAAGCGATTAATATTGTTGCAGCCGATTCAAACGGTTCAATTTTAGTTGACCAAATTACTTGAATCTACAAAAGCATTATGGATTTGATGATTAATTAGATTGAAAGTCTGTTCAAACGTTTCAATTCCAGGGTCCGCCTTCCCATCATGATTTCACTGTTGATTGAGTATTATGTGAACCGATCCGCCATCTGACCACCACTACCCCCAACAGGAATCAAGTTTCGCCAAGAATTAAGGTAAGGTTGGCTTTGGGCCTAAGTTCTTCATGGCTCGCTTACACTCCACCACCTTATTATTACATATATAGGCACTCACGTCTGTAATCTCTGGAGGAGTAGGCAGAGATGTTAGCAGTACCTACACTCACATTTTGCCAAACTTATTTCCGTCTCATGATGTCACAGGGAGCGAGTCTTATTATTATTATACAATATAATGTATTCAATCGATTAAATAAAAATACTTAAAAACTGGAACTTGCGAACCTATAGTTTCTATTTTTTTTCGAATGGTTAATTGCCTACCTACTGATAAAGTTCACAAGACGCCGGAAGGCCTTGGCTCCGAAGCGCGAAGACGCCTATTTGAAATACCACTAAGTGGTCACTTATCCATATACTGACCGAAGGGTTGCTTAACTCGCTAATTGTTTATCGATTTATGAAATCGATAATGTGAATGTGTATAATGTGAATCGATGAGTGAAATGTATGAGTACAACTGGCTATGAGTGCCTCAGATTTTAGTTACTGTGATCTATAACAGCTGCAGGTATCTACTTATTATACCAATCGTCAAAAGGTCTAATAGGTGTTCGATATTCCGATGACATTTAACGTTTGACATTTAAAACCAACGGCATACAGTTAATATCACACTCATCGCTACATAATTGACGCTTAATTAATAGACATTTTTAATTAGCCTTAACGATGACGAGCAAGACGGTCGCCTAGTTGTATGGGTCACGTCACACCTGTCGAGTAACAGAAACAACACCAATCAGGACTTTTTTATGGTATAGGCCGGCCAACGAGCAAGTGGGTCACCTGATGGTAAGTGATCTCCACCGCCCATGTACGCCCACAATACTAAAAGAATCATGGGTGCGTTGCCAACCTTAAAATAATAATTTAAGGGATCATTAAGGGATTGGGAAGGGGTGGGGGTTTGGGCCTCCGGATATCTCACACACCGTACGAAACGCAGCAGCAAGCTGCTACTTTACGCCGCTACTTTATTCATGCTGTAGACAAGTGTCTACAGCGTGGCTCTACCACTCAAAATTCGAATTATTAAGTACTACATGGCACTGAACTGGGCTCGTCACCCTAAGAAATAAGGTGTTAAGTCTCATAACACCCAGTAATTAGTCGCTTCAATGCATCAAAATAAGATGACAAGAAACGTAACTCAAGCAAAAAAATATCCCATCAAAACTCTGAGCAAGGGGCGGGGCTATAAAAGTCTGTGCATCTCGTTCATTCATCAATTCATAAATATTTATTTATGATCTCTACACTTAATACGTCTCATTTTTTGTGCGGTGCAGAACATCGTATCTTGATTTTGACATTTAATATTTAAGTATTAGCTTTTATGAAATAAAGGTGATTTTGACGTTCATTATTTTTTGTTTCGTATGAGTGTTACGTGTGATTTTACCTTTGCATGTGTAAGTAGGTGGAGCCGTTTTTTTAGCAGATTCATATAAGAGTTATCGTTCTAGTTGTCTTATTTATCAGTAATTTCACTAGCTTCAATGTCCTTCAAACCAGAACACAACAGTGCTTATACACAACAGATTGGCGGTATAAATGAACAAAGCGATGGTACCTATCAAAACGTCCTTCTAAAAACTTCGCAACTCGAAGTTCTGATGGTACTGCTTCTGTTTATGTGTAGGCGTGACGTGTACCATCACATCTACATCTTGTCATCTAAATCTACTAAAAAAACATTACGCTTATGACTCAAACCCCCCTTACTAGACGACAAATCCCTTCAAAGCTACAGTATGATAAAATGCAGTTTCAGTGCAATATGGCGCTTGAAATTATGAAATGTGAAGCTAATCCATCTAGTTTTTTGCTCTTATGCCACCACTCACCAGAATTGAAAGCCTGACGCACATTAAGGTAGGCCAGTGGCGGCACTTTGTAGAAGTCCTGAATAATTTCCATGTATAAATTTTATTGACTGCCTCGGTGGCGCAGTTGTAATGCGTACGATTGAAACTAACGCTGAGGTCTCGGGTTCGATCCTCAGGTCGGGTAAAGTGGTTTTTCTATTACGAAATGCTCCGTATCAGCCCGAAGTCTGCAATTTGTGCCCCGTATAGTGATAGGCTCACCCCCTATCACATCGTGGGACGGAAATACACTCGGCGAAATGTGTACTGGTTCTCGGGTGTACTGGTTACTTCTCTGCCTACCCCTTCGGGTATTACAGGCGTGAGTGCGTATGTATGTATGTGCATACATTTTATTGTAAATATGTTTCATAGTTCAAAGTAATAAGTCCAAAATAACTCAATTTACATACACATTGACGCTTGTAATCCCAGCTGAGGAGTAACCAGTAGGTACACACACATTTCGCCGAACTTATTTCCAACCATGATGTGATAGGGGCGAGCCTATCACCATACCTGGCACAATTCCAAATTTCATTAAATTATCGCTCCATTGGTCTAGTGGTAGCGTACTAAGGCTAAGAATTATTAGATCTTAGGTTCAATTCCTAGATCAGGCTGACTAAAACAGTGTTTTACTAATCAGTTCTTAAAAACTTTATAAATAAGGACCCTTATGGGTAGGGGTGTTGAGCGCAGTGCAGTGCCATGCAGTAGTTTTAGGTAAATATGCCTGCCTGATCACGTCAACACTTCATAAATACAAACGAAATAACATTGCAAAATTAATTAAATTTCCAGAAATATTCTCTGGCAACATTGTGCCAATTGTTTCCATATTTAAGCAAAAAATACCAAGAAAATTATGCATAGACGGGTAGAACAGCTTCTGTAATAAGATTATACTGCAGCATAGTTGCGTCTGTCGGGAGACGAAACAAAAATGTACCAACAGAATATTTTATCAAATTGCATTTCCTTCTTTTTGCGACACCGTGGAGAGGAGAAAATACTGCGATATTATTCGACGAATGACATTTTATTTATGCTCTTAGCTCCCTAAGAACACCTCGGGAAAGCTGTCTTGGAGGGTGATTTGTAGTATCGTCTATATTGTAAGTAATAGTTTGGCAAATGTCTATAATGTGAATAGGAAACATCGAATAGGTCGACTAAAGGTTATATAGGAAATGTGGTGTCTAGGGGATAATCACATGTGATTATTTTTGAAATTATGCGGTGTCATTTTTAACGTTTATAACAGCATTGTAATTTTTTATTTTTTATTTTCATACTCACTCACGCCTATAATCCCCGAAGGGGTAGGCAGAGGTATAACTAGTACACCCACATTTCGCCTAGCGTATCTCCGTCCCTTATGTGATAGGGGGCGAGTCTATCGCCATACCGGGCACAAATTCCAGACTCCGGGCTGATACTGAGCATTTCGTAATAGAAAAACCCAATACCACTTTACCCGACCCGGCGATCGAACCCGAGACCTCAGCGTTGGCCTCAATCGCAACGTGTACGCATTACAACTGTGCCATCGAGGCAGTCAGAGATTTTTTTTATAAATAAATACACCCAACAGTCACACATATAGTCCTGACCGGTCCGAACGGTAAACCTGTATCCCGGGTATCAGGAACTACGAGGGTTTTGCGGTCCCACAACACCCAGACCCGAAACCAATTTTTGTGAATCACACAAACATTTGTCTCGGCTACTCGCCCACTGCGCCACGGAGGCTGTCTAAATTATTCTTATAATATACCTACAATTCAGTTAAAATGCTATTTTATTCGCAAAGAGCTAGACAGAAGTGTAATCATTACACCCACATTTTGCTTAGCTTATTTCCGTCCCATGAGTGATAGAGGGCGAGCCTATCCGCCATACCGGGCTCAATTCCAGACTACATACTATAAACCCCAATATCATTTTTACCCGTCCCGGGGATCGAATCCGAGACCTCAGCACATCAGTCGTACCGCGTGGCGCATTGTAACTGCGCCACCACCCAATCCCTTACTTATCCCCTTCCTTTAACGTCGGCAACGCACCCATAATTCTTTTGGTATTGTGGGCGTACATGGGTGGTGGAGGTCACTTACCATCAGGTGACCCACTTGCTCGTTTGCCGGCCTATGCTAAAAAAACTATTACTGGTGGTAGTTTTTCAGCCTAATGGTGCTCCCTCATACAAATATGAATATGTAATTTTTTTAAGAATCTCTTTTTAAAAATTACACGGGCCATATTAAATAATGATTTCCAAGAACTCGTTGAAGTTTTCGTGGAATACCATTAGTCGGTAAGGCATTAGGGAAGGTACGAATGGTTGTTTGTATGGATAAGCAACCACTCCAATAATAGAATATACCTAGGTTCTGTTTATATTTATGCTCTATTTCTTTTTTGGCCTATTTAACAATATCGAAGTAAACGTTATTGATCAGATTCTTTATTTCTGCCTGGCTTAATATAATAATGCAAACGCTGCCTCGATAGGGCAGCATTACTCCGACGCGATACGACCACTGTGCTGAGGTCTCGGATTCGAACCCCGGGTCGGGGAAGAGTGACATTGGGTTTTTATAGTTTTATTTTTATTAGCTTGAGTGACGAATCGAGCAGGTCGCTCGCCTGATGGTAAGCGCCACGCCTGCCCATAAACAGAAGCAACACGCCACAGAACTTTGAATTACAAAGCACTGCATGGCATTGGACTGCTATCGTCACCCCGAGACATACGATGGTAAGTCTTATAATGTCCAGTAATTTCACTGGCTTCATTGTTCTTCAATCCGGAATACAACAGTGCTTTCACATTGCTACTTGGTGGCAGAAATAGACAACGCGCTGGTACTAACCCATACGGCCTCTCGCATACGATGGACCCACCACCTTGTAAACCTACCACCGACCACCTTATTTGATGTTTCATAAACATGCCGTCATAAATGGCTCCAGTCGTGCATGTGTTTCGTACGACACCACGCTTTTGATAGTTACTCCGCTCCGTTCCACCCGCGCAGAGATGGAATAATATGTAGATGTTTTCCAGCAGGCATGGAAAGCATAAACATTGTATATTTACACAAGACAAAAGTGTCTTCAACAAAAATTAGAAGCGAAACAGTGTTTTGTGTAAATTGTTTTTGTGTAGTTTGTGTACAGACCCAGGTTAAGAAACATCCAAATTCACAAACTCACACACATCCAAATCACCTCATCACCTTATTGACCACAAAAGGAGAAAATTGAAACTATAGGAGGTATCATCGCGAAAAGCGATTTAAAACAACTTTAAAACGGAAAGGACTTAGATAGATAGATAGAATATTCTTTATTGCACACTAAATAAAGTAGGTAGCTTATAAACGAGGATCATACAGTAAGGGTGATACAATGGGCGGTCTTATCACAAACAGCGATTTCTTCCAGACAACCTTAAAAAAAAACAAACTCAAAGATGTTATCATAACTTTATTTACCGTAAACAGTCTTATAAACGAGCGATGAATTTACATTTTACATACGTAAACAATATCTCAATTTGGCGGAGTCTTCTAAGCGAATTTACGATTACACGAGCTAATCTCATAATGTTTTTTATCGTTGTTCGTACATTTTTACAATAACCATTACATCTTATATTATATTTACAAGAATTGAAACAGTGTAATTGAATTACGTTTCTTCGTTTTTAAAGCAAAAATATATGTCTCACGTCTGAAATTCAATTAACGTGAAATTATAATATACAATTAGTTTAATGACTGGTAAGAATATTTATAATTTTCTTGAGTCTGCGACGTCATATCGATTAAATATAAAATTACAGAAATATATATATATCTGCGACAGAAGTAACAAATGCAAATATAAATAAAAGTACTGTATTTATTAAATTAAATTTAATTAATTAAAATTACTGTAGACATTTTTGTCTACAGCATGTATGGGCCGGCTCGCCCGGGTCTTTACCACTGTCTCACAGAAAACCGACGTAAAGTAGCAGCCTGTTGCTGCGTTTCGTACGGTGAGTGAGATATCCGGAGGCCGAACTCCCCCTCTCCTTCCCAATTTCTTAATTATACCTTTCCTTTAAGGTCGGCAACGCGCCCATGATTCTCTTGGTATTGTTGGCGTACATGGGCGGTGGAGATCACTTACCATCAGGTAACCCACTTGCTCGTATGTAACTAAATATATTATACTTAGCAACTGTTTCATCAGAGGTAAATGATATAAAATATGACACGATCAAATACAAAAGTAACTCTGTGACATATTATACCGTCAGAAATATGTCTATTAGGTACTTTAAAAAATAATCGTCTTGTACTTTAATTAATTGTTAAACCTTACTCGAATATTGTGAAATAGGCCTTTAATTTATTTAGTTGCATACCTGTACTTTAATGACTTGATAAACTTTACTAGAATATTGTGAAACAGGCCTTTAATATATTTAATTGCATACCTAATTATTAATGTTATTCTACTTAAATGAAGATATCAGTAATTTTAACTTAACTTAACATAAGCGACTTGATATAATTTTGTCGACTCGTTTTGTTGTGAAAAATAGTTTTATCTGATTATCTCTGTATGTCTATGGAAGCTATTAGCTCAGTATTCAGGCCAAAATACATCCGTCACGTTTTGTCTTGCTGTCTTTACATCTCTCATCTCTCTCTATATGTCGTTACGATACAAACGCAAAACTAGTCGATATCGATAAAGTATTCTCTCTCAAGCGCGATATCTCGTGGGATTGAGCGACCTGATGTAGTAAAATGCTTAATTCAAATCCATGTTATACATATTGTTTGAAATTTTTTATTGAAATTTACTTTAAAAAATCTTTACGTCTTATATCACCTCCCTAGTTTTTTGGTTTCTTGTTTCACGCACAGATTTATTGGTTTAACGACGTCCCAGACACAAATCTTTAGTGGCAATAAATTCTGAATGAATCCTACGTTTAAAATCATTTTCATTTTGGGTTTTTCTTTTACAGTAGTTAGACTTTGGCCATATTTTACATTTTTTTCTTTAGCTTGTTTCAGACGTGAGAAACAACAACAAAAAACGAATTTATATATAATTTAATGACTACGTTAAAATGTACCAATACGTGACGTAACAAAGAAGTATTGATAGTAAAGTTCTTTCTGAGTACAGAGGGTCTGAAGTGTTGCCCTTCGCCGCCTCCGTGAGACCTGTGGAAACAAATTAAATTAATTATCTTTCTAAAGGTGCTGATAATGATGAAGTCCTTTATGTCTGGTTTTCAATGAATGTATCACTAATTACGTAAATTATTCAAGTTTTGTATACTAAATGTAAACGAATAAAAAATGTCAAACTCTCAAAATAACTAGGGCTGAGTTTCTTGGTGCGTCTTTTTAGACCAATGGGCATTTCCAAAGCACCGGATGATTCTAGACTTGATGTGTAAAAGTGCTCTTGGCGGCCTTATTACTTGTTAAAGGATTTCATTTGATAGATACTATTACTAGATACTATACCTTTATAGTTACTGATTATTCGTTAAAGAAGCCTAACTGGAAGCAATCATTAAAAGATAAAACGTTTTCATATTAATTTATAGATATTTTACGTTCCAATGAGAGCAATTAAGTCTGCGATTTTTTTTTTATATTACAAAGATACTATACTAATGAAACTATGTCTTTATGAATCCGCATTAAGTCAGCGTCAGTACTCTACAACCAAAAGTATCAAATACCGAAGTTGCTCTTTATTTGTTTTACCTCGATGAGTGGGAAGAGCGGTTCTATTTGTAACGGGTAAAATTATCAAATTCACTTCTAGATACATTATTCATAGATTCTAGGCTTAAATAAAAATATTATTGAAGGCATGGGTCAAATATTTTCCGATAACATTGTATTTAATTGTAATTGAAAACTGTTTTATTTGGCAAAATGAAATCCGTAAAAATGTAACTGATCTGAGAACGTATCTTAAGTCGGTTTTGTAGAAAGAAAATACTATTAATAAAAATACATTACATCGTATCGGATTGAGATTATTTCATTTACGGCCAAAGCCATTTCCAAAAAAATACGAAGATAATCTTGAGGTCTGTAGTAGGTTATTTGACGATAATTTTATTAGATATTATTTAGAATCGTATATTAATATTGTATAGAAATAGGGGAGCCAAATTGGAATGTTACTAGAAGGTACAGGTCAGGTATAGCCTTTTGAATTAGGATAGACTATTTCTCTGGAGAAACTCTATGGTCAAGACTGTCCAGTCTTCGTCAAACAAATACAGACGTATTTGTTTGACGAATTGATAATTAAAACAAAAACAGTACAAAAAAATAAAAATTCACACCGAATTGAGAACCATCTACTATTTTGAAATCGGTTGGAAAATAAGACATTAAATGTGAACAGTGTGACGTAATCATAAATACTTTTCAAACGGTTATAGCGAGCTTTGTAAGGAAAAATGGAAAATTGTCTCCTCCCACATAAAATTTATATGACACAACGTTCTTAAAATGAAGTAGACGGATTACCTTGAAAGGATTATTCTCGAAATACATGGAAATTTATATGAATGGCGTAATTAATATTACACACTAAATACAATAGTGGTTCAATATCCATGAGTGGTAGAGCAACGCTGTAGATACTTGTGTCTACAGCACGAATGGACCGGCTCGACCGGGTCGTTACCACTGTCTTACAGAAAACCGACGTAAAGTAACGGCTTACTGCTGCGTTTCGTACGGTGTGTGGGATTCCCGGAAGCCCAAATTCCTCTCCCCTTCCCCAATCCCTTAATTCCTTTCCTTAAAGGTCGGCAACGCGTCCATGATTCTTCTTGTGTTGTGGGCGTACATGGGCGCCGGAGATCACTTACCATCAGGTGACCCACTCGCTCGTTTGCCGACCTGTGTATTGTTCTCCAACATCAAATTTAAATAATCTTATATATAAAAATCAATTGCTGTTCGTTAGTCCCGCTAAAACTTAAAAATGGCTTGACTGATTTCGATGAATTGTTTTGTGTGTATTTGAGTGGGTCCCTGGATGGTTTTTATTCACAATTGGACCTGGCAGGTGGCGCTGCTGTAGTTGCGGGTGAAACCGCGCGGGACAACTAGTCAACATATATATTTTACATCTCTTAAATAACGCTTAAAAGTCTTCGTAAAACCATACCTCCAGCGACGCTGATTTGATTGCTGAAATCCTCTGCGTAAGAATTGAGTTTTATTTCTGCAACAAAAGGAAAGTTTAATGTACTTTATGGCCGGGCCTTTGTTTTTAAATAGCAATTTCGTGTTGGGAATGTCGAAGGCATCATAAATTGTTATTGATTTTGTACTGAAAATAAAATTTATATCCGTCGCGTCGGCTAAATACGTTATAAATATTATCTACCCATAAAGGCGTCCGAAAATACTACCTATAAGTTTAATACATGAGATATCTGTATAATTATATTTACAGATTTTCCTTTAAGCTACTATTACATAATAATAACCTACTAGTGGTAGCGCAGTGGTCGACACTTGACGTTTTTTTTTTTTATTCTATTGTATTACGTCAGCTGCGAGATATGTCATTCAACATTGTCAGTGTATGCGTAAATAATAAATATTTATTTGATTTAATGTTCATATTTAGTACTTATAATATTTTTTTTTTATCCCGATTATATGCTACTTTCATCCCGGAAAAGGCTGTTCACGCGGGCGAAACCACGAGCAAGTCTTTATAATAAACTAAAGCCAAGTCACATCTATCAGTCCCGAAAATATCGTGAGGAAATCTTAATACCTGAGTGTTCTTTAAAAGGATTACGGAGGTAAATATGTGAAGTTTATCAATCCAGATTAAGCCACGATGGTAAACGGAATACAATTAGAAGAGGCTTGTGCCCAATAGCGGGAATTTTCTTTTTATTGACAATTAGTACTCTGCACTACAAATATAATGTCAACCGTAGACATATATTGACTTAATGAGTTGTAGAGCCACGCTGTAGACACTTTTGTCTACGGCATGAATGGGCCGGCTCGTCCGGATCGTTACCACTGTCTCACAGAAAACCGGTGTAAAGTAGCAGCTTGCTGCTGCGTTTCGTACGGTGAGTGAGATATCCGGAGGCCCAAACCCCCTCCCCGTCCCAATTATCCCTTTCCTTTAAGGTCGTCAACGCACCCATGATTCTTTTGGTATTGTGGGCGTACATGGGCGGTGGAGATCACTTACCATCAGGTGACCCACTTGCTCGTTTGTCGGCCAATGCCATAAAAAAATGTGTTCTGACGGTTGCCAGAGTTATGCCAGCCTGAATTAACTGGATATACACTGGCTGACCCCAAAACTTGACTCGCCGAGCTATATAACAGGACTAAAGTAAGTAATATAAAACCGGTCTTAGTTTTATGACTATGGATGAAGAAGATAAAAAGATTTAACATCTTTTTGGTCACGTACATCACATTTTCATCCCAAATGGTCGCGAATAGGTTACATCCATTTCCGGCCTTAAATATATCGGAACATATCTATTACGACTGCCAACTTACAAGCACGAACAAGTTTTCGTTTAGAATGAAGAAATACAAGACGCACGTGATGTTGTTTGTACCGATATAGAAAAACAATGTTTATGCCGACTTGTTATCCACTTTCATCATCATCATCATCATCAGCCACAAGACGTCCACTGATGAACATAGGCCTCCCCTAATGCCTTCTAGACCGACGTATTGGAAGCGGCCTGCATCCATCGGCTTCCTGCAACCCTTGTCAGGTCGTCGGTCCATCTTGTAGGTGGACGTCCTCTGTTGTGCTTGCCCGTACGTGGTCTCCATTCGACATTTACTTTGCTTGGTATATAACCGAGCATATTGAGTAAAATACTGCCCGCAGATAATTGCCAAATGAACACATAACTGCCTCGGTGGCGCAGTTGTAATGCGTACGCGTTACGATTGAGGCCAACGCTGAGGTCTCAGGTTCGATCCCCGGGTCGGGTAAAGTGGTATTGGGTTTTTCTATTGCGAAATGCTCAGTATCAGCCCGGAGTCTGGAATTTGTGCCCGGTATGGCGATAGACTCGCCCCCTATCACGTGAGGGACGGACATATGCTTGGCGAAATGTGGGTTACATCTCTGCCTACCCCTTCGGGTATTACAGGCGTGAGTGCGTAATACATAATGTTTTTTTTCTTCTATTAGGTTGAATGACGAAACGAGCAGGTCGCTCGCCTGATGGTAAGTGCCACGCCTGCTCATAAACAGAAGCAACACCACACGGAACTTTAAATAACAAAGTAAATATTAAGTTAAATTTTTATTAGACTCAAAAGTAGAAGAAATAAGCAATCAAAATACTTACCATAAAGTCTAAGGGTCCCCTCGCTTTTTCCAAGCGAGTTTGTACTGACGCAGTTGTATGTGCCGATGTCATTTCTCGAAAACTGTCGGATTGTAAGCCACATGGACACTTTGTATGAGGATTTTTCTTCTCTAATTGTGTATTTAGGCCTGCAAAGAAACTTTTGATTTGAAAAAAGTAGTAATAAAATGTGTACTAATGTTTAATGATGTGTAATGATTTAAAAGTCCAAAGATATGAGAAAAATATTTACAACAAGTAAATAGTGGGGTTGTAATGGACGATCAAGTGCTTCCAAAATATACATTAGATTAGCGAATAGTAAAATGTTACTTAGTACAAAACCAGTAAGTAATTTATTTTATTTTATTATTTAAGGATTGCCAACAAAGTTTACAATAATACATACGCACATTAAATATTAACACTAATAACAATTGAACCTATTGCAACTCAAATTACAGGCAAACACAGCATGCATAAATAAATACAATCTTATATAAGTACTTAGTTCAATTAAATTAAAATTAGAAAATTACAGAATTAAAATTAATATTAAAATAATTTGCAAAATAAGATGGACAGTATGATTTATCAGAATGTTAGGGATACGTAGAGATTTCAGACTCTTCTAGAAGAGTTTTCCTAAATGTAGGGAGCGAATCATGGAATATGTCAAGTTTATTAATTTTTCTGGAAAGCTGATTATACAAAGCTGACATCCGAGGTACGGGGGAGTGTCTTCCGACGTTAGTGCAACAGCGGCGGACATGTAACGTAGGTTAGTGGTGTTCACGAAATTTTATCCAAGCTCGACCATTCATTACTGGTGGATTAATTAAAAAACATGTATTGGAAAATTTGGATACATATTATTGGTAAAAGTAGGTATATAGTTATCATTATTCATGATTATACAGTTTATACCATAAAGATAAAACTATTGCCTCATCAGATATCAGTATTGAGTCAATAATACGTAAGGTAAGGGTCCAAAGTGAAGGTCATAATATCTGGAGCAGACTCCAAGCAATAGGGTAATTTCCTATATTGAATTTTATACATTATTTTATAAGCAACAGAAAATTATACGCAAAAGAAACCCTTTTATTAAAACACAATCAAAATTGGTTCAGAAATGTGCCCGCGGTTATGACTTTAAATGTTGGTATGAGAAAAAGTGGGTGCGTAGTAGGGGTATCTCACTATCTCACTTGCACGCGTGCACCATAATGAACATTTGACACAGTGACGTCAAAGTTTGCGTCGTCTGTCATTTGACAATTACCCCTTCTACAGGATTTGAATGGCTTCTAACTTATTTATTTTTGGTCCGATTTATAAAATTCTTTCTGCACTAGATTTTAATTAAATCAAAATTAATTTAATTTAATTTAATAAAAAAAATCTAGTCAACTACCCTATTCTTCATTAGGCTGACTCATGCATGTCGGCCTATGAGATAGCTTCACAGGTTGTCCTGGAATGTGAAAGTGTAGCTACACAACTGGTGGAAATCTTCAATACACCGAGGTCTCTCCGAGAAGCCTGTTGAGACACCAGGAGGATCCTGCGCTTCTGGTCGGAGTTAGGCTGTCTAGATTCCTAGCTGGCTTAAACTTCACGTACAATAGCCGGAAACTTTAAGAGTTAAATGCAGAAGAAGAGCCCACAACCAAGATCATGAATTAGGCAGACATGCCTTAACTAGTGCATCTCTGGAAATGAGTTATTAAGACAGATAGAATTTGTTAATATAATATCCTGGTCCTAAAAGCACTCGCTTGATGTCTTAGAAGAAGATATAAGAGCCAATGATCTCATTACGGAGGATGCTTAAGACTGAATGAGTTGGAAGCGTTTAAGTGAACAGTAAACGAAGAAGAATATCCTACTATCAAGCAAATCCAAGAAATTTGTACAAAATGCTTCTTATTTTTAATCCGGGCACGTGAACAGTCCAGTGACTACACTAGCCCTGATGTTAAGTAAATTGCAGTCCAAATAAAATTTCAACGGTTAAAGGATATTACGTCCATCGATGGTCAGTACAATTATGCCAACTTGAAGCTACTGAACGAGTCACTATGGCGGGGTTTAACCATATTGTATATAAATAAATACACCCAACAGTCACAAACCTATGTGTATTGGGTCAGGGCTATGCCCTGACCCCATACTAGGTTAACCTGTATCGTGGGTATCAGGAACTACGAGGGACTTACGGTCTCACAACATTTATCTCGGTGCGGGAATCGAACCCACGGCCTCTCGCGACGCAGCCGGCTACTCACCCATTGCGCCACGAAGGCTGTCAAAGTCTGTCATATCGCAGTCGCTATCTAGTTGGGTGCAAAAATATATCAGATAACCTCTCACTAAACTAAATTGACGCAGTTGAACGCTTACAGAAGCCACGCTCTGGGATCTCTAAAGACTTCCAATACAAATAGATCAAATAAGTGATGATTAATGCAAATCCTTACCCATCAAGGAGCATCTCGCCTCGATTCTTGATCCAATAGTTGATGGTGTTCGGATAGGCTTCGACGTAGCACTTGAGCTTGACGTCGGTGCCCAGTGGCGCTCCCAGTAACTGGTTAGGCACTTTTACTGTCGGTGCAACTGATAACAATAAAATAGTAAAACTAAGAAAATATCAGTCTGTGTATTTTTTTATAGCATAGGCCGGCAAACAAGCAAGTGATTACCTGATGGTAAGTAATCATGTACGCCCAAAATACCAAAATAATTATGAGCGCGTTCCCGACCTTAAAGGAAAGGGATAATTAAGGGATTGGGAAGGGGAGGGGAATTTGGGCCTCCGGATATCTCACTCACCGTACGAAACGCAGCAGCAAGCTGCTACTTTACGTCAGTTTTCTGTGAGACAGTGGTAGCGACCCGGACGAGCCCATTCATGCTCTAGACAAAAATGTCTACATCTCAAAAAGTGATAAATGGTATAATTTACAGGATTATTTTTTTCTGTAGAGACTTACAAAAGAATGATGTAGTAAGTTTATATTTCGCGTTTTAAAAGGAACACTTCCCAGGCTTCTTTCTTTAAATGTACCAAGTTTGATTTACACAGAGAACATAAAAAAGTATGAAATACTCGGAATACACTGTTAAAGTGCATCCCTAAGTTGTTTGAATGGGTGTTACGGTAAAAACAAAACGGAACTTCTGTTGAAACTAATTGAGTTTGTATATGTGTACCATAGTTTACACTGCGATGTAGTGATGCGAAATAGCAGATTTTTCATGTTGTAAATTTTCAATAAATCACAACTATATTTTCTGCTCAACAAGCTAAGAATTGAACCTATTGACAAGTGTAGTGTAATTCAAAATGACAACAATTAAAGAGCAATAACTGACGTCAGAATTAATAAGATATCTATATCCCCATTCTAACACTTCCATCTTAATTTCTTCATCTTTTCTGTAACTTTTTTTATATCCTTCCTACCGGGCTCCGGTAAAGGCAAAATAAACTTCTGTTCATGATTTCTTGCATCTTCATTCTCTACGGTGCATTTGTGGCATGCACTGCGAGCCATCATTTACTTTCGTAGTTTGAGCATGGCTATAAGTATGTGTTTTGGCTCTACACGCACGCCTCAGAGGAAAAGTAGGTTCAAGAATAAAGTGCTCGAGTAGAGAATGTAAACATTGTTTCAAATTAATTTTATAGCGATTACAAAAACATTTGCGCTTCGAATAGGCAATAAAATCACATCGTACGTGCATCATACCTCTTGTCATGCTTTTTTTTTATCCTGGCTCGGCAAAGTGACTACGCTACACCTGATGGTAAGTATAGCGCAATCCATGAATACTGTCGACCAACGACAGACACTGAATCTGTCGCAGATCGGCAGAATTATGCCGGCCTGCTTAGTTGCTTCTTCACACTCCGTTTAAAGGATCCCAAGTTATAGGAAGGAGGAAACACGTGCACCGGCAAGCTATTCCACAGCTTTATGGTCCGACAGAAATACGATTTTGCGAACCTCTTGGTCCGAGCCGAGATGGAAGAGACCACGAAGCTATGGTTTCGCAAGCCAGCACGCGTGGTTCTATTAAGGAAAGGTGAGGAAGGAATAAGTTCAAACAATTCTTCAGAGCATTCACCTTGATACAGACGATAAAAGACGGAAAGCGAGGCAATGTCCCTACGCCTGTCAATGTATCATGCCTATATCCATCGAAATAAGATCTTATATCACAATGTCATGCAATGCCTTGTAATTTAGAGTTCTGTGTGGTGTTGCTTCTGTTTATGGGCAGGCGTAACGTTTACTATCAGGCGATCGATCTGCTCGTCTTGCTATTCAAGCAAATAAAAAAAAATCACGAGCATGACGCGGTAGCAAAAACAACTTTGTAATACTAAGATGCTTTTGCCGTCGCGCTGCTTTCTGCTATATAAGACTGACGTGTTTTTGTACTGCAAATAGAGTTCATAATCACTTTTAAAATTAACTGAAACCGAGTTTGGTTTAAACAGTAGAAGGTCTATATAATATTAGGTTAGAACTCATTGGTTAGCCGTTTCAGTTTGTAATATCTAACACTGGACTAATATAAGTTGATGGTGTAGTGGTGGTGGTTAGTGGAAAAAGTGGTGGTAGGTGTCTCGTATGCGAGAGGGCGTCTGGTTTGGTACACCGTATTTTCTATTTCTACCGTCATACAGTAGTGTGTAAGCACTGTTGTGTTTCGGTTCGAAGGACATCGAAGCCAGTGAAATTACTGGACATTATGAGACATTTTTTTTTTATTTATTTAATTATTAAAATACAAGAAATGAAAAATTTATGAGCTACTACAATGTCCCACAAAACTGTACAAACAGTTTGACTGCAGGATCAGCAAAACTATACAAAGTATATACAACGATATATAATACACTACGAGTACCTTCATAGTGCATATGTTCTTATAAATTACACAAGAATTTATTAAAGTAGAAAACAACACAAAGTATATATTATGAGATATAATAATACACTACAATACTAAATAGCAGTGATAGCTCAGCGGGGAGTGGTACGGACTGTCGAGACGAAAGTCGCAAGTTCGAAACCAGCCCCAAGTGCATACACCTCTGTCTTTTCTAAGTTATGTGTATATATATTAATTGTCAATTATCACTTGCTTTAACGGTGAAGGAAAAACATCGTGAGGAAACCTGCATACCTGAGAAGTTCTTCATAAGAATTTCGAAGGTATGTGAAGTCTACCAACCCACATTAGGCCAGTGTGGTAGACTAAGGCCTAAACCCTCTCATACAGTAGAGGAGGCCCGTTCCCAGCAGTGGGACGTATATAATAAAGGGCTAGTAAAAAAAAAAAAAAAAAAATACACTACGAGTACCTTCATAGTGCATATGTTCTTATAAATTACAAAAGAATTTATTAAAGTAGAAAACAATACAAAGTATATTCTACTACGAGAACCTTCATAGTGTTATGTTCTTATAAATTACAAAAGAATTCATTAAAGAAGAAAACAACACAAAGTATATACTACGAGATATATTATTCTACGAGAACCTTCATAGTGTTATGTTCTTATAAATTGCAAAATAATTTATTAAACATCTTAAAAAATAGTTTGGACTTACAATTGACTAGTAGTATGATACGCTTGCTGACCGCTGGAGGCACATCATTTGACGCGATGCAAAGAAACGCTCCCATTTGCCTTCGGTCTACACGCCATAGTGGTAGTGAACTGCCGACGTAGCTTTCCACTGCACAAAAAAGAATATTTATTATAATCGGTGAGTGGTAGAGCCACGGTGTAGATACTTTGTCTACAACATGAATGGGCCGGCTCAACCTGGTCGTTACCACTGTCTTCCAGTAGATGTAAAGTAGCAGCTTGCTGCTGCGTTTCTTATGGTTAGTGAGATGGTGAAAATCCGGAGGCCCAAATCCCCCCTCCCCTTCCCAATTCCTTACTTATCCCTTTCCTTTAAGGTCGGCAACGCGCCCATGATTATTTTAGTATTATGGGCGTACATGGGCGGTGGAGATCACTTATCATCAGGTGACCCACTTGCTCATTTGCCGGCCTATACTATAAAAAAACACTATTTTTAATTCCCGACGTAGGATTTTAACCTAGGACCTCGCTGGTTTTTTAGCCTATTTATACTACCATTGGTCCAATGAGGCGAATGTGGTTGATGTAGGTACATTACAGCACTTACGTGTGTATGTAACTTCTATTTTATTTCATTATCTTAAGTCATTAGTGTTGATTTAATTCAAATCATAGATTCAAGTTCCGTGGAAGTTCAAAGGAATTTGATCGTTCGCTGTATTAAAGTATTATGGAATAGTTTCAACAATAAAACAGGTTGTTAAAATATTATTATTTGTACTGCTTAATGAAACAATCCGTATCATAGATTCCAAAAAAATATCGTTGCCAATATACATTACAGTGTCGCGTGACCGAAATTCAACAATATTGAATCAAAATCAGTATAAAAAGCGATTACACGAAACGTTAACATTGTAATTGAAATGGCATTGAGAGACCAGCGTACCCTGACCTCTCATTACATCATAAGGTATTCATTTCCTTTGACCGTGCTAAAACAAACTCGAATTAAAAAGTTCCCAATTTAAATGGTCGGTTTCATATTTGGTTACATTAGCTAATTGGAGCTCAGTTGATATATGGAAACATACTTAAGGGGCCATCCATAAATTACGTCACACGAATTTCATGGTTTTTTGACCCCTCCCCCGTCCTTGTCACAGCTGGTCACATTTGTGAGATCCCCCCCCCCCCTACCTAGTGTGATGTCACATATTTTGCAATGTTATGCGGACAGAGTTGCAATTATTTTTATGTTATTCTTTAGTAGGTATGTAGTTTAAATTATGTGTTGTAATATTTAGAAATAAAATATTATATTTTGAAAAAATGTGATGTCACAAAATTTGGTACCCCTCCCCGCCCCTTGTCACACAATGTCACACTTCGTCGACCCCCTCCCTCCCCCTTAACGTGTGACGTAATTTTTGGATGGCCCCTAATGGGTAATGTATATGTTTAAGTTCCCGGGGTTTATTGATTATTGTAATGTAATATCCTAATCCATTTTGGGATAGGAAGCTGACATTTGGGATTTCGGTCGGTTGCTTGTTTGAAATGAAATTTTCTGGGATGTAATATAGATGAGATTATACGCATATATACATATATACGCACTCACGACTGTAATCCCCGAAGGGGTAGGCAGAGGTGTAAGCAGTACACCCACATTTCGCCGAGCGTATCTCCGTCCCACCATGTGATAGGGGGTGAGCCTATCGCCATACCGGGCACAAATTCCAGACTCCGGGCTAATACTGAGCATTTCGTAATAGAAAAACCTGATACTATTTTACCCGGTCCGGGGATCGAACCCGAGACCTCAGCGTTAGACTCAATCGTAACGCGTACGCATTACAACTGCGCCACCGAGGCAGTCTATGAGATAAGTACCTGATAAAACATGTTACTGAATAATCAATTATCTACACTAATAATATAAAGAGGAAAGATTTGTATTTTTGTATGTTACGAATAAACTTAATAACTACTGGACCGATTTCAAAAATTCTTTTGCCGTTAGTAAGCTACATTATCACTGAGTAACATAGGTTACTTTTTATTCCGCAAAAGGCCGTTCCCTCGGGTAGAGCCGCGAGTAAAGGCTAGTAATCAATAATTTCAAGATATTTAATCGACATTCAACACAAGTCTCACAACGTGTGTGATTTCGTGACAGTATAAAATGTGTGAAATTAAGTATTTTTCTATCTCTATTCAAGGGAAAATAAAGTCCGTGGTTTATCACATTAGAAATCCTATATGAGGCACTCAGGAGTCACACACATAGTCCTGACCTCACACTAGATTAACCTATATCATGGCTATCAGGAACTATGAGAGACTTGCGGTCCCACTACACCCAGATCCAAATCAATATTTTTGTGAAGAACACCCACATTTGTGTCGGTGCGGGAATCGAACCCACGGCCTCTCGTTTCGGAGCCGGCTACTCGCCCACTGCGTCATGGAGGCTGTCATGTGTAAATAAATAAATAAATAAATACACCCAACAGACACACACATAGTCCTGACCCCACACTAGGTTAACCCGTATCTTGGGTATCGGGAACTATGAGGGACTTGCGGTCCCACAACACCCAGACCCGAGACAAATATTTGTGAATTAGACAAACATTTGTCTAGGTGCGGGAATCGAACCCACGACCTCACGCTTCGCAGCTGGCTACTCACCCGCTGCGCCACGGAGGCTGTAAATGATGTACTACTTTATTATTAAACTGACAAAATGTAATATCAAGGCGTTTCAGTATATGACACATGTAGAGCTTCGGCTAATTGTTTCAATTTGCTCGCACCTGCGTTGTTCCACATACTACTCGTAACATGGGTGGAGTATCTTGTAAACTAGACCACTTTATTGCCATAATCTTAGAGTGTTGCTTCGCCTACATACACTTTGTGAATGGTGTTAGAAGATTACGCTCTAGTAAGAAGTAAGACCTTCATGCATACTATCTCTACACTGATGAAAATTTAATGTATAATGTAGCCTGGTTTAATATTCATTTAGAAATCGAAGAAGAACTCTAAATTGTAACTGAATATAAATGTTTCGCATAAAATTATTTTTCTTTATGGAACTGCGCTTGAGAAAATTTGAATCACATCTTGGGATCGAACACGTTTAATGGCTTAAATCTTGAGTCTTGTCCAATTGCTAATGAGCTATCAGTCTAGGTTGATACCATATTATGATAAATACCTATTAATCTAAGTCTATTTCTAAACTATTAAAGGTTAGTTGAAAATTCGGTAAAAATTTGCCAAAATTTACTCGAAATAAATTAATGTCTTCAACCTCTTCAACTATTAATTACCTTTGTCAAAATCTCTGGAGAGCGGTTTCTTCAATAGTATAGGCTCGTGGTCCTCCCTTCTCCAAGTGATTTTAGGTGGTGGATGGCCGGTAGCTTTGCAGGTCAGCGTTGCGTTCTCCAACTCTTGAACTGACACGTCACTCGATGTATCGTCGCTTATGATATCTGGAGGTACTGTTAACAAAAAAATAGGTTTTTTTATTTCTTATATCCTCCGGATATCTCACTCACCGTACGAAACGCAGCAAGCTGCTACTTTACGTCGGTTTTCTGTGAGACAATGGTAATGACCCGGGCGAGCCGGCCCCTTCATGCTGTAGACAAAAGTGTCTACCACCGTTTGAGCGGAAATTATAAAAGAAAAAGGTATATTTTAAAGATATTTCAACAACACAACATTAATTTCTTGAATATAAAGAAAATTATATTAAGTATAGAAATTAAAATGATCACAGATTCCTCGGAGAATATTAAAATTCTTTTATGTTTTTATTACCGGCAACTTTATAAAGTGTCTTATCATTATTCGGAGAGTTCAAGGTCGTTATGCCCCTCGGAAATGAGGAAAGTTCTTTTAAATTATATTTATAAGGCGATACGGAATTAAATTAATCTCGTATTTTTAAGAAGCAGTAAGACTTGAAGAAAATACCATGTCGAATGAATGTCACGGGGTTCACCATGGCCATGGCACACACGTTAGTTTTTGAAGTTATGTATGGTGTTTTTAATTATTATCACTTGTTTTATAGATGAAGGTAAGCATTGTTAAAAATCCTGAGAGTTCTCTATTTTGCGAGCAAAAGCTGGTTTTTCACCGACGAAAAAAAATAAGGAGGCTCTGTATTCGTCTGTTTTGGTAGTTAAGGGTCGTTTAATACACCTAACAGTGAGTATCTTAAAATATAGACATCCTAAACGATCGCGTTAATTTTAATCACTCATTTATCGAGATTGATCACATCTCTTTAGATTATTTGCATAACCTCTGCGCACCTGACTGCCTCGGTGGCGCAGTTGTAATGCGTATGCGTTACGGTTGAGGCTAACGCTGAGGTCTCGGGTTCGATCCCGGGTCGGGTAAAGTGGTATTGGGTTTTTCTATTACGAAATGCTCAGTATCAGCCCGGAGTCTGGAATTTGTGCCCGGTATGGCGATAGACTCGCCCCCTATCACATTGTGGGACGGAGATACGCTCGGCGAAATGTGGGTGTACTGGTTACACCTCTGCCTACCCCTTCGGGGATTACAGGCGTATGTATGTATGTATGTCTGCGCACCTAGTAACAGGCAACAGCTTCATTCGTATCAGTTATTTATTTATTTATACACTTCATATACATGGTATAAAGGCCATAGGCATTCTCTTCCAGGCAACCTTAAGGTGACGCAGAGATAACGCAAGGCAAAGTCCAAAGTTGCAAGACAAATATCGACATTTACTCATCTACTTATACAAATAAATAAAATTGAAGTGACTGTTTGTAATATTAAAATAACAGCTTTTTACTACATTCATATGAATGTTTACGGTACATATACCAAAATAACATTTTTTACAATTTTTGTCTGTCTGTCTGTTTGTTCCGGCTAATCTCTGGAATGGCTGGACCGATTTTGACGGGACTTTCACTGGCAGATAGCTGATGTAATAAGGAGTAACTTAGGCTACTTAAGTACTTTTTTATCCCGGTAAATGACATTCACGCGGGTGGAGCCGCGAGCAAAAGATAGTTCTATTTAAAATTGTTTTATTTATGTCCTAACTATGTAATCGGATTTGGTACTACAGGGGGGTGAGTTACTTATATAGTACAACTATACGCTGCTTAAATTTCATCACCCTTTTCTGTTGTTGTTCATGATGTCCATATTTATGTATGTTTACGCATAATATTCGTTTTGATATAGATAGATTTAAACTCAGTTTCTGAAAGGCTAATCAAATCGACATTCATCTATCACAACTTTGATTTTAATACCGCTGTCAATATACATTTAATCAAAATTTCATACCAATTCGACCCATGGTTCAAAAGATAAAAATCACTGCCCACAACAGCCCCACCTATCCAGCACTAACGTAACTATGTTCGTCAGAGTGGTCATGTCGCCCCTTTATATGTGTGCAAAGTTTCATATCAATTGGGCAAACGGTTCACGAGTTTTAGGTGAACATACATACACACCAAACAATCGCTTTTATAATAAATAGATGAAATATTTTTAACAAAAATGTAAAACTCAAAATAATTTAGGATTCTACAATTTTCGGCTCAAGTACTTAGGTACTGAGTTTAGAGCATCAGTAGGAAGTAAATAAATAGCAAACAATGTAGCTCTACGATGATACAGCATGACTGGGTCAAAAACTGTAGACTAAGAGTCTTTAGCGGAAACTTTGATTGATATACTTCCAAGAGGCAGGTACTTAAGCAATTTATAATACTCTTGACGTATCCAGACTTAATAGTTTAGAGCTTACGACGCTAAAGACTCAAAATAATAAAATAAAAATAAAATAAATATAATGTCTTTATTTCAGGCAAAAGGACCCATAGTACAAACAACTATAAAACAAAATAAAATCACGATTTCCGTACAAATAAAACATTCTTAACCAGCTATTTCCGATTCCTGTTCCTGTGCATCGCTAGCCAGAACCTGTACATCGGACTGTACAGATTATTACACATATTCCGGAGAATGCCATTTTTGGAGTTTCTCAGCCCATTCCAAAAGGACGCTATCCGCAATCTTATTATAGCGAAGAAGTCTGGAACCCCTGCATCCGCAAACATACTTGACGCGCTACAAAATCTAGGCATTTTCATAAGGATACGATAGGCGTCATTGTATTGTATCTTTATGGCGCTGAAGGATTTTTGCTTGTACTTAAACCAGAGCTGGCATGTATACATGCAAAGGCAATATGCTTCAAAACTCAAAGGCCGCAAAACTTGTTAAAAAGGGTGTCAATTTCGACTTTTATGAATTCATCAATAAGTTGAATTTATAATTATTATATATATATATAAGTATGTACACCCCCACTTATTACTTTATTTTGCCACTATTCCATCCTAAGGTTGTCTGGCAGAGATCGCTATTAGCGATAAGACCGCCTATTGTAACACACTTTATAAATTACTTTCCTTTGTAATTATCCGTGAAAATGGTGTAGAATAAAGAGTTAAATTAATAAATTGAATGGATATTACAATAAGAAGATCGAATAATCAGTTACAAAAGAGAATGTAATGAGAGTAAATGACGCCAAAAAGATGTGCTTGGATCATAGCCAGAAGAAAAACCTTGTTCCTGTCTACCCCTATGAGAAACCGGTGTGAGTCTATGTGGCCTTCCCCCAGTATTTGACAGCCTACGTGGCACAGTGGGTAAGTAGCCAGTTGCGCAGCGAGAGGTTGTGGGTTCGATTCCCGCACCGAGACAAATGTTTGTGTGATCCACAAAAAATTGTTTCGGGTCTGGGTGTTGTGGGACCTCAAATCCCTCGTAGTGATTGAAATGACTGAAGCCAAAACGGTATAATGCTACTGCTAATGCTAGATGCATTTGACGTTGATTATTTGTTTAAGAGAATGCCATTTGCAACTTTCTTGACGCTGAGACTAGATCGGAATGATATTTTGAACATTTAAAATTACGACAATTGGCCTCCTCGTCTATGTGTGTGACTGATGGGTGTTGAGTGTATTAGTTTATATTAAGTTGCGTCTTCCTTTATTGAAATTTTATTGAAATCCAAATTATATATTAAATCCATGAAATGTTATACATCATTTAGATTCAGTCAAATTTTAACTCTACCGCCAGTTCGGAATGCTGTTCCGCTAGAGAAGAACGGGCAAGAAACTCTAACGTTGCTCTTTTCAAAACTGATTTATAATATTGGCACTACATTAATACTATTTAATTTGAGTTAAAGCGGCCCAATTTATGCCAAGAAGAACATTATATAATGATTATTCGGCGTGACGCTTAACGTCAGGCGAGCGACCTGCTCGTCTCGTCCATCAAATACAAATTTTTATAAAGCACAAAATAAGGCTTTTGCGAGTTATTTATAACTGGTAGGTACTTGAAATTACATTTTTGAATATTCTAATAGTGTTGCCTGCGGTCTCCATACTAGGCAAGCCTGTATTGTAAAAATAGTACGAGTACAAAAATCAACGATGTTTTATCGAATCTTTTAATGACATCCTAGTCCCGTCAATCGTATTTAATCGATACATCACCCGTAAACGATTTCTAACAATAAAAGTAGGGTTGGTCCCCAATTCCCCCTCGGCCACTAACCCGCCGGAAAAGGGGAGGAAGGTAAATTTTCGCAATATTGTTCTGATTTATAGCTGTTTCGCCGAAACGCAGAACTTTTTCGCCTCTAACGTTTACAGTGCTTCTAAATTTGAATTTAACATTTGAAATTAAATTTAATTTACCTACTTAATGTACCTTACTTTTCCTTTTATCTATTATATCTTACTTTTTCTAATAGTGTAATAATAATGTCTCGGTGACGCAGTTGTAATGCGTGCGCAGTACGACTGCTGTGCTGAGGTCTCGGGTTGGATCCGGGTAAAAGTGATATTGGGTTTTTATATTTCAAAATGCTCAGTATCATACCGGAGTCTGGAATTGTGCCCGGTATGCCGATAGACTCGTTCCCTTTCACATCATGGCATGGAGATACGCTCGGCGAAATGTGGGTGTACTGGTTACATCTCTGCCTACCTCTTCGGGGATTACAGGCGTGAATGAGTGAGTTCGCGACAACATGTCTTAGGTAAGTGTGTAGCAGACAAATTGAAGATTCGTTTACCTCGTAAAACGTCTGAGCGGTTCATAAAATACAAGAGTTTTATGAGAAGCTTAATTTAACTACCATCACATGGTTTGAAAATTTATTTTGAAATATTTTACACAATTTAATTAAATTACCACTGCCACTATAAATTGAAATGGCATAACTGCCTCGGTGGTGCAGTTATAATGCGTATGCGGTACGACTGCTATGCTGAGATCTCGGGTTCGGGGTCAGGTAAAAATTATATTGGGTTTTTCTATTTCGAATTACTCAGTATCAGCCCGGTGACTGGAATTGTGCCCGATATGCTATCATATCGGGCTCGCATTGGGATGGATGTATTGAATACACCTCTGCCTATCCTTTCGTGGATTACAGGTGTGAGCTGCTTTGCGTCGGTTGTCCGAGAGACAGTGGTAACGACCCAGTTAATAGTAATAATAACAATTATCTTTATTCAAGTAACTACAGACTCAATCTGTTAGTATTACTTGTACTTATTATATGTTGGAAAATACAAATGATATGACACATTATTTATCACGTAATTCACCGCTACTTCATTCCATGGGAAATAAAGCAGCCGCGATTCACGTAGATAATATGGGGTCCTTTAAACGGAGTGTGAAGAAGTAATTAGGCAGGCTGGCATAATTTTGCCGACCTACGATAGACACATCGTCTGTCGTTGGTCGACAGTATTCTTGGATTGCGCTGCACTTAACATCAGGTGTAGCGTAGTCACTTTGCCGAGCCAGTATATATAAAAAAAAAAGATACAGTCCAGCCTGTCTGCAATCATTTTCAGGATGCTGTTGGGGCTGGCCCAAAGCAGTTAAGCCGGCTCATTCCTGCTGTGGGCAAAACTGTCTACAGCGTGGCTCTGCCACTCTGCTATAAAACCTAACTGCTAGGTTGTCTGGAAGAAATCGCTGTTTGCGATAAGACCGCCCATTGTATCACCCTTACTGTATGATCCTCGTTTTATAAGCTACCTACTTTATTTAGTGTGCAATAAAGAATATTCTATCTATTCTATCTATCTATCTAACTTTAATTTTGTAAAAATACATAATTTTTATTTTTCATTAAGCTAACAATTACTACGATAATTTGATTCTTGAACCTGCCGTCTGCCGTCTGGCTTGATATTGCTTTGTTTCTAAACCATTCATTCGGATCCTCTTTCTAATGATGAATGTCTTTAATTAAAGTCCTTAGTACCTATAACTAAATTTAAAATAAACAACGAAATAATATATATGATTTTGCTCAATATTAAATATTTTGTTTGAACATAACGTAACATAAGTTTACGCCTTTATACCCGAATGGGTAGGCAGAGGTACTACTAGTACAACCACGTTTCGCGGAGCTTATTTCGGTCTCATGTTGTGAGGAGTGAGTTTATCGCTATACCGCATACAAATTCCAATCACGGATAATTCATTGAGTTTTTTTTAAATTAGCAACGAGCAGGTCGTTCGCCTGATGGTAAACGCTATGTCTACTCATAAACAAAAGCAACGCCACACAGAATTTTAAATAACAAAGCAATGCATGCCACTGAACTGCGCTCGTCACCCCGAGACATAAGGTATTAAGTCTCATAATGCCCAGTAATTTCACTGGCTTCAATGTCCTTTAAACCGAAACACAACAGTGCTTCCACACTTTTGCTTGGCGGCAGAAATAGACAAAGCGGTGGCACCATCCCAAACGGCCTCTCGCCTACGAGGGACCCACCACCTTGTGCTTGCCTGACCTGGAAATTGAAACTCACGGTTCTCAGTCTTAGTACTCTACCATTAGAGCAATGAGACGATTTAGTCTGAATTTTGCTGAAATATTGCAAAGTTTCTTACATTGAGTTTATCCTTGGTGACTCGTGAATAATAAAAAAAAAACTTTAATTTTTTAAATTAAAGAACTCTGCAGTTGCCCGGGACTGGAATAGCTTCGAGATAATTTTATTTGTGCACAAGATCCAATTTGCGAGTACATTTTTTGCTGTATATTTATTTGAAACTCGGGGATAGACATTTGAAAGCAGTTTTCTTTTAAATATAATATAAGGCTGGGTTTTGCTCGCGATTTCGCCCGCGTGAATAGACTTTTCCGAAATAACGTAGCCTATAACTGTGTCCAGGGTCCCATCTATCTCTACATCAAAATCGGTTCAGTGATTTAGGCGTGAAAGCGTAACAAACAAATAGATATTTTTTTCATAAAAAGTATCCTATGTTACTTCTTATACCTCCAAGAACATGTGTACAAAGTTTCATGATGATCGGTTAAGTAGTTTTCGCATGAAAGCGTAACAAACAAACTTACATTCATATTTATAATATAAGTATGATAGTGCCGCCAAGCCTGTGTGTAAGCAGTGTTATGTTTTGATTTGCAAGCCATTGAAGCCAGTTAAATTACTAGGCATTATGAGACTTAACATCCTATTTTTGGCGTGACGAGCGCATTCCAATACTGTGCAGTTCTATGTGGTGTTGTCTGTGTGTATATGATGCTTCTGTTATGGGCCTTCTTGAGCGGTGGAGATCACTTAACATCAAGTGACCCACTTGCTCCTTTGCTGTTATCGGCCAATACAACAGTAAAAGTATTTATTGCATAGGTCGAAAATCGAGCAAGTGGATCACCTGATGGTAAGTGATCTCCACCGTCCATGTACTCCCACGATACCAAAAGAATTATGGGTGCGTTGCCGACCTAAAGGAAAGGGATAATTAAGGGATTGGGAAGCGGAGGGGGTTTGGTCCTCCGGGTATCTCACTCACCGTACGAAACGCTGCAGCAAACTGCTACTTTACGCCGGTTTTCTGTGAGACAGTGGTAAAGATCCGGACGAGCCGACCCATTCGTGCTGTAGACACAAGTGTCAACAGCGTGGCTCTACCACTCAAAATATTGAATAGAGGCAATAAGCAGTTATTATTTATACTTAGATTGAAAGACATTGTATATTTTGAACTCAGTGTAACAACAAATATCTTTACCAACATTTACATTAGGCAACAAAAGCTATTCCATTCTATTCAAAAATAGCGTAGTTCAAAATTAACTCGATTAAGATTATAATCGAACCTAAAACCTCTGTCCAAAGTCGATAATCTAGATGCCAGACGTTGATAAATC
Organism: Mimas tiliae; assembly: GCA_905332985.1. Classification (NCBI taxonomy): domain Eukaryota; kingdom Metazoa; phylum Arthropoda; class Insecta; order Lepidoptera; family Sphingidae; genus Mimas; species Mimas tiliae. Next base: position 3,631,018 of record HG995254.1, read on the forward strand.
AAAAATAAACGGCCAGCCGCGCGGAGGCATTGTGGCAAAACTGTGTAAGTACATAAAAGAAAAAATCGAAAAACTAATCGAACAGATTACGAAGTCATCCCGCCTTGTGGCGTTCGAATATGGAACAAGTTCGAAATTGGAAAAGAAATCGCGACATTTCCTCGTTGAGTCATGCAAAACGTCGGCGCGAATAAAAGTAAATTGCTAAACTTTTAGTATTTTGCGGCCGGCTTGAGATTTGCTTGTGCTATACTGCTTTAATATTAATGATGGGAATATGAATAAATTATTCTTCAGTGAGTAATATGTTTATGACGTAAATGAACTACTGTAATTTGGCAACACAATTTTCTTCTAGGTGATAGGTATACGACAAGCCGTCTGTATTGGTCTATTTCCGCCGGTATATCCATAGACCGGTAATAGTCCCCAAGTAAAATGACTGTGACATACGGACGGGCAGACGGACAGGACGAAATTATAAAGATTTCGTTTTTGCCATGTGGCTACGGAACCCTAGAATATATTTTAATTGTTCAAAAAAGTTATAAACAGTTCTTTGGACTTATATCCGTAAGCAGTCGTGGCCGAGTGGTTAAGGCGTCTGACTCGAAATCAGATTCCCTCTGGGAGCGTAGGTTCGAATCCTACCGGCTGCGTTTACATTTTGTTTGAGATAGTAAAAAATCAAGTTATCTCAAGAAAATCCTAAACTGGTATAATGAATAATCAATATATTTATCCAAAAATCGCCAAAACTTTTGAACGACTTAACCGATTTAGGTATGACCTCAATCCATATATTTGTTTTGTCGCAACGATAATTCATAGTTCATTCGACAGCCTCCGTGGCACTGCGGGCGAGTAGGTGGCTGCGAAACGAGAGGGCGTGGATTTGATTCCCACACCCAGATAAATGTTTGTCTAATCCACAAATATTTGTTTCTGGTCTGGGTGTTGTGGGACCGCAAGTCCCTCATAGTTCCTGATACCCACGATACAGGTTTACCTATAGTGTGCGATCAGGACTATGTGTGTGACTGTTGGGTGTATTTATTTATTTATTTAAAATAGCTATATAACCCCACGCAACGATCCACAGGAACTGTGGTGCTATTAGTTGTGCAGTAACATGCACGCGGGTGAAACTGTGAGGAACATACGCACTCAGGCCTGTAATCCCCGAAGGGGTAGGCAGAGGTGTAACTAGTACACCCACATTTCGCCAAGCGTATTTCCGTCCCTTATGTGATAGGGGGGCGAGCCTATCGCCGTACCGGGCACAAATTCCAGACTCCGGGCTGATACTGAGCATTCTGTAACAGAAAAACCCAATACCACTTTACCCGACCCGGGGATCGAACCCGAGACCTCAGGGTTGACCTCAATCGTAACGCGTACGCATTACAACTGCGCCACCGAGGCAGTGTGTGAGGAACAGCTAGTCATTTTTATATTAATACGTGAAGAAATAACTTCGGACCCTTTTTTAAGCATATTCTGCTGCTTCTGTTTATGGGCAGGCATGGCGCTTACCATGACGTGAGTGACCTGCTCGTTTTGTCACTCAAGCTAATGAAAATTAAAAAAAGTTTTTAAATTAGCTTTCTGTAGTTTTTTACCTAATCATTGCGTTACAGCAACATGTAAGCACTGCAGTGTTTCGGTTGGAAGGCCATTGAAGCCAGTGAAATCACTGGGTATTATGAGACTTATCAACTTATATCTCGCTGTGACATCCGCCGTCCAGTGCCATGCAGGACTGATGATCGATTCAAAGTTCTGTCTGGTGTTTTTTTTTCTCTTCTCTCTATCTTTTTTAATTACGTTTAGAATTACGAGAATTGGCCTTCAGAGTCGGCCTTTCCATCAAGATTTGGCGATGGATTTGGTATTATGTGGGGCGACTCGCCGTCTGACCCCTACAACCGGCAACGGGAACCAAGTTTCGCCATTGCCTCATCCGTTAATCAGCGAAGTAACACATGCAGGTAAGGTTGATAAAGTAGATGATATTTCGTGTTTTTTTTACGTTTTATTTATATAACTACGGTTGAATTGGTAATTGGAGTCAGAATAAAGTTGATTTTTAGTACTATCATTATAGGTAAATTTTTGAACTTTGAGGTATTTTGAGCATCTTATATTACCTCTGGAACAATAGAAGTGGTATACAAAGTTAATAAAATAGCCCCTACTCATTATAAAAAAAATCGGGCTACGTATCCAATTTATTTTGATATATTGAATGTTTATGGTCGAGATTACTTTCTATCAAGTGACTCACTTGTTCGTTTACCGGTCTCTGCTAAAAACTTTTTAGAGGTAGAGCCACGCTGTAGACACTTTTGTCTATAGCATGTATGGGCTGGCTCGTCCGGGTCATTACCACTGTCTCACAGAAAATCGGCGAAAAGTAGCAGCTTGTTGCTGCGTTTCGTACGGTGAGTGAGATATCCGGAGGCCCAAACCCCCTCCCCTTCCCAATTCCTTAATTATCCCTTTCCTTTCAGGTCGGCAACGCACCCATGGAGATACTACACACTTACCATCAGGTGACACACTTGCTCGTTTACCGGTCTCTGGTAAAAAAGTAACTACACTGTTCTAGTACCGTAAAACAACAACATAACAATTTGATTCCCGCTCAATCTCGACAAAACAAATTTCCAAGTTTTCACGCCATTATGTATCTATGTATGGAGTTGCGCCGTCTGTCCTCGCCAGAGACTGTGCCGGATAGAGTTGCAACAAACCATAGACATAGATCTAAGTAGTTGACACAAATGTATGCTATTTCCCATTATAATGTATAAAGTATATCATAAAGTTATTATGTATAATAGCTGAACAGATTAGGATGTAATTTGGTACACAGGTCTTCCATGACCTAGATTAGGATTTAGGCTATTCTTTATACAGAAAAAATATTCACGCGGGAAGTACTGTAGTTAAAGATAGTGTACTAATATTTATTTGGAGTGACTGATTATGCGGAACGGACTGCATATTCGTACTGCAGTAGCGGCGACGTACAATGGCACTTGGGATGTAAGTGTGCTCATAAAGTTTTATATTTTATATACGGTGTACGAGCAAGTGAGTCGCCTGATGGTAATTGATCTCCATTGCCTATGTACGCCTATACTACCAGAAGGACCATGGGCACGTTGCTGACCTTAAATAATTAAAGGATTGGGAGGAGGAAGGAGATTTGGGCCTCCGGATATCTCACTCACCGTACGAAACACAGCAGCAAACTGCTACTTTACATCAGTTTTCAGTGAGACAGTAGTGGCGATCCGGTCGAGCCGGTCCATTCATGCTAAACGGTCTACAGCGTGGCTCTACCACTCAAGCTGACCCAAGTACCATCACACGGTGCCACAACCGTCATTAATAATAAGCCAATATTGATAACCATAAATTTAGTCGTAACATTTGCGTCATCTACTTTGATATATGTCCGTGCTACAAACTTTATTTACTCCCCAGTTCCTTAGGAAATGTTTAATGTTGAATTTTTACTCGCGTCTCTTTGAGGCGACGTCTGGCATCGTTTTTACTCAAGAATATTCATTTTAAATGCAATATGTCGTATGCAATGAGTTTTATATCACCTTCCACCAAGATGTTTGCTTTTGGAAATTGTGAGCGCCGAGCTCCTACGTGTTTTACATGTTTCAAAATATTTGAAGTATTTGTGGTGCTTTAAAATGTACATTTAAAAGTTTATTAGCTTTGCTTTGAACATAAGGCGCCTTACTTATAAACGTATATCGTCGCCAGCCTCCGTGGCGCAGTGGGCGAGTAGCCGGCCGTGAAGCGAAAGGCCGCGGGTTCGATTCCCACACTGAGACAAAGTTGCAGGTCTTGGTGTTGTGGGACCGCAAGTCCCTCGTAGTTCTTGATACCCACGATACAAGTTAACCTAGTGTGGGGTCGCGACTATGTGAGTCACTATTTGTTGTATTTATTATTATTACTATTCAAGCACTGATTATTTAAACACTGTTTTGTCTCTTTCTAGTAATTTTATAAATGTCGTTAACAGAGAAAGACAAAATTTACTAATCAGTGCATCTTTATATGTGTGTTTCAACAATCTAAGGTTATGTGATTCGAATTTTGTGACAACACACATTAGTTACTTGTGGAATTTGTACCCAATATGGTAAGAGGATCGCCACTTATCACATCATGGGACGGAGATCAGCTTGGTGCACTAGTTGTACTTCTGCCTACCTTCTCAGTGATACAAGCGTCAGCTTAAGTTATGTTATGAATGGCTTATGAAAGAAATATAGCTGGTGTCATATTTTAAATGTCCTTTAACTTCATAAAAATATTACGACTACAGAAAAAATATCTGTAATAACTGATAATGGACTAGCTTTTACTCGCAGCTCTCCCCGCGTGAATGTCTATCCGGAACAACCCCCGCCCTTTTAAAGTATTTCACCCCTAAGGGGTTGATATTGGAAAAATCACTAAATACGTATTCGCTTATTTGTAGGAGTACCGGTACCCCGGCGTGAGAGTGGTAGAGCCACACTGTAGAGAGTTTTGTCTACAGCATGGATGGGCCATATCGACCGGGTCGTTACCACTGTCTCACAGAAAATCGACGTAAGGTAGCAGCTTACTGCTGCGTTTTGGAGGGTATGTGAGATATCCGGAGGCCCAAATCCCTTCCCCTTCATCATCATCAGCCACAAGACGTCCACTGCTGAACATAGGCCTCCCCCTTCCCAATCCCTTAATTCTCCCTTTCCTTTAAGGTTGGCAACGCGCCCATGACTCTTTTGGTATTGTAGGCGCACATGGGCGGTGGAGATCACTTACCATCAGGTGACCCACTTGCTCGTTTGCCGGCCTATGCAGGTCTTGATCTAGCAGTGACTCCGATGTGAACTCGAAAGGCCGGTGAATACGACATAACCATCCCTCTAACCCTGTGTTGGGGAGGTATCCGTAAAATAGATTATCCGCGCGCCAAAAAGAAGTGATTGAGTTAGTCAGGAAATTCCTTTTTATACATATAGAGATAGATATCCCTGCGAAATAGCAAATAAGTGCAATATTACTTCTCGATTTAGATTCCCATACCCATGTGAAATCTAATTTCGGTCAAAGTACACACGTTGGTAGACGCAACATCCATTCACAAACCTTAACCCTACATTATTCATTTAACCCGATAATATATTCTACAAAAGCGAAAGAAACAAAGTATTGCCACAGAAAGCTTTAGTAATTCGACCCGCAGTGGGCCTCGTCGACCCGCGTGACACTGGCTTCCAATAAAGTAAGGAACAAGTTCCAAAATTGAAAAAGAAATCTCTCGACGGGTCGCCATGCAAATATCGAGGAGTGTACAAAATTGCTAAACTCCGCGACGGAGGGTTGAGAGGTAAGAATTTTTCCTTATAAATTAGTGAAGTAATAGCGTGTAAGTTTTCCCTATTTCCTTGGTTATATTTCTTTTTGTATGGGACTTTGGTTGGAAAACTACGCAATAACAGTAATATTATCTCAAACAGTATGTGTTCTTTTATTATAGTTCTTGAAGGAATGATGACGTCCATGCTACGTGACGAGTATTTAAGATGCTTACCAAGCTCAGCATACTACTCTTGAAATACAATTTCTTTAGGAAACAATTTTAAAGCAGTTTCGTTCATTTTCATACTCTCGAGTATTCTAGTAATGCGATACTGTCGTCAATCAGCTAGCGGAATTAAAAGGAATAAATAATTCATTATTAGTTTTAGAGTGGATATCCACTCATATGAGTGATACTATATACTATGACATAAACTACATACATACGCACTCACGCCTGTAATCCCCGAAGGGGTAGGCAGAGGTGTAACCAGTACACCCACATTTCGCCAAGCGTATCTCCGTCCCACGACGTGATACTCGTAGGGGGCGAACCTATCGCCATACCGGGCACAAATTCCAGACTCCGGGCTGATACTGAGCACTTCGTAATAGAAAATCCCAATACCACTTTACCCGACCCGGGGATCGAACCCGAGACCTCAGCTTTAGCCTCAATCGTAACGCGTACGCATTATAACTGCGCCACCGAGGCAGGCAATTTAAGATACTTACAGTATAAAACAGACCTGACCCGGGGATCGAACCCGAGACCTCAGCTTTGGCCTCAATCGTAACGCGTGCGCATTACAACTGCGCCACCGAGGCAGTCAAAAACTATATAACTTATATTCAAATATCTATATGAATTCCGGTCCGTTGAACCCTATTCTGGCTACTTTCAAGCGTGACTTGACCAACTTAAGGTAATCCGACTAAGAATAGATAAGACAAGGCTCCATGGATATAGGTCATTTAGTGTAAGTGATAGGCGGGGCGGGGCTTCTTGAAACCCGTATACTCTACAATAAAAGTGGAACAACTTATTTATTCATTCGCTTAGAAATTTATAACATGTGGCTTGAATTTTAAGAAAGAGTTCCTCGGAATAAGCTTGGGTTTGAATTTTGCTGTGACAAAACATGGAATGGTAGCAATAAGAATTTACAATTTTGGCTGGCTTGCACTACGATCCTAAATTTAGCCACTAAACATGTTTATTTATGTCAAATTTACATACGATTTGACATTTCTTAAACAGGTTTAGTGGTCTTATAATGTTGATGATTTTTGACAGTTATTATTTCGATGGTGGTAGAAAAATGCTACAAGTGGTAAGTTATGGAATTGGTTTGAACGATGAGACAAGCAGGTCGCCGTTGATGGCTTACAGAGTTACAATGGCGAGTGTGTGGGTGGAATAGTGTCAATATCATCGAAATAAGATGACAAGAAACGTAATCAAGCAAAAAAATAATCTCAACAAAACTCTATGCAAGGGGGCGGGGCTATAAAATTCTGTGCAGCTCTTTCATTCATAAATTGATAAAAATGGATTCATGAACTCTAGTTGACACTTAATAAGTCTAATTTTTGCGTGGTGTATAACATCGTACCTCGATCTAGAAATGTAATATTTAGATATTAACTTGACATATGAGTGGTAGAGACACGCTGTAGACACTTATGTCTACAGCATGAATGGACCGGCTCGTCCGGGTCATTACCACTATCTCACAGAAAACCGGCGTAAAATAGCAGCTTGCTACTGCGTTTCGTACTGTGAGTGAGATATCCGGAGGCCCAAATCCCCCTCCCCTTACCAATCCCTTAATTATCCCTTTACTTTAAGGTCGGCAACGCACCCATAATTATTTTGGTAGTGTGAGCGTACATGGGCGGTGGTGATCACTTACCATCAGGTGACCCACGGTGCTCGTTTGTCGGCCAATGTAACAAAAAAAAAAGTTGATTTTGAATGTTCATTAATTTTTGTTGAGTGTGTGAGTGTTATGTATGATCACCTTTGCATGCGTACGTAAGTGGAGCCGTATTTTTGGCAGTTTCATACAGAGTTATCGTTCTAGTCATCTTATTTCGATGCCTGACATAGTGATATGTTCCGACGTAACTGTAATCCTACAATCACAGTTATTTTTTAACCTCCTTCATAAAGAGGGTTATTATAAGATTGACCTCTTTTCTGTCCATCTATATGTACATATAGGTAACATCAAAATAAAATACACGCTCTCACGCCTGTAATCCTCGAAGGGGTAGGCAGACGTGCAACCAATATACCCACATTTCGCCGAGCGTGCCTCCGTCCCATACTGTAATAGGGGGCGAGCCTATTGCCATACCGGGCACAAATTCCAGACTCCAGGCTGATACTGTGTATTTCACTTTTACCTGGGGATCCAACCCAAGACCTCAGCGTCAGCGTCAGTCGTAACGCATACGCATTACAACTGCACCACCGAGGCAGTCATTAAGATAGTTACAGTATAAACCAATAAAAGGGAAGGTAGGTTATAAATAGAGCAAAATCACATTCTACCGGTGTGGTGAGCGCACCTCCAACCGATCGATCAGTCTTGCGTGTCCTACAAACTCTGGATAAAAAACAACTTCGATACTAACCATCTGGGCAACGCACTCAGCTTATTATTGTCTTACTAAACAATTTATCTTGGCAAGGATAGTTTATTTGATAAAGAGTTTCCTGATTATGTAGGCCATTGGGGATGATTCAGATTCTAATATAGTTTTTCTGTTCTTAAATGTTTTACTAAAAGTTTTTTGTTTATTTCATTAGCTTGCATGACGAAACTAGTTCGCTCTCCTGCCCATAAACAAAAACTATACCGAGCCTCCGTGGCGCAGCGGGCGAGTAGCCGGCTGCGAAGCGAGAGGCCGTAGGTTCGATTCCTGCACTGAGACAAATGTTTGTGTGATCTACAAAAATTTGTTTCGGGTCTGGGTGTTGTGGGACCGCAAGTCCCTCGTAGTTCCTGATACCCACGATACAGGTTTACCTAGTGTGGGGTCAGGACTATGTGTGTGACTGTTGGGTGTATTTTTTTTTTTTTTTTTATAACGAATCATGATTTACAAAACACTGCATGGTACTACCGATCGCCATCCCAAGCCATAAGTTGTTAAGTCTCGTAATGCCAAGTGATTTCACTGAATACAAACACAATAGTGCTTACACATTGTTATACCTGATATATTAGAAGACGATATGAGAGCCAATGGTCTTATTAATGAGGAAGCTCAAGACAGGGCAAAGTGATAGCGTCTAAGTGGAAAAGCGGACCATGGCAACAAGCCGGAATTATGTCAGTTAAAAAAAAATTAATGAGAGAAAGGTTGCACTTATTAAATATTATAAAAAGTAATATTTGATTGTTTGTTTGTTTGCATTGAATAGGCTCCGAAACTACTGAACAGATTTGAAAAATTCTTTCACAGTTGGGAAGCTACACTATCCCCGGGTGACATAGGCTATATTTTATCCCGGAAAAGGCCGTTTACGCGGTCGGAGCCGCGAGCAAAGGCTGGTATTAAATAAAAAAAACAATAAACTTAGGAATACCTAAGTTTATTGTATTGCGATGTGACTCAAATTCATGTCGTACTACCTAAACACAATCTTCCAACAAACTTTTTACTTGCCCATGAGATCACCTTTATAATGCGGTATTTAATGTAAAACTTTCTGATGACGCCACTTGAATCTAGTTAAAACTAGTTATGCACACAAAGCTCCTTAGCCGAATTGTGGTTGGGCGGTAAGTGGATCGTGATATTAGGCAAGTTGTACTGGAGCTCGAAACATAGTTACTCTTTACGCTATTGACCGTTAAGACGAAAATTCAGTACATGAACCGCCACATCAAAAGGTTATAATTGGTAACCCTAACATGTGGTTACTGAAGTGGATAGAGCTGTAGGCATACTAAGGTGGGTTTAGTAGAAACTTTTAGCTTTGAGTGTAATAATGTTTAGACCATTAAACATCTCTATAACAAGGTACCCATCTCGTAGTAATTATACACTAAATTCAATTAACAGAAAAGGAGTCAGGTATTTGTGTTTGTTATCGATCGATAAGTAGTTATAGGTGATACAGTAAAAAATGCATCGGAAATAAACTTTACCTTTTTTTTTACTTTCTCTGTATTCAAATTAGTCCATTCGCACCTTAGCTACGCTGTCAAATAGAAATACATAGAAACAAAGGAATTTAAACTAATAACACCCCTCTTTTATGCTGGTGGTTTAAGACCTCCCTACATCCTATCTCCTACTACTATTATAAATGTAAAACTTTGGATGTTTGTGAGATTGTGAATTTGGATGTTTGTTAGTCAATCGCGCTTTAATGGCTGATTAGTTTGGGGTTAAATTTAGCACACAGGTAGACTGGGTAGGTAGACCTGAACTAGAACATAGGCTACTTTTCATTCTGGAAGATACCCTTGACACGGGAGGAGCCGTGAGCAAAAGCTAGTTGAAAATAAATTGTATTAATGTACTGCAATTGTAAATCAGTTTTGAAAAGAACAACGTAGAATTACTTATCCGTTCTTCTTTAATGAAACAGTCTTCCGAACTGGTGTTAGAGTTAAAAATTTACTGAACATTCAGATTCGGCCAATTTGTACATAACATTTCATGGATTCAATAAAAGTATTTCGATTTGATTTGATATGTTGTGTAAATTTTGGAGTATTTGCATACCAAATAAATGTAAATAATTTTGTAATTACTGCATAATAAAAAGTCCTAACAGAGCAATTATAATTAATAATAAATAATAAAATAAATAAATACACCCAACAGTCACACACATAGTCCTGACCCCACACTAGGTTAAACCTGTATCGTGGGTATCAAGAACTACGAGGGACTTGCGGTCCCACAACACCCAGACCCGAGACAAATATTTGTGGATCAGACAAACATTTGTCAAGGTGCAGGAATCGAACCCACGGCCTCATGCTTCGCAACCGGCTACTCGCCCGCTGCGCCATGGAGGCTTCAGTAAGTAAATTCAGTAAGCAGCCTTTTTAAACCTGTATTAATTTCTATAATTCATTTTATAAACTTAAGTATATATATATGATTATTATAAGGTATACAAAATATACTGATTCTACGGTGAACTGACTATAAGTTATTATTTAAATTGAGAATTAGTTGCTTTTGAATAAATGGTAATGTGACTAATAAAAGAATCTACTATTACTAACATCGCTAAAACTATGGCAAAAGACGATGAAAGTTATAAACTAAAACAACAAATGTAATCAAGAATAATACAGAGCCCACAACAAATAGGACAGAATATGAAGTTTAACTTAATATTTCGAAATTGTACCCATTAAAGTTACATTGCGCTAAATTACTTCCCCTAGTGAAATTCATGTTGTTGGTGACTAACAAATTGCTGACACGAAAATGTATACACAATGTTACAGTTTGTCTGTTTGTATTTATATTTTAGTAAGTGGTGAGTGAGATATCCGGAGGCCTAAATCCCTCTCCCCTTCCCAATCCCTTAATTATCGTTTTCCTTTAAGGTCGGTAAGGCACCCATAATTATGTTGGCATTGTGGGCGTAAATGGGCGGTGGTGATCACTTACCATCAGGCGACCCACTTGCTCGTTTACTGGCCTGTGCTATAAAAATGTATGTTGCGTGATTTGGATTTTCAATAACCTCATTGACTGTGTCCTATACAATCTATAAAAGCCTATATTTTCCTCCATAAAAGAATAACTCCGGCGCGAGAACTGAACCTGCTATCGAAATAAACAATAGCCTATATTATAATCCAAGGTCATAATCTATATGTGTGTTTAATTTCATTTAATATATTATATATTTATATATTATATTATAATTTTATTTAGACTGCCTCAGTGGCACAGTTGTAATACGTACGCGGTACGACTGCTGTGCTAAGGTCTCGGGTTCGATCCCTGGATCGGGTTAAGGTAATATTGGGTTTTTCTATTACGAAATGCTCAGTATCAGCCCTGAGTCTGGAATTGTGCTCGGTAGGGATACGCTCGCCCCGAATCACATCATGGGATGGAAATAAGCCCGATGAAATGTGGGTGTACTGATAACACCTCTGCCTACCCCATCGGGGATTACAGGCGTGTGACATATTTTGCTACTACATACCATAAACATCTATGCACCCGTTCTGCCATTTCATACTGGGCTGTGTGTTGATCTGGCACATGTAGCATCCTCGGTCCTCTGCTCGAAGTGGTCTGATCCTCAACTGCCAGGTCCTGGGAGCGTCGAGGTTCACCGAATATCTAGCTCCAAGGACAGCTCTTTCGTGCATCGTGAGGACCGTTTGGTCTTCTGCCCGCAGCCATCCTACCTATAGACAAGGAAGATTTGGGTTATAATTCTAGTTGGGCTATTGAATAGATAGATATTACGAGAGAAAAGTTACATGTGATGCTTTTGTGAAATTATTTGGATGTTAATATTTATAAGGAATATTTTTTATTTAACCGACTTCAAAGAAGAGTAGATTCTCAATTCGTCTATATAATGTTTTCAAGTCGGTTCACACATAACTCCGACAAATCTTCTTCCACCTGCCTTTATCGCACTCGCAGTGGGGTCGGCACAACATGTTTTTTTTTTGTAAAATACATGTTACAGAAAGATTTGGCCGATAGTTTTTACAACCGGCCGCATGTCTGGGGAGAAAACACCCAGACTCGAAACAGAAATTTTATCTTTGTGCAGGAATCAAATCCGCTATCTCTCACTTCAGAGCTGGATACTTGCACACTGCACAATTTTGCACAAAGGTTCCTTTAATGACGTAAGTGAAGAAGGAATTTTTCCACTGCGAGTAGGAAGGCAGGTCGAAGAAGAATTGCTATAGCTATTCTATACTTACTATACTCTATGTACTTTTCGGAACTTGCTTCATTGCGTATTATAGCTTAAGGGACCTTATAAAAGTAAACATCATTTTACAAGTCTCTGCGAAAATATTTTCTGAAGCATCGCCAACCGATACAAAACAAAAAACGAGTACTATGAATTTAACCGATATCGTGTCTCGCTGAAACTCATGAGAGCCAATTTGGAGGGTATTCCAAACATTTTTTCGCAGTTTAACAGTTGACATTCGATCAGAGATGAAAGAGGTATTGCAGGTTGTGAAACGATCGAGTTTTGTTTCAAGCGCACTTGTCTGGAACTACGTTTAAGCTATTCGATCGCACGTATTGATGCAAAAGGCCACTTAGCACTGGTGTTTTTAAATTAGTTTCGTACAGTGGCGGTTCCATTGCTATGTTATTTGATCTGAATTGTATTCGTTTTTGATGCCAAGTTTAGTAGCACCCTTAAACGAAACGCTTAATGTCAACGAAATGTCAAGAATACTGAAATGGCGCTGGTGAAATTCGAAAGAATGTAAGCAAATACATACTAGCTTTTGCTCGCGACTCCGTCCATGTAAATGTCTATTTTCAGGACAAAAAGTACCATAAATATCGTTCCCCAGGATGTGACCTACCTCTTTAGCAAATTTTATCAAAATTCGTTCAGTCGTTTAGACGTGAAAACGTATTAGACAGACAGTTGTTTTCGAATTCAGAATATTAGTATTGACTTCTATACTAATATTCTGAATGCGAAAATAAAAGTATGGATTTATAGATGATGTGATATTTTTATAGCATACGCCAGTAAACGAGCAAGTGGGTCACCTGCTGGTAAATCATTTCCACTGTCCATACCCAAAGTACCAAAAGTATTACCGATGCTTTGTATTTAAGCAGAGGAATAGGGATTAGCAAGATGGGTTTGGGCTCTAAAAATTACACTCGCAAAAACGCAACAGCAAGTTACCACTGCAAGTGGACTATGAGACAATGGTACAACCCCAGTCGAGTTAATCTATGGCGTAGATAAACTGTCTACAGCGTGGCTCATTTACATGTAGAAATACAGGAAATGTTTCGCTCAAGCACGTCATCTTGCTGCCTAGACAATATTTTCTCTTGAATTCTAGAGTAACGTTAGTACTAATGAAATGGACAGGTGAATGATCAAGTAGTAGTTTTGTAATATTCTCTGGGAAATGACAATCGTTGGTTCTTCTGAACCTTGTTTAGATAGTTTTATCAAAATCAAAACTTTTTTTGCTAGTAGGTTACAAAGGACTCTTTTACACGTCAATTAATAAAATTACATTGAAATTTCTCTATCGGTGCTTCGGAAATGCTGGTGTCAGTACTACCAAGCATTAAGAAGTTACGTTAGAATTAAATAATAATTTTGGCCAACAAATCTGATATGGACTGCCGTGTAACCTACACTGCGAAGCTGCTAGTACCCTATTTTTTTTAAATAAATGTGTATAAACCGGCCAATTAGTTGTAATTTGCCAGCTTACCTTACCAATAAGGCTGGAAAACACTAGAATTCCTAGTTAGAAAATCTGTGCCGTTCCTATAAAGAATCTCGGAACTAGAACACACGTCTGCGGGTATAAAATCTTTTGTACATAAACTATCTCAAAAATCTTCGCCGTTTAATGCTACACCGGGTTCTGCTCGGGATGGATTCCGCCGACCGTGTACCGCCATGTTTGGTGTTGTCGTGGTTTAAATCTCCCGGATTTTGTGGTTACAAATTTCCCAATTACTGTGGTTAAGATAATTTTATGACTATGTGACTGCTCAATCCAATACGTTTAAGTCAATAGCGACAGTCATAATCAGTCATTGTCTTTGCAAACATACTATGCGCAGACAACAAAACGTGTTTTTTATGAACAAACGTAAATTTAAACGTCACGCCTGCCCATAAACAGAGGCAACACCAATAAAAACTTTAAATTATAAACTACTACAGTGCACTAGACTACGCTCGTCACCCCGAGACATAGGATGTTAAGATCCATAATGCCCAGTAATTGCATTGGATCCCATAAATGCCATTTCTCCCACTAATATCAAAGCTACCTTCAATATCAACAACAAAATATAAGCAAAAAATAAAATACCTACAACACACCCTCGACTAACAATAAAAGGCAAATATCTCATAAAATGTCAAAGCAAATCAAAACCTAGCAACGTTCTATTTTTGAAAACCTAACAATAAAGCCGCATCTGGCAACACTCGCTGTCGTTCGCATAACAATGCACAAAAAGACTGCACCTGTTTAATACGCGATGCGCACTGCGAATTTTAATTTAAACACACGTGTACAGCTTCCTTCCGTGTTTGACACATTTTGTGTACGAATGAAACGTCTCGGGAAGTTTTAATCGGAGTTTGGCAAGTTGAGAGTTTGTTGTATTGTGAGTAGGTGGGATAAGTTGTGAAAATGTTTGTAAGGAAACAATTTTAAATCATTCAAGGGTGTCGTTTTTGAATGCTTGTGGAGAAGGTTTGTTTCTTTTTTTTACTGGTTTAGTGATGAAACGAGCAGGTCACTCGCCTGATTGTGTCACGCCTGCTCTAAAACAGAAGTACCAGGTCCTTCGTACGCGAGGCCGTCTCGGTTGGTACCACCGTTTGTCTATTTCTGCCGCCAAACAGAAGTTTAAGCACTGTTGTGTTTCGGTTTGAAGGATATTGAAGCTAATGAAATTACTGAGCATTATAAAACTTAACATCTTGTGTGATGAGAGCAGTTGTAATTCAAAGTTCTGTGTGGTTTTGCTTTTATTTATGGGCAGGCGTTGCGCTTACCGAACGACCTGCTCGTTTCGTTACTCAAGCTAATAAAAGAAAAGAAAAAAATACAAGACCCATATGGATCAAAATAAAATTTCTCTCGTTGCGGGAAACGGACCCAGGATCTTAAGTTGGTCCGACCTACTTGCCTATTCTTTAAGAGACTTGCTAATACTTCAAACATTTTTGTTAAAAAATAAACGAGTAACAGTTTTAACCATTATATTTGATCACCGAATTTTTATGAATTTTAGGTAAAAAAATTAAGAGGAAATCTTTTTCAAACAGAAAATGATTTCTTTATTAGCAAAATATGGAGTTTATATTTTGGACATCGAATTTAGTCAATCATTACGAGGGAATAAATGAATGAAAAGAGTTAAGTGGCTCGTTTAGGTCTGATTAGATCACTTTTTATTTTGAATATTGGAAAATACCCTTGTATTTTCCAATATATTTATTCATTGATCAGGAAATATTTATACTGAGAATATCAAGCTTTTATGTCATAATTTATACAAAAGTGATTCGTCAATACTTTTAGTTCGATCAGTTTAAAGACGAAATAGAAAATCCACTCATTACGTATTCAAAAATCTAGAGGCTTTTAACCTACTTAAAAAAAGGAAGAGGTTCTCAATTCTGCGCGTTTTTTTTTGAGTATTGATATTTTTGGTTACACAATTCATTCATTCTGACTTCGGAATCCTTCACTGTGAATGGTCCGACACGCACTTGGACGGTTTTTCATATAATACAATGACGAATCTAGTAGGTCGCTTGCCTGATGGTATGCGCCACACCTAGCTATTAAAAGTAGCTGCTCATGCTAGAAATTGATAAAGTGGCGTACTCGGGTATCGCATATCGTCAGAATTATGTAAAGAATAAATTATTTTATCATTCTTTATTCTTTATTGTACACAACAAATAACAGGACAATTGTTACATAAAAAACATGTACAAAGGTTACCTTTTTTATGGCATAGGCCGGCAAACGAACCCCCTCCGGTTTGGGCCTTCGGATATCTCACTCACCGTACGAAACGCAGCCGCAAGCTGCTACTTTACGCCGGTTTTGTGTGAGACAGTGGTAATGACCCGGACGAGCTGGCCCATACATGCTGTAGACAAGTGTCTACAGCGTGGCTCTACCACTCATAAATCGTTATGACATTTGAGATTTTGGATTGAACGTTTTGGCATGGGCGTTGGTGAAACAGAAAGTTGGAACATGCCATTTTATATTTATAAAGTTCACATTTTGTAACGTTCAATCAAAAATATTTCTTATTTTTTTTACAATGTGACCTTTTTGTGGCAGAGAGACGCTATAGACTGTTCTGTCTATAGCATGCATACATACGCACTCACGCCTGTAATCCCCGAAGGGGTAGGCAGAGGTAACCAGTACATCCACATTTCGCCGAGCGTATCTCCGTCCCATGATGTGATAGGGGGCGAGCCTATCGTCATTTCGGGCACAATTCCTGACCTCGGGTTGATACTAAGCATTTCATGATAGAAAAAACCCAATAACACTTTACCCGACTCGGGAATCGAACCCGAGACCTCAGCGTCAGCTTCAGTCGTAACGCATACGCAGTACAACTGCGCCACCGAGGCAGTCTATATTCATGCTATAAGCATGAATGGGCCGAATCCACCAAGTTGTTACCGCTGTCACAGAAAACCGACGTCAAGTTGCTGCTGCATTTCATATCTACGGTGAGTGAGATATCCGGAGGTCAAAATCCCCTCCCCTTAATTATCCCTTTCCTTTAAAGTCGGTAACGCACCCATGATTCTTCTGTTATGGGCATTCCTAAGCGGTAGACATCACTTATCATCAGGTGACCCACTTGCTCGTTTGCCGTATGCTATAAAACAACATAAGCACTCACAGCCAGTATGAAACGACCCTTAAATATGACAACACCTTTCGGTAACACGTTGTATAAGGCCGCTATTCCACTATCATATAAAAATGATCCTACTTCCATAGCTTATAGATATATGAGAAATGTATGACAGTGTAATAGCAACATAAACTTGATTTCTATGATCATATTTCTATGGTCCTATTTCACAGCATGCTGCATAGCATCATATATGACGTCATTTAACTATGATGCAAATATGGTAGTGAAATAGCAGTCTAACACATATAACTACTTTTAACCCGTTTTAAAACCCACCAAATATCAAAGACCTGCTAGCAAAACTGTTTATAACATGCCTTTACGGAACGCTTTAACCCTTTCCAGGACCAGTTTGAACGTCCAAAGGCCTCAAAGAGCTATCTATATGGGTTCCAAATGTTGATTCCCAGGCCGCTGTACCGGGAACCTACAACTTTACCGGGAAACTTCCCTAAACCGGGACTCCATATTTACAAGGTTGCGGATGTGTTGTGTTGTGGATTTTGTTGTTAGAATACGAGTTGCGTGTGTTTAGTTCATAAACTTTACCCGTGACTTCGACGTCTCATGGTTTGGAGGTACCATGCGCATAAATTTAAACGTTCGGTCTAGACAAAATTATTTTAAACTAGCTTTTTCTCTGACTGCCTCGGTGGCGCAGTTGTAATGCGTACGCGTTACGATTGAGGCCAACGCTGATCTCGGGTTCGATCCCCGGTTGGGTAAAGTGGTATTGGGTTTCTCTATTACGAAATGCTCCGTATCAGCCCAGAGTCTGAAATTTGTGCCCGGTATGGCGAAAGGCTCGCTCCCTATCACATAAGGGACGGATATACGCTCGGCGAAATGAGAGTGTACTGGTTACACCTCTGCTTACCCCTTCGGGGATTACAGGCGTGAGTGCGTATGTGTGTAGAAATATCTGGAATAAAATTCTGCCCAAGTTTCGTATTAGACTACTTTATGTAATTTAACAAACTCATTATTACTTGTATAACAATTCTACTACAGAAGAACAATGTCAAAACTCGAGATTTCTTAAATAATTATTATTACTACTAACTAGTTGCTTTTAATTGAAGTAAAAGTTTTTATTTCAATTGCCGTTTACAGCGAAATTACTAGGCATTATCAGACTTAACATCTTAATCAATAGTGACGAACACAGTCCAGTGCCATGCAGTGCTTTGTAATACAATGTTCTGTATGGTGTTGCTTCTGTTATGGGCAGGCGTGACGCTCACTATCACGCGAACGATCTGCACGTTTTGTTTATTTTATTTATATTTATTTTATGTATTTATATGAACACACCAGTAATACATGCAATAACATTATAAGAAAAAACAGTAAGTATGAAAAAAATATGCACATTCCTATTGAAGATGTGTACAGCATTCACAATATACGAGTTTTTTTTTTACTAGCCCTGTTTTAGACATGCCCCACTGCTGGGTACGGGCTTCCTCTACTGAATGAGAGGGGTTAGGCCTTAGTCAACCACGCTGGCCTAATGCGGGTTGGCAGACTTCACATTTCACGAAATTCGAAATTCTTACGAAGAACTTCTCAGGTCGGCAGGTTTCCTCACAATGCTTCCTACACCGTTAACGCAAGCGATAATTGACAATTAATACACACATAACTTAGAGGTCTATGTTTTTGATGCTGGTTTTAAACCTGCGACTTTCGTCTCGACAGTTCGTACAACTCCCCAGTGAGCTAGCTGCTTCTGCTACTTCGGAATATAAAACTTTTTACAATAAACGCTACGAACTTGCCTCTATCTGGTCGTCCAACAGCTGGATTATGAAACAGCTTCAACATAAATAAAAGTAAAAATATCGTCGATATTATTACATAATGAACGAGTTAGTTCGTCGTATATCAAGTTAAGTACCAAAGTTGTACGGTAGTGCTGGAAGTAGCATGATAAGTGGTTATCCGGCGAAATCCAAAAGACCAACGGTTGTGCAAAGTCTTTATAATTTACAATCCTTTTTATAATAGTTGTATGTTTGATTTATTGCGAAATATAAAGTTGTGAGCAGTCTGTCAGAGATAATATTGTTATAGATTATGATCGCTGCACTAATATATGTGCAAGATTCAAAAGATGTGATACGATGTAATACCTAGGATCCATGCCTAAGTCAGGCAATAAATTTCACCACATCAATTTATGACCGATCGATACGATCTCCTATCACATCTTTTCTTTCTACCTGGCGTTATCCCGGCCATTGCCACTTAGACGCCTCCACTTCGCCCGATCTTGAGCATTCTCTCTAGTAAGACCGTTGGTTATCATATCTCCCTCTAATACGTCAAGCCAGAGTTATTTGGGCCGTCATCATGGTATGAAAATAAGTTTCGGGAATACAGGGTTGAGCTTATTTATGTTGTGTTATTAACCCCCGACAAAAAATAAGGGTTTTATAAGTTTGACCCCTTTGTCTGTTTGTGTGTCTGCATGAGTGTATTTATGTAGGTCCCTCATATATAGAGATCGTCTGGGTTGACACCAACACTTTGTCTCTTTATGCCGCTAATCAGCAGGATGCGAGCGTGATGCGCAGTTCAGTGCCATGCAGTCCTTTGTTATTCAAAGTTCTGTGTGATGTTCTTCTGTTATGGGCAGGCATGGCGCTTACCATCAGGCACGCGACGTTTCTTCATTCAAGCTAATAAAAAAAAATACAACCGCTTTCTAATGTGCTTATTTTAAAAAAGAGTCTAAAATTCATCTGCTAAACAAGATTTCTTGTAAAACCTTGGCCCTTTTTCTTGAGTGGTTTTTGGTTGAAGATGTTTTAACTTTAATTTGGTTATGATAATATTATTACCATAACCAATAGCGTTAAACATACTGGCAACATTTTGCAAACTCAAACAAAGAATCAGAACTGTGTTATTCCTGGGTATAGTTCGGTTTTCTAGAAATAATATTTGAATTTAATCGTACTCTATTGAGATAAATATAATATTTTTCAACTAATGCAAAGCGTTAAATAATATAACAGTTTATTTAAAAGATATAGGTAATAGGTGGACTGCCTCGATGGCGCAGTTGTATCACGTACGTTGTATTACGACAAGCTGACACTGTAGTCTCGGGTTCGAAACCCGGGTCGGCTACAAGTAATTTTGGGTGTTTCTATTACGATAATGCTCAATATCAGCATAGCGTCTGGAATTGTGCGTAAAAGAATAAAAATAATTAAATCGATATATAAATCGAATTGATTGTCTAGTCAATTAAAATAGCGGCTATGACAAGTCAGTACAAAAAGAAAAGCAAGATATAAAGCAAGACATATATGTGTATAATACAGGTCTAGTATTATTATTTATTATACAGTATGTAACAAAAACCCTGTTGGCCCGCTTTTGGGTCGTGAAGATAGACATATAGACAGCTTAATAAAAAAAGTGTAATTAAAAATAAGAATAAACAAAAGCGAGATATTTTTTTTACAAAGGTAGCTTAAAAAATGTTATTTACATATGAATTTCTGTGTATATTGAGGAAGCGCGCGGGGCGGCGCGTTTAATGTACGTGGACGTCGCAACTTGCTATCTCTCTCTGGCTCCGAGCCATCGCTTTTGCAGAGGTAATCAATTGAAATACGGTTTACAAACAACGCGTTTTTAAAATCCCCCTACCACGTGCTACTTCCCTCATGTCAAGAAGATGTCCCTCATACCTACATTCTCACATCTATAACGAAGTTAATAAGCAGTGCAATATTGTAACCCTGTCAAAATACTCGTGTAAGAAAGTTTTAAAGAAATGGTTGCTCTCCCTCTCTTATGAAGGTACTGAAAGTATTTTATTCGGCTAAATCATCACACACACACACTCATAACACATACTCACTTCACTCACACATATTATATACACTTGCATACTCGTCCTCACACATTCGTATAACAAGCCGTTATACCTGCTTTACCTTACTTTACTTTATCTCTTATTAATTCTTTGCCAAAGTGTTAAGTTCAATAAAATTATCATGTCATTGTATAAGTCGCAACTCTGGGCCCCAAGATACAAGCATATGCTTAGTTTGGGTCCCACTGTTTAATATTGCCATAAATTTAATATGATAGTTATTATAAGTTGATTGTATTCCTTTTAAGGCAAAATTGTACACCTTTTGCTTAATAAACATTATTATTATTATTATTATTTAATAAATTAATTATAGTTTAAAAAATAAATATGATTATTTTTATAGTACAATTTTCGTATGGGAGTTTATTCATTACGTTTGAATATCGATTCTGATATCACAGTTAAAAAGCCCAACAGGATTTTTGTTACATATTGTATATCACTCCATTATACGTGACGTTTCCCATCAAAACTTCCATAACATAATAGAATATAAATTCCCCGCATTGCGATACTTCATATAAATAATATTTTCACCTAAAATCTCTTTTATTCCACATCAAATTGTCCCCTCGTCACTAACGATAAAAACTTGTTTTACAGCGTGAAGTGAGGCGTGCCCGTCGCGATATTGGTCATTAAGCTGGCTCATGAATAATTTTGTACGTATTATTTAATGAAACATTCGATGTGTGGTGTTTAACACACCTGGTAGCGAATATGTGATGAAAATGTTTAGAATTATTATTCTGTTTAGACATACGCACTCACTCACCCCTGTATTCCCCGAAGGGGTAGGCAGAGGTGTAACCACATTTTGGAGCGTATCTCCGTCCCACGATGTGATAGGGGGCGAGCCTATCGCTATACCGGCAAATTCCAGACTCCGGGCTGATACTGAGCATTATTAATAGAAATACCCAATACCACTTTATCCCACCCAGTGATCGAACCCGAGACGTCAGCGTTAGCCTCAATCGTAACGTGTACGCATTACAATTGCGCCACCGAGGCAGTCAGACAGTTTGTCTGTTCAGACAATATATAAATAAATATACTCAACAGTCACACACATAGTCCTGACCCCACACTAGGTAAAGCTGTATCGTGGGTATCAGGAACTACGAGGGACTTGCGGTCCCACAACACCCAGACCCGAAACAATTTTTTGGGGATCACACAAACATTTGTCTCAGTGCAGGAATCGAGCCCACGGCCTCTCACTTCGTAGCCGGCTACTCGCCAGCTGCGCCACGGAGGTTGTAGGCTGTATATAAATAAATATACCCAACAGTAACACACATATTCCTGACCCCGCAGTAGTCTACCTGTTTGTTTACTTGTTTTATATAAAAAAGTATCGACTTACTTTATGTTTGCCAAGGTTGGTGACTGCACAGCCCAGCACCGCTTCTCTCCCCAAAAAGAAAGTGTGGTTGCCGATCGGTCGCTCAAATTCGGGCTCCTCGGAAAACCTCTTCGTCGTCATTTGGGCATCTGAAACAATAAGTTAAGGTTAAATTAAGCTTTGTGATTTTATTGTTACAAGTGTTCAATAGGCCGCTATTCCACTATTATCGTATTATATTTGCATCATAGATATATGATGATATATGATTTGTCATTATGTCACAGCTTAGATTAATATGTCACAGCATGTGAAATAGAAAGGACCATAGAAATACGAAGTTTATGTTGTTATTACACTATAATACATTTCTCATTATGTTATTAGCTATCGAAGTAGGATCATTTTATATAATAGTGGAATAGCTGCCTTAGTGGCCGAAATTCGACTTCTATTCTATTTTTAGATTATGGCCGCATCGATTTTCGATGATTTCGCCAATGTCAAGTATTATAATAGCAATATCTAAAAATAAACATCAAAACGTAGACATCTTTAAAAAGATGCTCAATAGAAATTCGATTTCTGTATACTTTTTATTACATGACTGCGAGATTTGACATTCAGAGTTTGACAGTATAAACGTAAACAAGTTTATTTTGCTTAATCAATGTTTTACATACATATAAACGCGCTCACGCCTGTAATCCCCGAAGGGGTAGGCAGAAGTGTAACTAGTGCACTCAAAGTTCACGGAGTTTATTTTCGTCCCATAATGTGATAGGTGGCGAGCCTATCGCCATACTGGGCACAATTCCAGACTCCGGGCTGATACTAAACATTTCGTAATAGAAATACCCAATATCACTTTTTATGAGTGGTAGAGCCAACTTGTCTACAGCATAAATGGACCGGCTCGTCCGGGTTGTTACCACTGTCTCACAGGAAACTTGCGTAAAGTAGCAGCTTGCTGCTGCGTTTCGTACGGTGAGTGAGATATCCGGAGGCCCAAATCCCCTCCCTTTCCCAATCCCTTAATTATCCCTTTCCTTTAAGGTCGGCGACGCGCCGATGATTCTTTTGGTATTTTGGGCGTACATGGGCGGTGGTTATCACTTACCATCAGGTGACCCATTGCTCGTTTGCCGTCCTATGAAATAAAAAAAACACGCAATATAACAGATTACGAAACCTTTCAAATGAACCTACAATTACCAAAGCTTTTATTTAAAATTGATCTAATTTTATTAAACGTTTTTTACACCCCGAAAGCCTTTAACAATGGTCCGATGTAAGCGATTAATAATTGATCGCAACCATTAAAATGATCAATTCTAATCAAAAATTTAACAGCTACAACCGATATTTAATTGATGGAAAGCTTATGTAATAAAATACTTGTATTTTTTGTTACTATGGTTTAATTTATAAACTTTACAAGTTTTATCTAAAATGATCAAAGACTTTATTTATTCGAGCAACTTGCAAAACATACAATCATAAGAGTATTTCGTACAATAGGTAAAGTGTCTTATTCTAAATGTTGTCTTAGCCTCGGGCTGTTTAGAAGTAAAATTGCGTCACATAACGCATGAGTTTCACAGCTCACAGACAAGGAGCGCGAGAGGTGTTCTAGTTGAGAGTAAGCGAGATAGTAATATTGAGTTACGGTCAATTGACCGTAACTTAGTGCCACAATTCCTATGTACCACGCAGCTTGTCTAGTAGTTTTAAAGTCTTTGAAATTTATAGATAATATTATCCTACTACTATTATAAATGTGAAAGTTTGGATGTTTGTGAGTTTGTGAATTTGTATGTTTGTTAGTCAGTCACGCCTTAACAGTTGAACGGTTTTGGGTGAAATTTGGCATACAGGTAGACCATCACCTGAATTATGACACAGGCTTTATGCCAGGAAAATCTGTTTACACGGGCGGAGTCGCGAGCAAAAAATAGATAATAATACAACTATTATCGGATATTCTCGAGTTTTTTTGCTAGATCTATGCTAATTGTAGCTTCAGTGGTCTACGACCCCCAAATCGTACCCCAATCGCTATTGTAACCAGTGCCGCTACCTGCCAAATGTATACGCAAAATCCGTAAAAGTTGAATATCACTAGAACTTGATAACGTTTAACAAAACTTCTAAACCGACTACAAGCAATAGCATGTCAATAACAATACCATAACACAATCGCGACGAGTGTACTGTTGTCCGTTGAGGAGTATTTTTTTTTCTCCGTACTCCGTCATCAGATCTTAATCAAATTTATATGGGACCACATCGCAGCTAAACTCTATCGAATGAAATTTTTTCCAACAAAATTGGTCCACGATTGGAGGAGAAATCGATGTACATACATTAAAAAAAAACAAAAAATTTAATAAAAAAAACGCGCCGAATTGAAAACCTTCTTTTTTGAAATCTGTTAAAAATAGTCTGAAGCTCTCTTGGCTCGTCCATTATACAATACGTATCGTTCTTACTGTCTACTAATATTCCTGCCCCGTATTCATAAACGTTACTATGAGACCTCATAGTGAGTGGGAACGCACAGTGGTGATTTTTGTATATACAATATGTAATAAAAACCCTGTTGTTCCTTTTAACCACGTTATCAGAATCCTTATTCAAATGTAAAGAAATATCCTTCAGTGTTAGTACTTCACCCGTCTTAACCAAATAAATCTACTAATCTGTATATATATAAAGGGCAAAATCTTGATTGACTCATCATTGCTCAGCCCAAACCGTTGAGGATAGAAACTTGAATTTTGAGAGAGTGTTGATTTTACTGTGTAGATATCAAGATGATATTTCTCAAAATTCAATGGGTTGCAAACTTTGTATGAGAAACAATATCATTTTGGTCAAAGATATTTGAAACTTGATATTAATTGCTCGGCTTTTTTCTACATTTTAACTTTACGGGGAGAAAGGTGGTTGAAAAATTTGTACCTATTGTAGAGGAACGGGTGATAAATGTTCCTCTAGGGGAGGGGAGATCTTCAGTCATGCGGATGCTGTACCTGACCGTCCGCGGCCCCTCCAATGGTTGATGTTCGGAACTTGTATATATAGTAACCGTCGCGCAAACTTTGCTAGCGCGATTCAGGATCGGTTAGTGTTGTATTGTGTGGTGCGCGCTGTGTACCGCCACACTATGTAACGAGGGAGGAGCCACGAGCGAAAAGCTAGTACATCAATAAAGAAATATAAATATTAGGTCTTCTTCTTCCACCTCCCTTATCCCACACGCAGTGGGGTCGGCGCCAAATACTGTTAACACATGTTACAGAAAGATTTGTCTTATAGTTTTTACGACCGGCAACCTTCCTGACATCAACCCTTTTGGGGATAAAACACACAGACCCGAAACAAATATTTGTGGTTAACACAAACATTACAGTCTGGGTGCGGGGCTTCTCGCTTCACATCCGGCTACTGCGATAAGAAAGCTGTCAGAAATTTAAATATGACATAAAATATATTATGATAAACTTCTATTATCCAATACTGCAATGAAAAATCACCCTTCAATTATCAATAATTTCGTCACGCAGCCCCTCATTAAGGACCCCTCGTACCGTTACTGACTCTACATTTACATGCCTTTCGTCACTTATAAGCGACTGCATAATTTTTTATAAGGCTCCCACCCTCCCAACAAGTGATCGATTTATATACTAGCAAGCCGCCCCTGCTTGGGTCAGGTTTCACTGCTAATATGCTTTACGAAGGTTAATTTAAATTCTATGTAAGTCTCTCCTATGCGAGAATTCTTAGCATATTGCATTCTCTGTTTTTTTTTTCAAATGTTGTTTTTTTGACAAAACGAGCAGGTCGCTCGCCAGATGGTAAGCGCGACGCCTGCTCATAAACAGA
Organism: Mimas tiliae; assembly: GCA_905332985.1. Lineage (NCBI taxonomy): Eukaryota > Metazoa > Arthropoda > Insecta > Lepidoptera > Sphingidae > Mimas > Mimas tiliae. The sequence goes on from HG995254.1 coordinate 3,657,207, forward strand.
ACTCACGCAGAACCTGTTACACAGCACTGCCTGGCATTGGGCTGCGCTCGTCAGCCCGAGGCTTAGGATGTTTAGTCTCATAATGTCCAGTAATTTCTCTGGCTTCAATATTTTTCAACCGAAACACAACATTACACACTGCTTGTTGGCAGAAATAGATTAAAAAGTGGTACCAACCAAGACGACCTCTCGCATACGAAGAACCCACTACCCAAGGGTTGAATTTCAATCAGAAAAGATACTAGATAATATAATTATACATACGCACTCACGCCTGTTATCCCCGAAGGAGTAGGCAGAGGTGTAGTCAGTACACCGACGTTTCACCGAGCTTAGTGATCCGAGTGCGAGCTTATCGCCATACCGGGCACAATTAATGATTATATAGTTATAAAGTTGTACTAATGTATTGATTGTACTCTGTTTTACGTCTTAAATAAATAAATAAATTCAAACTCCGAGCTGGTACTACGTATTTCCTTGATAAAAAAACCAATATCACTTTTAACCGACCCGGGCATCAAACCCGAGACCTTAGCGTCACGCATTCGCATTATAACTGCGCACCGAGGCAGTCTAATATAGTTAGTTATATTTTATTAAGCTCCTGTTTAGCCACCTCTAAGCAAAATGTTATTTACTAAATAAATACACATTCAAATAGAAAAGTCACACTCTGAATTTATTCCGGTAGAAAGATGTCTATTAGGTACTTTCAAAAATAGCTGTCTTATACGTCAATTGGTAGTTAAATCGAACTCAGATATTCTGAAACTTAATAACATACGAGTATAGAGATCATTCACTCAGATTAACATTAATCTTGATATTAAATACATAAAACAGTCATGGGCAAAATATAGTCCGAAATACAAGGAAAATAATATTATCTAGGTAACAATTAGGTCGAGATTTTTAGCTCTTCGTTTTACGTCTACTTCAGTAGAAAGCAATCATAATAAAATTGAAATTGTACTGACCTCTCTTCAAAACTAGTTTAGATAAAGAGCGAACATTAACAATAAATTTTTCCTTTACTTTGTAGAATTAAAATTTATATTAATTGTAAAAATACGTGAGAAAAATCTGTGTTGTTACAAAAGTTGAATTTAGATAATTTATATGATAAAATGTATTACCTATTTCATAAAATGTTTTCTATTTAATTTATTCAAGGCAAAAGTCTATGGCCGAAGAGAATCTACAATGTATTGTTTTTGAACGTTTAATAATAAATTATTCATACAGAATTAATTCGTCTTCAGATATCAGGGATGTCTGGAATAACAAAAATGTTTCACGTATTAAGATATGAATATTTTAGCCGCTAATAGCTCAGTTGGTAATGTTACCGACCATCGCACCCGGGTGGCATTATATGATACTAATTCTGAACCTAGCTGTTTGTAAATGTCAAGGTAGTCATTTGGTATGTTAGCTATGGACTATTTCAAACTAAATTTATAGTTGCCCAGTGTGTTTTGATGATGCTATGTATGTTATGTATACATTAGTTGATATGATTTCTATACTTACATAAGTTTCTTTATTTTTTACAGACTTGTCATAAGCGCTATTTTAATTGCCTACATGATAAAACTATTTCATTTCTTTTCATTTCAAACTTAAATAATATAGTTGTTACTTCTGATTAGTATATCATCATCTTATTGTATCAACCTCTTAGAAAATAGAGGAGATTTATGCACTTCTGTAATAGCAGAAATATCGTATTTGAGCTAATCCAATAGGTTCCAAAGAGTAGCTGGATTAAAGATGGTGACCAGGGTCTGATGATGGAATGGGACGGTAACCACAGGAACCTTAGCAGCTTTCTGACGCGTTTCTTACGGTGAGTGAGGTATCCGGAGGTCCAAATCCCTCTCCACTTCGCAATCCTGTAATTTTTCCTCTTCGTTAAGGTCAGTAACGCGTCCATGTTTCTACTGGTACTGTGGGTGTTTATAGGCGGTGGAGATCATTTACTATCAAGTGACCCACTAGTTCGTTTTCCGGCCTATGCTATAAAAACCAGCTTTATTCTAATAGGTGACAGGGTTTTTTAACGGTTAGCTTCGTTTACTCTATTAACATATTGTCTAAAAATATATCTTCAATACAAACTCAATTATACGAATAAAAATTATATCTTTATAACATTTTTATGTCTGCCAAAAATGGGAAACAATCGCTCATCAAAAACAGGCCTCACCAACAATTTTTTATCTCCACATCGCAATCAAATAAACGTATACAACACTCGAACGCGTAAACCAACCCAAATAATAAAACAAAAGCCGTGAAACTGTAATAAAACAACTTACATAAAAGCAGAACTGAGGAAAAAGGTAAAGCGATGGGGCAAACGTCACAAAATATTGCAGGGTTCGATAGAGGTGGGTCGCACCTGTCACCGAATGCTAATGTTGGAGTGTCACACAGTGCGGCGATACCACGGTCTAAAAATCATATAGACTGTCAACGAAATAATCTACTTGGTAATGGGACTCTTGTATGCGAGACTGCGTTTGGATAGGTACCACCCCTTTGTCTATTTTTTGCTTCGTGCTAAGCAGTAGGTGGTAAGCATGTTTTGCGCAGTTGTAATGCGTATGCGTTACAACTGAGGCTGTCGCTGAGGTCTCAGGTTCGATTCCCGGGTCGGGTAAAGTGATATTGGGTTTTTATATCATGAAATTCTTAGTATCAACCCGGAGTTTGGAATTGTGCCCGATATGGCGATAGGCTCGCACCCTATCAAATCATGGACGGAAATACGCTCGGAGAAATTCGGAGATTACAGGCGTGAGTGCGTATGTATGTATCATGTTTGATTTGAAGGACATTGGCTTCAGTGTAATTACTGAGCATTATGAGGCAACAACTTATGTCTTGAGATAATGAGCGTAGTAGAGCGCCACGCAGTGCTTGTCTCTCGTAGTTTCTGATACCAACGATGCAGGTTAACCTATTGTGGTGTCTGGACTATGTGTGTGACTGTTGTGTCTATTTATTTATTATTTATTTTATATCATTATTTTCTCTACTTTTGATATAAAGAGTTGAGTCTTTTGAGCAACCTAGTGAGCTTCGATGACCATATAAAAATAACCAGAGTTAAGCACGACAGATGAGTCAAGAAAATTCACAGTTCATAATTAACACTTCGCTTTATTGAAATGTGGATAACGTTGTGAATTACACATTTATTAATTTAGTTGTAATATTGTACAAATAATACATGTGTGTAATTGTTTGTTTTCCCTGAATAAATAAAAAAAAAAAAAAAATTGTGACGTAGGTACCTGCCTGATCGGCTTTTTCGTTAACATCATATGCGTCGACGAACTGTATTTTTACACTGTTGTGATAGCTGGTAGGTACATGTGAACACATATTAAATGAGCGGCCTGGATTGACGCAACTTCATGTTATGTGTATTGGTTCGGTGAGTTTCGTTTCTAGTTGTAAATGTTTATGTGTTGGTCTTATTCATGGTGCTGGTGCAATTGTCAGTAAAATGAAATTGCACCGACTACAAAGAGACCTATAGCAATTGTTGTTTTTGACTTTACAGTGTTATTTTTTTAAGTCGTAGTGGCGCAGCTTATTTATTTATTTATTTAAGACGCAAAACAGAGTACAATCAATACATTAGTACAACTTTATAACTATACAATCATTAAAACCAGATTGTATTCCAAAACATGCGCCCTTATTTAAATATATATTCAATAAAGTGCGGACTAGGATATTGGAAAATTAATAATACACAGTACATCGAAACAGATAGTCAAATTCTGGATAACTTAAGCTTACAAGTTACATATTGTGATACAATATACATTTTCGTAGACCCTTTGAGAATGTACTACAACTGCCGTTCATTATGTCAATGCAATTAAATTTATTCGCCTGTTCATTATACGAATGACACATACGGATGACCGGGTTATAATAAGATGTATTGTTCCGGTAAACTTGCAGTGCAAAGATGTTAGGATTACGGATTATGAATCTAGTGTTAAAATTTAGTAATGCCAGTAATTCAGGAGAGTTAATGTATGAGTGTATAATTTTGTGGAGATATGATAGCTCTATGTAGTTGCGTCTGAATGTAAGCCTTTGCACTTTGAATCTAGTAAGACGTTCAGCATAAGAAGATACGACACGCCCCAAGCCCAAACGATAGCACAAACCCTGAGGTACTTTTTCTGAATGCTTTCGATGCGATCGTTATAGACAGAATAGAAAGGAGACCAAATAACAGCACCATACTCAAGTACCGACCGGACTAAGCTGTAGTACAACATTAATAGGCTATGGATTTTTTTAAATGGTTTGGATGTTCTAAAAATGAATGGTTTGGTTGTTGTAATGCGTAAGCGGTATGACTTCTGTGCTGAGGTCTCGGATTCGATCTCTAGGTCAGGTTGGAGTGATATTGGGTTTTTCTATTTCGAATATCTCAGTATCAGCCCGGAGTCTGGAATTGTGCCCGGTATGACGATAGGCTCGCCCACTATCACATAAGGGACGGAGATACGCTCGGCGAAATGTGGGTGTACTGGTTACACCTCTGGCTACCCCTTCGGGGATTACAGGCGTATGTCCATAGGTACCTAAAACACATAATAATCGATCACACAAACATCTCCGTGTGGGAATCGAAACCGCGACCTCTGACTTCACAACCGCCCACTGCGACACGGAAGCTTTCAATCTAACAAATAATATAGATATAGATAGAATTTACTTCCACATCCCACTCGCAGTGGGGCGCCTACCCCAACAACATATTTACAGCCTCCGTGGCGCAGTGAGCGAGTAGCCGGCTGCGAATCGTGAGGCCCTGGGTTCGATTTCCACACCGTGACAGTTGTTTGTGTGATCCAGAAATATTTGTTTCGGGTCTGGGTGTTATGGGACCGCAAGTCCCTCGTAGTTGGTGATACCCACGATCTACAGGTTAACCTAGTTGGGGGTCAGGACTATGTGTGTGAAATTATTTAACATATGCTATAGAAAAATTTGGCTTGTAGTTTTTACGACCGCCCGTCTGACATCAACCACTCTGGAAAGAAAACAACCAGATCCGAAAACAACATTTTTGTCTCGGTTCGGGAATCGAACCCGCAACCTCTCGCTTGACTACTCACCCACTGCGCCACGGAGGCTGTCATAGATTTAATGAAAAATAAAATTTATCGCCATAAAGACTCCATGATATTCATGAGCGGTAACTCCTACCAATTTTACAATCATAATAAAATAAATGTGCTGTTATAAAAACGGTTTCTATGGGATACGAACTGACAAAAGACCAAAGATAAAGTATTATTACTTAGTATTTTTTATCATGAACTCGATAGACTATTTATTTTTAATAGCTTAAATGAGAGGACGAGCAGGTCGCTCGTTTGATGGTAAGCGCAAAGCCCGCTCATAAACAGACGCAACACCCAAAGAGCTTTAAATTACAAAGCACTGCACTGCTCAAAGCACAAAGCAAGCATGGCATTGCTCTCTTTGCCTGTTGTAATGTGTACGTGTTACGACTGAGGCTGAAACGATTTGGGCCTCCGGATATCACACTCACCGTACGAAACGCAGCAGCAAGCCGCTACTTAGCCGTTACGTCGGTTTTCTGTGATAAAAAAAAGACGTACTAATGACCCGGGCGAGCCGGCCCATTCATGATGTAGACAAACAGCGTGGCTCTACCACTCAAAAAACTAACTTGATTACCAAAGCGTGGATATTTTGCTGGTTTCACTAATGTACTCAGTCTGAGCATTCGTAACCAACCTTACGGTCTTGGCGGTAAATTGTATCTTGCAACGAGGGACCCTGGGTTCAGTTTTCGATAGCCGCTATATTTATAACTAACTTCTGCTCGAGGCTTCGCGCGCGTTATGGTCATTTTCCAGGATAAAAGGTAGCTTATGTCCTAATCCAGGTCATGGTCTACCTGTGTGCCAAATTTCATCCAGATCATTAGATAAATTAAGGTTTAACTCACAAATATATAATCTTTAACATTTACAATATTATAGAAGAAGTGAATAATTAAAGAGAACGCCTCATGCATTAAGTCCATTAAGTTCGTTTAAACATTTATGTATGCAATATGTAAAATAAATAAATAATTATGTCTGAATTAATTATTATTTCGAAGCTAAATGGGAGAAGCTGATAGAGGACCGAACCCAGTGGAAGAGTAAAGGGGAGGCCTTTGCCCAGCAGTTGGACACATTGTAAGCTATTAAAAAAAAAAATCTTACACCTGAAGGTCAATTCTCGTATTTAACTCACTTTAATTTTAATTGAACTGAGATTAGATTTTGATATGACTAAAAATGGTATTATGCGCCTCTTTAAGTTCATTCTAGAGTCAATATAATTTCATCTCGATGTCATTTAATCTCATTTCAGTCGCAATTTTGACGTTTATGTAAGGACATGTGTCATTGAAAAATGTTAGCAGAATACCGTTTTGGCTTCAGTAAACTTTTACTAAACTTTCGATCTCATTACGATTTAGCTTCACATTTGACGTTGATTATTGATTTAAGAGAATACCATTTGCAACTTTCTTGAAACTGAGACTAGTTCGGAATGATATCTTTACAATTTTAAATTACGAGAATTGGCCTCCAACTTGATTGCAGTACCCCGTTTGAATCCAATGGAGACTCAGTTCTGTTTTAATTTAAGGCACATATTACACTTGTAATAACTTTAATTAATGAATAAAAACGACCATTTGTCAACAAAACACCCCTTATTGTCTTTAGATTGACGAGAATAAACTTAAACGCTAATTAAAGGGCATGTAAATAGTTTCAATACCAATCATATAATTATCAAAAAACCCATACATTTTCATTAAAAAAAACAATCAATTACAGACGCGACGGATTAAGCAAGACCAGGTTACTTAACTAAGTTTTATGTAAGTGGTAGCTAAGTTAATAAGATATGAATTTTAAATGTCCGCCCAAAAGCTTAGCGAGTTTTAATTAACAAGTTTTAAGTTATGTTTTAATTTAATGCCCGCGTTGTGCGGGCTTTAGCATGTTAGTGAAATATTAAATATTTTCTCTTTTTACATTTAATGCATGGAGCTTAAGTGAGAGTTTCATAAATGAGAATTCTTTGGATATATTTTTCTAAAAGGGATTAAAAATGCTACCTTTTGCCCACAACTCCATTTGCGTGATTAGATTTGCTGGTATCTTTGAGGAATGTGTCGAACACAATAAATAGCTACACCATTTTTTTTGGCATAATTATTCACGAAAGTGCCAATAACATTTGAAACAAGTTTCAACTCAATTACATGAATGATATATATACGAAATACACTATCTATTTTTTTTTATTATGACACGGGGCAACAAAGTGGCCAATGACATCCTAACTAACATTATAAATGCGTAAGTGAGTTTGTTTGTTTGTTTTTTAAGCACACAAGGTGGTAGGTCCCTCGTATGCGAGAGGACGTCTGGGTTGGTACCACCGCTTTGTCTATTTCTGCCGCCAAGCAGCAGTGTGTAAGCACTGTTGAGTTTCGGTTTGAAGGACACTGAAGTCAGTGAAATTACTGGGCATTATGATACTTAACATCTTATGTCTCGGGATGACGAGCGCAGTTCAGTGCCATGCAGTGTTTTGCAATCCAGAGTTCTGTGTGACGTTGCTTCTGTTTATGGGTAGGCGTGACGCTTAACATCAGGCGAGTGATCTGCTCGTCTCGTTTTTCAAACAATAAATAAAAATAAAAAAGCTTTGACGCCTAAATCGCTAAAACAATTTTGATGGGACTCTGGACTCTTTTTATCCCAGAAAATAGTGTTCACATGGGCGAGGCAGAGAGCAAATGCTAGTCATGAAATAAGTAATTCACTATCAATAATAAGTTGGAAATAAATCTAACCATAATTAATTTAACTGCCTCGGTGGCGCAGTTGTAATGCGTACGCGTCACAATTGGGGCCAACACTGAGGTCTCGGGTTCGATCCCCGGGTCGGGTAAGGTAGTATTGGGTTTTTCTATTACGAAATGCTCAGTATCAGCCCGGAGTCTGGAATTTGTGCCCGGTATGGCGACAGGCTCGCTCCCCTATCACATCGTGGGACGGTCGGACGGACGGTAGGACATCGGCGAAATGTGGGTGTACTGGTTACACCTCTGCCCACCCCGTCGGGGATTACAGGCGTGAGTGCATATGTATGTATGTATGTATGTATATTTAATTTTGTAACTGGGGATCCGGAAATTTCACTTACCGTACGAAAGCAAGCCACTTCATCAGTTTTCTGTCAATGTAATACACCGTTCGAACTGTCCCCTTCATGCTGTACACAGAACTGTCTACATAGTTCTACCATAACCTTTTTTTGAGTGGTAGAGCCCCGCTGTAGACACTTTTGTCAACAGCATGAATGCGCCGGCTGGTCCAATCGTTACCACTATCTCACAGAAAACCGATGTAAAGTAGTAGTTTGCTGCTGCGTTTCGTACGGTGAGTGAGATAGCCGGAGGCTCAAATCCACCTCCCCTTCCCAATCCCTTAATTATCACTTTTCTTGAAGGTCGGCAAAGCGCTCATAGATCTTTTGGTATTGTGGGCGTACATGGGCGGCGGAGATCACTTACCATCAGGTGACCCACTTATTCGTTTGCTGGCATATATTTCTCGACAAACATATCTATTATTGAGCTGTCTCAACGAAACACTGCAGTAACGAGCTACATTCTTCCATACAATACTAGCTTTTGCTCGCGGCTCCGCCCGCGTGAATAGACTTTTCCGTAAAAAGTAGCCTATAACCGTCTCCAGGGTCCCATCTATCTCTACATCAAAATTCATCAAAATCAGTTCAGTGATTTAGGTGTGAAAGCGTAACAAACACATAGATATATTTTTTTCATAAAACGTATCCTATGTTACTTCTTATACCTCCAAGAATATGTGTACAAAGTTTCATGATGATCGGTTAAGTAGTTTTCACGTGAAAGCGTAACAAACAAACTTGCATTCACATTTATAATATTAGTATGATGTAAACTAAAATGTGACAGCCTGCGTGGCGCAGTGGGCGAGTAACCGGTTGTGAAGCGTGAGTGAGAGCGGTGGGTTCGATTCCTACACCAAGACAAATGTTTGTGTGACCCATAAATATTTGTTTCGGGGCTGGGTGTTGTGGGACCGCAAACCCCTCGTAGTCTTGATACCCACGATACAGGTTAACCTAGTGTGGCGTCAGGACTATGTGTGTGACTGTTGGGTGTATTTATTATTATTTATTAATAAATAAAACACACTCACCTTTCAAAGCCATAGTGGGTAACAATGCCAGCGCCTGAAGCATCGACCAAAAGTAAGACTTCTCGATCCTCATCCCGTATTTATGAACTATTCACACCGTATCACGCCGAACGTTCATCCGCATACTGTCACTTAGGCTTCCCATTTAAGGGTCCATTCATTTAGCTAGCGCACTTCATTTATTTTTTGTCGTTTCATTTATTTTTTGTTGTTTCATTTATTTTTATAACACAACTGGGATTAATGCCTGTAAAGGATGCAGTGGAGATTTTAATTCGTTTGCTGGATTTCGGTGTTATTTTTATAGCCAGCTCGACTTTATTTTTAGATCGTGGTGAATATGCTTTTGTTGTATTTTTTTTTAAATATTGAATGGAGTAATGCGTGGTACTAAATTATTGTTGAAATAATTAGGTGATTTGATTTTTTATAGCATAGGCCGGCAAACTAGTAAGTGAGTGAGATATCCGGAGGCCCAAATTCCCCTCCCCTTCCCAATCCCTTACTTAACCCTTTCCTTTAAGTCGGCGTACATGGGCGGCGGAAATCACTTACTATCAGGTGACCCCTTTGCTCGTTTGCCAGCCTATACTATAAAAAAAAAATATACAATAGATTGGCTTTAAAGTTGATGCTTGCCAATGTCACCGTGAATATATTATACAGTAAATCCTTTAAAAATTAAAGTACCTATTTACATTTGATTATATTATGATATGCTTTTTTAATAAATTTCAAGATTGACTACATAAAAAACGAATGTATTTTAAATTATCTTATAATTTAAACTCTCACTCGACACATCCATAAAAATTATAGCTATAAGTTCAGTATTAGGGCGCAATAAATAATTCTTATCAACGTCTCATCGACTGTAAAGTTTGATTTAGAATTTACGACGCCAATAAAAAGTAGAAAGTACAATTTGATTTTAGTGCGCGAATAGGAGCGATAGACGTTTTTTGTTACACGTAACATTCTCTCATAAATCAGATGAAAACTTTGATTTATGCTGTCTTGAACGTATTGGTATTCTATATTTTAAAGGTATGCCAATATTATTAGATTTCAGTTTTTTTTTTTACTGTATCGTTGGCGCAGTTGATAAGCATACGCGTTACGACTGAGGCTGACGCTGAGGTCTCTGGTTCGGGTGGGTCTACCACTCTAACGTGTTAGTAGAAAGGCTGACCCTGGTACTAAGCGGGTATAACGCCAGGCAGAAAGATTAAAACTAATATTGCACTGATAAAAATACTCGAAATTGTACCAACAATTTCAAGTTACGTTGGTATAAAGATTCGCCCAACAGAATGTGAAGTATTTAGTGGGATACCTTATTATAAAGGGACAGTAATCCTATACTTAAAGCCCACGCCTCTGTATGTCTACTTTATAGTATCAACCATACAAGCGACAAGTTATCTTATAATTAATTATGAACTGTTAATGACAAATAATAACATTGGTAGTTTATTTTTCTTTGTGCTAATTTTAAGTTATCTTGGTAAATTATTTTTCTTTACAACTGAAATGTCTATTTTAATAATAATAATAATAAAGTTTATTAGAAATTAGACTAATACAGGTATGTTAAAAATAATAGTACAGACAAAAAAATATTGAAAAGGACATGGCTCAGCTGATGCTGCCTAGGGCGGAAACCCTAAGCTGCGCTGATTTTCAGCCATTCCCGACTCCCTTAGGTGTTGAGCGGGGTGCTTATGACTTAATACAAAATGACTTATATAACTTTATAAATCAAAGGTACTTGATATTTAAACCTTTATTAAGAAAATCTAGGAGTAAATTAATTCCATTCCATCTTTTTTTTAAACGGGTTAAAAAAAATCATAGCTCTATTATTTTCGTATAGCCATTGCAATAGGGTGAAGTGCGTTCAAATTGCGATTCAGTGTCAACTCCTACAGCTATAACTAAAACGTTTAAAACTCTCGATGTTATTAGAAAAACATCTTCAAGTTTTAACTGGTTAAACATATTTCGCGTAAACATTGATAAGAAACATTGCAATTAAACCAGCTTTCAACATAAAAAACACATTAAAATCGGTCCAGTCGTTTCAGCGCTACGTTGCCACATACATATACATATACTCCCTTGGTGTCATATCGAAATCCTTCTGTCGATTCTAAATGTTTCCATGAATTAATTAAGTTGAGGCAAAAACCTTCATTGTTATTTCTAAGATTATGGCTCTGTCCCTTAGAACAATTCCACCAACACAGAAACCTTAAGGCAGGTCTTAAAATTTCTGACAGCCCTCAAAAAAAAACTGGCGGTACAGTACCTGATACTAGATGATATATTAAATACTCGACTGGAGAACGACCTTCGTATACATGGTAAAAAAAACTTAACATGGAGGTTTGTTCCATAGAGAGTTCTATTCGAGAATACAAAGTAACTACCAGCCGGCATAGTATTAGCAACCGTTAACCGCATCTCAGACATTATATTGACAGCCTCCGTGGCGCAGCGGGCGAGTAGCCGGTTGCGAAGCTTGAGGTCGTGGGTTCGATTCCCGCACCTAGACAAATGTTTGTCTGATTCACAAATATTTGTCTCGGGTCTGGGTGTTGTGGGACCGCAAGTCCCTCGTAGTTCCTGATACCCACGATACAGGTTTACCTAGTGTGGGGTCAGGACTATGTGTGTGACTGTTGGGTGTATTTATCTCATTATATTTCGACTGCATTGCACTTACTATCCGGACAGGCTTCACCGTGCCCAGATAAAAAAGCCAGTCGCGTGCGAGTCAAACTCGCGTACCGAGGGTTCCGTAGCGACACCGATATGCGCCACAATAACACTTATTCTGTGGAAATTTCAGCCGCCTACCTATTATGGTTCAGAAAATAAAGCCTTTGAAGGTAGAACAGACAGACGGCGTGGGCTCTGTAATAGGCGTCCGTTGATACACTTTAGGTATGAAACCCTAAAAATATGAATAACAAAGGTCATAACATAACAGTTCTGAATGAAATAACTCACTAAATAGTAGTGAAACAACAATGTGAGTAAAGCCACAACAAACACGTCTGATGGTACCCAATAGGTATTTAAATAAGTTTTGATTGTTCTTAACTTTTGGCGGACAAAAAGTAATCGAATATATTATTATTTGAAGAAAATAAGCAGCATAGGCCGGAAAACGACTAATTGGTGCTGATGGTAAATGATCTCCACCGTCCATGTAAGCTCACAATATCAGAAAAATCATGGGCATGTTGCCGCTGTTAAAGGGCGGGATTGGGAAAGTTAGGAGGATTTGGGCCTCCGGATACCTTATTCACCGTACGAAACGCAGCACTAAGCCACTATTTTACGTGGTTTTTTTATGAGGCAATGGTAACGATTCGGCCGAGCCGGATCATTCATGTTGTAGATGAAACTGTCTAACACTCTACCACTCAGAAAGTTTTAATTAGATACATGACATTATGCGTCAATTTTATACCCCGAGGGGTGTTATAAGCTTGATTCTTTTGTCTGTCTGGGTGTGTGTGCATCTATCTGTCTGTAGAATTATAGCGCTTAAACCAACGGGTCAATAAATGCGTTACATTTTAAAGTTGGTTTAATTGGCATAGTTGTTAGGTATGTTTGAATAAATCCACTTGACGCTAATAATATATCGGTTAAGTTACGTCACTGTTGGGTTCAGATGTCCAACACAGAGATGGCCATATCTCACGGTAGCCTCATGCGAAATAGTCCAATTGTGTTTCAGTAGAGTCATTGAGGTTTGGACTTATTGCGATGAAGACAGCCGTATGTAAATAAAAACCTCAATTAAAATTTCGGCAATGTTTTATAGTTTAGCTTATGTATTATGACGGATACACTAACAAATAATAAAAAAGTAAATATTTGAAGATGGAGAGTGGGCAAATATGACTTGCAGGTCGGTTTCCTTTTTTTTAATAACTTTATGGAATCTACAATTTTAGAACTCAACTCTTAGGCTAAGACTATTTACTCGAAATTATACTGCAATATAGTCCCTTATTTTTGTTAAAAATTATTACAGAATATAGGTATGTTAGTAATAAAAAAACCTTAATGATTTTTGCATAGTACCCTGTTTTTGGCTATACCATCATTAGTTTTTTTTAACTATGGGTTTAAAGTATTATTATATTAAATAAAAAAAAATACATGGCTGATATTTGTTTAGCACTTGAATTTATCTTTTAAGAAATAAGATAATCGTAAAATACATAACATACTTATTTGTAAGCATACAATATTAAAATGAAAATGGTTTCTTTAAACCATACTTCAACACATATCACAGCTTTATTAAGAAACTTGTAAATCAAACCTGTTATTTAGAAAACCTAAAAAGAGAACTTCAAATAGCGAAATTTCATTTTTACGGCCAATGAAAAAGAAATATTAGATCCTGTTCCTTGAATCACGAAGATAAATTATATAAAAGGTTTTTATCGCATTTTATGCGTAATTTTACGCTGTGTGTAATAAATCAAACAATGTGTCTTCACCATAAAATTGTAGCGTGAGCCTTAGGAACGGGATAATAATGATAGTACCACAATCTCCTTTGTCGATTACGAAACCGAGATAAAATAGCACCTAACAAACACTACGTAAAATTATTATTTTTGCAACAAAACGCATAATCACCAGTTCATTTAAACGCAATTGTATGAAACGTGATATTTTCGTTTAATTTAAACACGATTTTCATTTAAAGTCGGTATCACAAACATCGCAACAAGTCGCGGCGGCTTCGATTCAGCGGAACCACGCTACGCGTCCGCACTGTAGCGCGATTCGTAGCACACTGGCCGGTGTAGCGGCGTAGCCTCGTAGCGCACACACGCACATCACTCGAATAGGTTACATTGAGCCGTTTAAACCTTGCGCCTTTTGCATAAACGGGAATGCGAATGTGTTATATTTTTTCCCCATTTGTGAAACAAAAGGGATGTTTAGATTTCCCTGTACAAGAGGCTTTAAATTATTCATGCTCAATTCTTACATCATTTGAGTTGTCTGAGTGCTGCATGTATCTGGAGGTTGTAAAAATGATTGCATTATTATTATGGTAAAATAAAGTCTTATGTCAGCGATAGCTCAGCGGGGAGTGGTAGGTACGGACTGCCGAGATGAATGTCGCAGGTTCAAAACCAGCCCCAAGAGTATGTACCTCTGACTTACGTGTGTATTCATTGCTATTTATCGCATGCTTTAACGGTGAAAGAAACAAAGTGAAGCTATCTACTCGTACATACTTGAGAAGTTTTCCATAAGAATTTAGAAGGTATCTGAAGTATGCCAACCCGCATTAGGCCAGCGTGGTAGACTAAGGCCTAACCCCTCTCATTCAGTAGAGGGGCCTATGCCAAGTAGTGGGACGTGTGTCTGTGGGCTGGTATAGAATGTCAATTTTGTTTGTTAGCATCAAAAACAAAAACTAAATTAATATATAGCTCATAATTTTTATTGTTTCTTAAAATATAATAGGATCGTTATTATATAAGTGAACAATGACGAAACGAAAATCAAATGCTAGAAAATTGTCAGCTAACGCGTTAATATGTATCAACCAGACATTTTTTCCTCAACTCCGCCTTCCTCGCCAGTTTTTCTCAAGGTAGGACATGCTTGTGTAACGTTTCCCACAATCATAACAATAATACACGAACGCGCCATACCTTGACATTTAAGTAATTACAGAAGAATATGCTACAAATGTGACATTAAAAATATTTACTTCGAAAAAATTTGCTTTTTCGATTTTTACTCTACAACACTCACATAAGGTTTGAAATTGGTTAACTGAATGTGTTAAGGACGGTGTACGCCTAACGTTGGCCATGAAATTTTAATAAGAAGACCCACTGATACTTCATGAATCATTCTCAAAATGTACGAATGTCGTGGGATATATTGTTTTCGGTAATGCAGAAATGTCAACGTCGCGGATTACTGAGACAATACTACGTAACTACTACGTACTACGTAATTACTAGCTATTGCCCGCGGCTCCGCCCGCGTGAATAGACTTTTCCGAAATAAAACGTAGCCTATAACCGTTTCCAGGGTCCCATTTATCTCTACCTCAAAATTCATCAAAATCGGTTCAGTGATTTAGGCGTGAAAGCGTAACAAACAAATAGATAATTACTTTTTTTCATAAAAGTATCCTATGTTACTTCTTATACCTCCAAGAATATGTGTACAAAGTTTCATGATGATCGGTTAAGTAGTTTTCACTTACATTCACATTTATAATATTAGTAAGTATAGTATGATGTTCATTTTATTATACAGCCTAATGACGAGACGAGCATGCCACTCACCTAATAGTAAGCCACACGACTGCCCACAAACTATTGCAACACAAGCCAGAAGTTTGAAGCCGCATTACAACTGGCGCTGCACTGCGCCCATCAACCTGACAAAAGATGTTAATTCTCATAATACCCAGTAATTACATTGGCCACAATGTCTTTCAAATCGGAACACAACAGTGTTTACACACTGCTGATTGGCAGCAGAAATAGACAAAGCGGTCAATCAACCCAGACGCCCTCTCGCATACGAGGGGCCTACCACCTTTTTTTTATTAGCTTGAATGACGAGACGAGCAGGTCGCTCGCCTGATGGTAAGCGCCACGCCTGCTAATAAACAGAAGCAACGCCACACAGAACTTTAAATAACAAAGCACTGCATGACGCTGGACTGCGCTCGTCACCCCGAGACATACGGTGTTAAATCTCATAATGCCCAGTAATTTCGCTGGCTTCAACCATTTGTGACCACTTTTTGCTTGTTTACCGGCCTATGCTATAAAAAAAGATATGTCTCACTAGTCCATTTCACTCCCCGATAGGCTGTGACTTGCTACAAACATTATTATCTTTGGCAAATTACTGAGTGCATATTCACTAATTGGCCTCTTAATTATTATAGCGCATTAATTACTTGATAATTCACTACTATTATGTAGAGCGATTGATTAAGGGGTGTTATGTGACCAAAGTTCCTTCGTAGTTCCTAATACAGGTTAACCTCGTGCATTGTCAGGATTATGTGTGTGACTGTTGGGTGTATTATTATTATTATTATGTACTACTATTTATTTCACTTTTTTTACATTTTAAATATATATTATCTATAGAAATATATTTAACAATATAACAAACGTCACCCTCCGATGGTGAGAAGCAGGAACCAAGCCCGCCAAGGTCCCAGAGTGAACGCCTTGTGGCGTGCTGTGTCTAATAATATTGCCTTCTGCGTCTGACTTCTGACTCAACCACCAATTGAGAGCCTCTGGAGATCTTATTATTATAAACATTTTTTTTTATGAAAGAGGTGGCATCGGAACAAGCGGGTCACCTGATGGTAAGTCGATTTCGATGACGGCAACCCCTTAATATATTAATTCAACCTCCTATCGTGTGCTCTAATGTGACTCACTAGACCGAACTTGGTTGTAAATATCCGGTCACAGATATTACAATATAGATATATATTAATATCTTTAGCACGTTATGACATGTCCTTTTGCAAACAAGTCTTAAGATATTTACACGGTAACCTCTTACATCTATCAATATATCTAGATCTTACATTAAAAAGTGACTTAAATGGTTCTGTTTTTATATATTACTAGGTGGGATTATTAATTTATTTATTCCATTTTTTAATAAGATTATAATCAGATGATATTCAGTTTATCATATCCAGAGCTTTAAACCAGATTTCCTTGATAATAACAAGCTATTCGACGCAATTTATCAAATCCCATCGCACATACAATCTAATATTGAGAACAAAATAAATATAATTGTGGCAAACAAACATTTTCATCCATCAAACTAGCTCGTTCGGCTGAAGGATTGTGTGTTTCCTCTATCACGATATTACAACAGCATATTTGTTCCGATATATAATACGAGTATATCTCAAATTATTTTTATAAATAGCTACTTACGTGTAATGAAAGTTGTGTTGGTCTGTTTATTTTTACATACATACGCACTTACGCCTGTACTGCTAATTAGTTACCTGATGGTCACTTACCAGCAGGTAACTGTAAAAAAATCATTTCACCGACTTCAAAAACAAACAATTGACAGCCTGCGTGACGCAGCGGAGGAGTAGCCGGCTGTGAAACGGGAGGTCGCGGTTCGATTCCCGTACCGAGATAAATATTTGTGTGATCCACAAATATTTGTTTCGGGTCTGGGTGTTGTGAGACCGAAAGTCTTCCGTAGTGCCTGATATCTATAACAAGACTCGTATCTTACTGTGGAGTCAGGACTATGTGTTACTGTTGGGTGTATTTTATTATTCTTATTAAAATTGCCACGGTGGCGCAGTTGTAATGCGTATGCAGTGTTGTACTGCTGTGCTGAGGTCTCGGGGTTCAATCCCCGGACGAGTAAAGTGATATTCGGTTTTTTCTATCATGAAATGCTTAGTATCCACCCGGAGTCTGGGATTGTGCCCGACATAGCGATAGGCTCGCCCCCTATCACATAATGGGATGGAAATAAGTTCGGCATAATGTGTGCGTACCTACTGGTTACACCCCTTTTTGATATACAGACGTGAGTGCGTATGTATTTAAGCGTATCTAAAACTGACTTGAAATTTTCATAAAATATGTGATGAAGTCGTATGGAAAAACATGTATACGAATACGTCATTTGTTAAAGGTAAGGAATACTTGAAGGCATACATTTAGTAATTGGCGAGATTTATTTATATCAAATAATTTTTGTTCACGGTCTAGAAATCCAACCTTGTATGGTTTATTAATTAATTTTCTACTAAAAATACCCGATAATTTATTTTCTATTTGAAATTAATTTCTCAACTGTATTATTTTTAATAGCACATTATGGTGGTAATCAAGTAGGTATACGAGTGGTAGAGCCACGCTGTAGACTATTTTGTCTACAGCATGAATGGGCCGGCTCGTCCGGGTCGTTACCACTGTCTCACAGAAAACCGGCGTAAAGTAGTAGCTTGCTGCTGCGTTTCGTACGGTGAGTGAGATATCCGGAGGCCCAAATCTCCCTCCCCTTCCCAATCCCTTATTATCCCTTTCCTTTAAGGTCGGCAACGCGCCCATGATTCTTTTGTATTGTGGGCGTACATGGGCGGTGGAGATCGCTTACCATCAGGTGACCCACTTGCTCGTTTGCCGGCCTATACTATAAAAAAAAAAAAAAACTCCACCGCCCACTAACACCAATACTAGAAAAATCATAGCCGGGTTGCCGACATTAAAGGAAAGTTATAATTAAGGAATAGGAAAGGAAAGGGGGAATTAGACATCTGGATATATCTCACTCAATGTACGAAATGCAACAGCAAGCTAATACTTTACGTCGGATTTTTGTGAGACAGTGGCAACAACCCAGTCAAGCTAGTCTATTCATGCTATAGATAAAACTATCTACAGCGTGGCTCTACCACTTTGAATGACTTTTTTTGTACCAATGACCTCACATCTGTATCCTCAGTGAGCTAAAGGTGCAATAAGAGAAGACATTGTGCATCTAATTCATGTCCGTCCCATGATGTGATAGAAGATGAGACTATCACCATGTTGGGCACAAATTCTAAGCCTGAGCAACCCACTTGATATGTGTTAAAAAGATGCATACAATTTTTTATTAAGACTGACTAGAAAAATTCGGTAAGTGGTAGAAATTCACATATGTACAATAGGTACTACATACATACGCACTCACGCCTGTAATCCCCGAAGGTGTAGGCAGAGGTGTAACCAGTACACCCACATTTCGCCTAGCGTATCTCGGTCCCATAATGTGATAGGGGGCGAGCCTATCGCCATACCGGGCACAAATTCCAGACTCCGGGCTGATACTGAATTTTACGTAATAGAATAAACCCAATACCACTTTACCCGACTCGGGGATCGAACCCGAGACCTCAGCGTTGGCCTCAATCGTAACGCGTACGCATTACAACTGCGCCACCGAGGCAGTCACATACATACATGGGTCCAAGTATCATATATTATACCAATAACTATTTTTGTAAACATCTGTAAAATTTTCTACCAATTTTCATTGCTAAATTAATAAAGATATAAAGAAAGAAAGAAGTAAACAGTAGTCTGTTGCTCTACCATCTATCCATCCACTGCAACTGCCGAGTTGTACGGTAAATTTTTACACTCGGTAATGTTTGACTGTGACAGCCTCCGTGGCGCAGTGGGCGAGTAGTCGGCTGTGAATCGAGAGGTCCGATTCCCGCACCGTTATAAAATGTTTATGTGATGATGTGAGAAAGATGTAATGATTGACTGTAAATACCATGTTCAAGCTTGCTGCAGAGCGCCGACCCTAATTGTTTAATCACTTTGTCTAATATAATTATAGTGAACCTACGGTGTTATATGTTGACTGCATATTTTCGACTTATGAAGCCATACTCCACCCTCCTACGCACAAGAATGTTTGAAAAGGACAAAGTATTTCGTTATTTTCCTTGATCGAAGCACGTCAGATGATTTATCAAATACGGCCCACGCGAAGTTCCTTCCTAAGAAATCTTTATTTTCCTAGTTGAATGGGAGAACTAGCGAAAACTACCAATTAGTGTTTATTTTCTAGTTCTATTTTAAAATTGAGATTTTAATGAATTTGTTGATCTATTCTTATTGTCTACTCTTAGGTAAACAAAAACGTACCTCGTCGAGGAGGGGGTTTACAGTGTAGAGAAGGTCATTATTAGGCATATTTTATGCCGCCAAGTAGCAGTGTGTAAGTAGTAGTATTCCACTTTGAAGGATGTTATAAAATAATATTATATTATTTATTTTTTTAAGTAAAATTGACGCCAGTTAAATTATTGGTCATTAAGTGACTTAACACCTGGGTGATAAGCGCAGTGCAATGCAATGAAGCTAAGTCTGATTAAGCAGGCGAATAAAAAATACTACTGTTTTTATTCGTGGCTCAGAACATACCTAGGTTCATAATAATATTATTGTTCTGTACCTCTTTATTCGATTTTTTTCTTACTTCATTTTTTTTGGATTAAACTAACGTCAGCATGAATCCATTTCTAGAAGGGCACACACATTAGTGCAATTCTACTTTTATGTATCGTAGTTTCTTATCATGTTAGTTATGAGTAAGGTCCAGTTTAGGGAATTATAAAAAAAATACTCTAAAAAGAGTCTATTGAAGTGTCCATTTGTTTATATTATTTGATATTTTTATTACTAACTAGCTGTCCAGCGCGATTTCACCCGGTTAGAACCCGATTGCAGCGCCACCTACGGGGTTCAATTATGAAGATAAACTATCTAGGTACCCACTTAAACACATCATCAAAAAATCCTCAAAATCGGTCTAGTCGTTCTCGAGTTTTGCACTTAGCAACAAATTTAGCCATTCATTTTTATATATCTTTATATATATAAAATTCTCGTGTCACAATGTTCGTTCCCATACTCCTCCGAAACGGCTGCACCGATTTGTATGAAATTTTGTGTGCATATCGGGTAGGTCTGAGAATCGACCAACATCTGTTTTTCATCCCCCTAAATGTTAAGGGTGGTCCACCCCTATTTTTTTAATTTTTTTTAGAAAAAAAAATTATTTTTAATTTTTTTATGATACAGCATTAAAAAATACAAACAAACCCTAAATTTTTAACCATCTATGATCAACCCCTATTTTTTAATAGCGATATTAGTATTTTTGTCAAGCGCGTTTCTCACCGGGACTCGCCTTTAATCCTGGAAATATGCATTCACGCGGGTGGAGCCGCGGGCAACAGCTAGTATATAGATATAAAAACGAATATAAAAAGAAAGAAAGCAGTAAACAATAGTCTGATGCTCTAACATCTGTCCATCCACTGCAACTGCCGAGTTGTACGGTAATTTTTTACACTCGGTAATGTTTGACTGTGACAGCCTCCGTGACGCAGTGGGCTAGAGTCGGCTGTGAAGCGAGAGGCTGCGAGAGTTTCGATTCCCGCACCGAGACAAAATGTTTGTGTGATCCACAAATGGTTCACTTCAGTGATGAATAACAGATGAGAATTCTTCCTTTTCCTAGGGTGATTCATAGTACAGAAAATCTGAAGAGGTTCGAATTTCTTACAGGCAAAATACAGTTTCATGTAACCGATATACATAATGTATTATTTACAATGATGTGATCACTTTGATTTATAAAAGATAAACTCGTCAATTGAGATTGAGCCTCGAAATAAATCTGTGACAGATATCTGCGGTGAATAATAAACGAGAAATTATACCGTTTCGTATATTATGTTGCCGGTAATTTGTGAAATTAATTATTCTACGAAAGTTCTAGTAAGTTTAGACAATATTTAATGAAATAAAATTTATCCCATGATTTGACAACGACACATAATAATATATTTGTTTCGAGCCTGGATACTGTAAGTCCCTCATATTGCTTAAAACCTATGATATAGTCAATCCTAGTTTGTGATCAAAATTATATGTGATGGTTAGGTATATTTATTTATTTATTTCAATTCGGTCATTCTATATAATAGCAAAAAATACAGCCAATAATTAAAGTAAGTACTAAGGTAAATGTAACATTAGTCAGAGAAAACGAATGTTTTTTTTTTAAAAATAACATAATTTTTATTGTAGTTAGAGTTTTAGACTAGACTAGATCAAATCCCAGGACAGTGTACTGACTTATGGCCGTTCCAAATATTAATCTTCAATTTCACGATAGATAGCTATCGTCAAACATCCGTATTGTTCTATCTACTGCTTGGAATCGTCCCTATTTTTTAGATATGCACGTCGGATACTAGCAATAGATAGGCAGTCTATCTGGGCCCTCTTGTGCGTTACGTTTATACAAGCTGAGAAAGAGGAACTATTGTTTAATTTATGTTAGAAAATATGAATGTATGATTTAGATTAGAAATATAAGTTTTAATTTAACATTTATCTATAATTCTTATTTTTTACCACTGTAAATGAAATAATAATAACAAGAAATACTTATTATGTTGCAAAACACAATGTAATAACGAAACGTTTTACCGTCAATACATTACGGCTCTGAATACAAGTCCTTTGAACAAAAATCCCAAGCGAATTTGGGGGATTTTACTGAAGTGGGGAATTATTTTGTTCGCATTAAACAAATATTTATATGTCTCTTGCACTTAATTTAATTATCGAATTTTTTTATATTTTCTTTTAGATTTTTACATAATTTATTTAGTTTTTTGTATTGCAGTGCAAGTGCCATGTAAGTCTTATATACTCATGGCTATTTCTTCAAAATGCGTTATTTATTTCGTTTTTTTACAGCCGAGGACATCTGTTTATCGGTCAACATCTACCGATGAAGAAAAAACTAAATAACTTTATCGACAGATAGCACTTAAAAAATATTGGGACGTTTGAACTGTCATTTTCATAGTGTTGTGTATCTGTCAGCTATCAGTCCTCTCATAAGTAGACAGCAATGAAGAATAGGATTACCTATCATTAGTAAGTTTATTGGGACGGTAAAACGGAAAATAGATAAAAATTTCTATCGCCGGTATAGCAAAACTAGAGACAGACAGAATATAGGGAACGGCCATTATACGTTTACCCAGGTAACAGGTACGAGTAACAGCTATTCGTAGATCGCTTCGTTATCCACTCGTTTTACTCAGCATACATGCATAAGAAATTTCAATTGCAAAAAATCCACTAACAATCTTTAATTCTGATTTATAACTATTTAGTTAAAGGGCGTCTCCACTTGTGACATTTCGTCGCACCGCGTGGTATACTCTCAAATGTGGACAGTTGGCAAATATTACGAATTATTCTCACAGAACGAACCACTCTAAGACCTCTTAAAATTTCGCCGTGACATATATATCATTTAAGGTTTTATATTTTTTTTAAGTTACGACATAATGACACATTGCATATTATACCCGTCCACATTAGCGTAACAAGTACGTGTGACAGCCTCTGCATACAGCGAAATGCAGTAAGTGTGGACGCACGAAAAGACTTGCTCAATCGATCTAGATATTTTATATAATACCCGAATAATACTTTCCCAGTGGCATATATTACTTGAAGTATAGAGAAACGTATGAGAATACATCAAGTTGTGAAGAACGGTGGGGAAACAAGCAGTTGTCTAGCGGTTGTTTGATTTATGCCGCTTCTTTACCCACCCTAAAAACACGTCTGGCGATATCATTCCTACACATCAAAGAAATTCTAGTTAATGATATGGAATTTTGGTAAAATGTGTATAAAATCGATTTTACTCATCGAAATAAACAAGAAACATAGCTCAAGCAAAAAAATGCCCCCACCAGAACTTCGTGTAAATCTCTAGTTGACACTTAATGCGTCAAATTTTTTGCGCTGTGCAGAACGTCGTATCTCGATAAAACAAAAAAAATATGACATTTATTAATTTTTGTTGCGTGTATTAGTGTTAAGTGTGATTTTACCTTTGCATGTCTAAGTAAGTGGAGCCGTATATTTGGCATGATCATATGAGAGTTCTAGTTATCTTATTTCAATGTTTTTACTGGGGTAAAAAAATAAGAATCCTACTGAAAATCTACGTGAAATAACTTTACTGTTACACTTGTTTAGTCAATGACGTCGCCGGAAGCTCAGTATATCTCAGCTTTGTCTTTCTTTCTACCTGAGTTATCTCTGGCATTAAGCCAGAGTCCCGTTTTCTGATGAAACGCTTCTATTTCCCCCATCTTAAGCATTTCATAGTGAGAACATCGAATCTCATATCTCCCTCTCTCCATGATCTCCACCGCCCATGTACGCGTTGCCGACCTTAAAGGAAAGGGATTGGGAAGGGGAAGGGTATTTGGGCCTCCGGTTTCCTCCTAACGTGACCATACCACCTTAAGCAATTTTCTTTTGTTTTTTTTTCCTGCAATTTAGATGCCACGTTGCGGACACCAAGGTTGCCACTGAGATGCTAATTAAGTATAAATCTCCTCTTTGTAACTCCTCAAATTCCTTTCAAAGGTCAATAATGATTCCCGTGGAGTTTGGGTGTTCATGGACCCCTGACCGTGACAACTAAGTAAGTACTCATTAACCTCCTCTAATATAAAAAAGTATCAATAGAAACTCATAAATCACGAACAACAAAAGCCAATTTAGATCGAATACGGTTTGTAGCGAGCCATTAAACTTCTATACGGTTGGTGTTAAGGTAATTTTGTATATATTAAGTTGGCAACACTGAAAACTTTGGTCATTAGAACAAGGCCAGTGTGTAAGTGCGGCCCAGCGGTTATATCTACGGACTACGGGCAGGTGGGACCGCAATTGCGTGCGGTGTAAATTGTAGAAGATAGCGGGTGGATATTTTTGTATTGTGTTAAATAGTATTTTATTACGGTCAGGTGGCCGGTCGTAAAAACTAAAATAACAAATATTTCTATAACGTGATAAAAAACATGTTGCGAGTCCACTGCGAGTGGGATGGGGGCATGTGGAAGAAGGAAATTTACAATACTCAGGCCTAAGAGGTAGGCAGAGGTATAACCAGTACACCCACATTTCGCCGAACGTATCTCCGTCCTATGATGTGATAGGGGGTCTATCGCCATACCTGGCACAATTCCAGACTTCGATCGATACTGAGTATTTCGTAGTAGAAAAACCTAATATCACTTTTAGCCGACTCGGGGATCCAACCCGAGACCTCAGCGTCAGCCTCACTAGTGGTAACGCGTGTGCATTGCAACTGCGCCACCGAGGCAGTTTCTTTCTTTTGTCTAAATATTATTTCACATTTCACAGAAAGTCATTACAAAAATAGTAGATAACTATTCCAGAGCTGTTTAATTGTTTACTAGCAAAAGCCTTGATGTTATTTATTGAATATAACCTTTGCCTGACATTGATTGAATCGCCCATACATACAACTTCTACCATACAATAAATGCCTAGGCGTGCTAACTACCAAACTTTGAGCTATTATATGTCAAAACAAGTTTCATTGGAAGCCTTTTGTTATGTGTATATGGTGTCTTTGTAATGTTACTACGTTATACACTTAATGCCAGCTTGTAATGTTTGAGATATGGCCGATGTAATATTAATTGAGTTACGATAAGAATACAATAACAGTTTTAGTGATAAATTGGTAATTGTTATATTCGTAATTGATAATTTATGTTCAAATGAAAATTGGTAAGTATTTTTATAAAATAGGTCGAAAAAGAAAAAGAATGCCTATATAAAATATATTATTAAAACTGATTTTTAAATGTTTGTGTGATCAAGAAATATTTGTTTCGATTCTGGGTGTTGTGAGACCGCAGTTCTCTCGTAGACACAAGACTCGTATCTTACTGTGTGGTCAGGACTATGTGTGACTGTTGGGTGTATTTATTTATTTTTATTTAATATTGCACAGTCACGTTTTGGGGAAAACACAGGAGTACGTCGGTCACACGTGCCTGTGCCAGAACGTACCAGGAGTTCGATCCCGCGGACAGCTCAAAAAACGCTGGCTTGATGTATTAGGGTGAGATATGAGAGTCAATGGTCTTACTAGAGAGGCAGCTCAAGATTGGGCGAAGTGGAGGCGTCTTATTGGGAAGGCGGATCCTGGCACTAGCCGGAATTAGCAAGGGCATCGCCTGATGGTAAATGATCTGTCCCGCCCCTGGAAAATCACAAAACTAGAAGAATAATAATTAAGGAATTGATAAGGGAGGGGGATTTAGGTCTCCAGATATCTGATTCGCCGTACGAAATGTAACAATAAGCTGCTACTTCACGTTGGTTTAGACAGTGGTTACAACCCGGTCGCACCGGACCATTCATGATGTGGATACTGTCTTCACTGTCTATCACATCAAAATTTTAATATAGAGATTAGAAATAATAAATATACCCAACAGTCACACACAGAGTCCTGACTTCATACTAGGTAAACCTGTATCGTGGGTATCAGGAACTATGAGGGATTTGGTCCCACAACACCCAGACCCGAAACAAACACTTGTGGATCACACAAACATTTGTCTCGGTGCGGGAATCGAACCAACTGCTGTCGCCACGGAGGCTGTGAAATGTATATAAATAAATTGTTTGACATGTTTTATGATACAAAGTTCAGTGTGGTGTTCTTTCTGTTTATGGGCAGGCTTCTCATTAGGCAAGCGAATCTACCTTCTCGATTCGACATTCTGGCTAATTTAAAAAAATTGTACATACACGACAGCCTCTATGGCGCAGTGGGCGAGTACGCGGTTGCGAGAGGGGTTGACGTCAGGCAGGAGGCCGGTCGTAAAAACTACAAGCAAAATTTTGTTGTAGCATGTTGCTCCAACACCACGAGTGGATTGGGGACAAGTGGAAGAATAAGACAGCACAAACATACATTTTCCAGGAGGGGTTTCCAGCTATACATGGGTTTAATCTTTAATAATATTTCGTACATTTTTATAGATAAATTTAAAACTTAATTTTCTGTCTCTTGTTTTCTGTAGTTTATGTGAGCGGAAATAAATTTATTTTCTTTCTTTCTTCTTTATTTGAATACATAACCTCCTTTTCGAAGTCGGTTTCTGATAAAAAACGTACCGTATACATCTAACAAAATAACCTTCCAAAAATACTCCCGATCATATTTTATTTCATCAATTTTGTAGCAATCTATTCCGCGGGTGCGAAATGTACGTTCGGATATCTCATTTATATACCAACGGTTTGATGAGATGATTTCGATAGGTAGAGCTCGGTATCTTATGATTATGTACCGAATTTTTGAGGTAGTAGGTAATATACTTTGACGTAGGAAGGTTAATGACCTGAATAGGCTATAAAGTGGTGAAAATATTATAACGCTGTGTTATGGTATTAAAGTTATACTGAACTGCCTCGGTGGCGCAGTTGTAATGCGTACGCAATACGACTGCTGTGCTGAGGTCTCGGGTTCGATTCCCGGGTTGGCTAAAATTGATATTGGGTTTATATATTACGAAATGCGTGGTATCAGCCCGGAATCTGGAATTGTGCCCGGTATAGCGATATGGTCGCCCCCTATCACATCGTGGAAAGGTAATAAGCTCGGCGAAATGTGGTTGTAATGGTTACACCTCTGCCTACCCCTTTGGGCATTACAGGCGTGAGTGTGTTTGTATGTATGTGATGAGCGCAGTCTAGTGTCACGCATTGCTTTGTAACTCAACGTTCTGTGTGGCGTTGCATCTGCTTATGGGCAGGCGTTGCGCTTACCATCAGGCGAGCGACCTGCTCGTCTCATCATTCAAGCTAATAAAAAATAACATCTCGTCATTCACACGAAAAAGACTACGCCATTCTTACATCGCCTGCCCTAAATTTTCCAGCTCTAAATCAGGTAATTCTACGACACAGTATGTTAGGTGCAAAACTATATCCCACGCTTAAATGATGGACTTTTCAAGGGTCTAAACACTAAACCCCAGCGCCAACTCATACACTACTTGGAAATTTCACCTAAATAAAAACGTCACATAAAAAACCTGAAGAAATCCACTCCACGCGGATTCGCCGTGAAATTCCCGAAGGAAATATAAACACTGCATTGAAATATCGCATAATATGTATCGGATCTCCATTCCTGGGTAATGTATATAGACGACCAGGCAAGGAAGAGCGCCCTGTCTTCCCGCCGTGTGTGAATGTAGGAAGTCTTTGGGGATTGGTGATTGGATGGGGAAGGTCAGCCATGATTGGTCATGTTGTAAACGTTCGATAGGTCGGGAGCTACTTATGACTATGAATATTTATAACTTATTAGTTGAACGTCGCTCGTGTTTCCACCGGTGTATCTTAAGGGGTATATCATGTAGGGGATCAAATTTTAGGTAATGTTTTTCTTGAATGTTTTTTTTTATTTTTTTATTGCGCCTCGGTGGCGCATTTGTTATACGTACGTGTTGCGACTGAGGCTGACGCTGATATTGAGTTTTTCTAGTACGAAATGCTCAGTATCAGCTCGGAGTCTGTATTTTGTGACCGGTATGGCGATGGGCTCGCCCCCTATCACATCATGGGACGGAGATACGCTCGGAAAAATGTGTGGGTACTTGTTACACCGCTGCCTACTCCTTCGAGGATTACAGGCGTAAGTGCGTATATATGGAAATGGAATTCACCTTAAGAAATTTGGTACTTATTCCTTTCCCCTGTGTTTGTATAGACCTTGTATTATTTTATATTTTATGATAATTAATCAATTGCAATTTAAACTGTTGTCTATTTTTATCTATAGAAGATCTATATTAGAAATTATGTATTAGATTAGATAGGACTTTACAAGTGTAGTTTATTTAAAAGATAATCATAATGGTGAATTCACGTATTACTTTTACAGTTCTATGATTGCAGATATGGGCATTAGCAATATTTATTACAAGGATCAATAAAAAGTTTTACATTTATGCACTGATTTTGATGTAAACCATCACTAAAAATACTGAAATAAAAAAATAAATTAAAAAAAGATCGACTCAAAAACAAATAAAAACTAAACCATTTTGAGTCGGTGGTATTATACTACAGTACCGCCGCTTTATGTATTTTTGAAGTCTGTTTTATTTATAGTGAAAAAGATTTTATTATAGTTAAAGTAGTATTTAAAAAAATAGAATATCAAATTCAAATAAGGGGAAAGAAAACATCGCCTTAAATGCAAATTATAAATGTTTATATAAAGAGTTCAATTTATATTCTAATTCGATGGCTTCCAGTGGTTAGGTGTCATGATGACTACATCTTCCTAAATAAACTTGTGGCTGAGCCTTTATCTCTAAGCGTAGGGAGTTGCTTAATACTAGTGCCTGTATGAAACTTAAACTTCGGGCATTTTCGGCTTCGGCGAGAAAAGCCGAATGTTTTTAGGGAAAGTTGGTAGACAACCAAGTGGGTGATGTAATAAATGATCACCAACGCACCTAAACATCCACAATTACAATGATGGATAAGTTACTGTCCTTAAAGGGTAGCATTCCTTCTCAATCCCTTAATTGTCACTTTCTTTAAGGTTGGCAACGCGGCCATGATTTACTGGTATTGTGGCGTACATGGGCGGTAGAGAACACTTACCATCAGGTGACCCACTTGCTCGTTTGACGATCTATGCTATAAAAATAATAATAATAAAAGTATTAGAGTAAATTGCCAAAATCCTAAGCAAGTTTAAAAGCACATTGATATCGACTTTGATTTTGACATTTGTTTGATTTGTTGTAGCCGAAATTTGACAAAGGAATTTCGGCTACAACTTCGATTTGGAACTAACTTTAATTAGACATCCCTACATGCTTACCTGCTTACGCAGTTGTAACAATAACTGTGAAATGAGAATATCTTCATTAAATTAACAGGCCTTGTCCATGCGCTTAGAAATAGCTTTATAATCATCTCTTAAAAATAGAGGAAAAAAATATTATTAGCTGACATTGCTCCCACCCTTTCCGACACTACATCGGTAGATAGAGCCACAATTTTTTCGAGATCTACCAACAAAATAGTATTCTGACCACCGTTACATGCGATAGTCAATTCAATTACGCCTTTTAATAACCAATTGATTACTTCTGAAAAGATAAGTTATCTCGGCGCATAAATACCATTATAAGCATTATTAAAGTCTTTGATTATAAGTAATTATTTTAAACAATAGAAAATCAACTTATAAACACAAATCTTGTTATGACACCACTTGTGGGAGATATTCCCCCGACATATAACATACAAAAAATACAGCGTATTGAGAACCTCGTCCGTTTTTGAAGTCGATTAAAAACAGCTTCATCCTCAACTTCCGCAAAGATATAGGTAGTTATCAGTAGGCCAATTCTCGTAATTTTAAATGTTAAAAATATCAATCCGATCTAGTCTCAGCGTCAAGAAAGTTGCAAATGGCATTCTCTTAAACCAATAATCAACGTCAAATGCACCTAGCATTAGCAGTAGCATTATATCATTCAAAATATCGTTCCGGTTTCGTATCATCATATAGTAAAAGACTAGAATTTTATAATATGCAATCACTAATATCACGCAGAAAGTATTTAGATTTAGTATTTTTACATAAGCTTTTAAACTCAGGTATTGATTGTCCACAGCTTCATTGGAGAGTAAATATTTCAACTCCATGCCGATTACCTAGATTTTCTGCCTACAAATTATTTAAAGATAGGATAGAAAGATGGCGATAGGCTCGCCCCCTATCACATAAGGGACGGAAATACGCCGGCGAAGTGTGGGTGTACTGGTTACACCTCTGCCTACCCCTTCAGGGATTACAGGCGTGAGTGCGTATGTAAATTATTTAAAGAAAAATTTTATAAAACTAATTTGGGTTACACTACTCCCATAACAAGAATGATGAGAACCTATAATTATTTGCCCAAATGTATTGACGCTGACATTTTAAGCAATAAGATTGGCCCCTTTAAAAATAAAATTAAGTTATTTGTTTTTCACAATATTTAGTTTACGTATTTCACATATTACATTTCATTTAAAAATAATTTACTTACTTTACTTACCTTATAATTTATAATAATTATTAGGTATTACGTTATTATGACATTGTAATTTTTTTGTGTTAGCTGTAAATACCTATATAAGGTAAGCACATGATTTGTTACTTAATTGATTTTTATATTATGTTAGTAGTGTGTTTTATCTAATGGTATTGCTATTAAATAAATAAATAAATAAATAAATACCGTTTTGGCTTCAGTCAACTTTTCAATCTCATTACGATCTATGATCACATTTGACGTTGATTATTGGTTGAGGAGAATGCCATTTGCAACTTTCTTGACGCTGAGACTAGATCGGAATGATATTATGAACATTTTAAATTACGAGAATTGGCCTCCAGGTGTTATATTACTACAATATATCATTGATAACGCATTTTTATACCTAAATGTAGCTGTTATGGATATTATTTCCTTTTCTGTATATTTAATTTCAGGTGTTGCAAGTTATATAGGCGCGTTTTTTTTATTAACTTGAGTGACGAAACGAGCAGGTCGCTCGCCTGATGGTAAGCGCTACACAGAACAGCCAATAACAGAAGCAACATCACACTGAACTTTGAATTACAAAACACTGTATGGACTGCGCTCGTCACCCCGAGACATAAGATGCTACATCTCATAATGGCCAGTAATTTCACTGGCTTCAATGTCCTTCAAACTGGAACCCAACAGTGTTTAATTCTGTCAGTGTCATTTTGACAGCCTCCGTGGCGCAGTGGGAGAGTAGACGGCTGCGAAGCGAGAGGCCGTGGGTTCGATTCCTGCACCGAGATAAAATGTTTGCAGGTGATCGGTAATAAAAACTACAAGCCAAATCATTGTGTAACATGTGTTAAAAAACATGTTGCGACCACACTACGAGTTGGATAAGGGCAGGTGGAAGAAGGAGATTCACGTTCAATATCTATTCAATACGCGTGATGACAACATCATGAGGAAATCTGCATACCTGAGAAGTTCTCCATAAGAGTTTCGAAGGTATGTGAAGTCTGCCAACCCGCGTTAGGCCAGCGTGGTGGACTTAGGCCTAACCCCTCTCATTCAGTAGAGGAGGCCCGTGCCCAGCAGTGGGACGTATATAATACAGTGCTAGTATTATTATTAAGATTATGGTATTGAACTAATAATAATGTGACGTCGACTCTATATCTTATCAAAACAACTTCACACGTTTGGTTAGTATTGCACGATTGTTGCTTCATATTTCATTTCACAATATTGTAAACGAAATATAATTTTCCTGTTTTCATTAGACGAAAATGTTAAATTAATCCGCAATCGCATACCTATCTTTATTTTTATTAGCTTGAATGACGAGACGAGCAGGTCGCTCGCCTGATAGTAAGCGCCACACCTGCTCATAAACAGAAGCAACGCCACACAGAACTTGAAATAACAAAGCACTGCATGACACTGAACTGCGCTCGTAACCCCGAGACATTAGGTGTTAAGTCTCATAATTCCCAGTAATTTCACTGGCTTCAATGTCCTTCAAACCGGAACACAACAGTTACACACTGTTGCTTGGCGGCAGAAATAGACAAAGCGATGGTACGAACCCAGCCAGCCTCTCGCAAACGTGGGACCTACCACCTTGATCTACCACAATATTACATTAGGTTTTCAAATGAAATGTTTTATCATCAGACCCAGGTTAAGAGCATAATACGTTCTCGCATATATTTTCTACTAGCTGTCCCGCGCGGTTTTACCCGCACCATACTAACATTTACATACTAATATTTATACCATACTAACGTCACTCAATTGTTTTGTCTTCTCGGAACCTCTCCACTAACACTTAAACTTTATGGTATGGTATTAAAGTTCAAATTGACTTTTAAGTATTATTATGAATCGATTGTATGGGGGTATAGAAAAGTGTTGTTTTTAGACTTTTTAAGGCATTTTTTTAACATTTTCTCTCCGTAAGATCCATCCTCGTACTTCAAGGAATATTCAAAAAAAAAATTTAACGAAATCGGTTCAGCTGCTCTCGAGATTTGCGCTTAGCAACACATTCAGCGATTCATTTTTATATTATAGATTACGGGAATTGAACCCCTTTTTATTCGACATAATGTTTGTTCCATCCTTGATCACTACCATCCCGTAACAAAGGTTGTCAGAATGTTCTCACTTTGCATGAATGGTCCAAAGTTCATGAATTCTTAGTTATTTTGTTACTAGCATAATTTGAGTTCAACTGAATTCATATTTTCAATATCCCTTTTATAATCATAATACACAAAATAAACATACGTAGAAACAAAAAATAAACAAAATAAATATAGTACACATTATATAATATTAGAAAAACAACAGTACATGAGAATCATTATTTTACATATTTTATTTCTTACACATTACAAATAGAATCACATTTGTGTTATGCTACAAAACCTAATCTTTTTAACAGTCTACTATTTTCATATCCGGAAACTTCTGCACTCTCACCGTTTACATAGTCTGCTTCATCAAAAGCCGCTTTTGCAGTAGGAGCCACAGTTGGAGCTTCCGTTGGAGCTTCAGTTGGAGCTACAGTTGGAGCCACAGTTGGAGCTTCCGTTGGAGCCACAGTTGGAGCTTCAGTTGGAGCCACAGTTGGAACCACAGTTGGAGCTTCAGTTGGAGCCACAGTTGGTGCCACTGTAGTGGACTCACAATTTTCTAAAGCATATTGAAGTTCTGCTACTTGACTTACTAATCTATTCCTTTGTCCGGCTATCGCTAATGTTGAAACAAAGAGACAAAACGATAGTAGTGATAGGAACACAATTATTTTGTTATTTAAAATCCAGCCTACAGTCCTTTCAGTGTAGTAACGGCACGCGGTAGAATTCATAGTTACAAATTTTAAATAGCTTGTGTTTTATATATATTTGAATTTTTTAGCACTGTACACGACTGATCTACTTTCTTTCAGTAAACACTTTGATAATAACTATAAGTTTTATATCGATATTGGTTTTATCTATTCTGATAGGTGGTACATTATCGTTCATATCTAAAACGGTATTAACGACGTTGGACTCTATTACTGCGTGTGTAAGAACCGTTTTTCCCGAAATATTTTTTGGAGTGATTGATAATGTCATCAGTAAGTAGATAAGCCCTTTGTTCCCTGCTATGTTTATTTGGGCATGAATAATACTTGATTTAGGATAACATTCAGTTTCATCATTCGCAAAATAATAATATATAGACTGTACAGGTGACTTGTGTCTATTATTTTGAATATTTGATCTGGACTTTTGAGATTCCATTTGTTCAACCCGATGTATTTTCATATAGTTAAATTCATTAAAATATTACGTGAACATTCAAAATTTGTATATACTTAATTCGAAAGATCGTATGCCGTAGTGGTGCACACAAAAGTCAGTTGTATTTTGCCGTAAAGGCATGTGAAATGTAGTAAATAAAGAATTTCATATAAAAAGAGAAAAATGATTGTGTGATCCACAAATATTTGTTTCGGGTCCGGGTGATGTGGGACCACAAGTCCTCCTAGTTCCTGATACTCTCGATACAGGTTAACCTAGTGTGAGGTCAGGATCATGTGTGTGACTGTTGAGTGTATTATGATTATTATTTTGCACCCGACTGGATATCGACCACCGTATACATAACGAAATACCCGCCATATTGGCTCGTGTAGGCGAATCGCGTTCCAGGGTCAGCCAGTGTATATCCAGTAACTTCAGGTCCGCATAATTCTGTCAACCGTCGAGGTGTTTCTTGAAGATCGACATTATATTTAAACTGCTTCGTAATTAACATCAGGTCCAGTGTAAAAGAAAACAGCGGCACTCCGGGAGTGCCGACAAAAGTGAACACTTGAACAATTAAGTGTGTATTTTTTTAACCGTCAGGTTTTTTTTGTTTTTTTTATTCGAATAGTTCTGACATGAATATATATCTATGTTGTACGTATATACACAATATATGTTTATATTATATATAGTTATAATATTATCAATTTCAACCCAAACTCAACTCTCGTGTAATAGGGGCCAATATATGTAGATTCTTATACACAGAGGTGTCGGTAACAGTGTCGCGAGTTCAATGGTTTCTTCCCATTTCAAAAAATGCCAATGCGCCTAAAGAAGTATTCATTTCAAAAATATGTCACGCACACAGCTGACGTAATCAAAATCTAAGAAATAATATAATTATACAGGTCGAATTTTGACCACTACGGGACCACTAGTACATACTAATTCAACGCTACTAATGAAACACATAATTCACGCTGTCGTACTTTATACAACTGAAGGGCTTAACAAATTCACTCAGTTGTTTCCAGAGTTAAAATGAAAGAAAATATAAATTATACTTTGTTCTTTTAATGGTTGATAAATGTGACAGACGTCTGTAATATGCTTTATGTCGTTGGTTATGCCATATAGAAATTTACCCCCCGCGTTTAAGGTTAATGACGTCATCAGAATAATAAATTGTATGAATTTATATAGAACCCTGCAAACCTCCACCCTATGTCTTCAAATGAAGTAATTTCTAAGAATAATCTGATGTAGACTGAAGAAGGGTTAGAGTTGACTTTTTAAAAATAGGGACGTTATATATTCAAGATATTTGTCGTCAGGGTCGCTCTTCTGACTTTCCAAAGTTTTACTTTAATTAAGAAGGAAAACATCGCAAAGATAATGTTATGAAGAAGGTATGTGAAATCTGCTAAACCGCATTAGGTCAGCGAGTGTTATACGAAGCTCATATTATTATTACATTATTTTGTAGGTATTTACCAACTATCTACATCGAATAGTTAGTGGTCAAACTAATGTTAAAGTTTTTCAAACTGCCAGAAGGCGTGACGACTGCTGCCACTTGATAACAGCCGGAAACGACTTTTCACGTGCGCTCTGAAGTACGGAGACGTTCAGATGAAATACCACTAAGCGGTAACCCATCCATAGACTGACCTGACTGTGTAGCTGGCTATGAGCGCCTAAAATCCCAAACCCATAAACAACTGATATCAATGTAACTCTGATAATGCCGTGTCTACTACTTCCTAGACCTTTACCAGTAGCGAGTGTTCCGCCGTGCCATTCTCTTATCTAACGGCGCTCATTCCTTACATCGAACCGGCGACGGCGACCATTAGTCTCGCGGCCGTGTGCCTACCCCTTTCTATTGCACTCTATTTGGACTCGTTCAACAAACAATGCGGTCTGTACCGATAACATTGTTCGCAAAAAGAATAACATAGTGGGACTTTGTAAGGTTTTGTGTTTGAATTAAATCTTTTATTGATTATGTAGGCAATAAGAGTATTGCTAATGACAGGTCAGTACAAAATTCAAATTCAAATCCTTTAATTAGTAATTAAGCTGCCAAGGGTATTATTACACGTAATTTTAAGAATTTACTGGTGCAATAGTGGTCGCGTAGTGGTCGTAACTCAACCTATTTTTGGAGTTTTGTTCTATGTTATACAGCTAGCTAACTCCTCCTCCATATTAACTTTGACTACGCCAAATATTACAATACAATACACAATACAATACATTTATTCTTCTTCTTTTTCCACCTGCCCTTATGCCTCTCGCAGTAGAGTTGGCGCAACATGCTTTTTATCACGTCATGTTAAAGAAAGATTTGGCTTGCAACGTCAACCACTGTGGGAAGAAAACACCCAGACCCGAAACATATATTTGTGGATCACACAAACATTTGTCTCCATGCGGGAACCCGCGGCCTCTTGCTTAAATATTTATTGTTTATTTGCCTTTGGCCTTGGCTAATTGTTGCGCAATTACTGTACATCAATATGAAGAAGTCGTCGTCAAATCTAAGTATAGATACTAGATATATAAGTAATTAAAATTCCCAATATTTAGTCAATATCCTTTCAAAAGTAGATTGTTTAAACTATCAGACGCCAGATATCTAATAAATACTTTTGATGGCAGATAATGTAATCGTTTGTAAAGAATCGTTTCGAAAATCGATTTACAAGGTATTAATAATGTACATAAATAGATAAGTATTGTTCAGATAATATTCGAATTATTTATATATGGTATCAGAATTGGTTTAATTGTGGCAAAATAATAGGGTAGATCCTTATCTTTCATTCGATGTCCTAGAATTCGACGTGTTGTTTAAATCGGAAGGTAATCGTGCAAGTAAAACACTTGATGAATTAATAAACATTTGACAATTAAGAATGCAATTTCATTCAATTTTATGCTGATTGATAGAAATACAATTACATTACAAGCTGATTCCTGGATCTCCTGTTCATGTCGCTTATCATCAGGCAAACGGATTGATCGTCTCGTATTCAGTATAATAAAAAACAGTGCCTACATATAGTGCGGTGGCAACAATAGGTAAAACTATATGTCACACAGCCGGCCTCTCGCATTCGAGAGACTTATCACTTAATATCTATACCATGTAAAACTAAACACATATTGCTTAGTTAAAAAAAATCAACTCTGAAATCCCCAAATTATTCTCAACATTGTTTTGAATAAACTTAAACAGCTACAAATCAATCAAAAACTATTTCAGTGACATATTATTTTTTCTCTCAAAGTTTTAAAACAAAACAGTGTATAAAAGTAGATTCAAATTCTATCGCTTGCGGCGCACTCGGGGGAAATCATCTGGCGAAGGGCGTCAGAGGTCCTGATTTGATGTTACATTTGCAAAATAAATATTTTATTGATGATTGGTCCTACTTTGATCCCTATAAACCTTTAATGCTGATTACATACATCAAAATCTACCTTTGAGTGTTGACGTACATACGGTTGTGATGATATTCAATCATCATTATTGAGTATTTGGTACAAAATTGTCGTTGATAATATTTTGTTATTTTCTTTTTCTGCCTATTAATGGTCACTACAAGACTATCATGCCACTGTACTCCTGTAGGCGAGGATCGACAGCGGCATGCATATTTTGATATCGAGCAATGAAACTCGGCGAGTCTCTAGGAATGCGAAGATGTCTTTATTATACAACGAAATTAATCTAATAATATAGAAGGATAAGATGGAATACAAAATAAAAATAAATCCACTTCCTTCCGTAGCAAAACTGTAGACAAAATATTAAACAAAAGAGGTATTAATCTAAAATATAAGGACATTTACAATTAGAGCAGCCAGATGTAAAGGATCGAGGATTTTAATTAGGGAGTTTTATCACGCGAACTGTCAAACTTGATTCCAGTTATAGGTGCGGCAAAAATGCCGGAATACACAGAAATCCCTTCTGGTCTTCCCAATAACCTTATAGTCTACAACTCTACTACAACTACAAGATTTTATTTGCATTTTTTTATATCATAGGCCGGTAAACGAGCAAGTGGGTCTCCTGATGGTAAGTGATCTCCACCGCCCATGTAACCATAAGGATGGGCGAGTTGCCGACCTTTAACGAAAGGGATAACTAAGAGATTGGGAAGGGAAGCTGCATTCGGGCTTCTAGATATCTCACTCATCGTACGAAATGAGAGAGTGAGACATCCAAACGCCTAGATCCCCCTTCCCCTTTGCAACATGGTAACCATAAGGATGGGCGAGTTGCCGACCTTAAACGAAAGGGATAACTAAGAGATTGGGAAGGGGAGCTGCATTCGGGCTTCTAGATATCTCACTCATCGTACGAAATGAGAGAGTGAGACATCCAAAGGCCTAGATCCCCCTTCCCCTTTGCAACATGTCAACTATACTTTCCTTTAAACTTGACAACACCTCTATGACTCTTCCGGTACTGTGGACATTCTGAGGAGACTGTTTATTAATAGGTTGATTTACAAAAGCACTAGCAAAGGCCGGCAAATATACCAGAACATCCACTTGCCACTTGATGTCAGTTTTCTGAGAGACAGTGGTAATAACCTGGTCAAGCCAGGTCATTCATTCTGCGGACAAAAGTGACTACAGCGTGACACTACCACTTTAATGCTGTCCATCCCGCACAGCCGTAAGTCGCATAGTACAGAAATGTTCAGTTCAAATTAAATTTTGTATTCGTAATCTGTAGGCATCTATCACACAATGGAATTGGTTTGTACCTCTCGTGTGACACGTGTCTCCTAAAAGAGTTGATGCTGATTTGCGTAATTTCAATTGACATCATCTCTTCGATTTATAGGGTGATAAAATTTTAAAAATGCCCGCTGTAAACGGCATAGAATTATGTTTTTAAGGTTCCGGACCTCAAAAGAAAAACCGGAACTGTAAAAGTAAATTAATTCTTCGTGGACATGATGGTTTGTGAGTGTTAGGGCGAAGTTTTAAAAAATATAGCTGCTCCACCATTATGGATACGATTAATTAGGATATGACAAAATGGAAAATTTAGAGGAGGGTTTTGTCGAAGGACTAGCTGTTTCAATAGATTAATAAACCGGTTGGCGATTATTTCCTATAGCTAAAAACACAAGTTAAGTTAAGTACGTACTAATAATTTTATTATACAACGTGTTACAGAAAGGTGTGGTTAAATTTAAGCAACGTTTATGGTACTATATAGGTATTTTAATCACCCGAGCAGTATCAAATTGATTGCATTACTAGGATATAAATAAAGTATTTTCTTTTCATCCAATGTCGATGTTCGACAACATTAATTAATAAACAGCTGATACGAATGAAGTCGTTACTAAGCGCGGTACAAATAATAATTTACAGTGATGGTATAGATTTTATCGATCTTAATAAATAGGTCATAATTTTTTTTATTGTGTATGCTTATATGCGGTACATAAACACTCAATGTCAGTTATATGTAACGACCCTAATATATGACCACACCTTTCGGTTGTTATCACCACATATATGACCACACCACACGTTGTATACAATATGTAACAAAATCCTGTTGCTCGTTTTAACTGTGATATCAGAATCAATATTCAAACGTAATGAAATAACTCTCATACGAAAATGAGACTATAAAAATAATCATATTTATTTTTTATAATTTTATTTGTTGTGAACCGTATTTCGATTGATTACCTCTGCAGTAGCGATGCATCGCAGCCAGAGCGAGATAGCAAGTTGCGACGTCTACGTGCATCAAACGCGCTGCGCCGTGTGCACGCCCGGCTAAGCTACGTCAGTACGACACATGAGTCAGCTGTTCATCACATTTCAGATGAAAATAACATTTTTACATAATAATTAAGCTGTTTATATGTCTATATTCACGACCCTAAAAGGGCAAACAGGGTTTTTGTTACATACTGTATACGGCGTGCAAAAATCTTATAGTAGGTACGGCACCCTCCTAAGGCGCGAGTGTTTCTCATACTTGACCTGTTTTATATCAGGTCAAGTATATGTATGATGTAAAGTAAACTTTTTTTTTTATTAGCTAGAGTGACGAAACGAGCAAGTCGCTCGCCTGATGGTAAGCGGCAAGCGCTACACCTGCCCATAAACAGAAGCAACACCAAGAACTTTGAACTACAAAACAATGCATGACCTTGAACTGAGCTCTTCACCCCGAGACATAAGATGTGAAGTCTCATAATGCTCAGTCATTTTACTGACTTCAATATCTGATTACACACTGCTGCTTGGCGGCAGAAATAAACAAAGCGGTGATACCAACCCAAACGGCCTCTCGCATACGAGGGACCTACCACTCTGTAGAAACTGTATAAACGATTACAATATTATCGTATCATCACATATGATTACATAAAAAAACCTCCGAAAGCGTTGGCAATTGTTTTCCCGTCTCAATTTAGAAAGTACCTATCTAAATAAAGTAATAAGCTCACGCCTTTATTCCCAAAAGGTAGACAGGTACAACCAGTGCTACACCTACGTTTCGCCGTCCCATAATGTGATAAGAGGCCAGCCTACTGATATACTATATAGCTATCTATATTGGGCACAAATAGCTTGCTGCTGCATTTGGTACGGTGAGTGAGATATGCGGAGGCTCAAATCACCTTTCCCTTGATCATCCCTTTTCTTTAAGGGCGGCAACGCGTCCATGATTCTTCATGTATTACTTAACTTCAGGTGACCCATTTGTCCGTTTACCGTCCGCTGCTTTAAAAATCTGTGAAATAGACCCCAAACCTTATGAAAATACATTATGACGCACATTCAAAAGACATTCAGCGGCAATGGAAAGTTGCCTTGCCAAATCTCAAATGGCATAAAATTTTAACTAAAAATAGTATCGGATACGGCATTCCATTTCTATAATCCGATTTTAACAAGTTGCCGGGTACATTGTCTGGCTTTAAACACATAGTTCCGCCTCCGGTTTCCGACTGAAAAGCGTTTACCCGTGTAAATGTGTATGCAGTGGTTCAAGAAAGTATTATACGGTGAAATTTTTAAGTTTTTTTCTTTTAGCTTGATTAACGTTTCACGAGTTAACGTTGGGCAGGTCACTCGCTTCATGATAAGCACGACTGCCTATAAACAGAAGCAACACCACACAGAACTGTAAATTACAAAGCACTGCATGGCAATGCCATGACTGCAATACAATGACTGCGCCCCGAAACATAAGTTTTGAAGCCTTTTTTTATTTATTGGCCTACGAAAGCAGACGGGCAGCCGGCCCACCTGATGGTAAGTGGTTACCGTCGCCTATAGATATCAGAAATACCAGGTGCACAGCCAAGCCGCTGCCTACTGTGAAAATATATATTTTTAGACCTTATATAAGTCTCATAATACCCTATATTATGTCTCATAATGCCCTGTAATTTCACTGGCTTCAATGTCAATGTTCAATGTGATAAAGCGGTATGACCAACGCAGACGGCCTCCCGCATACGAGGGATATACCACCTTGTAAACTACTTATTATCCCGGATAAGGTCATTCATGTAAGCGGAGCTGCGATCAAAAGACTTTGAATAATATTTGCGCGACTGCCTTGGCGGTACTGTTGTAATTTGTACGCGTTACGACCGACGCTGACGTCTCGGGTTCGATCCCCGGGTCGGGTAAAAGTGATATTGGGTTTTTCTATGACGAAATACTCAGTATCAGCCCGGAGTCTGCAATTGTGGCCGGTATGGCAACAGGCTCGCCCCCTATCACATCATGGGACGGAGATACGCTCAGCGAAATGTAGGTGTACTGGTTACACCTCTGCCTACCCCTTTGGGAATTACAGGCATATGTAATATTTGCCACACTGTTTCTTGATACTCTGTGGTCAAGTAGCTGCCTTTTCACTTGAGGAGTTAAGCTGGCACGCTATCGCGGCGGACAGACCGCCGGGCGATTGTTGGCACAAACGCTTAATTAGTTTGGTCTCTATTGAGCAATATCGCTAAATTGAGCCCGTCTAGCCATTTTATTTTAAACTATGATATCACTTGAATTTTTTAAAATTTTATGCAGCCAGTGGCTTAATTGATAAAGTTGGCGAGGATTTACGGGAGATTACGTTTTGATCGTTTGAAGAGTTTTCAGTAAGTGGGTTGTGGATGGTGTATATTTTTGAGTGTTTTTGAGGTAGCGATGAATAAATTAATCAGGGATTTTCGAGGTTTTAAAAAAAAGTATAGGCATACAAGCATGGAGAATACTTTATGTTAAGTGATGTCCATCGCCTATTAGGTAGTATCTAGAAATCAGAAAAAATATGGATGCGATGCCGACCTTAAGGAATTAGAAAAGGGTAGTGGACAAATATCTTACGCGCATAAGAAACGCAAAAAGTAGCCTATATCTTAATCCAGGTCATGGCCTACCTGTGTACCATCCAAAACCAGTCATCGGTTAAGGTGTGATTGACAAAGAAACATCGAAACTTTCACATTTATTATAAACTAGGATTTGCTCGAGGCTCCGCCCGCGTGATTAGACTTTTCCGAAATAAAACGTAGCCTATAACCGTCTCCAGGGTCCCATCTATCTCTACATCAAAATTCATCAAAATCGGTTCAGTGATTTAGGCGTGAAAGCATAACAAACAAATAGATTATTTTTTCATAAAAGTATCCTATGTTACTTCTTATACCTCCAAGAATATGTGTACAAAGTTTAATGATGATCGGGTAAGTGGTATTCGCGTGAACGCGTAACAAACAAACTTACATTCACATTTATAATATTAGTATGAAGTAC
Organism: Mimas tiliae; assembly: GCA_905332985.1. Lineage (NCBI taxonomy): Eukaryota > Metazoa > Arthropoda > Insecta > Lepidoptera > Sphingidae > Mimas > Mimas tiliae. The sequence continues at coordinate 3,700,247 of HG995254.1, forward strand.
GAGTATAGTAGTAGTAGTAGGTTAAACAATAACAATAATAATAATACTTAACAATTCTGGACTAATATAAAATATTGTAAACTTTATGGTTGCCCAGTGTATTTTGACGATGCTATGTATGTTATGTATATATTAGCTGATATGATTTCTGTAATTACATAAGTTTCTTTATTTTGTACTGACTTGTCATAAGCGCTATTTTAATTGCCTACATTATGAATAAAACTATTTCATTTCATTTCAAACGAACTCCAAAACTACGCTCCATTACAAAATACTGTTTTTCACCATTTTAATAAAACAAACTTTGTTGATAACTCTCAACTTCTTCAAAGCCAGGTAAATACGTAAAAAATATAACTAGTTGAAATATTTACTCTCTACTAATGATGCAAGTTTGAAATATTGCTGTGGTAGAGTCCCTCGTCAGCGAGACGTCGTCTGGGTTGGTACCATCACATTGTCTATTTCTGCCGCCAAGCAACAGTATACTCGTATAAGCAGTGTTTTGTGTCGGTATGAAGCATATTGAAGCCTTTATTGGGCATTATGAGAATTAACAACTTATTTCTCGGAGCGACGAACGCAGTCCAGTACCATGAGTGCTTTGTAATCTAAATCTCTGTGTGGTGTTGTTTTTAATTATGGATAGACGTGACACTTACCATCAGGCGAGTAAACTGAACGTTACGTCATGCAAGTGAAAGAAGTCTATTACTTTGCTAATGATTACAACCGTACTTGACCAGCGTTTCCACGTAAAAGTTCCAATCTTGACTGAGTTCCCACAATTAATACAGCACCCTCTTATATACTCACCAATCACTTCCACCACGCCTTACTATCCTACATCTACCCACTTAATACAGTTATTCCCCTGAGTACCCTCAATAGCATCAATAAGCAGTTCTATTACTATTATGAAACTAACATAAGCTAGTAAAAAAAGGTACTATGAGTATTTCCAAACCCAAGTATTTACAATGTGCATTAGACTAACTGTTAAGTCCCTCATTTGCGAGGGCTCTCGTTTGAGTGCCTCATCTCAGCAAATTCAAAGAGTTGTTTAAATATAAACATTGAAACAACTCACCACAAGTCTTAATTTATTTACATTCTCAATACGAATTATTTATTCGAATCTAACGAGGAAGCAATTAAGCGAATTAATTGTTGTTGTATTGTAATTGTTAATAAGTGGGGCCCTCCAAATGCATCACTCATATCTTAGGCTGTTTATTCGCGAGTGAAGTGCAGCCGGCAACAATAAGTTGATGGAGCGAGTCTCAGGCGCTCCTCATCGCAAATGAAGCTTACCTCACGAGAGGCTCATGAGGAAAACGAGTGCCTCCCTCATTCTCGAATGAAATAGTCGAGTTACCCACCTCTACATGAAACAAACTCTTGGCAGTTGGCACGGATTTGTAAGAAGATTGGGATCGCATACGTTTGAACCAATCTTTGGTCTTAGTGGTGAAATGAGATTTATATAAATGGGAATATAAACGCATTTTGGTTGGTAAGGTACTTGGATCTGTCATTGCCTGGATAGCATCTAACATATTGTCTTATTTCAGTGCGCCAATACTGAATTACCTTTTTATATTAGAAGCTGGCGACGAGCAATAGGGTCAACTTAGTAAGTGTTCTAGTACCCATGAATATCTACAATACCAGAAGAATCGTGTCCACAAATATTTTTTTTGGGGCTGAATATTTTCTCCCTAGAGGGGTTGATGTCTGGTAGAGGGCCGGTCGTAATAACTACAAACCAAATCTCTCTAAAAAGTATGTTGCGCCAACCCCACTACGAGTGAGATAAGGGCCGGTGGAAAGAAGACATTTTTATATATTTTAGCTATATTGAAATTCTCAAGCATCTACCAATTATTTTCATAAAAACACGACAAACTCAACAAGGTGTAAAAACTGTGAACAACGTAAATCTTTGTTTGCGAGGTAACAAAGGTGATTCCACCGTTTCAGCCTATAAAAACCCTTGAAGAAGTCGTGACAAATGTCGACTAGCGGTTGCACTGACATGAAAAATTATCCTTTTAGATAAGGCGTCCGGTCGATTGCCCGCTTTACACGTTCAATTTATATGTACGCTGATTTTTGCTTCAAACTCTTTACGATCCGGCTGAAACTTGGTATTCGGCATTCAATCAACCATTGAGTTTTGAATGAAAGGGTGCCTGATAAGTGCGTTAACGAAAATAAAGTATTTTTATAGAGACTGCCTCGGTGGCGCAGTTGTAATGCGTACGCGTTACGACTGAGGCTGACACTGAGGTCTCGGGTTGGATCCCCGAGTATATATATACAACGTGTTATAGAAAGGGGCGGTCAAATTTTAGCAATGTATAGTAGGGTATAAGTATTTTATCTCCCATTGTACCAATTCCGATTGCATTGCTAGTACAATAATTATAGAATTTTTTGAAACCAGTGAAACGACTAGGCATTATGAGGCTTAACACCTTATGTCTCAAGGTGACAAGCGCAGTTCAGTGCCATGCAGTACATCATAATTCGATTTTCTGGTTGGCGTTGTTTCTGTTTATGAGCAGGCGTGACGCTTACCATCAGGCGAGCGACCGTCTCGTCATCTAAAGCTAATAAAAAAGTAAGATACGGGGACAGGAATATATTTAAGTGTATTTGGGCTACAGTTACAACCGAATCCTATCTTTTCAAAAAAACTCAAGTTATATCACGTTTTACCATAATTAGTTTCAAATATACGTCATCACAGGGCTAGCATGAATAACTTGCGACAACGTATTCGTATCGAAATGTCATAAAATTGTTTGAACCTTCATACAAATGCTAGCGTTCTCAATTCCAATACTTATTCGTAAGTCGTTCGTGCTCGCCCCCCTCAGATCATTATTTATAATTCAACGCCGAAATGTAATTACGTTAGTTCTTTAATTAACTTCGAATTACACTGTTTACAGTAAATGTGATTTTATTTACTATCTCTTATACGCTTATTTTGCTTATTTAATAAATTATTCTCTGCAAAGGTATTTAATTAGAGTAATTTAGAATTTTGCATTGCATTTTAGTTAAATATTTCGTGCATTTTAAATGTTTCGTTTTATAAAGTAGATGGCTGTTGGTTTCTTTTATAGCATACGCCAGCAAACGAGCAAGTGGGTCACCTGATGGTAAGTGATTTCCACCACCCATGAACTCCTAAAATACCAGTAATACATGAATAGAAAATAAATAATTAGTAAATAAATATGACTCCCTCGGTGGCGTAGTTGTAATGCGTACGCGTTAGGACTGAGGCTGACGCCGAGGTCTTGGGTTCGATCCCCGGGCCAGGTAAAAGTGATATTAGGTTTTTATATTACGAAATGCTCAGTATCAGCCCAGAGTCAGGAATTTGTGCTCGGTATGGCGATAGGCTCGCCACCTATCACATCATGGTGCGGAGATACGCTCTGCGATATGTGGGTGTACTGATTACACCTCTGCCTACCCCTTTGGGGATTGCAGGCGTGAGTACGTATGTATGTATGTAAATACATATGATATTAGACAAAACACATTACACATAAATAGTAATAGGTACATACGTTATTATACTGCAAACTATAAATTAAAAGAACAATTAATATTACTAATCGGCCTAGCGTGATTCAGGCTTTCGCCTTTTTGTAGGGGCACGAGTACAAGTCACGCTTGGTCGGTTTTATAGTTTTTATTAAAACTAACATACAACTCATCAAATCAACATCAACTTATCAAATCAACATCAACTCATCAATACAGTTTGAACGTGTGAACAAACCGTAGTTTTAAGACAAGGGGATGAAGAAATTGTTGCCTACAGACCACCAATTTAGCATGACCCGTCCGTCCCTTCGAAAATTGTTGAAAATAAGGCCAGAGGCCGTTGAACGACTGTGATAAAGAGCTCACGCTGGCTGGATGGCCGTACCCTCGGGATGTTTCTGAGATAGACGACCGTTCCTTACAGTTGGACTGTTTGAAATAATTTTCAAGCGAACACGTAAGCGATGAAAAGCGTCTAAGCGCTTTATTTTATAAAATATTTTAAAAGGCTCAGTGGCGCAATTGTAATGCGTACGCGGTACGATTGCAGTGCTGAAGTCTTAGGTTTGGTCCCTGGGTCGGGTATAAGTGATATTGGGTGTTTCTATTTCAAAATGCTCAGTATCAGCCCTGATCCTGGAATTGTGCCCGCTATGGCGATATGCTCGCCCCCTATCACATCATGGGACGGAAATAATCTCGGCGAAATGTACTTGTTACACTTTGCTTACTCTTTCGGGGAATACAGTGAGTACAATGAGTGTATACAGTACAATGAGTGCGTATGTATGTATGTATGTATGTATTTTAAAAAAGAACTGCTCTTGTAGTTGATTTGTAAGATAAAGTAAAGGTTAACGAAAAGTAAAATTGTGTGCATCAACAATAAAATACTGAAATGAATCATAGTATAATATTCACGCCTGTTATTTGAACCCCGAAAGGGTAGGTAGAGTTGAAACGAGTACACCGACGGCTCAACAAACTTATTACCGTCCTAGGTTGTATAGCATACGGAAAAATTTACATATTAGGATAAAACCCAATACCGGTCATCTGCCGTATGTTTTCGAAAAAGAAAAAAAAATTGCCGTCCTTAGAATCAAATCCAGTACCTCACCATTACCATCACTAAGCTTCCACTATATTAGAAAGGTGTTTGTTGATTATTAAAACGTAAATCCATTAAATTCATTCGTTAAGGATTTTCCATCGCACTTCGTCATCAGATCTTAATTAAATATGGGAGCTTGAGGTAGAAGACGCTTTCGACCACAAAATAATCATCAAAAAAGCTCCACATTTGGCGAGTATATGGCTCACCCCTATATTCAAAAATACGCGTCGTAATAATAACCTTCTTCTTCTGTAATTTTTTTATATTTTTAAATGTTTTATTTTTGAGAAATATAATATATAAAAATGTAAAAAATCTATTAAAATAAAGAGTACTGTTCTTCCTTTTTCAAGTCGGTATTTTTATTTGGTAGCATATTTTTTACAAATGGAATGAAATGAAATAGTTTATTAATCATGTAGGCAATTAAAATAGCGCTTATGACAAGTCAGTAAAAAATAAAGGAAAAAGTATAGAAATCATATCAACTAATGTCATACATAGCATCATCAAAATACACACATACATAGACTCACGCTCCCATAGGGGTAAGCAGAGACAACGGATTTCCACTTGCTACGATCCTTGCATCAACCATCATTAAAATACACTGGGCAATTACACTAAATAACAACTATATACGAAAGAAAGCAGCCTCACTGTTTTATCGCTTGCGGGCCAGCAACTACAGCATCCTAGTAGCAATTGCTGCAAGGTTGGACCGTCCTATTCTAAAACATTGGATGAGTCTAGCAACCGGATTATGTACCTAATTACATAGATACTAACCCAACTAACATATATATATGTTATAAATTGTACCTAACATACTAATGAACTATGGATACAACCTTGCCCGAAATAAAGATTCTACGTATTTATAAAAAAAAAACACCCCAAAAATCTTTCCCTACATCTATTAACAAATTACAACAGAGCAGGAAAAAGCATGATAATTTTTGATTACTCTCAATGATGTTATCTCGTAAAGCCCTCTTAACAAATTACCACGGGCATTAAAAGTATTCAGTGCACCGCGGAGGGAAAAAATGAATCATAAATCCCCATGAAACCAAAATGCCGAAGCATTACGTAATTGTATCTGAGTATTGTTGATGGTATTAAATAATTTATATGGCATCGCATCTTCATGACCTTTGCCAAGCTAGACAGATATTTCGATTGAGGTTGATGGATTATCGTGTTTGAAGAGAGATCTTTAATACTAATTTAAACTACTTCTTTTATAAATGTGAAAGTTTGGATGTATGTGAATTTAGATGTTTGTTAGTCGTTCATGCCTTAACCGCTGAACGATTTTGGATGAAATTTGGCACACAGGTATGACCTGGATGACCATGACCTGGATTAGGACATAGGTTACTTTTTATCCCGGAAAATGCAACGCGCAAAAAAAAACTAATTTAATATAATTGCGAAATTAGTTATTCTTTTTTACTACATACATACGCACTCACGCCTGTTATCCCCGAACGGGTAAGCAGAGGTGTAACCAGTACACCCACAAGTCGCCGAGCATATTCCGTCCCATGATGTGATAGGGGGCGAGCCTATCGCCATACCGAACACAATTCCAAACTCCGGGCTGATACTGAGTATTTCGTAATAGAAAAATCCAGTATCATTTACCCGACCGGGGTTCGAACCCGACACCTCATCACAGGAGTCGTAACGCGTACGCATTACGACTGCGCCTCCGAGGCAGTATTTTAAATTTTTTTTTTTAAATTTAGAAGTTAATTAACAAGCAAATAGGTCACCTGATAGTAAGTGATCTCCATCGATCATGAATGCTCACAACAGTAATAGAATTATGATCACGTTGCAGACCTTATAAGAAAGGGAAAATTAAGGTATTGGGGATTAGGCTCTCCGTATACCTCAGTCACTGTACAAACTGCTACTTTACGTCGGTTTTCTGTGAAGCAGTGGTAATAACCCAGTCGAGTCGTCCAATTTATGCTGTAAATAAAGTATCTACAACATGACCCTACCACTTGTGAAATAAGAATGTATTTGAGGAAATATATACTTTATAGGTCCTTAAAAAAATACTAGTAGTCCGGTAAATTGCCTCTAAACTTCAACACTTTCATTTCACCCAGTCCTGAGCATCATTCGTAGTGCCTTTGACCCTCATATCTTCCTTTAATACAGGACATTACATTTTTTCGTTTCACACCTGTAAATAATTATATCTCAATATCTTATCTCGCTTCGATTAAGGGGGGAGTATTGTGTAGTCACGACCACAATTAAATAAATAAATACACCCAACAGTCACACACATAGTCCTGACCCCACATTAGGTTAACCTGTATCGTAAGTATTAATAAGTACGAGGGACTTGCGGTCCCACAATACTCAGACCCGAAACAAATATTTGTGGGTCTCACAAACATTTCTTTCGGTGTGGGAATCGAACCCACGGGCTCACGCTTCGCAGCCAGCTACTGCGCTACGGAGGCTGTCAAAAATTAAGTACAAAGCCTTTGAAGCACTAATATGTCTGCTTCTTTTATTCTGCCTGACATTATTCGGGCTTAATGCAAGCAAGGGTTTTCTTTCTCGTAGCATAGATTATTTGGTATTATTTGGGGCGACCCACCGTCTGACTTCCAACGGAAACTAAATTTAACCATTGTCTTGTCCGTTAATCAGCTGAGTGTACCACGGTAGGTGAGATTGGCTTTGGGTCTAAGATGTAGGTGACCCACATACACTACATCATCATCACCACTTATTACAACATTTAGTTAGTACAAACATAATTACTAATATTGGGGTTATTTATACACAATTTATCAAATCTAACTAAAGACGAAGAGAACTTGAATTAAACTTGATCAAATGTTTGAGTTAGATAATAGACACAGTTCCCATTGATCGCGGAGATCACAGAATGTTCGGGAACTTATTAAACTTGATGACAACAAACATCATAAGTAAATCTTGTATCTTAATACATTATTAGAAGCTTGCTTTTGCATGCGGTTTTATCTAAATTAGTATACTAGGCACGTAATTTAATAAATCGCTGATAGATGGCATAAGTTCCAATCCCGGACAACTGATTTGCGATTTTTCCTATAACCTCAAACACAATTATGATTGTCCAACCTGGGAAGGGAACCCAAGACGGGTTTGTTTCCCAACACCCAACATGGTTTCTCAGGCTATGGACGCTGTTTCTAGAAACTAGACTAAAGAAAAATATTTATTCTTCTTCCACCTGCCCTTATTCAGCTCGCAGTGGGGTCGGCGCAACATGGTTTTTAAAACATGTTACATAAAGATTTGCGTTTTAGTTTTTACGACCGACCGCCTGCCTGACGTCAATCCCTCTAGGGAGAAAACACCCAGATGCGAAACAAATATTCGTCACCCAAAAAAAAACTCGAAATCAATCCCGCGGCCCCTCGCCCCACAGGCAGTTACTCGCCCACTACGCCACGTCATGAATCAAAAATACATTATTCAAACAAATACACAGGTACTTTACCTATCAATATACCAGATATAAGATGCCTGGATTCCAAAAGAATAGGCAGAGATACAACTAGTGTACATATAATTCGTCGAAATTAATTCGGACCCATGATGTAATAAGACGAGATCCAATCTCCATATCGGCCACTTTCAATACCGAGCAAATAATTTATGTTTTTCAACTCAAAAAACTCTCACAAATCGAAGCCAGGATCTCACCGGTTTCATAGACTTATCTCTACACCAATGAGAGATGAACACCTCTACAGAACTAAGATAATCATCTCTAACTAATAAAGTTAGAGAAACTTATATAAAAGACCTGCGTGAAGTCAGCAAGCAAGGTCAAAGTGAGGCCAAACTCGATAACACCGGTTGATACTCGATTAAATCTGGTAGCGGGTAACGGACATGGACCAAAGATATCAATAGACACCGTGAGTGAATTACATATTGACAATGTTATTGAAAAGTAAGCATGCCAATTTTTATAACGTAAAATCTATTCTGTGGAATTTTAAATGGCCATTTAATGGCCATATAGAAGTTTCCACAATGTTACATTGCGTGTATGCTAGCTGTAAGTTATCCGAATATACTAAAATAAATAAATAAAATTAATGTTATAATTCCTAAGATTGCCTCGGTGGCGCAGTTGTAATGCGTACGCGTTACGATTGAGGTCAACGCTGAGGTCTCGGGTTCGATCCCCGGGCCGGGTGAAGTGGTGTTGGGTTTTTCTATTACGAAATGCTCAGTATCAGCCCGGAGTCTGGAATTTGTGCCCGGTATGGCGATAGGCTCGCCCCCTATCACATCATGGGACGGAGATACGATCGGCGAAATGTGGGTGTACTAGTTACACCTCTGCCTACCCTTTCGGGGATTACAACCGTGAGTGCGTATGTACTAAAATAAAATAAATAAAATTAATGTTATAGTTGCGGTCAAAAAACATGTAACTACTTACTACGTTTAAGAAAGAAATAATTTAGTTTTTTTTTAGTTTATGGCATTTTGTTTAGTTTTCGTTTTTATAAGTAGTACATATATGTTGTCTAAATAAATCTTTGGTCCATGGTAAAAGGTAAATTACACAGGCTAATCCTTGTTCGTGGGAAGCAATCAGCATTAAATAAGGACCAGGTATTGATACGTAATTCGTGAGAGGAGTAGGCGTTGTGTCGACTTTTTGGAGATTATTTTTCTGTTTGTGGAGTGTATGTGTGTGGATGGATGTGGTTTTTTTTTACCGACGAAAAAAAACTGAGGAAATTCTCAATTCAACGTGTATAATTTTTCTTTTTTATGTTTATTGGCGTATGACTTTTCAGAACGATCCGAATAGATCCGATCTTTTTTCATTCGAAAGGGTGTAGTTCAAAGTTGGCCATATTTCTATTTTAAGAAGCGATGACGAAATGAAGGTGTAATCAAGGATAAAAGACTAAAACTTCTGCATTTCTGCACTGAATATGATGATTATTTAAAAATAGAAATATAAAAAGATTTTAATATAATTACAACCGACAAAAAAAAATAGAGTAGATGCTTTCTAATAATCTGTATTGTACACGTCTTACTACTGGGCACTGGTATGATTCTGGGGTGGTGGAGTAAGGCCTAAGCCTTATTCACCACGCTGGCCTAATGCGGGTTGGCAGACTTCACATACCTTCGAATGCAGGCTTCCTCACGATGTTTCCTTCGTCGTTAAAGCAAGCGATAATGAACACTTAACACACGTTACTTAGAAAAGTCAGAGGTGTATGCTCTTGAGTCTGGTTTCGAACCTGCGACTTATGTTTCGACGGTCCGTACGACTCCCCGCTGAACTATCGGTGCTTTGTACCAATATATAAATGATTATCATGATTTTAAGCATATTTTTTTTGGTTTTGTTAAGCAGTTTTGTTTTATTTATTTATTTTACACTTTATTTACAATGTATCTAAAGTTGACCGAAATCTCGAAGTTGTAGACGAATATGTCTACCTAGGACAGGTGATCCAACTAGGCAGGTCCAACTTCGAGAATGAGGTCAATCATCGAATCCAGCTCGGTTGGGCAGCGTTCGGGAAACTACGCAAGATCTTCTCGTCCAAAATACCTCAATGCCTGAAGACGAAGGTCTTCGACTAATGTGTGTTACCAGTGATGACATATGGGACTGAGACGTGGCCTCTTACTATGGGCCGCATACGTAGACTCACTGCCACTCAACGGGCTATGGAGAGGGCTATGCTTGGTATCTCTCTACGTGATCGAATCAGAAATGAGGAGATCCGTACACGAACGAAGGTAACCGACATAGCCCAGCGGATTAGCATGTTGAAGTGGCAGTGGGTAGGCCACATAGCTCGTAGAACTGATAGCCGATGGGGCAGAAAAGTTCTCGAATGGAGGCCACGTACGGGCAAGTGCAACAGAGGACGTCCACCTACAAGATGGACCGACGACCTGACAAGGGTTGCAGGAAGCCGATGGATGAAGGCCGCTTCCAACTGGTCGGCCTGGAAGGCATTAGGGGAGGCCTATGTTCAGCAGTCGACGTCTTGTGGCTGATGATGATGATACAATGTATAAAGGCGGACTTAATGCCAAAGGCATTCTCTACCAGTCAACCTTAGGGCGATGCAGAGATGAACAAATTAGGTGCAAAAAACAAAAGGAAGATACAAAATATAAAAATATGACATAATACGTACAATGCCGAATAAAAAATATAAACATACAAAATTATATAATAAATACAATACAATACATAAATATATACTATATGTAGGAGAAACTAATGTGATTCTACCAATCCGTCCAACAATAGTTGACGAACTCTCAATTTGAAATCCACTCGTCTGGTGCACGACCTGATTTCCAGGGGAGTTCGTTCCAGAGAAGTATAGAATGAATAGCGAAAGAAGAGTGGGTGAAGTCAGAGGAATGAGGAGGACATTTGAGGAGAAGATTGTTAGTAGAGCGAAGATTCCTATCATGGCTATCAGAAAGATAAATAAAGTCAGAAGATAAATAAAAGGCGGCGTAGGGGATGTAAGTAGCGAGAAGAGAGTTGTGAATGCTCGCAAAGATCGGCGTTGGCGAATCGGTAGCCATTGTAATTGCGTACGATAAGAGGAAACGTCGTAATTTTTACGAAAATTAAAGATAAATCGAATGCAGTTATTGAGAAGAATTTATTTTCCTTATTATTTAAACCTATGACTATTTAAAAACAACTATTTATCGAAATAAGATAACTAGAACAGTAACTCTCATATGAATCTGTCCAAAAATACTGCTCCACTCACACATGCAAAGGTAAAATCACACGTAACACGCAACAAAAATTAAACGTTCATAATGAACTTTATTTTTTAAAAGTTAATGTCCAAATATTAAACTAGATTGAGATACGGCGTTCTGCACCGCGCAAAAAATTAGACGTATCAAGTGTCAACTACAGATTATTATGCACAGAATTTTATAGCCCCGCCCCGTTGCACAGAGTTTTGGTGGGGTCATATTTTTGCTTGAGTTACGTTTCTTGTCATTTTATTTCAATGCAACTCATAGAACATAAATACTAATCTAATAAAAGCAATACCACCTTCAATTCCGACTTCCAACATCGAAGTATCATCCATCGTCGGCAGGGTTGCCCGCCGTAACGTTGATTTCCCGCGAGCTTGTATTGCAAAAAATATTATGTTTTTCCTATTGCGAAATGTCACTGTACGACACTCGCATTTCCTATTGCTTTGCGGTCTAATGATACTGTAAACATAAAGGATTGGAACAAAGATTTGGTGTTAAGATATTTTTTACTGTATAGCGAAATCAGAAATGGGCACCGATAATAGCATACGCACTCAAATCTGTAATCCATGAAGAGGTAAACCGAGGTGTACAACCAGTACACCTACATTTCGCTGACCTTATTTCCGTCCCATGATGTGATAGGGGGCGAGCCTATCGTTACACCGGGCACAATTCAAGACTCCGGGCTGCTACTAAGCAATTCGTGATATTGACAGCTTCCGTGGCGTAGCGAGCGAGTGCCGGCTGCGAAGCGAGAGGCCGTGGGTTCAATTCCCGCGTTGAGACAAATGTTTGTGTGATCCACAAATATTTGTTTCGGGTCTGGATGTTGTAGGACCGCAAGTCCCTCGTAGTTCGTGATTCCCACGATACAGGTTAACCTAGTGAGGGGTCAGAACTATGTGTGTGACTGTTGGGTGTATTAAAAACAAATATAAAAAAAATAACCCAATATCACTGCTCACCTGTATGTTTATGAGAGTAATTACCTACTGTTTACAACGTGGATATTGGTACAATAATCTCACTTCACTTCAAATATAGTTTTTCCCAGAAAATATCAACATCTTTCTATCTAAAATTGGTCTGACGCAGCGACATGATATCATTAAGTTCGCAATCGAGGAGTCGTTTTCAAAATCCGAACTGGCCAAATCACCTCTATTACATGCAAACAGCGTCGGCTCAGCCAGTGTAAAAACCCCGTTCTTTTCATAAAACTTTACATTTGAAATGTTCTGTCTAGTGTTGAGTAAGTCACACCTGAGGCATTACATATGCCCCGTACATTTAGTTAATTTTAATTTAATACACCCAACAGTCACAAACATATTCCTGACCCCACACTAGATCAAACCTGTATCGTGGGCATCAGGAACTACGAGGGTCTTGCGGTCCCACAACACCCAGATCAAAAACAAATATTTGTGAATCACACAAATACTTGTCTCGGTGCGGGAATCGAACCCACAGCCTCTCGCTTCGCAGCCGACTTCTCGCCCACTGCGCAACGGAGGCTGTCAGATGAAATATTATAAGAGTGGCTCAAATTTTTGTTATGTTTTATGTTTAGTTTATGTTACTATACCCATGACACGGGCTATGTGCTTGAAAAAGTCAGAATGAGCGAGTAAGCTTCAACACGCCTCGTCTTATTTGAAGTAGGACTTTGTACTAGCTCAGTACAAAACAGAATACACTCTCACAAACTCATTTAAAAATCGTGACCTACTCAACACTAGTTCTGTCTGTATATAATATTATCACAAGTAATTACAAAGATAATGCCAATTGCCAATGTTGTCTTTAAAAATTATCTAATTTAGATATAAGATTAACGGCCTGTCTCTGAATGGCTGATCAATGTAAAAATTAACTAAGTGTTTCTAATACTGAAATTTAGTAGATGGTAGGTTCCTCGAATGCGAGAGGCCATCTGGTCAGGTACTACCACTTTGTCTACTTCTGCCACCAAGCAGTGTAAGCACTGTTGTATTACCAGTTTGAATGACATTGAAGCCAGTGAAATTACTGGGCGTTATGAGACTTAACATCTTATGCCTTGGGGTGATGAATGCAGTCCAACGCCTTGCAGTATGTACTTCCAAGTGCTAATTAATGTTGCTTCTGTTTATGGTCAGGTATAACACTTATCATCAGGCGAGCGTCCTGCTCGTCTCGTCATTAAGGTTAGTAAAAGAAATATGAATAAGCATATTACAAAAATCTTTTCACATAAATTGTATTCCCAGAGCAATATTCTCAGAAATGTCAATAACTTCAACAGATGGTGTTAATAACAATATATATCCTAATCAGAACTATAATCACCCTCTTTTATGTTTTTTTCACAAAGAACACTGTTTTAATATAAATGATAATGCAATTTGTATTTAGCTCGAAAATAAAACGCAAAATGAAAAATATATTCCGTGACAAATTAAAATTTGAATTCATAACAGCTTAAACGTTACTTCGTCATAAAAACAGACGCGACTGCGTAAAAAGTTAATGACTAAATAAGATAAAAAAACAAATAAAAGCCCAGAGTCTTCTATAATAGTTAGAAAAACTAACTTACTAATTAGACTTTATACAGTACGATGTAAAAACCGCATCATTTTGTATGAACAAAGTGGTTTTGTGTGCTCCGTACACTTTGAACTTATGGGATATTATTTTTATAGTATAGGCCGGCAAACGAGCAAGTGGATTACCTGATGGTAAGTGATCTCCACCGCCCATGTACGCCCACAATACTAAAATAATCATGGGCGCGTTGCCGACCTTAAAGGAAAGGGATAAGTTAGGGATTGGGAAGGGGAGGAGAATTTGGGCCATTGACTAAATTACTGTACCCTTTTATTCTGGCTTCACGAAATACTCGAAACCTAATGGTGATTAGAACATTGTACCCACACGCAGTATAGATAAGAAACTTGTTAGCGATAGCTAAAATAGTCTAAAATCTGGATATACATAAGCTGATCTCGAGGTATGATATGCATAATTTTATCAACATTATGATTTTTTTGCTGATATGATATTGTAGACTTGAAGACACGCTCCGTGGCGCAGAGGGTAAGTAGCTAGTTGTGAAATGATGCGCCGTGGATTCGATTCACATCGAGACAAATATTTGTTTGATCTACAGATATTTGTATCAGGTTTGGGTGTTGTGAGATCGAAAGTCTCATGTAGTTCCTGATTCCCGTGATGTTGTGACACAAGACTCGTATCTTAATGTGTTCTCATATCTTTATTTTTGTTTTTTTATAGAATTCTATTCTGCTTGGTGAGCATATTTTTTCAGTTTTTCTTCTATAGATTGTATTTTTTTGCGTTGATACAGGCATTGCATTACGGCAGTGTTCGGCACTCAGTGTTCAAAAATATTTACCATTATCGTCCATGTACTCCCACAATTTTAGAAGAATCATGGACGCGTTGCCGACCTTAAAGGAAAGAGATAATTAAGGGATTGCGAAGAGGAGGGGGATTTTGGCATCGGAATATCTCACTGACCGTACGAAACGCAGCAAGTCGCTACTTTACAAAGACTTTAATGTATACTACTAGACAGGCTGATTAGAAGTAAAATTGCGTCACATAACGCGGGAGTTTGACAGCTCACAGACAGAGAGATTGAGATGGTAATATTGAGTTACGGTCAATTTACCGCAACTTAGTGGTACAATTCCTATGTACCGCGCAGCTTGTCTAGTAGTATACATTAAAGTCTTTGCTACTTTACGTCGGTTTTTTGTGAGACAGTGGTAACGACTCGGCCCATTCGTGCTGTACACAAAACTGTCTACCCATTTAATTCTATTCATCCTCTACGCTCGTAAAGATACGGCCCAGTAAATAGTAGAACCGAGCATTTACAGAAAGTACCGCATAAAAATTCACACTCAACAAAACAACGCCTCAAATGAAATAATGTAAAAGATAAACAATAGTAATAACAAAGAAAAATATTGTGTGGGTCGCGAAATAACGTGGTGTCAGTGTTTACACGGCATACATTTACGTCGGCACTCATTAAACGAAGCTGCGAAGAACTTTTCGCCGCTTATCCGACGTAAAAACGTTGAGAGAATGTTGGGCGCGATACTTTTTTATCTCACACTTTCATGGTGAATTGTGGCAGCTATTGCCCATTTAAGCTGTATTGGCTGCCATCTCAAATTCTCTACTAAAGTCGGGGCTAAAATGTTTTTGCATTTACTCATGGGTATATTTATTGCGCTTTTTAATTAAATGGGTAATTTAGCGGGCAACAATTTTATTTGGCTTCATTGGTCTAGTGGCTACTTGCTGTAACACTATGAGGTCCCGGGTTTAAATATATAAGTTTGTGTTAATAAATAAATTAATGATGAGACGCTCAGGTCTCTCGCTTGATGGTCCAGCAACACTACTCGGAAGTTTGAATTACAGAGTACTGCATTGCAAAAGACTGCCTTGGTGGCGCAGTTGTAATGCGTTTGCGTTACAACTGAGGCTGACGCTGAGGTTTCGGCTCGGGTTCGATCCCCGAGTCAGGTACCAGTGGGTTTTTCTATTACGAAATGCTCAGTATCAGCCCGAAGTCTGGAATTGTGCCCGGTATGGGATAGGCTCGCCTCCTATAACATAATGGGACGGAGATACGCTCGGCGAAATGTGAATGTACTGGTTACACCTCTGCCTACACCTTCGGGGATTACAGGCGTGAGTGCGTATGTATGTATGCAGTGCAATACTGCACCACGCTAATCACCGAGGTTGTTAAATCTCATAATTCGATTGCGATTCAAAGTGTAGAAAGCGACCAAGTTTCCTGAAGATCGTGTTGCGTAACGAACAGCCATAAAGAGTACCTCAGCACAGTACACAGCGGCACGTCATCTGCTCAGATGCTCGGCCAAGGTGTCAGCGCACGTGGCGCAGTGGGCGAGTAGCCGGCTGCGAAGCGAGAGGCCGTGGGTTCGATTCCCACACCGAGACAAATGTTTGTGTGATTCACAAATATTGGCCTCGGGTCTTGGTCTTGTGGGACCGCAATTCCCCCGTAGTTCCTGATACCCACGATACAGGTTAACCTAGTGTAGGGTCAGGACTATGAGTGCTGGGTATATTTATTATTATTTACGTGAGATATGTCTTAATTTAGTCACTGCGTTACATCAATAACAAAAACACAATGTTTATTATCTTCTTCGAAAGATACTTCGATATATAAATACACTATTCTTGGATTACGCTGCACTTACCATTAGGTGTAGTGTAGTCACTAGCGAGCTAGGATTTAAAAAATAAACGCTGCATTCCTCAGGCATTTAATTTTTGCATTGAGTAGGACTCTGCACTAACGATGTCATTGCTAAAAATCATGATAATGAGCACATTTAAGTTCTTAATTACTGTAATTGGTTTTTTTTATGTGATCACAATTAATAACACTTAAAATAAAATTTTAAGTGCCTTTGACTGCCTCGGTGGCGCAGTTGTAATGCGTACGCGTTACGATTGCGGTCAACGCTGAGGTCTCGGGTTCGATCCCCGGGTCGGGTAAAGTGGTATTGGGTTTTTCTATTACGAAATGCTCAGTATCAGCCCGGAGTCTGGAATTTGTGCCCGGTATGGCGATAGGCTCGCCCCCTATCACATAAGGGACGGAAATACGCTCGGCGAAATGTGGGTGTACTGGTTACACCTCTGCCTACCCCTTCGGGGAATACAGGCGTGAGTGCGTATGTATGTAAAATAAAATTTAATTGCATACGGGATCAACTATAAAAAATTAAAATTTGGCCTTATTTATTTAAACCGAATTTTTACAAAAATTAAACGCACCGATGACCTTCTACATGACTCCGATAGTGTTGCCAACTGTGGACTTACCACAAATCTATTGGAGTATTTAGTTGTTTTGTGAGTTCCAGATAGTTGTTAAAAGTATATAAAACCAAAACTTTCAATTGCATAATGCAATCATCATCATCGTCATATTTTGTATGTACCTAGTCGCTTAACTTACAACACCGCGTAACTCAAAAATCGGTCATGTGATATTGTCATTGGATAAATAGTTTTTGCCGCGTATCTAATAAATTTACACAAAAATTTAAATTAACCATACAAAGCACTATATTTAAATATTTCTGTCACCGCGAAATTCATTGGTTACATCACACATGTTCATAAAAAATATTCAGTTTTATGTCTCTCCTGAAAACTAAGCCAATTTAACTTACGCGGTGTTGTTAGCTAAGCGACGATATTCAATTGCATTATTATACCAATAGTTACTATATGCTAGACTAGACTGTTTCGGTGGCGCAGTTGTAATGTGTACGCGGTACGACTGCTGTGCGGAGGTCTCCGGAAAAGTGATATTTGGTTATTCTTAGATTACGAAATGCTCAGTATCAGCCCGGAGTCTAGAATTGTGCCCGGTTTGGCGATAGGCTCGCCCCCTATCACATCATGGGGTGGTAATAAGCTCTGCGAAATGTGGGTATATGTACTGGTTACACCTCTGCCTACCCCTTTGAGGATTATAGGCGTGAGTGCGTGTGTATATGGTCACTATATTAATATCCCGTAAACTGTCAAAAAATGTTAGTAATTCGACTTATTTTGCCATGTTTGCTAGGGTCGCAACGTCCCAACTGTTGTCATTATATCTTGTATCTGGCCTGCCCTGTATTTACCATCAGGTCCAACGTAGTCACCAAGATAAAAAAACAACTAATTTGCCAACTCCAATAAAACATAAAACCTTTTCTACAAAATCTCGTACAAAAGGCAGATATACATCAAACCGCTTACAAGGTCGCTGCAAAAAGGGTTACATGTGTATCAGGGTCCAGGCCGGAACTTCCGGTCGGACGTGATAATTTCAGCCTCTTTTGTCGAGAGCACGGAGTAAACAGACCGACAAAATGACTGCGTCGTTAAATATACGATTGTAATAACAAGGGAAAGATGTTTAAACATGATCTTCTGTTTTAGGATTTCTGGCTTTACGGGTGGAAATAAAGATTTTATTAAATTTTGTATTTTTTGTTGCAGGTTGGTAAAGTGGCTTCAATCCATGGTATTTTTTTCAACTTAATTAACCGACTTAAAACGAGGTTCTATATTTGACCCATATGTATGTGGTACAAGGTGGTAGGTCCTTCGTATGCGAGAGGCCGTCTGAGTTGGTACCACTGCTGTGTCTATTTCTGCCGCCAAGCACCAGTGTGTAAGAACTGTTGTGTTCCAGTTTGAAGGATATTGAAACCAGTGAAATTACTGGGCATTACGAGACTTAACGTCTCATGTCTCGGGGTGACGAGCGCAGTCCATTGCCATGCAGTGCGTTTTAATTAAGAATTCTGTGTGTTCTGTGTGTTGCTTCTGTTTATGGCACGTAAAATGACCACTTTCATCGAAACCACGAAAATTCTACGCATAACCCATTTAAAATACCTTTAAATAGAAAACTAAACTTAGTCATTTATTTTGGTTTAAAACCACCACTTTTTAAATAGCTTTTGATTTTAATTAGTTTTGTCACCGGCACCAGACTCCGAGATTTGAAAGTGTTATTTACTGTTCCCATACTATTCCGTTTCACACGTGACGTTTTAATAAAGTGCATTTTAAAATGGTCTCGTTGACTGTGAATCGTGTGCTAATTGAAGCTTACCAGCTAAAGTGTATTCAAACGTTATGAATGATGACCATGCTAATTATATTACGACTGCATCCCAAAAATAAATTCTTACGTCGAATAAACTGTTTTCATTGTGGTTTCCAAAAGTTTCTAAAAATATATGGCCATACTCATGCCTTCTTGCTGGTCTCAGTGGCTCAGTCGGAGAGTAGCCAGTTGTGAAACGAAAGAAAATATTTATTTCAAGTCTGTTTTTTCAAGGGAGGAGTTGGAAATATAGATTCTTTCGATTTTATTTTAATATTAATATAGTCAAATAACAATATCCATTCTGTTCAATGTTTATACGGATTATAATTCATACTTTGCTTAATAACTGATACGAGTTTAAAATGAGAATTACCTGCATACTATATACTTAAATAGCAAGTGGAAATTCGTTGTCTCTGCCTACCCCTATGGGAAGCAGGCGTGAGTCTATGTATGTATATACTTAAACCTATTTTCTTATCTATATTTTAAGAAAATATATAATGGATAATTGTTTTGTCACATCTTTTATTTAATTAATTCCTAAGACGATCCTTTGTAAATGTAAAGCATTAGCATAAATTTGAAATATTTATATTCCAAATCTTTTCCAACACGACTTAAAACCTCATAGTGGAAAATTGCAACAGTGCCATATTCTTTTAGCTTATTTTTAAACTTGCGCTTGTTGAAATTTAATCAAAAAATTCTTCGTGTTCCACTGTATCTATATTTGGAGTTCTATTTTTATTTGCATGTCAAATAAAAGAGTTTTCTGTTATTGCCCTCTTTCATTTATAAGTTGCTATCGATTGGTGTATGTTACTTATTTGAATAGCATTTTAGTCACTACCGCAAAAGAGGGGTGTTACACGTTCCCAAACGGATGGACCACTTTTAATCTTCTTCTTCCATCTGCCCTGGGCCAATGTGGGATCAGTGCAACAAACTTTTTAGAGAATATTGCAGAATATTTTATTCACAAACTATTACACAAAATGCTGTTACAACACTCTAATCCGTTATTAAATAAGCGGAATTGGGATAAAGTAAGATACAACTGATCCGATTGGGAGTGCTGATCAAGGGCTATCCGATCCGGTCCGAGATTTACAGGGGCCCGGTGGATTGTCGCGATTCAAGCCAGATTGAAGGGCGCACGCATGGGTTGGTTCCGATTTAACTAAATGTGGGGACCTAGGCTTTTATTCACTTCCGGAGTTTGTTAGTGTTATGTTTACTAGGTGATCGATCCCTCGTAGCAGAGCGGACGTCTAGTTAGATACCTACCAACAAACCAAAATACCAACACTTTGCTTATTTATTCTGCCAAGCAGATACCACAGCGTTGTGCATTTATTTATTTGGTAATTTATATTAATAATTAATAATAATAATATAAATTGTAATTTATACCTGCCATTAGGTATTAATTATGTGGCAATATTGAAAACTTACGTGCTAATAGTCTTTTACATTTTTTTCCCTCTTAAACCTATTTATCATCAGCTAATACAATGTTTCTTATTTTATTATTAGTTACTTTGTCTTGCTATACATTATTATTATTATTTATGTATAATTATAATTTCATAATAACCTTTCATTTACCCTGGCTGCTGCCTTAACGACCCTTTCTGCATAACACATGAAACACTATCGTCGTCATCTAACAGTAGTTTTGTGTAGTTGTTTCTACTGATCTGGCAATCAAATTCCTGTGTTGCAGCATGTCGCCAAGCACCGAATCTCGGACACTCATCCGATAGAGGGGGCACTGACTCCGGTATATCCGAGCCGCAAATGTCCTGCATTGTACATTGTGTCACGAAGATCTGAGTGGTGTTGCTTCTGTTTAGGCAACCATAAATATGAATTCAAAGCAACTTGTTTACCGACTTGCGTGCTACCTACTATGCTACATGATTCAACATAATAGCAATTTTCCTTTGTCTGTAAATTACTTTACACGAAAGTTTGCAAATTATTTATTACCAGGAAACTCCTTTTAAAAATAACAAAAAACGAACTTCTGCTCCAATGCTTCTTTACACTATGCACAAAACATATTATTTGAGAAATGAAGATTCGCGTCGGCATGGCAGTTAAAGGTATACAATGTAGGGTGTAGAATATACATAGTAGCTTAAAACTGAAAAACATTAAGCATTAAATTGTGGCAGCAGCAATAAACAGAAGTGATATATTAGCGAGGAGTGGTACGGACTGTCGAGCCGAAAGTCGCAGGTTCGAAACACCATTTATAAATTATAATTATAAAAGCTAGTAAAAAATAAAACATAAACTACCAAGTTCATGGCTATCGCGGTCGCCGAAAACCTATCGTTAGGAAACAAATTGTATAGAAATCTGCAAGTTTTGTTTTTTACACGGTACCTACACTTAAATAACTTTTACTTACGGAAGATATCTTTTGGACCTTTTTAAGAATTTGTACAGAAGGATTAATTTACTAAATCTAATTAGGTACGTTTTAGTTGCATTCACTTATTTGAAATAAACATGTTTAGAAAACTGAAAAGTACTGCTCGTCCGGGTAGTTACCACTGTCTCACAGAAATCTGGTATAAAATAGCAGCTTGATGCTATTTTATGGAGGCCCAAATCCCCTCCCTTTTTCAATCCCTTAATTATCCGCAACGCCACCAAGGTCGGCAACGCGTCCATGATTCTTTTGGTATTGTGGGCATATATGGCCAGGTGACCCGCTGGCTCGTTTACCGGCCTATGCAGTAATAAAAGTTAAAAAGTACCTACTCCTTAGAATAACTATTTACAGAAGGTAGATGTCCGAAGAACGCATACTCACAATCGTAACTTTTTTTTTCAATATGGCTGTTTATTTTTCCCCCTATCTTCTTCTATCTATGCATCACCATAGGTTGACTGGCAGAAAAGCTTCTAGCATTAATTTTGCCTATACATTCATTATATAAGGTGTTTAAAATCTCTCTATTTTAAAAAAAGTAACTGCCGCCGCCGCTGCCAAAATCTTGTCACGCTATCTCCTCCGAAACCGCTGGGGGTATGGGGTCGAGACCGATACCAATCGATGCAGAATAACGTGAGGAAGACAGTAAGATATGTCTCATATTCGTCGGACTTTTTTATTTTATGTTTTGTGGCAAAACATGGGCAAAGCCCCTATCCCTAAAGAAATTATTCATCTTCGTTTAATTGTGGAACAAGTCAACATTTAATTGCAAATAAGCGGCCAGTAATAATAATTTAAAAACAGATCGTACAAATTTTTTTTAACAATCTAAGACTACAGACATTTCTCCTTCAAGCAAGGCCTCATTTGTTTAAAAATAATTTAAATCAGACTGATATTTTCATTAAAATCTTAAAAGCCACTTTTTAGAAAAAAATATGCGTTTCGAGATATATAAATTCGATGCTCTCAGACTCATTATGTTACAAAGAAAATATTTATATCAACTGGAAGATGAAAGCTTTCTCATTCATATGAACATCATTTCAAGTCTCTATCTTAAAATTACGATTTTTAGTTGAATTTTAAAGAACTTCTTTAATTACTAATTACTTCAACAGAAATCGGAATGAAGAATCGCGTCTTTTCTTGGTTTTTCTCCTCTTGGATTTTATACAACGATTGAGTTATTCATTCACTTGATTCATTCATCGCCCTTAATGTAAGAAACATTTAATTAGATCTTGAATTGATTAAATCTTTTTCACAGTAAAACAGATTTTTACTATATTATTTTTTTTAATTTCGTTTGTTTACGTTAAAAACGTCACGTTAATATCACATTGCAATAACAATTTTTTTTGTTGCGAGTTAGCCTTATTAGGGGCCTTTTACGAGTAAAATATTATCTATTAAGACTTTTACGAGTAAGCCTTATTACTTAGGGGTGAAGCCCCTAGTAACTTAAAAAAAACACCTTACAAAATCACAATAGAAAAAATATACAAATAAGTATGTAGGCCTATGAAAATATATTATAATATAGAAATTAACGAGCTCTTTACACAGCCTAAGAAGGCCTCTCTTGTCTTCATTTTCATACAATTTAACGTAAATATTAATCAGTTTAATCATTGGAGATAAGGTGTGGAAGGGAAGTATTAATATTATAATGAATTTACTATTCTACTGCCGGTACAAGGAAAAACTCTTAAAGAACAATTTACTTACAAAGTTAACAGAGTACACAAATGCGTCGTGATTTTTACAAACGAATCAAAGTAAATGTGCTGAATGCTGATGAAGTCAGAAATTATAATTTTATGAAGCTTGACAGTTGATTGGGTGTTTAAAAGTGTTTTTCGTGTTTTGTAACTTTGGAGCTCTATATACGACATAATTATTTTAAGGGAGAATGTTTAATAATTTATGAGTTAAATTTTACCAAATTGTATTTTTAGAATTCCGTGCCTAAAATGTGCCAACGGATCCTTCTAAGCCTACTGTATCTAACTGTCTGTCTTAATTTTAAAGGACTCTCTCTTAAGAACCGTAACCTTTAGCCGGTTAAAATGTTAACAGAAAATATGTGTATTTCTGCCGCCAAGCAGCAGTGTGTAAGCAATCCTGTGTTTCGGTAGTGACAGTCTACATTAGCTGAAATACCTTGAGGTCTCGGTTCCATATCTCTGATCATTTGATCATTTGTTTTGAATTTTCTATTTGGAACACATAAAATGTCTGGGTTTGGAATTTATGTCTGGTATAGAGCTTTGCCTCCTATGACATCAATGGGCAGAAATAAGATATGTGGACTGTAAATGTAGTACAAGTTACATTAAGTGGAAAAAAATATATTTCCAATTCCTCCCTATCTTTCTATTTCATTAATTTCGTTGCGGGATAAAGACAGCTTCGCATTCCCAGAGACTCGTCGAGCTTCATTGCTCAGAATCAAAATATGGGCCACTGTTGATCCTGGCTTACAGGAGTGACATTGGCGGGGACATTTACATTACGTGTGTGTGCGGGATCGTCTGTAACATCCGTGCCCACCCCATCAGGATTACAAGTGTCCTTGCGTCGATTCCCCAATGCTGAAGGTCGTGACCCATCAAGAAACTAACTTCTTACGTACGATGTTGAGCCACCTGCCCCTGCTTTCAGCGCTATATGATATGGACCGCTTTAGCAACATCCATGTTGAGTGTGGTGCGGGTCTGATCAGTCCAGCGCATTGGATAACTTCCTTTAGGTCTCTTGCCTTCCCTTTTCCCAGTGATGATCAGCCTTTGGAGATTACCACCGGATTTGCAGACGATGTGTCCAAAGAACTCAAAAATCCTTCGCAGGCATATGTTGGATAGCCGCGGCTTCTTGTCACGTTTGAGTTTACCGAGGACCGGTTGGTTGTTTCTAAGCGCCGTCCAGGGAATCCGGAGCATTCCAAGTGTGAGTTTATATATCGACAATAATTCTTATACTAAATAAATCTAAGTAAAAAATACACATGTTCCAATGTCCGATGGTGGTCTCTATAAAACAGATTTATGCGCGGCCAGGTATCGCATGGCGAGATTTGTCGCCGGCCGGTGATTTCCCGCGAGTCCTATGTGTTTAGCATTATGCATACGTCCTTATATTCAATGACAGTTTTACACGTGCCGCTTTTTCCATGAATTTCGTTAGTATTTCTATAAATGTACAATAGGTTGGTGGGAATCTTAGGTGGGAATTTCGTTAGTATTTCTATAAATGTACAATAGGTTGGTGGGAATCTTAGGTGGGAATTTCGTTAGTATTTCTATAAATGTACAATAGGTTGGTGGGAACCTTAGGTGGGAATTCTGACAGTGCTACAATAAGTGACTGCACTTATTTTATTTATTTCATAAACTCGTTTAAATTCATCGCAATAGTCATATTATTTAGTATTATTTCGATGTTTAAACTTGTGTTTGTAGTATAAAGGGTGTGAGTTTGTGCAATAAATATTAAGTGATGGACAGTGCATGGCAACATTAAAATAATTGAATGTGGGGGTTTTATCCGGTGGATTTAACAACTTTGTTCGATCCAGTTGGGGAAAATATTCTATGAAGCATCGTGCTGCAAGGAGTTCGCAAAACTCCAACAAAACCTAGAAATCGGCCACAGTGGTGTTTCATCATTCTTGCGAAGACTTGAAAATATTAATTTTACTTCTCATTGGCGAAATGCATAATAGTGCGATGTCATTATAAGAAAAAATATTATTTCTTCTTCCAACTGCCCTTATTTCACTCGCAGTGGGGTCGGCGCAACATGGTTATTAACACATGTTACAGAAAGATTTGGGTCACACAAACATTTGGCGCATTGCGAGAATTGAACCCACGGTCTCGCGCTACACAGCCTGCTACTTGTCCCATGTGCCACGTAGGCTGTCATTATGTTGTATATCATATAAAATAATAAATATAATAAAACGTTAAAACATAATAGTGTGGGTCCGGAACCCTCAGTGCGAGAGTCTGACCTACAGATTACCGATTTTTTATTTGCGAGACAGACGACGTAGGCTCTGTAATAGTGTACCGTTGATACCCTTTGGGTACATAACCATAAAAATAAAGTTTGCAGAAACGCATAACTTTAATCGTACTACTATACAAAAACAATCACATTCCAAATATTTCAATACGCCATTCACATACTTTCCGCTTTTATTTATCCACATTTATTCACTGCTTATTATCCATTCTATGCCACGCCACGGTCACCGCCGCGTACCAATTATTTGAAGTGCATAAACCATTATGCTGAATCGCATTTGCGGCAAAAACTCCCAAACGCATTTAATAATGGTAATTGAATAAAAACATTTATTCGTACTGCATTAAATACGGACAAAGCGTTTGGGGAGCAGATTTGTGGCTGCTATTATTGTAGTGCGTTTGGGAATACCGACGCATTATGATATAATTTTTCGTCTAGATTATACGGTATGTAAAAAAACCCTGTTGGCCCTATCTAGGTCGTGAAGATAGACATATAAACAGCTTAATAGAAATGGTAAAAAAAAACAGTAGCGAGATATTATCCTTGAACCTGTTATTTACATCTGAAAAGTGATGAAGAGCTGACTGATGTGAAATATTGTCGAAGCCGGGCGCGCACGCGGCGGCGGGCGTTTTTAGTAAATAGACGCTACAACTTGCTATCTCGCTCTAGCGCCGAGTCATCGCTCTTGCAGAAGTAATCAATACGGTTTACAATCAATAAAATAATTAAAGAATAAAAAATAAACATGATTATTTTTATTGTCTCATTTTCGTATGACGTTTGAATATCGATTTTGATGTCACAGTTAAAACTCCCAACTGGGTTTTTGTTGCATATTGTATATAGCTAGCTTTCCCTCGTGGTTTCGACAATGTTATGGCGTTATATACATATAAACCTTCCGGAATAAATTATCTCAAAATAGTTGAAACGGCATCTAAGTCAGTAGCGTAATTTAGGAGAAATACGCAGACCAACAGATGACAGACGCTGATAGCCACTTTGTTTTATACTATTAATTGCTAAATTCAGATATATTGAAATAAAACTCAGTCTCACCCGTGACTACGAAGGCTGAATAGCTTTCGAAACGTCGTCGGGACTAAAATAAAATTAAGCCGCGATAAAATCCGTATAAATTAGTTTTATTTAAATGTGTAATATTCATTCAAATCATTACATTCAGATATATTTATACTCGAAAGTACATAATCTAATCGTAAAAAAAACCCAACTTCAATAAAAAAATATCTGTAACTTAAATGGCTAAGCAAATGTTCTTCAAACTTAGCTAAAAACCATGTCGATAAAACGCTGTGTATTCCAAACGTACCATACGTGTACATTCAAAACAAACATGAAATCCTCAACGGAACTCATATTCGGTTATTGATTATTCACCCGTGTTTTAGTTCATCCATTCTGATATAAATTCAGGGATGCATCTATTAAAAGGTTTTCCATTATCTATCTTTACTTACAACACATTGTACTGAACGAATTGTTTGGTGGATAATATGGACGGTAGTGCTGACGATCCCATGTCATAAAGTTACGAAATTTACATACATTCATAAGCCTGCATTCCCCGAAGGGGTAGGCAGAGGTGTAGCTAGTACACCCACATTTCACCATGCTTATTTCCGTCCCATTATATAATAGGGGGAAAAACATTTTTTTGAATAAACAAAATAAAGACACGCGGTGGACCCTAATTAGTCGCCTAGAAACAATGATACTAACCCAGTTGAGTCAACCAGTTCATGGTACAGACAAAAGGCTCTACCATCGACAAATTTGTATATAAATATAATAAATTTATATTAATCCCTTATTCTCCTCAATTTCCAGACATACTACATTTTGGCCAAACACCCTCAAACCCATACGACCGCAGAGAAACACTCAATCATTTTCCAAATAGAATCATAACCCGGTTAAATTACGTAGCGTGGAGATCCGTCGGGCGTGTGCAACACAAGTTACCTATTTCATCCGGTAGTGTACGCGCCAACGCGACTGTGAATCGAACGTACACGGAGCGGAATACGCATCTGCCTCTGTACCATAGATTATTGAAACTTGTAGAACTGTATATGCGAAACTTTTTGTATTAGCTTGCATGACGAGACGAGCAGGTCACTCGCCTGGTGGTAAGCACCACACCTGCCCAGTAACAGAAGCAATGCCACCAACACTTTGAATTATAAAATACTGCATATACTTCACTCGATCTTATCTCTCTGTTATACTCTTTAACTATCTTTTTTTAAGTATAGGCCTGAATACGAGCAAGTGGGTTTCCTGATGGTAAGTGACCTCCACCGCCTATGTACGCCCTCAATACCAGAAAATTTTGGGCGCGTTGCCGACCGCAAAGGAAAGGGATAATTAAGGGGAGGAGATTTGGGCTTTCGGATATATGATTCACAATACGAAACGCAGCAACAAGTCGCTACATTACGTCGGTTTTTTGTGAGGCTGTGGTACCTAACCCGTAATATATCCTATTATTTTTGTCACGTCTGCAAAACTCTTTGCCTCCACAACTCTAGCTATATTGGTGCGAACGAAATAGTGCTTGTTGTTTGTTGTACGTCCATTATTCAACCAGTAAATTTGATTGTTCCACTCTAAATAGGAATCCTGCGTCATTTATTTACATTGCGACTGTCGTGGCGTTCATTTAGGATTCAGCAAACGGTCTCGTATTTGAATGAATGGGAATTTAGACCCAACAAGTCGATCGATTGATCTCCTTTAGTTCTGTGGAGATGTTTTCTTTCATCTGCCCTTATCCCACTCGAAGTGGGGTTGGCGCAACAAGCTTTAACACATGCTATGGAATGATTTGGTTTGTAGTTTTTACGACCAGCCATGGAGAAAACAAACACCTCTGTGGTGAAAACATTCAGACCCCAAACAAATATTTGTAGGTTACACAAACATTTTGTCTCGGTACTGGAATCGAACCCGCGGCCTCTCACTTCTCCGGAGGAACAAGCTATCGGCTTGCCCCCTTCCATAATATTATGGGACGGAAATAAGTTTGACTCCTCATTCCTTAAAGTAAAGGAATGAGGAGTCGCATCCATTATTCTTTTGGTGGGGTGTTCTTGGTCGGTGGTGATCACATAATATCGGATGACCCAATTGCTCGTTCGCTGACCTCTGCTATAAATAAATAAGAAAAGAAAGACTTAAAATCAGTGTTTTATACTTTGTAACTTAATTATTTTCCCATTTGTTTTAGATTATTTTTAATCTACAAAAAACGGAGGTTCAATTCGACGCTCATTGCATACATTACTTTTACAGATTGATTCAATTTTGATGACTATTTTTATATTCAAAAGTGATATATAGCTCAATGGTGGTTAGAATAAATACTTTTAGAAACTAAGTACACGCACGAAATTTAAGCCGTTCAATTGGAGCCGTATATGAGTCCAAACTACGATCACCATAGTAGTAACTACTCACCATATTATGTTTATGATCCTCACTTATAAATCAATGTATAAAAAACATTTTGCCCATCTAGAAATTACAACTTTTTTGGAAAATACATTTTAGCTGACATTGCTTTTTGTGTGTAAGTAAACACATCATAGCGAATTTTTTACTTACGATTGTGAATATGCGTTGTTTGGACATCTAACTTCTGTAAGTCTGTTATTCAAAGATGGTTCCATTTAAACTTCAAGTAGAATTTCCACCCCTAAGGGGATGAAGAATAGCTAAAACTTCAAAATTTATGCACCGACTTTGATGATACTTTCAATAAAATAAAAACTTATAAAAAACCTAAAACCAACTCAACAAAATAATTAAAAAGCTCGAAATAAAATTTAACAATTTTGATTCGGTGGCAATAGCACCTATCTATTTTACTTTTTACTTTTATTTGAATCAGTTTTATGAATAAACAATTCCTCTCTAACTGAGTTAGAGAAGTTTCAAATTTAAGAGAATTCGTTACGCACATTTCAAAGCAACGAAATGAGTTTCTAAAAACGTTTTAACGCTTGACTTTTTCTTTAAGATCGAACCCGGTCACGCTCTTGGAAATAGGAAAAACGTTGGAAAATTTCATCCGTCCCAGTAAAGATACTTTCGTTTTCATTCTAGTTCTGAAATGTCAGCTTTGAAACTTGTTTCAAATATTACAATGAAGTTGAAAAGCTCTCAAGGAACAGTCGCTTTATAGGTAACTTTAAAAATTTAAGGCGATCTTGGATACGGTCTTTGAACATGAATAATCGCATTGTTGTAAAGTTATTTGTCACGATTCAATTAACTTTGTTAACACCTTACAAAGTACCAAATTTACTTTCTTTTTTCCGCTCGGCGTTATCCCGGCTTGGTGCCAGGGTCAGCCTTTTTATTTCGACGCCTCCACTTCAATACTCTCTTCGAATATTTAAATTAAGCTTAATGAAAAATATAAGTACTGTATCAATGAATGGTCATAGAAAACGCGGACGCCCGAAAAAGAGATGGAGAGACGAATTGGACGCATTCGAGGTGAAATGGGAGAAGCTGATAGAGGACCGAATCCAGTGGAAGAGTAAAGGGGAGGCCTTTGCCCAGCAGTGGGACACAGTGTAGGCTATTAAACAAAAAAAAAATTGATCAATTCAGAAATCCTCCATATTGCCAAAAGCGAAGAACGTGCTGGACCTACGTACTGAGGTACTACTACTACACAATGGCGTAAGGTCCACTCAATTTTTTTGTTTGCTTGAATGACGAGATTAGTACCTGATTACCATCAGGCGAAAGACTTGCTCGTTTCCCTATTCTGGCTAATAAAAAAAAAAGATTCGCCTATAAAGGTGACTTTCCTTTTGAATACAGTTTCCTTGGTAACTACCATATTTGACAAATATATCGCTTATTGGTTCCGATGCCGCCTATTATTGGAACAGCCTGCCTTACGTTCCCTTCTAACAATACAATAGAATGTGGTCATCGTATACACAGGATCCTTCAAACGGAGCGTGAAGAAGCAATTTAGCGCACTGGTATAATTGTTGCGATCGATACTCTCTCTTGTTGGCCGACATCCTCTCTAGATCGGGTTACTATTAATTGCGAAGTCAGTTACATTTTAGAGACATTGCGTCCCTTGACAGTCACCACTAGCATGATATACATATACTGGATTCACTTTTCCGCCTGCGTTATACGGATTTAATTCCTGTTAAATACCGCCTACGTCCTCATATATAGCTAGAGATTAAAAATAAAATTACAAGTACATATATTATACACAAAATAAAATTATAATGATTTCTTAGGTTTACGTGAATATTACACATTGAAATAAAACTGGTTTATACGGATTTTATCGCGGTTGAATTTTTAACTTTAGAAATATTAAACCGCGATAAAATCCGTATAAACTAGTTTTATTTCAATATAAAATTATAAGTTATATTATACCTTATAAGTTTGAGTGGTAGAGCCACGCTGTTTGAGTGGTAGAGCCACGCTGTTTGAGTGGTAGAGCCACGCTGTTTGAGTGGTAGAGCCACGCCGTGGATATTTTTGCCTACAGCATCAATCCACCGACTCGACCGAACTATTTCCAATGTCTCACAGAAAGACAATGTAAAGTAACAGCTTGCTTTTGCGTTTCGTATGGCGAGATTTGTGGAGGCATTTGGGCCTCCACAAATCTCGCCTCTCCTCATTATTTTCATCGAAGGTCAGCAACGCATCCGTGGCTTTTCTGTTATATCGAGTGTTCATGGGATGTGGAGAGCACTTACCATCAGGTAACTAGCTGAATAACTAACCTTTACTGTAAAAATAAATTAGATGAACTAACACCCGGTTTCTGGAAGACTGATCAAATCAACATTCAACTAACAGAACTTTGATTTTGACATCGCTGTTAAATAAATTCGAGTTGCTGAAACGTATGGTGAAAAATTCACAACATTTGATGTCTCTTTAGTACTGTTTGAAATACGATTTTTCATATTAATTTGAAAGTTATTTTAGCTAACATGTACCAAAAGAATCATGGGCGCGTTGCCGACCTTAAAGGAAAGGGATAATTAAGGGTTTGTGAAGGGGAGGGGGATTTGGGCCTCCGGATATCGCACTCACCGTATGAAACGCAGCAGCAAGCTGCTACTTTACGCCGGTTTTCTGTGAGACAGTGGTAACGACCCGGACGAGCCGGCCTATTGATGCTGTAGACAAAACTGTCTACAGCGTGACTCTAACACTCAAACTAATAAGGTATAATAGAACTTATAATTTCATTTTGTGTATAATATATGTACTTGTAATTTTATTTTTATTCTCTAGCTGTACATGCGGACGTAGGAGGTATTTAACAGGAATTAAACCCGTATTACGCAGGCGGGAAAGTGAAACGAGTATAAGTGGCGAGCGTAACTTTTCTTTAAACCCTAAGCCAGTGCAACTGTCGAGCACACAGCGGTCCTTTGCCCCGCAGTTCTGTTTGAGTTCCTCACAAACGCAGCCCTTATTTATTTTAGAGTTCGTCGACATTTGGAGCAAATTCTCTGGCGGCTGGGGTGCGTTGCTGGCGTAGAGTCGCCATGAGTTACGGAATAATAAAATGTGAAATAAAACTGTAATGTAAATGTATGTAAGCTTAGTATATTTAGCGCTTGTTTCATAGTATCTAAGTAAAAATTACTTGTCATACATACATACGCACTCACGCCTTTAATCTGAAGGGGTAGGCAGAGGTGTAACCAGTACACCTACATTTCGTGACCTTATCTCCGTCCCATGATGTGATAGGGGGCGAGCCTATCGCCATACCGGGCACAAATTCCAGACTCCGGGCTGATACTGAGCTTTTCGTAATAGAAAAATCCAATATCACTTTTCCCCACCCGGGGATGGAACACGAGCCCTCAGCGTCAGCCTCAGTCGTAACGCATACGCATTACAACTGCGCCACCGAGGCAGTCTTACTTGCCCAATAGAATATAAGCAAAAATACAACATTTTCATGCTGTCAACTTACATGGAGTATCGTATGTGGTATTGCTACTCTTCTTAAATTTCAAAATCTCCCTAATTACGGCTGATTTCAATAAACGATCTTTATTTGATTTTTCGGATGGATCCCAAAAATAGCCATTCAGAATACTGGTAGATCACGCGTAAAAATAACTTAATTCAAATTCTAGGATATATACGGATAATAAACATAACATCATCTATCGAAATCGGTAATTAATCTGTAGATTCTGTATTCTAGCTTGGAAAAATATACGTTGAATCTTCAGATGTACTCATTTATCACTTCCAATATGATCTACTTTTAGTAATAACAAATGACTAACACTTACAAGATTAATAATTTCGTTAGAGGATTAATCAAACGGTTTCTATAGATATAGTTAATCAAAAATAATATAGGTATTATTTCTTTGGGAGAGTGAGGTATTCTACTAGGCGTGGTCTATTTTTCATATTTCTATTTTTATTATTATTTTATTAAATTAATTATTATACGTATATCATTTTCAATCATACATTATCAAGGGCGAAACTTTACCGACACTTTACTTTTAAACCGACATAATACCAAATACCGTAAAATCATAATCGGAAAATGGACCCTGGCATTAGACCGGGGTTACGCCAGGCAAAAAAGGATTGTTATTTATATGAAAAAATCCCATACATACATACGCACTCACGCCTGTAATCCCCGAAGGGATTTGTTATAGAAAAACCCAATATCACTTTTACCAGACCCGGGGATCGAACCCGGGACCTCAGCGTCAGCCTCAGTCATAACTCTGCATTACAACTGCGCCACCGAGGCTAAAAAAACCACTATATGCTAAATACACATTCCATATTTAAAACGATTTTATGGTTGCCACAATAACAATAAATGCAGACTGTTTGCTTTGTAGACAGAGTAGTAAGTTTGTAAAATAGTTTATATAGCACCATTTTGGGGTTCCGCTATGTCAACTGAAGGGTTACGTGGGATTGGGTCGCCTATTACGACACCTCTGGGAATAAGCGCCATTGCAGCTTGACAACCCTGGCTGCAGTCATTAAAGATTTATCAATGGAAATTTTATATTATAAATATGTATTTTAAACTGATAATTGAAGTGTATTAAAATTAAATGTCGCCTTATATATCAAATGCCAGTATATATTGCCTCCGTGGCGCAGCGGGCGAGTATCCGGTTGCAAAGTAAGCGTGAGTTCGATTCCCGCACCTAGACAAATGATTGTCAGATTTACAAGTATTTGTCTCGGGTCTGGGTGTTGTGGGACCGCAAGTCCCTCGTAGTTCTTGATACCCACGATACAGGTTTACCTAGTGTGGGGTCAGGACTATGTGTGTAACTGTTGGGTGTATTTATTATTTAGGCTGAGAATCCATGAGTTTTTTTGGTTCAAATCACAAATCAAGCGATTGTAATGTCTGTGAGTGTTTTCTTTTTAATCACACAGGTTGCCTCTAATTAGATATAATCACATCATGAGACAAAAATAAGCTCGGCGAAATGGCCTGCACTGGTGAGGCATATAACACACAGCAGTAGACTGCCTCGGTGGCGTAGTTGTAATGACAAATGACAAATGATATTCTCTGAAAAGGGCACGTCACGAGTACTCTCAACCGACGAAAATGTATGAGAAGATGTATGAATGTGGAAGAGACGAAAGAGGTGTGTCAGGATCGTAGCTTGTGGTACTCAATAGTCTCTGCCTACCCCCATGGGACATAGGCGTGAGTGTGTATGTATGTATAAAAACATTTGTCTAAGTGCGGGAATCGAAGACGCGACCTCTCGCTTCACAGCTCGCCCACTGCGCCACGGAAGCTGTTAAGAAATATTATTACATTTCATTTATTACTTATTCGCAATTCTCTCTAAAAGGAACTAAAGGTTATTATTATAATTTACAAACAAGGCGGGCTTTTAGCTTTCTAATTAAATTTCCACACTAAAGGGAACTTTTTCATTTATTGCTAAAAGTGTACAGTTTCCTTATAAAATGTAATTTTCTCCTGTCTACTTGTTGGTACATAATAAATAAGGGTTACAGAGTGCTTAAAGTTTACGTTGAAGTCCTTCAGCTATTTTCTTCTTCTGCGGGAGAGTTCGTTGGGATTGTAGAGTTAGAGATTTTTTTTGTTTCTGCCTCGGTGGCGGTTCGATACCCGGGTCGGGTAAATTGATATTGGGTTTTTCTATCACGAAATGCTTAGTATCAGCCTAGAGTCTGTAATTATGCCCGGCATGGCGATAGGCTCGCCTCCTATCTCTAACCCTTCGGGGATTAATTTTAGGTGCATGGCTGTTCTAACAATAAATGAGGAATTGTAGCCAAATCCTCAACAGACAGACTCCATGGTGCGAGTGGGCAAGTAGCGAGAGGTCGCGGGTTCAATTCCCGTACCGAGACAAATGTTTCCACAAATATTTGTTTGGGTTCGGGGTTGACGTCAGACAGGTGGCCGGTTGTAAAAACTACAAGCCACATATTTCTGTAACATGTGTTAAAACATGTTACGCCTACCCCACTGCGAGTAGGATAAGGGTAGGTGGAATAAGAGCCCCATCAGTTCCGCAGTTGCCAATGAAGCGTATTTACAAGGTGGTAGGTCCCTCGTATGCGAGATGCTGTCTGGGTTGGTACCACCGCTTTGACTATTTCTGCCGCCAAGCAACAGTGTGTAAGCACTGTTGTGTTTCGGTTTGAAGGACATTGAAGCCAGTGGGCATTATGAGACTTAACATCTTATGTCTCTGTATGACGAGCGCCGTACAGTGCCATAGAGTGTCCTGTAATCCAGAGTACTGTGTGACGTTGCTTCTGTTAATGAGCAGGCGTTACGCTTAACATCAGGCGATCGACCTGCTCGTCTCGTCATTCAAGCAAATAAAAAAAAAGCGAATGAAATTTTTGCGATGGTAAAATGTGTACATTTTGTGTGGCTTCGTGTTTTGTGTCCGTGGACAGAATACGTGCGGTTTAATTAGACTTGTGGCATTCGCTACAAAGAGCCTCATGGAAAAATTAAAATTGAAGCCAACCGACATAGGCGGTTTGTTCGGTTAGGTAATGTTTGAGTGTTACATTATAGTTGTTTATTAGTGGTAGCCCTCGTGGAGTGGTAGGCCACCAACATCTTAGGCCCAAACCCACCACCTAACGGACGAGGTAATGGCGAAACTTGCTTCCCGTTGCAGTTTGTGGGAGTCGGATGAGGGGTCGCCCCCGTACCAAATCCATCTTTAAATCATTATGGAAATGCGGACCATGGCACCAGGTAGAAAAAGTGTTAGTATGGTACTAGCACTTTTTCTGTTTTGTCTTCTACCAAGCAATAGTGTGTAAGCATTGTCGTGGTTCGGTTTGAAGAATAGTGAAGTACAATCTAATATTAAGCAAAGCTTTCAAATTCAAAATTCTTTGTGGTATGGCGCTTACCATCAGCGCGACCTTCTCCCTCCGTCATTCATGATAATTAAAAGAAATATATTTATGTACTAACACCTGGTTTCCGAAATTCTGATCAAATCAACATTCAACTAACAGAACTTTGATTTTGACACCGCTGTCAATTCAATTCGAGTTGCTGAAACATTATTTAGTGAAAATATTTGATGTCTCTTTAGTAGCGTTTGATAATCGATTTATCATATTAATTTGAAAGTTATGTTAACTAACATGTGTGTCAAATCAAAGGTGTTGACCACGCTTCTAGCAACTCGGTTTCGACTTGGCATGAGATTTGACATTTGATTAGTTTATTTATTTTGATCAGCCTTCCAGAAACCGGGCGCTCTCTCTCTGATTATTTAACGTAATTATAAAAACGAACTCTTTTGATTGTGAGACCTTACAATTTCACGGACAAAGACTAGTCGATTGTGTTAAAATTCATTTTAATTGTTTTGTCTACAGAGTACAAACGATTAAACGTAAGCCTACGCAGCTTGAAAATGTCTAGACTATTGTGTAGGTTACTAAAGGGTTTTATTTCTAACAATAGCTTTTAGCTACAGTTTTTTACCTACATTTCATAAATCTACCTTCTATGTATATGGCCAGATCCATTTATTCTTGACGAAAGTGTGCGCACTAGGGTCAGCAGCTACTTCTCTATACAAAACATATTAATATCTTACTTGTCAACATGTAAATAATTCGATAGACATGTAAGAAATTATCAGCAAAAATTGTATTCAAAGACGCAATTTTGACAATTAAAAAAAATTATAACTCAAATACAAGCTCGATTCCCTAGTTCAGTTTTCAGAGCTTCTTGGGGACAGAATAAAGCAACTTTCCTGAAAGTTTGAAACAAGTTCGGAGAAAAACGTTCTAGCTATTTAAAAATAGCGTTTTTTTTAAATTGATTGGATTTAATTAGCTATAACTTTACAAAATCGGAGCAATTAAGCATAAGCTGGGTAGATTCCATTAAAATATACCTCAACAAAAGATATTATTAGCTGCTAGTCGATTCTCAACTTCAAATACGGTACATATAATAGTGTTATATAACTATTTATAAAACACTATTATATGTAAAATTTAACCAAAAACGTTGTTTAGTTGGAAGCTATAAGCTAAGCCCGATATAAATTTAGACCTAATATCTATTTTTTTCATAAAATGCCGCTGGGCAGGAGTCTTTAAATTATAAAGAAGCCGAGATACAAATATTTGAAAATTAGTGAAAAACCGACTTAAAAAAACCTCCAGCGGCAGGATTTGCACATATCGGGCTCAAACTTTCAGGATCGTCTCCTTTTAAGGTGTACTTTCGAGGCATAATCAGCATCAAAATCGCCGACCCTAGTGTAGTGACCCTAGTTTCGTCAAGAATTAATGGATCTGCCCATATATACAACGAGCTACAAAAAGGTGTGGTGAAATTTAAGCAACGTATAGCGTTTGATATAATTTTAGGAAGTGTAGATTTTGATAAGAGTCGGTACGCCCACAATACCAAAAGAGTCATGGGCGCGTTGCCGACCTTAAAGGAAAGGGATAATTAAGGGATAGAGACGAGGAGGCGATTTGGACCTCCAGATATCTCATTCACCGTACGAAACGCAGCAAAAAGCTACTAGTTTATGCCAGTTTTCTGTGAGACAATGGTAACAACCCGGACGAGCCGGGCAATTCATGCTGCAAAACTGTCTACAGCGTAGCTCTACCACTCTAAAATATCTCTCTTTTCTTCTTGGCTATTGTAGTCATCACTTACTTTGGTCTTATGCATAAATACAGGATCCGTATATACGACTGACACAAGCTTCATAAACATATCTAACGAGGAGAAACATATCGTTTTCCTGACCACGGTTCTTGCGTGCGGTTGGTACTACAACTTGATCAAGTACTCATTACTTACCGTGACTTAACTACCTTAGCACATGTGAGCCATTTTTAACCGACTTCAAAAAGGAGGTTTCAATTCGGCGGGTTTTTTTTGTATCTTTATGTTTCAGTGTTGGATGATATTAGACTATTTTTAGAGTGTAAATGGGCTACCAATATCTTAGGT
The DNA here is from genome assembly GCA_905332985.1 of Mimas tiliae. Lineage (NCBI taxonomy): Eukaryota > Metazoa > Arthropoda > Insecta > Lepidoptera > Sphingidae > Mimas > Mimas tiliae. The sequence continues at coordinate 3,738,498 of HG995254.1, forward strand.
CCAAAGGCAACCTCACCTGAACGTGGTTAACGGTCGAGGCAATAGCGAAACTACGAAATAAAAGTAAACCGGTGCACATCGGTTTCTATGAAACAGTGGTACTAAATTAAATTGAAATTATTGGGCATTATGAGACTTAACATCTTATGTCTCGGGGTGACGAGCGCAGTCCAATGCCATGCAGTGCAATGACGAAATAAGCATGTTGCTCGCCTAATGTTACGCGTCACGCCTGTCCATAAACAGAAGCAACATCACACAGAACTCTGGATTACAGAGCACTGCATGTCACTGAACTCCGCTCGTCATCCCGAGACATAAGATATTAAGTCTCATAATGCCCAGTAATTTCACTGGCTTCAATGTCCTTCAAACCGAAACACAACAGTACTTACACAGTGCTGCTTGGTGTCACAAATAGACAAAGCGGTGGTACGGTCTCTCGCAAAGTGATTCATTTGACATCTCATACAAGCTCTACTAGTTTCTACAAAAAACGTTTTTATCGCACATCTAAACTACAAGAATAAAAAGCCTTTCCGACCCGTCAAAGATCACGTCAGTTCGGGCCACAATGTGCTTGACAAAAAGCTTGATTGATTGAACGAGCCTGTCGCCGACGCCCGAGATCAATCGATTATTATCTGTTATTATATTCCTACATTGTTTACCCTCGATATCTTGAGATTTTGTCGATAAATTAATCATGTCGATTATTAATAATACGTGTGTTAGAACAAAGTACGCGTGGGCGAGTAGCCGGTCGCGAAACGAGAGGCCGTGGGTTCGATTCCCGCACCGAGACAATTGTTTGTGTGATCCACAAATATTTGTTTCGGGTCTGGGTGTTGTGGGACCGCAAGTCCTTCATAGTTCCTGATACACACGATACAGGTTAACCTAATATGTAGTCAGGACTACGTGTGTGACTGTTGAATGTATTATTATTTATTTATTTATTCGTGTGTTTGGCGATATATTTCTCAACAGATATTAATTGGCTGCCTCGGTGGCGCAGTTGTATTGCGTACGCGGTACGACTGCTGTGCTGAGGTTTCGGGTTCGATCCCCGGGTCGGGCACGAGTGCTATTAGGGTTTTCTATCACAAAATGCTTTGTATCAGTCTGGAGCCTGGAATTATGTCCGGCATGGCGACAAGCTCGCCCCCTATCACATTATGAGATAGAAATAAGCTCAGCGAATTGTTGGTGTACTGGTTACACCTCTGCCTACCCCTTCGGGGCAAGCTCGCACCCCTATCACATCATGAGATGAAAATAAGCTCAGCTAATACACCTCTGCCACCCCTTCAGGGATTACAGGCGTGAGTGCGTATGTGTGCAGATATTAATTTTAATTGTGTTTTAAAGTAATAGAGACACGCTGTACCTACTATTTGTCTGCAGCATGAATGGGCCGGCTCGACCGAGATATTACCACTGTCTCACAGAAAACCGACATGAAGTGGCAGCTGGCTGTTACGTTTCGTGTGGTTAGTGAGATTACCGGAGGCCTAAATTACCCCTCCTCATCCCGATTACCATTCCTTTAAAGTCGTCAACACGTGATTTGTCTGGTATACGCCCGGTTTCTGAAAGGCTGATCAAAGTAAAACTAACAAATCAAATGTGAAATCTCATGTCAAGTTGAAATTGAGTTGCTAGAAGCGTGGTCAACACCTTTTGATTTAACACACATGTTAGTTAACATAACTTTTAAATTAATATGAAAAATCGTATATCAAATGGTACTAAAGAGACATCAAATATTTTTTTTCACAAACAACGTTTCAGCAGCTCGAATTGATTTGACAGCGATGTCAACTCAAAGTTCTGATAGTTAATGTTGATTTGATCAGCCTTTCAGAAACCGTGTGTTAGTCTAATTACATTTTTTGCCACAAACAAAGGTTTAATATAGTTACTGATATTATTATTTGTTAATATATATCAATGCCAAGTAAAAAAGAAACCAGAAAATAATAATATTCAATGTCCTTCGATATAATACGGGGTGGCCTACCTCAGCCCACGGATTGACGTTAAAACGTCAGCCAAGTACGAGAAAAGGTTCACTCACGCTCCGTTTAACAAAGATATTTAGCCGAGACCACTAGAATGATAAAATTTAATATCCGACAAAAGCGGTTATAATTTTTGCTTGAAGAAATTTTAGCAATAAAAGTTTCCTGACGTTATGCGCCTTTATCTACGGTGAATTTTTAGGTAGTTATATAGCAAGCATAATACTATACTCGTTGGAATGTAGGTTGAATTGTTAAAAAATACACCACATTCCAATATATTACAAACACGAACATTTCAACCAGCGACAGTTACGCAACTGCCACGAGTGGTAGTCATAAGTGGTAGAGCCACGCTGTCGACACTTTTGCTAACAGCATGAATGAGCCGGCTCGCCCGGGTTGTTACCTCTGTCTCACAGAAAACCGACGTAAAGTAGCAGTTTGCTGCTGCGTTTTGTACGGTGAGTGAGATATCCGGAGGCCCAAATCCCCCTCCCTAATGCCTTAATTATCCCTTTCCTTTAAGGTCAGCAACGTGCCCATATTTTTTTGTATTGTGGGCGTACATGGGCGGTGAAGATCGCTTACCATCAGGTGACGCACTTGCTCGTTTGCCGGCCTATGCATGAAAAAAACTGCAATTGCAACCACCAACGCTCACACGATTTCATCCTCGCAATGTTGTTGAAGTTATCACAGAAGCAAACAGTCTAAGTTATATCAGCGCGGCTCCCGGGAGAGTCCGCAATGCAGCACGTTTGAACCGCGACGGGGCCGCGCACTGTAATTGCGGTCGTACTAACTAATATAGCTTGAAGACATTTTGTTACTGTCTTTTGAAGATTTGCATCGGGTTGCGAGAAGACTTTCGTAGATGCATTTCAAAGGAAATGAGAGCGTGTGTTTTTGTATCCGGTGGTTTTAATTACGTAACGTTGCTAATGCCGATGGTCTATATCGACCCCCCTAAAATCCATAATAATATTGGGCATTTTCGTTAATAGAAATATTATAAATTATAATTTATTCTAACAGAAATAAACTGATTTAGTATAAGGGGATGCTAGAGATTTTTTGTTTTTTTATAGCAGAAAGCCGGCGAAGAGCAAGTAGATCTTATGGTAAATCTTCACCACAAGAACAACCATCCTAGAGGAATCGTAGGATTTAGGACTGAGTAACATTTTTTTTCGAATGTAGTTTTCAATTGAGGTTTCGAAACGTAAATCGTAAAGTCCTACCAAACCTTTTCTACAACATATTGTAGTTCCTATAGATATTTATTAAAACGGAACATTGTGATGTTCCATTTTAACATTCCGTTCCGTCGCAGTGTACCATTTTATTGTTATATATATTTTTCCCTTGTTAATATTTTTATCGTTTTAATCTGAACTACTCCAGGAAACCTTTTTCTACGTCATTGGCGCCATTACTGGAGAAATAGATTTTAACTGATCAACTAATAATAAAAAAATCACATTCTCATAAAAACCAAGTTGCAACCGAAACCGAGTAAAAATATTTAGAGCCACATAGACACATAAATACGTAACACTGTCTGCTTACACCACATTGTACTAAACTTTACTAATAAATAAAATAGTTGATCATTTTAATGGCACCCCGCAAAAGTTGTTTCATTAACAATCCTGGTATTGTTTCTTGAATAGTGTATTGTGTACATACATCTAGTATACGTGTTGTTTATACATATGTACAGATGTAAATGCGTGGGCTATACATGCGTAATGTTTTACCGAACAATGGCTTACGCGGTTAATAAATCAGTGCGCTAATAAACGGCTTTGAGTTCACACCTATCCCCGATATAACAACGTAACTTTCTAATACTAGGTAATAAAAAATGATACTATCGGCTCAAAATTGTTGTTTAATTTTATTTTTAGTTGTTTTTTTTTTGAGACGGTCTTATTTATACATACGCACTGACGCCTGTAATCCCCAAAGGGGTAGGCAGGGATGTAGCCAGTGCAAAATGAAGGTCATTTTGCCGAGCTTAATTCCGTCCCATGATGTGAACATAAACGCACCTGAAATACAAGAACTAGATTAATTTTGAACTCCGAATATGGCGAATGAAAGTTATAGTGACAAAAAAATCAGCTTACAGAAGAAGATTTGAAGCAAAATGATTTTTACAGTAGTTTAGTACTCCATAAAATAACCCCAAGTTACCTTTTAAGTTTGGCAACAAAATTCTCTTTATTTTGAGTAAAAACAATTTTTTTGTTTATAGATATAGCATAATTATCTAACTACAATGTTCATCGGGAAATATAAAAATGTTGTAATTGATAAATCTTAGAAACCTCCAAAATTACCACCGTCAACTCGCAGATGCTATGCAATTATGAACCTTATATTGTGTTTCAAATCGTAGTTGGACCTTACCTTTACATAATAAGTGACATGTGTAATTACATTGACATGTGACATTGAAGCCAGTGTAGTTACTGGGCATTATGAGACTTAACACCTTATGTCTCGGCGTGACGAGCGCAGTCCAGTGTCATGCAGTGCTTTATTTAAAGTTCTGTGTGGCGTTGCTTCTGTTTATGGGCAGGCGCTTACCATCAGGCGAGCGACCTGCTCGTCTTGTCATTCAATGTAATAAAAAAAAAAAAGTTTTCCGGTGCCAATCAAACAAGCTGAGGGTCTCCCAGGGCCATGCACTCAGCAAATTAGCCCTCGTGGGTGGGTTATTTCATCAATTTTGCACCGGTTGGGCAGTAAACTGTTCACGTAATGAATTAGTTGCCATCGTTAATTACTCTGCGGTGCCGGCGCTGCGCTCCACACATTTGAATTACAACTGATTTTTGCTATTTGTAATTCCATCGCGTACCGGCTGTCGTGTTGTAATTTTTGTTGTAATTCATTTGTTATATGCATTTTGTGTTGTGTGCTACAATATTGATTCGTAATTCATGGGCGATGGGAATTACTTACTATCAGTAGGCCTAGTACAAGTTTAAATAGTTTTCTAAAACGATGAAAGTTTTCGATTTCTCTCCATACGTCGAGTATCAGTAGCCACTAGTGGGAACTATGATGAATTAAAGTTAATAATATGGTTAATTTTACGCCAACTCCTTCACAGAGATTTAGAGACGTGTCTATTATTCCTTACATTGTAGTACAAATACGCCCAAAAATAGGCCATTACATAGGAATGCATGGCCAGATCTGAGAGGTAAACGGGTACGGTACCCCGACACCCATCATGAGACTTAACGCCCGGTGCCGTGTGATCTCTGATTTCCCAAGAGATTCACCGGGAATTGAGAACTACTAAGAATAGAGGTGTGATATAAAATTATTATACACGTGTTATAGATAGGATAGGAGAGCCTCCGTGGCGCAATGGGCGAGCTGCCAGCTGTGATGCGACAGGCCGCGGGTTCGATTTCCTCACCGAGACTAATGTTTGTTGTGAGCTAGTACACCCACATTTCGCCGAGCGTATCTGCGTCCCAGGTTGTGATACGAATAAATACGAATGTGAATTATCACATAGCATATTGAATTATTGTAAGTTTGTTAATTTGCATATTTGTTAGTTAATCACGTCCTAACGGCTGAATGAGTTAGGATGAAATTTTGCTACTCAGGTAATGAATGACTTATGTCATACGCTATGTTTTCATCCCGGAAGAAGACATTCACACGGGCGGAGCCGCGAGCTAAAGCTAGTGTATAAGAAGTGGCTTTTGTTTGATTGGTCTGGAGGAAACTACTAAAGTACTTTACTATAATTTTGTTTTTTTTTTTACTTTAGTACTATAGGGTACTAAAGTCGTATTTTTTGGTATTGTTTTATTTTTTATACATTCGATAAATTAATTAAAAACATTTAAGTAAGATTTACATATTGATAACCGATAAATGAGATTGAGAAAAAGAAAATGCAGACAGCCTAAAATTACACGCGAATTTTTATCACTCCTTATTACGATCAATAAGACCCATAACCTCTCTATAAATTAAGTAAAGTAAGACAGCGAGATTAGTAATACTTGTGAGACAAAAGGTCACCTGTTTTAGTGTTTTTTTAAGTTTCAAGATGAAAATCGACATGCTGTTCATTCGATAAAAAATAAATTCTTTATTTGTGTCTTATCAATGCAATAACTTTTTACTACGGGGGTGCGGGGATGAAATACTTATAGATTAATCGTAACTTTAATTTGACCGCACCTTTCTGTAACACGTTGTATATTAAATAAATAAATAAATAAATACACCCAACAGTCACACACATAGTCCTGACCCCACACTAGGTAAACCTGTGTCGTGGGTATCAGGAACTACGAGGGACTTGCGGTCCCACAACATCCAGACCCGAGACCAATATTTGTGGTTCACACAAACATTTGTCTCAGTGTGGGAATCGAACCCACGGCCTCTCGCTTCGCAGCCGGCTACTCGCCCGCTGCGCCACGGAGGCTGTACGTATCTATAGTCTTAACCGCATCCACCCTCTTCGTACATCGACGCAGCATAAAATATTTAATTTGGTCGCGCATGACAGGCCCACTCCTTATTACGTCTGTAGTTGTCAAATAAAACATACTCTACTTGTTTTAAGTTTGATTTTAAACGGTTTGCTCGCGTTATTATTTAAAGCCTACTTACAAGACGATTCTAAATCGAGTTTAACCCACTAAACCTGTTTATGAAAGTGTATGAACATTTGACATACAAATAAGGTCAGTGGTAAAGCTCGATTTAGGATCGTTGTGCAAGTCGTCCTAAATGGTATTATGTTTTTTATTTTGTTAATTTCATACAAGAGCTGAATGTTTTTCTTCAATCATCTGCCCTTATTCTACTCGTAATGGGGTCAACGCAACATGCTTTTTAGTTTTTAACACAAATTACAAAGTTGTAACGCGTACGCATTACAACTGCGCCACCGAGGCAGTCACATTTACTATCAAAGCTTAATTAATGGAAATGGTTATGTGAAAAATCCATAAACCCATATCAGCCTATATCACAGAATCTACGTTACTCCAATCCAGTGGTAGCATTTCAATGTTCCCTCGACTAAAATGAGCATCTCGGTTGATTACTATCGAGCATTATAACCTTTGATTCATTCCAACCTCAATAATAATCTGTCGGCACTAAATATTGCAAATGCGGCGCTTAGAGACTGAAAATCTATATTAATTACAGGTCTACGATCCCCCTCACAAAAATGAAATCACTAATAAAGCAAACGGCACCAAGTATGCATCTAGGGGGACTTTAAAACGTGCTCTAGGTCTAATGCTATCTCCGTCACACTCGTTACACTTAACCCGTTTTAAATGCTACCATCTCGCTCACCATAATCGCATTTAAATTTGCATATTTAAAAAGAAACTAGGGGGAACTTGCAATACCATCTCATTTTGTGTGAGTTTTCCATTTTAGATAGGAAAATATTTTTTCGTCATAAACGACGGAGGTTTGAACCCTAGTGTGGTGTAGTTTACGTATTTGGTGTTAAAATGTGACTTGCGTTGAATAATTAATGCAATGTGTGCGATGTCTTTTGTTATTTGTATTATTTTGAGTACTTGATAATGGAAACACGAATATATCGTTCCAGTTTTTGTAATTTACATACATAGACTCACGCCTGTTTCCCACAGGGGTAGGCAGAGACAACGGATCTATGAAAGTACGCCGAGGCCTTCCCCTCCCAACTATACCATTCACACTCGCCATGTATATTTGTTTCGTCAATCTTCTTTCATCCATCCTCTCTACATGCCCAAACCATCTTAGTATTCCTTTCTCAATCTTCATTACTACATCTACTTACCTCACTAATTCATACTCTGTCTCTCATACTTACACCACACATTAATTTTTTGTAATTTATGCTTGGATTATAATTCATAACTATTGCGTCACATCGTTATATGTTCCTAGAGTTTCTTTCTTCTTGTTATCCCGGCTTAACGTCAGGATCCGCCTTCCCATCTTGAGTTTACGGTTGATTTGTTTTTTTATTAGCTTGAGTGACGAAACGAGCAGATCGCTCGCCTGATGGTAAGCGCCACGCCTGCCTATAAACAGACGCAACACCACACAGAACTTTGAATTACAAAGCATGGCATTAGACTGCGCTCATCACCCCGAGACATAAGATATTAAGTATTTAGTAATTTCACTGACTTCAATGTCCTTCAAACCGAAACAAAACATTGCTTACACATTGCTGCTTGGCGGCAGAAATATACAATGCGGTGGTACCAACCCTTACCTAAAATACCTTGTAAAATATTATGTATATGTAACCTATACATCCAAAATGTACAAAACCATAAGTAGCATTTAGCCGTTTATTCGCTCGAATGCTACGCGTCGTAGCGCCTCTACGAGATGTATATGTAAGGCGACTCGGCGTCTGACCCCCACAACCCGCAACGGCAACCAATATTCGCTATTGCCTCGTCCTCGGTTGACTTTGGATTTTGGTGGCCACTTGGTGGTTGGTCACTTGGAGTGCTTCGCCTAAGGTGTATGTATATTTGAGTGGTAGAGCCACACTGTAGACACTTTTGTCTACGGCATGAACGGGCCGGCTCGTTACCACTGTCTCACAGAAAACCGACGTAAATATTTTATTCCTTTCCTTTAATGTCGGTAACGTGGCCATTCTTTTGGTATTTTGTATTCACTTACCATCAGGCGACCCACTTGCTCGTTTGCTGACTTAATAATAATAATAATACTAGCCCTGTATTATATACTGGGCCTCCTCTGCTGAATGAGAGGGGTTAAGCCAACCACGCTGGCCTAATGTGGGTTGGCAGACTTCACATACCTACGAAATTCTTATGAAGAACTTCTCAGGTATGCAGGATTCCTCACAATGTTTTTCCTTCACCGTTAAAGCAAGTGATAATAATTAACAATTAATATACACATAACTTAGAAAAGTCAGAGGTGTATGCACTTGGGGCTGGTTTCGAACCTGCGACTTTCGCCTCGACAGTCCATACCACTCCCCGCTGAGCTATCACTGCACTTACCGGCCTATGCAATACTATAAATAAGCCATATTTAAACAAATTATGAATACAATTTACGCAGTCATCACAAACAACCCAACATTATTTAAAACTATTTCGTTGAACTATTTTCCAAAACTTGCACCAGGGTTTCCTTTGCCTTTATTTTTTAAGAACCTTACAGCAGAGTTTTAAATCCCGATGCTCTTTTATCTAGTAAAATTATGTGCCAGCGTCAGTCAAATTAGGAAATACTTGGCGTTGTGAGAAAATGTGTCTGCCGTAAAAATATTTACCCACTTAGCTTTAAAACCTCCTCGTATGTGTGCAGAGAGATTTTTTTAGCTTTTTGCGGCAAATAAGGATTTCGTACTTAGATGATTACGGAGTTACCCTGTTAACCAGGGACCTCTGAACGAAACGGTATTTTGGATTACATACATAATTACACACGCACTCACGCCTGTAATGCCCGAAGAGGTAGACAGAGGTGTTCCTAATTAGTAAACCCACACTTCGCCGAACTTATTTTCGTTTCGTAATGTAAAAGGGGGAGCCTATCGAAATGTAATACCAGATTCCGGGCTGATACTTCGTTATAGAAGAACCCAATATCACTTTTACCCGACCCGAAGATCAAGACATCAGTACAGCAATTATACCGCGTATGTATGTATTACTACTGCACCACTGAGGCCGTCATGTATATTATTTTGGCTTAATAAATTGTTATCTTGTTTGCTGCATTTCATACGGTGAGTGAGATATACACACAAAAAACATCAAAATCGGTCCAGCCGTTTAGGAGAATTGCGATTTTGAACAAACGAACATAAAATTTTCATAATATGTATAAAGATTATCGCTCGAAATGCTACGGTCACCGACTCCTTTAAGGGCAATTAGTATTAAAAGTCAATGCCTAAACTGTTATTACTCTAAGCTTTAACGAGATTAATTAAAAAAATACTTTTTATATTTTTCCTAAAAATAATTTTATGTAAATGATAGTGAAAAAGTAACTACCAATTACAGTGCTTAATTTGTTTGAGGCTTTACGGCAAAGATAATTTCGCCGTTATTTTCATAGTTTTTTTAATAAAGATTTTTTCACGTTTTTCATAATGATTTTACGTTCAATCTCATGGAGAGAGCAATCTAAATTGTTATTGTGGATATGAAAAATACAACGTTTTTCATGGCTCGTGAAATATAAGTACACCACCTGATGGCAAATTCAGTGTGCAGTCTATTCACCATACCTGTTGCTGAAATGCAAACAAATATTTAAGGTGAAGTTTATTATCAACAAAGGCTGGTCGTCACTTATGCGATAACATAATTTTACTTAAGAATAATGTGATAAGCGTTTCTCGTCGCATTTACTAGTTGACTACATACATAGATTTGTGATAAAAGGACTTACAACTAAACACTAATTACATCCATAAAAAGAAAAGAGAAACGATCTTTCATGATAACAGTTAACAGTAGATATATAAATATACTAAATATTTAGACTGCCTCGGTGGCGCAGTTGTAATGCGTACGCGTTACAATTGAGGCTAACTCTGAGGTCTCGGGTTCGATCCCCAGGTCGGGTAAAGTGGTATTGGGTTTTTCTATTTCGAAATTCTCAGTATCAGCCCGGAGTCTGGAATTTGTGCCCGGTATGGCGATAGGCTCGCCCCCTATCACATCGTGGGACGGAGATACGCTCGGCGAAATGTGGGTGTACTAGTTACACCTCTGCCTACCCCTTCGGGGATTACAGGCGTGAGTGAGTGCGTATGTAAATATTTAGCCACTTTCTTCCCACTGTCTCACAGAAAACCGGCGAAAGGTAACAGTTTGCTACTGCGTTTCGTACGGTGAGTGAGATATCCGGAGGCCCAAATCCTCTTCGCCTTCCCAATCCCTTAATTATGCATTTTCTTAAAGGTTGGCAACGCGCCCGTGATTCTTCTGGTATGGGCGTACATGGGCGGTGGAGATCGCTTACCAACAGGTGACCAACTTGCTCGTTTGCCGGCCTATGCTATAAAAAAAGCGTTAGTATGATCTATAAATCAAACCAAATGCTTGGTGTTGTTTCGTACGGAGAGTGATCTTCGGAGACCAGGCCAAATATAACGTTGACCTTCAAAAGACATCCCGAAAGTTGACAGAATTATGCCTCAAGTTCCTAGATATACACTGGCTGGCCCCGGAACGCTCGCCTAAACGAGCCACTATGGCGCTTTTTTCACCATAAGAAGAGTGGAAAGTGAAGAGTGAAGAAGAAGTGGGTGAAGAATTAAGAAGAGGAGGAGTGTGAAGAAGCAATTAAGCAGGCTGGCATAATTCTGCCGTCGTTTTTACCTTACTCTAACTTTGGAGTATCATTAAAACTTTTTAAATTTGTTGTTGTTTTTCAAACATACATACGCACTCACGCCTGTA